>OY728160.1:491299784-492499784 GCA_963277665.1 Viscum album
CCTTGAACTAAAAAACGCACTAAGTACCCTTAACACTATTTCTTCACAGAAAGAAAAATATCAGAGTTATAAGTTCTGTGGTAGAATCGACTCCTCTGATACCAATTTGTCACGACCCGTCCTCGGGGCCTATGCAGTGACTACCCCAAGCCCGCCTTCCATAGGCCAGGGGCTGGCGACTAGCACCAAAGGCGTAAATCCCGATAATTGGGAAGGCATTGCCTTTATAAAAGTTAAAAAACACCACAGAGTACAAGCAGAAGTAAAAACTAAGTACAACAGTAAAAAATTGTTGGATGTACAAAGGGGCCAGAATTAAAGCCCAAGAGATAGGTACAACTACAACTGAAAGTAAAGTACAACAGAAAAGACAAGTAGCTGGAAGATGACACGCAGATCCTAGTTCGTCCACCACGGATCATACCTGAAGGGTAGGTACATGTGTCCTCCTCAGCCCTCCATGTCAGAAAATGGGGGGCTCCGAGGAAGAAGGCCGAAGAAGGTTGGGGAAGAAGCATCGTCGGCGTTCTTCACGTTCTTCACTAGAGAAAGAAGTTCCCTCAAGCTCCCCACCAAAAGGCACAAGAACGTGCCAAAATAATAGAATATAATCAATTATTTTTTGTGGCAGAAATTAATTATGTGGGCCCCACTTAATTAAGTTCACGATGGTTGGCACAATTAAAAATTCAAATAGTGGAGAGGCTCCGCCAAATTAATTCCTCGAGTGGATGACATAATTAATTTGGGGAGTTTCGAGGGGGTTTAGGGGCCCAGGTGGTCCCCACCTAATTAACAAGGAGAGGGTCAAGGAGTTTTCTCCCATTAAATGGGGGGGTTTTGAGGAGGTTTTATTCTCCTCCATTAAGAGGAGAGTTAGAGTCCAAGATGCTCTTCCTCATTAATGGGGGAGTGTTGAGAGATTTCCTCCCCTCCCATTAAATGGAGGGTTAAGCCCTGTGTGGACCCCATGTCATTACCTCTCGTGGGAGGTTATGCTACTCGGGTGGTCCCCACACTAATTATCCTCCCATGGAAAGTTAGGGTGGGGCGGTCCCACCACCAACTCCCATGTGGAGCTTTTAACCAACACTATCCACATGGCGTGGGTTCAACAAAGATAAAATAAGTTGTCACTTATTTTATTTTATTAATCCATGCGAAACCCAAAAACCAACTCTCAAACCTTATCATCTGCCGTCGAGGTGAAAGTACTATTAAGCGAAAACTGGTGCCACGAGTTCAATGGTGCCCTTAGATTTCAATTCTGAGCAACCGTTCAAAAGTTAAAAAAACACGCTCGTTCGTTCACTGAAAGTACCCGAGCTAATATTTGGAA
Organism: Viscum album; assembly: GCA_963277665.1. Taxonomy (NCBI): domain Eukaryota; kingdom Viridiplantae; phylum Streptophyta; class Magnoliopsida; order Santalales; family Viscaceae; genus Viscum; species Viscum album. Next base: position 491,301,124 of record OY728160.1, read on the forward strand.
ATTGATTTCGGGCACACCGGGCCTCGGAATCTGGTGCCGCCAGAAACTGCGTTATTGTAAAATCCAAGAGAAAATTAATAAAAAATTTCCCTTGAATTTTACTGTCCTTTACAATATATAAGAGTAAAAACTATAAAAAGGAGTTTCGGGCTTGACCTGGGGTATCCTGGTACCCAACAATGGGCCTTGCTGCACTCTTGGTCACGACCCTACCATGGGATATGTTTAGGATAATCCACATTTTTTCTACCGACTATTATAAATGATTTAAGAGTAAATACATCCTCAAATAAAACATTTTTATGATTATGGATTACATTCATAAACTTTTCAATTTACAATATGTATTTTACAAGTTTGGAATTATGCATTGCGAGTCATAAAGTAACCTGGTGTATGCCAATATTTAGAAATGGTTCCCAGTAGAAGGAAATAATACTCCTGAAATACACATGATCCAAAGAGTAAGAAAGATCATATATTCCATGGTATTAAGCAAATATTTAGAAGGAAAATAGTCTCCCATGTATTTTCATCATATGAAGCAATAGTATCATGTGTTAATAAGATACATAACTAATTCTATGATTCATATAGCTTTAAAGGTAAGAAAGAGAAGAAAAGGATGGTATAGAGAAACATGGATAAAGGGAAGAAGGGAAAGAATGATTTTCTCATATGTGATAAATATGGAATGAATCACCTTGTTAAATGCTTGAAGGGAATTGGATATTGTTATAAGTGTGGGGAAAAAGGATACCAAGTACGTGATTTCAAGGGTAAGAAAAAGGTTTCAAATGTACAATTCATTATCTACTAGGTGTTGAGACAGAACATGAATCATTGTCCCAATCATTAGAGTATACCCCAAATTCTTATATTGGATAATAATCAAGGTATAATACTACCACATAGGAAGAGGACTGATTAGTGTTATTATATTGTTGTTAAATAATTGTTTCATTTGAGTATTGTATTAATTATTTATAAGTTATAAGATTTATAGAGTATATAAGGATTGTACTACAGTACTATTTCATTAGGGATTTGAGATTGTGTGGATCCAAAAAAGTGACTCCATATAAGGTTATTTTTTTTGGAAAATATATGGTTGAGAGAAATATAATCCTTAAAATAGTCATGAGGATGTGGTAATGATTTTGGAAAAAGAGATAATTGAGTTATATGAAGTATATTGGATATTATTGACTACTTAAGAACTAATTAATGGTTTGTTTATTCCATCATTATTGGAGATTACAACATTTTTGAATTTAAGGAGTATATCCAGTATTCTTTGTTTTACAAAATAAATAAGGAAGTACACATATATTCAAATATGGTTTTTTGGGAATTCATTTTATTACCATGTCTTATGAGAATACATGAAGAAGGTATTCACATGTATTTTATGTGACCATCCTTGTTAATATTGGACTATGAGTTTAGATATAAGTATTTTGGATATGTCTAAAGGATGGAAGGGAATAAGTTGAACCTTGGATACTATTGTTTATTGTAAAAACAATTCATAAGATTATTTTTGTATTGTTTTAAAAATTACAATCCAGTGGTTGGGCGACAACCCATTTCGTCTGTCAAGGTCGCGAGACATGATAACGCAACCGAAGGGCGACAAGGGTACATCACCTAACACTGGCCTACGTGATTTTCTGGTTTGTATAATGTAAATTGTTTTAAATGGTATGAAATATGAATTATAAATTTATTTTTTTTAACCCAATATGATTCTATTTAATAGAATATTTTTGGATTCTAATATCTTTTGGATTGAATGATTAATTTGTGGTAGAAATTAGTTAGTGGATGGAACACTACTTGTCAAGTATTCTTTTTTTTCTTATTCTGTGAACAAATTAATTTCTAAACATTAGGGAAAAGATATGATAACCAACAATGTGTTATCCTAATACCTTATGTTTTTGGAACTGATGATATTTTAAATCATATTCTTTGAGGCCCTCAATTTTCCATTTAATATTCACTATATTTTTATTGATGACCTCAATAACTACCTATAAATAGTTACATTTTTTCCACAATAAGGTTATTATAATTTCCACTAATGTTCTCCAATTCAATCCCCTGATTTGGTGGTGAATTTTTTATTTCCTTTTCCCTCTTATTAAGACTAAATTTTATTATATCTATTTCTGATGTGGGTTTTCTACAAAGGTATTTTCTATTTTAAACCTTTTATTTTCGAAGAAAAAATTCAAATTGTGAGAAAACAATTTATTTAAGTAGGGGAGAATTTAACACCTGAAGATTTTATAGTATGTTATCTCTTTAATGTAATTCCATTGCTTTTGTTACACACAACACCATGTTCGATCACACCATGCATTACAAAACTAGTCATTAAAAAAGCAGTTATGAATAGAAATAATTGAATTTTGAATACTCTATAATATTTTTACATTTATATTATGTGTTTCTTAGACATAATACAAGAACAAATTGAATTCTTTGGGGAAAATAATTATTTTTTTAAAAATGAAATTTTACCACCTTTTAATGGAAAAACCTATTTAAAACCAATATCAGAAACTTTTATATATAAAATTTGATAATAGAAAATTCTTATTTAGAATATAGACATAAAAATTTAGTGTGCATAATTATTTTGTATTTTTATGTGAACTTTCGTATTTTGATGAATAATGAAAGATACTAAATTTTAGTTGAAAACAAATTTTTTAATAATATTAATTTGTAGTGTTAAATTATAAATTTTAATTGTTTTGAAATATATTTATATTATATTTTTATCATTTAATATAATTTATGTCATTATAAGTAATTTCAAATTTAAATTGGACATAAATAAATGTCAATGGAATTTAATTTTAAAATAATTAATGCAACATATAAGTTTTTAATTTGTTAAAATAGTAATCATTTTTTGAATTCAGAATATCAAAATTATCTTAAAAATAATTTTTGGTGTTTTTCTGAGAACTAACAATTTTTGATGAATAGTGGAAAACAGTAAATTATTGTTTAAAATAGAAATTTAATTAAATAATAATTAAATTTTTATTTTAATTTATTTTAATGCTCAAATAGATAAATAATACCTATATTAGACCAATTTAATTAATAGGAGTCATTTTATAATAAGATTAGATATATAAAATTTTATTAAACTTTTAACGTCTTTTAACCACCTTCTGGGCACATTTTCAAATTTTCATAAATTATAATTTTACCGCTTCTTTGAATTGAATTTTAAAATTCCAATAGACACGGTCGACATCAGTAAGTAAAATTTTATACAATAAAATGAAAATAATTTTTGGTGAATAGTAACTTTTAAATTTAATTTACTATGGTTAAAAGTAAATAGGGTAATTAATGGTAAAAATGATATTATAATTACCCCAAAACATGTCCTAATTATTTTGGAAAAGTTTTTTTCCACTAAAATCTACCTCATGAATACAATATGATCCTTTTTTTATCCACATGGATTTAGTCAAACCATTTATTATTATTTTATTTAAAGAAGATTTAATGGTATTAAATTCAAATTTTAATTGCTAATTTTTTTTAATATAGGGTTATACATAATATTATTTAGGCCATAAATATTCATTATAAAGGTAAAAATATTTCTTATATCATGGTATTTTATTTATAATTTTTAGTGATTATATAATTAAATTTGTTTATGACACAATGAGGATGCAGAAATTACTTTATCAAATAATGATGAAAATAATTAATATTATTAATATCTAAATAAATATAAATTGAGACTTTTGATTCCATACAAAAATTTTATAGGTGAATATGACATGTTATGGTTTATTTAATGTATTTATTTTAAGCAATAAACTTCTTATGTCTTTCAAAAAAGCTATATACTAAATAGTGTCAAAATTTACATAAATGAGTTTTAAAAAAAATAATATATCATTAAATGATATGATATTCTTTAAAATATATGATTTAAAAAAAGGAATTATATGATGATATATATGTCATTAATGAACAACCTGAGGTTATATTTTAATTTTATAGTATTTTTATTAACCATGTACTATAAAAATACAAGAAGATATGGTAAAAGTTAAACTATTTAACCAAGAGTTAAATTTAATAGATAAGGTTAATAAGTTTCCCTAAAAATGTCTAAAACCTATTGTTTGAGAGTTTTTAGACCCATCACTACCATATCCTCTAAATAAATCTATTTGTAACCATTATGAACTGAAAATGATTTTATAATAAAATAATATTTCAATCTTTTCAAAAAGTACCCCTCACCTCTCTTATAAAAGGGTATTTACCCTTCTCTTAATTTCACACATACAAAGCCATTTGGCTTGGCCAAGCCCTATTAAAAAATCCTCCCAAAAACCCTCAATTAGACCTAGAGGCTTTTATTTGATCATAAAGCCAATATAAATAGCCCTTTAGATTATATCAAAAGGATGCACCCGAAGAAGAGATAATTATTTCATCACCACTTTCAAAGTTCTTTTCTTCTTCCAATTTTTATTTTTTATTTCCATACCAAAATAATAACTATAGAATATTCTACATTTTTTGATGTAATTTTAAATATTTTACAACCATATTCATTATTATATCCATCCTATGAATGAAAAAGCCACCATACGTGAATATGTATGGCTTACCTTCTCCACGTCATGGTGTAGTTTTTTATTCAACATATTATTATTTGGATGGGTATAATAATGAGTATAATTGATTTAAATAATAAATATAATATGTTAGTGTTTTTTTGTAATTAGTATACCATCATATTCCATACCATTTTATCATTAAGTAAATGATATCGTTTCACTTTTGTACACACGACTTACCCTATCCACGGCGTGGTGAGATTAATTTCCACATTCACCATTAAACGATGATTATAAAAATATATATTATTTATAATTATGCAATATATGACACAATAATACTACTGTAAATATATATATATACATACATATATCAAAATCTCTTAATTCCATTCAATACGATAAGAAAACGGAAACAACGTCAATGAGTACATACAGACTACCATATCCATGAATGGTGTTTTAATTTCATATATCGATCTATTATATGTCCCGAACCATCCTCGGGGCCCATGCCATGACTACCCCAAGCCCGCCATCCATAGGCATGGGGCTGGCGACTAGCACCAAAGGCGTCACTCCCTATAAACTTGGAAGGAATTGCCTTTATAAAACGTAATCACACACACAACCAGAGAACAAGCGGAAGAAAACACTAAGTAAAGCTGTATAACAAATGAGCTGAAAGTACAAAGGGGACAAAAATACAAGCCCAACAGAAAGGTACAACTACAACTGAAATAAAAGTACAACAGAAAATACAATAGCTAAAAGGTGAAGTAGCTCTTGGATCGTCCTCCAGGTTCCTACCTGAAGGGTACGTACATATGTCTTCCTCAGCACTCCGCGTCTATCGGTCTGCTCTCTATGTCGTCACGCTGAGTTTCCACCTCCGGGTACTGTCCAGTCCTCATTCACTCTACCTCGGTCAGCGATGTCCGTCTTTTGCATCCAACACAACGAGGTGCGGACATAGCCCATTTAGGGGTGAGTATAACGATACTCAGTAGGGACCCCTAGACCCTCAAGGTCTCACTAAAATTCAACATGGATAAACCAAAAAGAAAGATCTCAACAAATAAACTTTACATAGATATATGCACATACATATAACTAATTTATCAAGTAACCCATCTCTATCATGAGGAAAACACAAAGATCATTGACTCATCTCAAACCAGGATTTCCATTATCGAAACCACAACTGTTAGAGATCTCCTCCTCTTTCGAGTACATTGATCCTATCGTGACTCCAAGGCACTTCTCACTAAACTTAGACTGCTGAGGTTCTTCTCCTCAGTCGAGTACAGCGGGTCTGTCGCCCCAACACAGTAGCGATTTCCCACCATGGGTCTGCCGCTACAACCAAGCGCACCCCCTCATAGCCTACATAGGTACTCCTTTTGTCGAGTACCACCGGTATTCCGCCCCAACAAAGTATCACTCCTCCGCCATTGGTCTTCCACGCCAACATATTAGTGCTCCCCACTAGGCTAGTCAAGTCACTTCGAATAGAATCAGACAAGCATTCATCAGGTCTCAGCTAGCTACAAGGTCTCCGTACTCTGTACGCTCATCACCGAGAGGATCCTCTCCACGAGCTACTGGTAGATACTTCCAAGTGTCACGTAATCTCACGTGGAAGTATCTTAAAGGACCGCCTCATCATAGGGGTCTCAATGCAATAGACGTCGCGTCAATCGGACGCCCGGTCTATGAGTTATTAGTCTTTCTATCCTGGGGGCCCGGTTGGTTTTGTGTACTAACCAACCCAATTGTATCTCAACTGTACCCCAAAATCCATTGGGGTATACTCAAAGGAACTTTTTCTCAAAGAGATTACCAGCGCTGCTGACGGTTCGTCAAACAGACGTCCGGTCTGAGAGTTATTGGCTTTTCCGTTCCAGGGGCCCGATTGGTTTCTAAGCTAAACCAACTCGACCATGCTCCAACTACGTCCAAACCTCAAGTTTAGTATTCCAAAAGACCCGTCTCATCAAAACACATCCAATGAAGTCGACGTCACATCAATTGGATGTTAGGTCCTTATGTTATAAACGTTTCTGCTCCGAGGGCCTGGTTGGTTTTGGGTTCGATCCAACCCGGGCATACCCAAACTTCACCGAACCCTTGAGTGTAATATACCTAAATGACGGTCTCGATCCCTGGATTCCTACTCAACTAATGGTTGGTCGATCAGAGGTCTGTAGCTTATGTTATGTCCATTTAACTGAAAACGGTCCGAAAAAGGGGGGTCTGGGCTCAGTCTGACCCGACCCAACCCACCCTGGGTCGGCCCGAACCGGGTCGACCTGTTCTAGGTCCATGTCTGGACCAGTTGGGTGCGGCCCGTACCTGCTGGGGGGAGGTGATGGCTTCGGCCAGCTGGTGCAGCATAATGACGCGCCCCCCAAATCCGGAACGGGTCAGTCGTTTCGGTTTCGTCCGCCTCTATGGCTCAGCCGCGACGGTCTGTTCTGGAAGTGCACCGCCGCGCCGGCGCGGCGCGCCACCACCACCTTTTGTGGACCACTGAACGTTCTACGATGGCCCATTTTTCTTATCATCTGCGCCATCAGCTCTCCTGGGACCCGCTCTTCACTGCGATGCCTTCAAATCGCCATTATGGCCCTGTTTCGTCGTCACCCGTCAATCCTCGCACAAACGAACAACCAGCAGAGGGTTGTCCGGCCGTGTTTTTTTGGCTCGCGCCCTCCGCGTTAGGCATTATCAATTGGCCAAAGTTAATGACAGTTTCACGTAGAACGAATAACAATTTTATTGAAATAAAATTGAAACAATCCACCCTACAATTCCCGCGCAAATAACTCTTCCCAACCCGCAAAAGAAAACATCCGTGGATCAAATTGATAATGAGTTGGTCTGCGTTCTTTGTTTTATAAGGGTAGAAAATGGGAATATAAACATACTAAAATTAAAACCCTACCTTGGAAAAGATTTGCGGTAGTTGGGTGTCATGGATGATGGTGTCAATTCCATCGTCATCAGAGAAAGAATCATCGTCGTTGGTGAGTTCTCTACGTCGGTGTCTCCTCCCTTGATATAGAGGAAGAAAGAGTATTGAAGAAACGTGGAGCGTTCTTCGCCGAGTCAATCTACTTTTAAGGTGAGTGTTCTTCATCGAAGAAGAACACCGTTCTTCGTTGAGGACAGGAATACCTTTTCTCTTTCTCAAAAGCTCTCTCCCCCACTCTCCTTAACACAACGATTGCCCACAAAAATAAAATAATAATCCTAAGCTATTATTTTATTAACACATGAAACTTTAAAAATAAAAAATTCAAAAAACATAATTAATTAATTGAAGAGGTTAATTTCATTAATTAAGGTTTTTTGGCAAACATTAATGTGGGAGAGAGGGAGAGGAAGAGTCCTCATAAATAGGGGGTTTGTCACATTAAACAAGGGAGTTTAAAGGAGTTTATGGGGAGGTTAAAGGTTGGGGCTCGTGTGGGCCCCACCTCTCTAATATCCACACATGGAAAGTTGTGTGGTTGTGGGCCCACCAATAACTTCTCATGGGAGGGATTAATATCTAAAGACATAAAATTTTTCCAACAATTTTATATAACATCTTAACTAATCCCCAATTTTTAATTTACAACCCGCATAAAACGCAACTGCGGTAAAGGTCCCCTTACGCAATTAACGGTGCTACGAATTCATCTGTACCCTCAGATTTCAATTCCAAGCACTAGTTAAAAAGATAGAAAAACCCGTATGTATGTTTACTGAACGTACCCAAACAAAACATTCGAAATTTTATTCTCGCACACCGGACCTCGGAATCCGGCGCCATCAGAAGACACAAACTCGTAAAATTCCAAAGTATTTAAGAAAAAAAATTCCTTGAAATTTCCGAGTCTTTACATTACTCCCACCTCAGGGATTTACGTCTTCGTAAAGCTACAACATAAACTATGAAAATAAATGAGGGTACAGAGCATGCATCTGAGATTCCGCTCCCATGTGCTCTCCTGGAGGTTCCTATGATGCCAACGAATGCGCACCCTAGGAATCGACCATCCACATAGGACCCGCTCCTGTCGATCCTTGGTCTCCACCGCGACCTCCGTGAATGTCGCCGCTTCATCGATGTCTAGTTCCCCATGATCGATGATGTGGGAAGGATCGTGCAGACATCTTCTTAGCTGAGATATGTGTAAGACGTCGTGAACCTAGTGTAATTGAGGTGGAAGGACCAGGCGGTAATCCACGTTGCCTAATCTACTAAGGACCTGGAAAGGTTCGATAAATTATGTAGATAACCTGCCACCCCGGAAAAATCTCCATATACCTCGTCAAGGTGAGAACTGTAAGAAAATGTGTTCATCACCCTTGAACTCTAGTGGTCTCATCTCCTATCAGCATAAGACTTCTGTCTGCTCTGTGCAGTCTTCATCCGCTCCTTGATGATCTGAGCCTTCTCCGTCATAGCCTGAACCATCTCTGGTTCTACATGTACTGACTCCATCAGTATCAACAAATGATATCTGAAACACGGCCAGCTTCTGTCTCACCTCTCCTAATAGCTGAGTGCCAGATCTCCTACTAAGAGCATCTGCTACAACGTTCCCCATCCCAGGAGTATAAACTATCTCGAATTCATTGTCCTGGAGGAACTCAAGCCATTGCCGCTATCTCAAGTTCAGGTCCTTCCATGAGAAGACACACCTGAGACTATTGAGTTTAGAGTAAACTGTAAACCGTTTGCTCAACGAGCAATGGTGAGACTAGCCAATTGTAAGAACTCATCTCCACCCTTCGTCGTCTACATTCTACAAGAGATACTGGGCTTTCTCCTCATTCGAAAAGATAAATTCGTTCTCATCCCCTGGGTGAACAACGTTCTTTGCCTAATACAGTAAATCCTGACATGAATAGTACAATTCATGTCTTGGATGATGTCGTAAGTCCTCGATGCTACTACCAAGATATCCAACTGTTACTCTCACCTCCAAGGGTTGAGTCACACTGTCGGTATCAGTGTGTGGTTACTGGGTCTCCTACAGTAGGAATCTCGCAAGTGAGGGTCAAGCCAACAGTTTAAACTGGACCATCTCAGTATCAACCATACAAAAAGGACAGGAAAGTAAACGTCACAAAGATAAGTGTCTTTTATTAATAAATATCAAAGTAAAAAGACACAAATCATACACAACATCAACAATATAGAAACTAGAAGCACCAAGAACAAAGTCCTCCATGCTTGGAACTAGTCTAACTCATATCCACCTGCTTCGGGAGCTCCATAGTTGTATGATTCAGCTGCCTAAAGTTGTACTCTTCCACATCCACCCATTCCCTGTGGTCGGGGTGGACCTCCTGGTGGTGGTGGTGAAAACACATCGAAGAATCGTACACCACTGGCTGTACGATCAACTTCTCTACCTTGGTCAGATTGGTTCCTCTACTTCCTGATTCTCATCTGCTAGATAGGTTGGGCTGTCTCGAGCCATGTGTCCCTGACTGACGCATGCATAACACTTCCTGCTCCTCGTATGGATGGCATTGTTTCGTGTGCCTTGCAAAACTGAACATGTATCCCGAGGTCGGCCACCTGTTGGCCTAGTTTTCTTGGAATTCTATGTCATCTGTCTACTACTGGCTGCAGAAGACTCCACTATGGTCGGAAAACCCTATGGCAAGAGTATCAGCTTCTGAGCATACTCCGAGTGTAGAGTCGTCGGTATAAACTCAAACCTGGAAAAAAACTCTCGAAGTTTCCCCAAGTGAAGGTCGTCTCATCGCAAAACTGTAGCATTGGGCTCCACCACCTCTCACCTGCTCCCTAATAGAGAATAATAGGTAGGTACACCATCAAGTCAACGGGTGTCCCAGTTGTGTGGAAAGCTCGTGCTACAAACCCCATCTAGTACCCAACTGTTTGAAAATATGAGTCGCCTCAGAACCGCGTAGGCCTATATCACTGGAACTCATGCAACACGCTCATGCGGTGTGCACTATCTGCTAGTGTCTCAACTAGAAGAGGGCCTTGTACTGAGGCCTCACTGCTCGGTGGGCAATCATCATGCTCTCCACTCGGTACCCACACTGACTGACTGGGTGAAGAAATCCTGAAAGAAACAGATGGGACACTGTCAAAAGACTATACCTGGTGAGCTGACTTAAAAGAAACTTTTGAAAAGACACACACAATCATTTTTTTCGTGCACTGAGTCAAAAATCAGAATTCAGGGTCCTGGTGTATGGATACTTCGGCCGCCCGCACCAACATTGGACTCCCTGAACTGAAAACCACACTTAGTACGCTTAAAACTATTGTGCCATAGAAAAGAAATATCATAGTTTTATGTTCTACAGTAGAACCAACTCCTCTGATACCTATTTTTCACGACCCATCCTCAAGGCCCATGTCGTGCCTACCCCAAGACCTCCTTCCATAGGCCCGGGGCTGGCGACTAGCACCAAAGTCATAACTCCATATTAACTGGGAAGGAATTGACATTATAAAACGTAAACGCACACACAACCAGAGAACAAGAGAAAGCAAAATCTATTTAAAGAAGTATAACAAAAGTGCTGAAAGTACAAAGGGGCCAGAAATACAAGCCCAACAGAAAGGTACTGCTACAAATGAAAGAAAATTACAACTAAAAAGACAATAGTTGAAAGGTGAAGCTGCTCCTGGGTCATCCTCTGGGTTTCTACCTAAAGTGTAGGTACAGATGTTCTCCTTAGCACTCCATGTCTATCGGTCCTCTCCGTGTTCCGTCATGCCAAGTGTCCACCTTCGGGTATCGTCTAGTCCTCTTTCACTCTCCCTCGGTCAGCGTTGTCCATCGGCTGCATCCAACACAATGAGGTGCGTGTATATCCCGTGCAGGGGTGAGTATAACGATACTCAATAGGGACCACGAGACCCTCAAGGTCTCACTAAAATACAACAACGATAAACCACAATGAATGATCACAGCTTATAACCTTTACTTAGGTATATTCCCATAAATGTACCTAAGTTATCATGTAACCCATCACAATCATGAGGAAAACACAAAGGTCCTTGAATCTGCTCAAACCAGGATTTTCATTATCGAAACCACAACTACTGGAGAGCTCCTCCTATTTCAAGTACAGTGATCCTATCGCGACTCCAAGGCGCTCCTCGCTAACCTTAGATTGATGAGGTACTCCTCCTCTGTCGAGTACAGCGGGTCTATCGCCCCAACACAGTATTGATTCCCCGCCATGGGTCTGTCGCTATAAGCAAACGCACCCCCTCATAGCCGACAAAGATACTCCTTCTATCGAGTACCGCGGGTCTATCGCCCCAAAACAATATCACTCCTCCTCCATGGGTCTACCACCCCGACATAGTAGTGATCCCTACTGGGCTATTCATGTCACTCCAAATCGAATCGGACAAGCAGTCATGAGGTCTCAGCCAGCTACAAGGTCTTCGTACCCCGTACGATCATCTCTAGGAGGATCTGTTCCACGAGATACTGGTCAATACTTCCAAGTGTCACGTAATCTCAAGTGGAAGTATCTCGAAGGGCCTCCTCGTCATAGGGGTCTCAACGCAACAAACGGAGCGCCAATCGTAAATACTGTATGACAATTATTCATCTTTCTCTCCTGAGGTCCGGTTGGTTTTGTGTACAAACCAAACCGACCGTATCTCAACTGTACCCCAAACACTCATTATGTATACTCAATAGAATTGTTTCTCAAATAGATTACTAGCACCGCTGACGGTTCTTCAAATGGACTTCCAATATGAGAGTTATTGGATTTTCCGTTTTAGGGGCCTGGTTGGTTTCGAAGATAAACCAACAAGACTGTACTCTAAATACGTCCAAACCTCATGTGGATTATGCCAAAAGAACCTTCTCTCAAAAGACATCCAATGTAGTTTACGGCTAGTCAATCGGATGTCAGTTCCTTAAGTTATAAGCGTTTCCGCTCCGAGGGCCCAGTTGGTTTTGGGTTCTAACCAACCTGGCCATATCAAAACATTGCTAAAACCTTGAGTTTAATTAACCAAAAAGACCGACTCGATCCAAGGATTCCTACGCAACTAACGGTGTGTTGATCGGAGATCTGTAGCTCAAGATATGGTCGTTTAACCGAAAATGGTCCGAAAAAATGGGGGGTCTGGGCCCGGTCCGACCCGCCCCAACCCACCCCTGGTCAGGCCGAACCGGGGTCACCCGTTCTGGGTCCGAGTCTGGCCCTGTAGGGCGCGGCCCGGCCCGACCGGTGTGACCTGTCCCGCGTGGCCCGCCCCGGCCCGGCCGGGGGGGGGGGGGGAGGCGCTGGCTTCGTCCAACTAGCACGGTGTGATGTCGCGCCCCCCAAATCCGCAACAGCTAAGCCGTTCCGTTTTCGTCCACCGCCGCGGCTGATCCGTGGCAGTCTGTTCTAGCGGCGTGCCGCCGTCGCCTTCTTCAGACCACCGGACTCACTCTAGTGGTCCGTTTGGCCTACCGTCTACGGCAGCGGATCTCCCGGGACCCGCTCTTCACTACGATGGCTTCAAATCGCTGTTGAGGCCCTGTTTCGTCGTCGCCTGTCAATCTTCTCACAAAGGAACAACCAGCAAGGTGTCGTCGGGCCAGGTTGTTTCTTCTCATTCCCTCCGCATTAGTCGTTATCAATTGGACAATATTAATCATTTTTCATGTAGAAAGAATAACAATTTTATTGAAATAAAATTGAAACAATCCACTGTACAATTCCCCTGCAAATAACTATTCCCATCCCGTAAAAATAAAACATCCGCAGATCAAAATGATAATGAGTTGATCTGCATTGTTTTTTTAGAAGGGAAGAACATGGAAGTATAAACATACTCAAATTAAACCCCTACCTTGGAAAATATTCCTGGTAGTCGAGCATCGTGGATGATGGTGTCTATTCCGTTATCGTCGGAGAAAGAATCACCGTCATTGGATAGTTCTCCATGTTGGTGTCTCCTCCCTTGATGCAGAGGAAGAAAAAAGTTTGAAGAAATGTGGAGCGTTCTTCGCCGAGTCAATCTCCTATTAAGGTGAGTGTTCTTCGTCGGAGAAGAACACTATTCTTCATTGAGGAGAGGAATACCTTTCCCCTACTCAAAAGCTCTCTCCCCCACTCTCCTTAACACAATGATTTCCCCCAAAAATAAAATAATAGGCCTAAGCTATTATTTTATTAACACATGCAACTTAAAAAATTCAAAATTCAAAAAACTTAATTAATTAATTTAAGAGGTTCATTTCATTAATTAGTGTTTGTTGGTAAACATTAAAGTGGGAGAGAGGGGGAGGAAGAGTTTTCATAAATACAGGGGGGGTTTGTCACATTAAACAAAGGAGTTTAAAGGAGTTTAGGGGGAGGTGAAAGGTTGGGGATCATGTGGGCCCCACATCTCTAATATCCACACATGGGAAGTTGGGTGGTTGTTGGCCCACCAATAAATTTTCATGGGAGGGATTAACTTCCAAAGACATAAAATTGTTCCAATAATTTTATTTAACATATTAACTAAACCCCAATTTAAAATTTACAACCCGCATAAAACGAAACTGCGGTAAAGGTCCCATTAAGAATTTACCGGCGCTGTGAGTTCATCGGTACACTCAGATTTCATTTCCGAGCACTGGTTAAAAAGATAAAAAAACCCACATGTGCGTTTACTGAACGTACCCAAACAAAACTTCGGAAATTGGATTACGACACACCGGGCCTTGGAAGCCAGCACCGTCAGAAGCCACAGACTCGTATGATTCCAAAGTATTTAAGAAAAAAATTTCCTTGAAATTTACAGCCCTTTACATTATACATATTTATATTATTAATATATATGATATATAAATCATTTTTTTATTCTCAACGTATGTAAATCAATATATAAGTGATACGATTAAGATTAACATGTTAAAACACATACAATAAAGAAAGCGATTATTACCCGAAATGTTACATTAACATGAAAATTATTATTAATGAGAAGTATAATGTCATAAATTAATATTCTATGATATAATAAATATTAATATAGTTCTTGTATAATTTAATAACATACTATGTTGATTCTATAGGAGGTTAAACGTACTCTTGACTAAAATAATGTACAAGGTTAGGGCTAATTTCTCAATCTCATTATTATCCAAGATTATTTCTGTGTATGTATTTTATGGGACATATTTATCATTTATGTACATGTATCATTAAAATGATTTGAAAAGTAATCTTTTATGTTTTATGGAAGGTACTAATTAACTTGATCATCATTTAAATGTTTTAATGATTCTGTTTTCTAAATATTTTTAATTAATGTCCATGTTTTCAAAATGATTTTAAGTATTTATTTATATGGACATGATTGTTTTAAAATAATCATTCCTTTAGAAAGATTCAATTTGGTATGGGACACTATGATTCAAATATATCTTTTAAATTAAAACATTTATAAATTTAAGTCTTTTCAATGATTTCACCAAAAGAGATATTTCTCTCAAAGAGTATTACAAATTATTTTCAACTATGTAAACATCCTTTATTGGATATTATTCTTGATAGAGGATGATTTATAATAAATACAGTGTTCAATATTTTATTAAATGAGTCATGATATATTTGAATTTGAATGTAATATTTTTATACCATTCATGATTTATGGTTAATGTTTTTACATTTCATACGTTATTTTTAATATAGATGTCTATTTTATGCTTCAACATTTTCATTTGAGGAATGCATTGGACATAGTAAGTGGCGGGTGGAGCTCGATATAGCTCCACGATGCATGAGTAGGTCTCTTGAGAACAAAAGTGTCTTAGAAAAAGGCATTGCCCAAATCATTATTTTTAGTCTTGTAACGATACTTTGACTACGTGGTTATGATTTTTAATATTATACATTCACATGTTTTGAAATTATTTATTACATATGATTATTCGACAAGTAGAATATCCATGTTCATTTTTATGTGGAAATGTTTGATTTATTTCTTCTATATTACGTTCAATATTATGTTTAAATGGATTTTTTTGTTACATATAATTCCTTAAAACTTTTTAGTTTCCACTATATAATTTATCCTTTTTGAGAATCAGGGATCACCCCTTTATATGTTTTATTTTTTCTATGATGCGAAGAAGTATATTATGAATGACTTATAGGTAAAAGCTAAGCGATATTAATGTGTTCATAGGATACACAATGTTTTTGTTTTTCATTTTATAATTTAATGTAAAACTCATGTATGTATCTAGTACATCCAATACGACTTAATTTATCTTCCCTTTAGGACTAGATTACTAGTAATCATTGAAATGTATTAAAATAATGCACTGACTCTGGGTTACTGGGGTTTGGGTGTTAAATGTTATTTTTGATCCTCCTCCTCCCAATTGTAACTATGTTTCCATGATCTGAAAAAAGTTATAAAATTATAATTTAATTGAATGAGTAGACATTGAGACTAACTATGTGTTTTTCGAAAACCCATAATCTCTAATGTTTTCTAATCCTTTCCTCTGATATGGCCTCGAATCCCCAAGCTATAAAACTTAATTAATCTTGAGTTTTGATCAAGAATTTAATTTCTTAAAATTTGAGGATATTTTCATGATTAGAGTTTTAGATAATTAGGCCATACCCATTAAATTACATCTCAAAAATTAATATTTGACTATTCTAATCTATCCAATTTTTTAACAATAATAAAACACTTTAAAAACAATTCTTTTCTTGATAAAAATATTATTGATTTCTTATTTTATCTTACCCTTCCTTATACCTTATGAACAAACATTTCAAAAACATTGGTTTAGCATAAAAGGTGCAGTAAAGGTTATAAGATAGGGAAAGAAAACATTAGTCCACGAATACATAAAAATCAATGAAATCATATTTTTCACTCATGAAACATAATCTATTTAATATACCTCATGAAATAATAAGATTTATGAATAACTCATAGAAATCATAAATCAAAAAGGTAACTTGTGGAATCCATAACATTATTACTTTATAGATTTCATAGCCACATATGGTGTAACAATCATGGTAATGTTTAGAACACCCATTATTGTTTATTCTATATATCTCTTAGGAGAAACCATAATGTTCACATCCTTCACTGTACCCACTACATTGGAGATCTATCATGGGCTCACCCATCCCAAAGTTTATCAAAAACCCACCCTATGTTTATCCTAAAACCACATGTATTTGTTTTATCATACAACCACCCATCAAATGTCCAAGTAAAATTAAATAATCGTTCATATAAAATATTAATAAAGGAATGATAACATTTCCACATTTCAATCACAATATACTAGTTCAAGATATTAACATAATCAATCCATTCTTAAATCCATTTTCAATACCAAAATACCCTAAAAATGAATATGGTATTTAATTTTCTTCTTAAAAAAATTACATATTGTAGAGGAAACTGTATATTAAATATATCTCATAGCAGCATAAAGGTCGTTGTTTCCACATACATTAAAAAGAAACATTCCTTTTGTCTTTTAGTAAAATGATTCGTAATAAAAGATTCCTTCTGAAAGCCGTTAAATGAAATTTGAAGTCAAAGATGATCATTATACATCGTATAAAATAATATAGTTTATAAATCAAAAATATTATTTAATTAAATGAGATTGATATTGCATCCCTTACCATGAGTCTAACTTGTCTCATTCATTCTTTAATTTCATCTAAATCGGGTAACTTTTTTTTATTTGAGGAAAAATGCCTTCTTGAATTGAATTCTCCCCTATGTAAGTCTTATAAAACAAAGGGATGGATGTGTTAAGTCTGTTTGAGTAGAATTTATATGAGCCAAGCTACTTGAGTGGTGTTAGTAAGTTGGTAGAGGTGGTGACCTTTTATAAGAGAGAGGACGAGTACTTTAGGAAAGTCTTAAAATATTTAATTATTATATATTCTAGTTCGATTAAAAATGGTCCAAAACTCATTTAACTTGAAGAAAAGATGATTTTTGTTTGAATACAAAGCATCCAATAATTTTTAGGAACGTTTTTAGTATTTTTTTCCTTATCGTTTTGGTTTAACGCTTATTTTACCCTTTTTAATCTTACGCTGATATCTGGTCATTTACATATTATTTGTAAATGTAATTACCATATCTTGTAAAAAGAACCACAAAAAAATCATTTATGAAATATTTTGGACTTATCTTAACTATTTTTACCAAACTATGATTTTTAAGAATTTAATATTAATCAATAAACTATTTTATATTTTATGATATGAATTAAGTTAATTTTTGAAACTATCCCTACTTGAATTTTTTAAAAAATTCATTAAAGAAATATTCCACCAAAAAAACCTTGAATAAATCATAAAATAGCATATTCACCAAGATAATTCGTGTATTAAAATAATTAGGTCATATAATATTTATTTTAATATTTATAATATCATTTATTTTAATCCCTTATTAAAGAACCTATCACTGCATCTTCAATGTGTTATAAATAAATTTATTTATTTAATGTCTAAAAAATTTAAATAAAATACCATTATGTAGGAAATATTTGTATCTTTCAAATTACTATTTATAGTTAACAAGATCAATTACATAACCCCATATAATAATTATTTTACTAAGAAGATACATGTTTATGTTATTTTTCCCTTCACCATAAATTAATTATTATAACATGTCATTATCACTCCAATGTGGGTCCCAAATGCCAAAATATTTTCCTTAGGATTATCATGGTAATACATAACACATACAATAGCATTAGGACAAGTTTTTGGGTAGTTTTATATTATTATAATATTATATTCTACACTAATTTTCATGATTTACACTTTAACCATGGTATATAAAAAAATTATCAAAGTGACTATTCATAATGTAAAAAAATAAGAAGGAAGTTTTTTTAATAGTTTAGAACATTTGATTCAAAATTTGAAATCCATTATTCCAAATTAAAAACATATAATATTTAGAAATTAATTTAAAATTAATTCTTGTTGTTAAAATAGAAAAAAACTTGTTTTTAAGAACTGAAAACCACCAAAAGATTGACATGTGTTTATGTGCAATTTTAATGTAAAATTTATTCTTATTATAAACATAGGATTATGTGATAAAAATATAATCCATTTACACTTTAAAACCACTAAATAATATGATTTATCCATATAAATTATCTCTATGGAAAAAATTGTTTTCATTTAAAATTTAGAATATTTTTTCTATTCATAAAAACAATGTAGTAATCAGAAAAATTTAAAATTTTAAACCAAAGTAAATTTTGATAACCCAATTCTAAAGAATAAGTTTATTATTTCAAATAGAATATATAATGGTTTTTAAAAATAAATTTAAAAAGGGTTCTCTAATAAAATGCAGTAAAATTTCATTTTTAGAAAAGACTTCTTTTATTAGAAAAACTGAATTGGTTATTATATCATATATGAAATACTTATAAGATGAATTTAAAACAATACATTGAATATATGAAAGATATTTTTCATTAAATAAAAATCCATAAAAAGTGATATGATTTTATAAACACATTTATTCACTTATTAAATATTTTTCATAAAAACACATCCTTTATATTTAATTGGTTTTTATTTCCATTTCAAATAAATTTTATAACTGATGAATCATTATTTAATCTTATGTAAACCATATTTTCATAATTAATTTTATACTATTCATTCCAACCATTCTAATGGATATGTTTTAATGATATCATTTAAATATTTAATGTTTAGTAGTTAGTTTACGCTTGATGTATCATATCATGTATGCTATTTAACATAGTTTTTCTCTCTTAAAACTTGGGATGTTACATATCTTTTGTTGTGGCACCATAATTTCAATATATTATATTTTTGGTTCAACTATGATATATTTTTATCAAACTAAAACATTTTTTTGGTAACATAGGATTTGTGTGGTCATATTCCTACTCAGGTTTATAACATAACCAGTTACATATTACATCATCAAACATCGTTTCAGTCCTTCATAAAGAGTTATAAATAGTATGTGAAACACAAAATCATAATATCTTGGAGTGTCCATCAAGGTATGTAGTCCTACACCCACTCATCATAACCAAGAGGAGATCTATTTCATACTAAACAAGTCTTATTTAGGGTTGTTACCCCTTGGTGTATCTATTTATTAACTATACCCCCTTCCCAAAATCATCCCAGGGATATAATATATATGGAATCCAAAAACTGAAATTTTATGAGATTTTATGATATTATCATATATGTAGACATATCCTTAGGGAATTAATAAATTTTTATCATATTAATCCCTTAAATAAATATGTCAATCCTAAAAAAAACATAACCCTAATATGACATCAACTAAGTAACCACAAACATACTCCTCTATTTTATTTGCAAAAACAAATTCATCACACATAACCATTGATCCCAAGTGAAACGATCAAAAATAAATATATCTTTATTTTACATCATTTCCAAAATTTAAACATTACAAATAACAATAGTCTCATTATATTAATAATTTATGCTTTAGTTTATTTAATAACTACCTAAATAATAAACTTATATTATAACACTTGTGAGCATATCTCTATAATTATACTGCATTATAATACCTTCTAGGATAAACATATTATATACATATCTTAATAATGTGGGGAATAGAAATATATTGATGGGGTGAGCCCAAATTATTATTATTGTAATCCATATCAATAATTCATTAAGGTTTATACCTTACGATTATGGGAGAACATTATCATGGGTGAAATATAAAATTAAAATAGTATGTAACAATAAATTAGGTCCATAAGACATGATTTAAGGAGAAATAATGAACATTGAACAAAAATATACCATTTAATAAGAGAAATATATAATAAAAAAAGAGACACGGGGAATAATCATATTCACATGACATAAAAACTTTCATAATTTTAGGCATTAAAAATCCTAATATTCTGAAAAATATCAATAACAATCATGTCTCGGAATAATCATAGGAGTAATGAAAATAAGATCATGACTCAATAGAATCGTGTGAAAACATTTATATGTGACCACATATATGGACCATCAGGTCAAAAAATCTATATAAAATAATAGATACTTGCCATCATGCAAAATAAAATGAAACGTGGCCCTTTCAACACACAATACAATGAATAATGAAAAACAAGCACATGTTTAATCATAACCTTGTGAACAAAGTATAAGAAAATCATGTCCTTGAACCAAAATGTTATATTCTGAGTTATAAAAACATAACCAATGAATTGTAGGGTGATATAGGACCCCAACTGTCAATATTTAAAATATTCCTATTATAATTTAAAATTAACATTCAAAACATCATAATTAACACCAAGAAATAAAAATGGGTGTCATAATATGTCAAGATGGTATCCCTAAAATTTATATAAATAATGTAAATATTTGATACTAAAAATTAAATAAACAAAAAATATTATTTTATAATATTGTTTATAGTGTTATTCGTGAAAAATAGTTTCCATAGAAATAAAACCATTAATTCTAATTATAAAAATGTGTAAGAAATAAAAATACACTTTTTCGAAAATCATTTTATCTTTATCCTTAAAGATGATGTTATAGTGGTTTTGATAATTTAACTTTGAATGTTTATTTAAATTCATTCAATAAATATTCTTTAAAAATAAATTTATATATTTGAACCTCTCTAAAAATCATATGTACTATCTAAATAAAATTATTTTTGGATTATAAAACAATAGAAAATTTAAGGAGAACATGATTAACATATAATAATTAATTTCCTGAAATCCCACCACATAAAAAGTGTGCTAAAATATCTCATTAAAATGAGAAAAGGAGGAATGTTAATTCAATAGGACATAACACATAATTAGGTATCCAAATAAAAATAATAAAATTCGTTGGATTAAAAAATGGATAGGGAAGGATAATTTCTTACTTAAGAAGGATGAGACATATTTTTAACTATATTACATTTTTATGGTAATGAAATTAATCATAGAATAATAAGTCTATTAAAAATTATATTTCCACCATGATTTGAAGGGAAAATAAAATAAAATAATATATAATGATGGAATAACCCAATAGTTGAAGAAATATTTTCATGAATAAATATCCAAACTCAGATATTTTTTTTGACTAATCTATATCATTTTTTACTTTAGAAATGATTTTATAAAAACCCCTTAAAATATAGGGATTGAAATTGAATAAAAAATAAAATGAATAAATTATAATTCATAATGTAATATGTATCCAAAAAATTAGTATAAACACCATTTTAATGATGTTAGGTTCCTAAACAAAACATGTATCAAATAATGGAAATTGAGATGATACACCCTTATGAAAATCATAATAATTGAACTAATAATAATTCATAAATGAGTTCATGAGAATAAGTTTTAAATAATAAGAAATAAAATTGGAATAAAGGTTTAAAAAATAATAGGATAAAATAATCCAATATATATGAATGGGTTTCAAGAAATAATAATTTTTACTCAAAAAAGGAAATTGAGTTATGAAAAAACCAAATGAATTTGGTAACATTTAATTTAAAAAGTAATTTATTGAGATAACATGAAGTGGATTTTAAAAGAAAATTAATTTAGAAAATATTATGATAATATATTTTAAAATTTAATAATATATACAATATTGAATAAAACAAGTGGTTAATATGAATTATATCTCAGTGAAGAAAACTTGAGATTCAAAAACCCATACTTTTATTCTTGCTCAGTTGAAATACACTCTAACATCCTATATAACAACATTAATTATTTAATAGCCTATTTCAGAACCATATTATAACATATAACCTTTTATATAATTCATTTATAAATATTATTTATAAATTTATATAGGTTAGTTTAATATTTTTATAATAAAATGGTACTAGCCTTGATTTTTTTGATTAGTACAAGATTCCTAATGGCGGTACAATAATTTATTTAAATATTAAAATTTAATCGTTATGATATCCTTAAAGGTTCTAGAATATATTTATCAGAATGATTTCTAAATTTCTAATTTCATTAATTACGTATTTTATTAACGATTCGTGATGATGAACTTAGTGTCGAGTATGTTTTAGTAAATTTAATTAATGAGGGGTGGTATCTTAATAATGGGTTGTAATATAACAATTTAAATTATGGAAAAAATTTATTATTTATTTATTATTTTATGATATGTTCATTAATTATTTATCTTTAGATAACAATGATTTCAATATAGAACATTTTTCATGTAGGTGGTTATATTGACCCAAAAAATAACATTCTATAATCGATGGGTGAGTATGGTCAAGAAAGTGATTCATTTAAATAATAAAATAATTAAAAAAATAAAGACTTTATTTATATTTTTAATGCTTTGAATTTGTTTATAATATAATTTTACAAATTATAAATTGATGCATTGACAGAAATATGTTACTTTTATGGAGTTGGAAGCCTGCATGTAAGCACATGTAACAAATTTGTTTCAAATCAATTGGGAGGAAAAGAGGGGATGGTTTATAATTTACAAAAATTATAAATAGTATAAATATCATATTAACTCATTATGTATAGTTTTATTAACATCTATGTAATGTGGTTTTGAATAAGAAAGAATGACTTTCACATATGCAATTTTCATTATGTTTTCAAGATGAATCACTATTTTGTGATTAGTTTTTGAAGACGATAAAAAATATAAATTAAATTATCATAATAAAATTTTATAACATTATTAACACTTATTTTTCAATAATTACATGTATATAATATGATTGGGTGGTAGAAGAAGAGAATGATTAAGTGATCTTGGTTGAGAACATTACATCTCTCTTTGGATATACCCTTTAGGTGACACATTAAGGCTCCTTAGCCTGGTATTTTGGAATGATGAATGCATATGAAATGAGGGTAGATATTTTATGATATAATAGGTTAGATAATTTGTTACCTTATTATTTATAATGAGTGGAGAAATGCGATGGAGGTGATCTCATTTTGTAAGTGTGGGAAAATTAATTTTATTAATTACAACTTTTTAATATAAAAAGAAATATTGTTTCACAAGGAATTTGCAATGAAATATGGATGTAATTTATTGTAGGATATATTATAGTTGATAATAACTAAATAATTATTTTTCACAAATGTTTAAAACATTTTTATTTCTTTTACTCATGTATTTTTCACAACTACAATTTTTGATGTTTACCTTGGTAATGAATTTTTACATAGGTAAGTAGGTTCACAATTATTGAAAATAAAATAAAAATTATTAAATAATTTTTATAAATTAATTACAAATTTTATATCATTTTTATAAAATAATATTATTATTGGTGATAAAATTAAATTTAAAATCATCAGACCTGACGTGTGAAACCCATTTTTAGAAAATGATTATTTTTATGGTTAAATTATTTGATTATGATAAAATTATTAATAATTTTTATTTATATGAAATTAATTGGTTTATTTTTAACCAAATAATGTTTATTTGGAATTAATTTCATCCAAAATATAATTTTATCTTGTGAAATAAAAATTAAAAAAATTATGAAATCTAATATGATTATTATAATAAATGATAACTGATGTTTCAAAATGTTAATAATGGGTTCTCTATATATAACATAGAATTATTAAATGAATACTTTTAGTCCATAAAATATTAATGGAAATGAGTTTTTTTATAAAACTTCGTAGTCATTCTTAGATCATGGTATGTTGAAAAAGTATAACATTGATTAAAATTGTATTTTCTACTATTCGAATAAAAATTAATCTTTTTATAAAAATCCCATAAAATTCATCCTAAGAAAAAATTGAAATCATGATTAAAAATATTAATTTATTTTTATAAATTTTAAACTCTAAAATTACTAAATTTATTTGTTAATTTAAAATAAACAGAATAA
Source organism: Viscum album (assembly GCA_963277665.1). Taxonomy (NCBI): domain Eukaryota; kingdom Viridiplantae; phylum Streptophyta; class Magnoliopsida; order Santalales; family Viscaceae; genus Viscum; species Viscum album. The sequence goes on from OY728160.1 coordinate 491,325,679, forward strand.
TGAAAAACAAGTATAATTTAAAAATTATTTTTAATATTATTTCACATCAATTATTTATATAAGTAATTTTAATATATTATTCAGTAAACAAATAAATTTTATGGTTTTTAAATTTATCTATTAGGATAAAATATATTACATTTTTTAAAAACATTTATTAGATAAAAAATAATCCTTTTTAATATTAAATAGTTTTTATTATTTATCTTGTAAATGTAAGAAATTTAAAATTAGTGATATATTTTTATTTATATGAGGATTTATTATTATTATTATATTTAAAATAAAATTTATCTAATATGTCTTGAATTGTTTAATTATGGTGTTTTGTGTGGAGGATGATATCAAACATAATATTAATATAGAAAAATATAGCCTGAAGTCCTAGGTTATTTCAGAGAGTAAAGAAGAATAGTAGGTGTTCTATAGGAAATATGACTATATATAGAATTTAAAATTTATTAATAAAAATTAAGTTCTATTTTATCCTTTGAATGAGTTTTTTTACATAATTTTCAGTGCTTGTGGATTGATTTCATAGAAAAAACTCATTTTCTCTCTCTTAGAGACGATTGAAATACTTTTATCAGAGTGTGAGATAAATTGTATTCTCAAGTAAAATTTATCCATGGAAAAATAGGATCCATAATTTAATAAGTGGATATAATGGTTTGAAGATCAACATAGGGGTGGTAACAACCCATTTACCTTTGATATTTGATTGGTTTTTCGATGTATTTACATAGAATTTTGTTGGGTTACCTTTAGTGATGTAAGTAGAGTTTACGATCAATCTAGTTCTAAGAGTGAACCCAAAGTGATTACTATACATATTTGTTATAGATAAAGGTACAAAATTTTGACCATAATGAAAATATATTATACAATAGAGTATATCTCACAAGGGATAACCTTTAATAGTTTACATCATATCATATAGAACCACTAAATTATGTGTGGATTACTGATGAATTAATCAGCTAATAAATATTTATATGTATGAATTACCCATGATAGATGATATATTTTATCATATATGAGTTTTGTAATGGGTTTTAAATATCTATGTTATGTTTTGGTATCATAATTATAAGGTTTTATCTATATAAGTTCTACAAAAAACATTTATAAATTGATATGGGTTATTTGAGATTCCATTGATGTATTTCTATGTCATGAACACTATATTTGGTTTTATGGATTTTATAAACATGATATTTACCTTATACATATATTAATTCATTGAAGGGTTTTATAATTTCATTATCTTATACTCGTATTATAAATTAGAGTATGAGGGACTCATATAAAATGGGTTTCCTATAATAGATGAATAATTATTATATGTGAATCTATATAATTATGGTTTTTTGGATTCAAAAAGTAAATTATTTTGAGTATGTGGAATTAGTTGAATTAATCTGAGCTATTCTTTATTAGTTGTAGGTAGTGATTTATTAGGATTTTCAATCTAATGTGTTATAGGTTCTTAGTTGCCTATGTCTTGTGGGATACTACTAGATATTTATTTGGGAATATTTTAGAATAATGGTACCGATGAATTCCTTAACTAGGAACTGAATAAAATTTCATTGGGATTCTCAATGATACTTATCTTTAATGTTGTCAATGGGAATGTGGAATATAGTTATTCTCTTGTTCTTAAATTTTTTGGAAATCTTTACAAGCCTTATTGGGATTCTTAAACTATCTAGATATTATTTTTACAAATTAAGGGTAATATGGTAGTGGATTATGGGTCTCGATAGATGAGATCATGTGAAAAAAACTACCCTTCCCATTATCTATAGTTAGTAATGATTTTACATGTTTTGAAGTGTTAGTGAAATTACCTTTTTATAAATAGGTTTACATATATACAAGATGTAAGAGACTTAAATATATTATATATTCGAAGGAATTAAACAGTAACTAAAGGTGGTCGATCAATTCCATGAAGTCATTTGATTTTCATATGTTGTAAATATAGGGAGTGGGGAATATTATAGTGGATTATTTAAGTTGTATGTCTTAAACAAATGTGGCCTAATAAAAAAAGGGAAATAATATTTGATGTTTCTTCTATTAGAGATACATATGGATATTAATAATAACTAGGATAAAGTAATTTTGGATCCATTCAGTGTTAAATTTACTCATGAACATGATTATATTTTGGTTCATGGGAACAATTTGGTGGTTCATATTATCCCAACTAGTCTCAGGAAAGTATGTATACATTATCTTTTCATGGTTGGTTGCTACTACCTAAGAACCTACCTGAGTATGTTAATAATGTGTTTCTTTAATCATAATTGTGTATTCATCTTTTCATGACCAATATATACAATGATATCATCACAAAATATAGATTGATTGTTATGAATTATGACATGATTAGATTTTATTCTAGTTGCTTCACATATTGGGAATTAAAATATGAATAAAACACTTGATTGGATTGTTTCATCACTTGACCATTCTTATACTAAAATATAATTAGCTCATAATAAATTTTGTGACATCATTATAAAGATATTCCATGGGTGAGGATATAACATGTATTATCACTGGTTGATAAATAATGGGACCTAGATTTAAATTTGTTTGGGAGACTTAGATGATATGGGATCTTGGAATGTATTATATTTGACAAGTAGTAAAATTAAATTAGTATTTAAGGAGAATTATTTATGATCATGAAATAATATTTATATCTTATTTCTAGAAGTGACAATAAGAGGAACTGGGTTTCAAAATGAATATTAATATAACTTCCACCCAATGATTGATGAAGAGTTTGAGCATACTATGTCTGTATTATATGATATATTAAACTCACATTTCCTTGATTTCTATAGAGTGTGAGGATAATATATGTATTTAGTGATATTTATATTTGTAAATAGCTATTAGGAATTGACTTTGAGGGAATTACTTGAAGATCTATTAGGTAGATTATCTATGATACCATTATATTGGATGAATGTCAGTAAATCATATATGGTTGAGTAGATCTATGTACATCAGACCACTAATAGATTAAAACAATTTGTATGTTGTTAGTTATAAAATAGTGTGGACATAGATCATATAGAGACAAAAAAAACTTTTAATTGGATTTTAGTGTTACTTGTATTCAATTTACATGAGTTCCACAATAGTTGGTACATTGAAATATGGGTATGAAATATATGTTTAAGTCTTTTTTATAGGTCCCTTTGAGATCTTATATAATATCAAGATATCATATTACAATATTTTATTTGAGGTGTGTTATAACGGTATGAATGATTCCCTTCACATATATTACATGAGGATACATTTTCAGATATATTGTATCTCATTCATATTATAGATCAGATTTTCAAGATGATATGTGGGAATTATATTGAAGAACCATGGACTGACACATCCTAATGTAATTCTAACCATATTTTTTTACACATATCAATAAATTACAAAAACTTATGAGAACTAAAAGTTTTATTCCATTGGGAACTAGGTAAATATTACATTATCATGTTATAAATGTTAGTTATTCCTTCATCATATACCTATAATGAACCAATTAATGTAAATTATTTAAATATGATCATTGGTAAATAGGGAAACACATGGAAGGAGTTATTATAAATTCTCAATAAGGGATCGAACATAATTAATTATTCATAGATAATTTTTCAATGGACCATGAACAAGTGAGATGAATGATCGTGATATAAATGGATTTACTAATTGAATAAAATCAAAAATCTTAACAATATATCTTGAAATGGAATATTTTGGTCATATAACATGTAATGGGAAATTATATCAATAAATTGTGATCAATAAACATAATATTATATTTTTAATGAGAAATTTAATCAAATGAAAATAATCATGAATCACGGTGACCGAAATTTTGAAATTGATTGTACCCAAGTATTGAATATCATACCATATGTGAAAGATCTATTACATAACCACCATATCATTATGGACAATGCTAAAAACATTATGAAAACACATAACAAAATGGAAAAAGATAACTACATCATTTCCTTGCATACTATTATAGATAATGCTAACTACCTCATGTCAATACATAACATTAGGAAATATTATAGTCGTATCATGTTCACACATAACCTAAAGTTAATAAAACATATCAATTTACCTAATTCATTAGAGGTTAATAAATATGTTCCCGCCTATAAATATAATAAAATATATGTACATATGTGAGTGACATGAATAATAAAAAACCATAAGCACATTAAAATCAAATCATGAGTACCCAATTGAAATAATATAGACAACCAAGGAAATAAAGTATTTATAATGCTAAATACCCTTCATTAAATGTAATTAAGTATATCATATTCATAATATTTTCATAAATGTTATATGGTCAAGTCAATAATTTCCAAAGTTAATTAGATATTATGGTATCTATGTGAAAAATCATAATGAATGATGCAAGGATATTACCAAAAGAAATTTAATTTAGGAATGGTTATTTTAATAAATATTTTTCTGAAATATAAAGAAAATTATGGATCATTTATCTTGAAGAGATATCATCACCACCCTATAATAAAAATATAAGTACATGGATATTAAATAAAAGGATTTTTTTGAAATACTGACTTCTTATGAGATATAAAACATTTTTTGGAAATATAATATAAGAAAAGTAAAAGGGTGGAATATAAAATTAGATGCATATATATGGCCATAATATTTTAGTGGAAAATATGAAATTTTAAATGAATTTTAAAAAACATTTCTTATATTTTACGAAATGTAGAAATAAATTATCGAAATATTTTTTTCAATAATGTAATTAATATATGATTTATATAAAATAAAATTGATTTAAAAAAATAAATAACTAATTGGTCAAATATTATAAACATGTATTTGTAAGTTAATATTCATAATAATTGAGAGAAATATGTTAGAGAATTGATATTTAAAGCTTTCCTATCATTTTGTTAACTTTTTTTAATAACTAAGAAATGAGCTAGTCTAATTATTTTTTTAAAAGAATTTGAAAGTATTTTAAAATTTTATTTCAATAAAAGAGTTAAACATTAAGGGATATTTTAAAATAATTAGATTCAAAGTTAGACGAAATTAGATGATAAGTAAAGGAAAAAAATTAAAAAATCCATTATATATATCATAAGGTTTGACTTAGGGGAATAGTTGGATGAGAAAAATAAATTAATTTGAATATCTATAAAATTAAGTATAATAAGAATAAATAATATATATGATAAGTATTATAAATAACGAAATGGGAAGATTGGAAGATATAGTGCGATTGATAATATAACCATGAAATGAAAAAGTGTAGGAAATACTCCTTAGAAATAACTATGGTCTTAAATAATACTAAAAAAATGATTAATGAGGACCAAAAATTAAAACATTAATGAAAATTATATGTAAGATATTCATGACCTTGGATATTATATTTCTAAGATGTTATAATAAATAAAAGTAACAATACTTGAAATGAGTGGAGATTTGAAAAAGATTTTAACTTCGAATCCAAACTCACTTCATATATCCTCTAAGTACATGTATAAAAAAATTAATTAATTACCTAATTTATAATTTATCAAATGTTTATTTAATCATATAATTAATTTTAATTACTTTTATATCATTTTTATAATTTTATTAGAGTTATTTTTCTTGTGTTTGTTGTTTTGAGGAAGTTCATCTCATCATTCTCGTATATCTTTATGTGCACTAATATCATTCTAAGGACATTGAATTTTTTTTTAATAAGGTATATATTTTAAATTTTATAATGTTCATTTCAATTTGGAAGCATATTGGTAAATTATATAGATATATAGTCATATATTATAAAATTCATATTCATAATTCTTTTTTAAGACATTTAAAAAGGTAAATGAATTTTTAGTTTTAGTTATATTTTTATCACGAAACATATAACAATAAAAAAGTATAAATAATAAATTAATTGGATATTAATTGTATTTTAAATAATTAAATTAATTCTTAAGAATATACATGATTGAATAAAATTTATGAAGAGATTATTTTTCAGTTATGTAGCATAAAACCACCATGTGTGATAAATGTTTTTTAAAATGGATTAAAATAATTGAAAGCCCAAAAAATATTTATGTTTTATAAAAAAATCATACCATAATTAATTTAATTTTTAGGGTCACTTTAAATTATTAATTATGTTATTGATAATATTAATACGGGAATTTAAATTAAAGGACATTGTTTTTGAACACATAATAACTCAATGGAGTAGTGATGTATCAGACGGGGTTGATGTGAGTTAATAAGAAATTAATGATCAATGATCGAAAAAACGGTCAGTAATGTCATTAAATTAAAATAATTCTATCAAATATTATAATGACATCCAAAGGATTTTATGGTAAAAATTCATGCATAAAAAGTTGTAAATAAATAATTAAAAAAAGTATTTTGATATAGTGTATTGTTATAAAAAAGAAGTTTGGTGAGATGTAATGGGAGAACTATCACCATATATAAATAAAAAATATTGAAATAGAATGAAAATGGAACCGTGGAATCAAATTAAACTTAGGTTTGAGATGTTATTTTTGGAAAAACAATATAATATAATAAATTAGATATATATATATGAAATCTTTACCTTACTCTTTGATAATTTTCCATTAGAGGGATCTTAATGACTTCAGTGAAAGAGATTTTGGTCACAAAAGGGGCTTAAGGTCATTGTAATGGGAGTGTATAGAGGTATTTGGATAAATATTTTGAAAATTTTTAATTTTGGAAGTGATGGGAAGGGGTTAAGGATGGGTGTTTATAGAGTCAACGGTGAGGGGTATTTTAGGGAGAGGCATTGATTATTTTAAAATCTATTTCATAGAAATATAATATAATATATTAATATGTATTTCATTGGTTTATTTTTATGATATAAGTTTAATCTAAAATTAAATCGTAAAATAAATAAATCTGTGTCTTGGAAACACTTAATTAAAGATAAAAAATAAAGAATAGTTTTTATTACAGCTAAATATTACTTATGCATAGAAATTTAAAATATAGGTTTATAAATGTAGCTAAATATTTTTAGAATTATTATTTAACTCATAAGATGTATTTTAGGTTAGTAAAAAGGATTTATAATTTTTTGATTCATATTTATATCATTACGATATCAAAAAAACATACGGTATTCAAAAAATCATTACTTTTCATTGTTAATTGAAATGTTAACCCTCTGAAAAATCCAAAAAATTAAACCAATGATAATTTTTTTGTCAACATTATAAAAAATATATATATCAAATTAAAATTTTATATAACATTTTCATACCTCTTAATTTTATTTTTCATAAGTATTTGTGTTTACATGAAACTGAAAAACACACACCCAAAAACATTGGGGGTCATAACTTATTCCTCCCCATATGAAATTAAAGGAACTCACCATGATGATTTTGTTATATATGATGGCCCGATGACCTGTTACCTAAACATCCAATGAATGGTCTAAAGTCATTGATTATTATATTCTTAACATGTGTCCTGAAGGCCCAATGGATTTTTTTGAATCATGTCTTTTCACTAGTCGAACACATTGTCACCCAAATGCTAGTAGTCCTCAAACTATTTCCCAATTATGATTTATACATCACCCATGAAAAAGAATTTATGGTTTATATTCCCCTATGTTGTAGCATGTAAGAGAAATCCCGCAACCATATAACTCATGTAGGCATAGTCTCATATGTTAGGTTTCATCACAACCATCTTTATTCTAACATGCCCACTTACTAATTCCATGCATAGAACAATATTGTATTGCTTCCTAGTCGGGATGCATCATCTGACTAGTCTCATGTATTAATTTACATTTGTAGGTATCCCATCCATCTAACATCAAAAATCCCAAGGGAAAATTTTATTTTTGATATGTTCCACCATTCTCATCCCTCTTTCATGGCCACCCATCTTACGAAGCTTACAGGCCTCCAAGCTGCACTTCTTACCGGATTAATCAAGCCATTTTTTTCATGTCCTTCCCAATCCTAAGATATCAATAAATAGATTATCAAAGTCAATATGGATAAATCATAAATTTTTTACCATATATTATTTATGCACTAAAGTACTTGTATCCTATATTCCCAAATATATGGCATAAAATCCTGATTCGGGTAAAGTGTTCTACTATAATAGTATATCAACAATACTCGATGCAGTATTGCCATTATAATACTGTGTTATATTCTGAAATCCAACCCATCCAAGATTTTATTATTCATTAATTAGTAAATGTTTTATAATTAATTATTTATAAATCTCAATCACAAATATTTCCTAAAATTTATATTCTAATAAAGAGGAATTATGTTTTAAAGTGAATGATTAATAAAATCTGATGATAAAATTTTTATACTGTGAGTACAATGTTTTTTCAAGTTATATTTTACCAATCAAATAAGATAAATCAGTAGAAAATAAAAAATATTTTTCTTTCTAATATGATTTAATAACTATGGGAAATTACATTTTAAAATAATATAAATAATTTCTTCATTTTTTTATTTCATTGAATAACATGTTAATGTTTAAAAATTAAAATTTTATAGCTATAGTATTATAAAAATAAATAATAAATTGAATGAACTATTATATACATTTATAATTAATTAAAAATTATTATTTTTATATAAAAATGATATTTTACCATTTATTATGTCAGATTAGGTAAATAAAATTAAAATAATTTCAATGGATATTTGTAATAATATCTTCATATTGAAAACATATAATATACTTTGTAAAAAATAGATTAAGTTTCATAATATAAAATTGAAATGTTGATAAAGATTTAAAATTAATGGAGTTATCCATAAAATTGTATGTGTAAAATGAATCATGGATATAGTAAAAGACATTTTATGAAACCGTTTAATTAAATAATTATTATTCACAAAATTCCATATAAATGAAATAATTTTTTTACAAAAATAATGTAAAGGATTCGACAATGGTGGAAAATATGTAAATTAATTCATGGTTAAAATCATTTGAAACAAAATACAAGATATAATTTTAACATTTACATATTTAATATGAGAATGAAAATTTATAAAAATATTTATTAGAAAAATAAAATGTTTCATTCTAATGCATTATAGAAATTATGTCCTCACAATTTTACTAACTGATAAATACATATTAGTGCATTATATAAATTTCATGATGCACAATTATATATGGTAACATGGATATTAAATCAACATATTATGCTAAAATAGTAATTACTTATGTAATATATAACATTATAGGAAATAAAATATAAGAAAATTTGAATTTATTAGTATAAAAATTATTATTTAAATACTTAAGGAATCATTCTATAGAATATAATAAATTATAACTTTTTGGGAAAAAATTTCATTGTTTCTACTAAACATTTAAATAAATAATAAAAACAACATATTTTATTAAGTTTAATAATTTAATATTTTCATAAAATAAAAAATAAAAATAAAAAATTTAATTATCTGCTCATATCATATGATTAAATACATTGAAAAAAAATATTCCTATGAATAGCCATGAAAATTTAACCAAAATAAAAAAAATAGTTTTCCTAACATTGACTAAAGATTTCAAAAAAATAGAGAAATGAGTCATAGTATGAGAATATTTTTAAAACAGGGATAAAATGGATTATAAAATATTCTTTAAAACATAAATTTTCTTAATAATGGATATTTAAAAAATATAGTTATTGTATAAAAATTTTAGAGATAAAGATAATAAAAAATATAATGGTTTATAAATATCACAGTGTGTGTCATAAGGTTATTATAGAATATGAAATATAAAAAAAATAGTATCCCAATAAAAGGAATGATAAGTAACACAAATAAAATAGATAAAATAAATACTAATTAGTAAAGGGGGATAAAGGGATATAAAAAGTAGTAGATAACATAACTATGATAATGAAATAGTGTAAGAAATAATCATTACGAGCAATTAAGGTATTAATTATATATCAATTTAGGATGAATAGAGATAAGAAATTAATCATAATGGTGTATAAAAGTGTCAATAATTATTTCATTTACATTTATATTATATCATCCCGCCTTTTGTCACATAAACTTTCATTAGATTATAAAAAACTGAGGATCTTTAAGGTTTAGTGTCTTGGATACCAGGAACATAATATATGAAACAAAAAAACATTCTTCTTAAACACTTGAAAGGCTTATCCTTATGTTAATCCTAGGTTCATTACTGCATCTCAAAACCTGGGTACATACATCAAAAGAAAGGGTGAGCAGAAGGCCCAGTAAGGGAAACAAAAGGAAACATTTAATATGTGAACTTGAGATACATCAACAGTGTCATAAAAAAGAACTTTAAGGAATCAGAAAGAAATCATGAGGAATATCATAATAAAAATAACGTTTTTCATAACTTGAAGATGTGGATACAACATTTAATAATGAAAATCATTTCTGTTTCACCAAGTTCCATCCCCAAGGTGTCATTAAAAATTACCAAGGTTATTCACCAAGGCGTCATTAAAAATAGTCATCTCTAGAGATTAAGTCTTTACCCAATGCATTGAAGCGCTATCAGGGCTCACCCTTGACATGTATTTATTATCATGTGATCCACATATATCACTGCTTTAAAGACATGCTCTTTGTGTCACTTTAAAAACCACAGAAAAGTAAGGTGGATCTCATGTATGTAAATCCAAGAATTTAAAATAGAAAATTTTGGTATATATGTGAATAAACCTATAATAATGTGAGCTTTGAGTATTCACTTAATAAAATAAAAGAACATTAGAAAAATATAGAGAGACATTTTGAGATGGAAATTCTGCAGCATAAGGACTACGTTTTGGGGTTTTAGAAAACATTGAAAAGAGAGGGGTCATGGGTTAAACATTCAAAAATGACCCATAGAACAGAAGAGGGACAGAATATTAAGGATATATTAACATGGTAATAAAATTTGAAATATATATCATATGAAATGAAGAACATGAAAGGAAGAAAAAAATAAGATATCTGTTATGAAAATTCGGCAGCCTAATGGCGTCACTTAAAATTCAAAAAATGAATTGATGAGATAAAATAGGGTCTCTAATAATATTAACATAAAAGATCAGTATTATAGATATAGAGATAATACCCCAACATAATAAAAAGAAACTTTAAAGACTTGACATGAAAGTAGAACTTTGAAAAATGAGAAAGGTGAACAGATCCCTTAAAAATTCGGCAGCCTAACGACACCACTTAAAACTTCAAAATAATGAATTGAAGAGATAAAAAGGGTATCTCATCATATGAACATGAAATATCAGTATGATAGATACAGATATCGTACCCAAACATAATAAAAAGTAACTTGAAAGACTTGACATGAAAGTAGAACTTTGAAAAATGAGAAGGATGAAAGAATTCCTTAAAAATTCGGCAGCCTAACGACGCCACTTAAAACATCAAAATAATGAATTGAAGAGATAAAATATGGTCTCTCATCATATGAACATAAAATATCAGTATCATATATATAGATATCATACCCCAACATAATAAAAACGAACTTGAAAGACTTGACAAGAAAATAGAACTTGAAACCAGAAAGGTGAACGAGTCCCTTAAAAATTCGGCAGCCTAACGACACCACTTTTACATTATTAAAATGAAATGATGAGATAAATAGAGGGTATCTAATAATATTAACATGAAAAGGTAAGTAAGAGGAATATGAAATATCATCCTCCAACATATGAGCATGAAGCATAAAAGAAATGACATAAAAGAGATTACATGAAAAGAAAGAGAGAGGTAGGATCCCTTACCTTAAAACGTTACTCTTAAAACTCAAAGGTTGGGACATTGAGGGCTTGGGGGTACCTTGGGAGGAATTCTTGGGAGGTAATGAGACCAAAGATTCGTTTCGGGAGTGTTCGGAGTCGAATGGATGAGAGGATGGCTTGGTATTTATAGGGAAAGTGAGGGGACAAGGCATTAAGGGCCAAGGGACACCTCATTGGTGGTTTTGGCAAAACCATGGGCTTGCCCATGGTATTTTCCCATGGTATTGGCCACTTGGTACACCTCGTACCTTATCTTACTATTCATAAGTGGACCATATTTATTACATACTTAATACATCATTTAATGATGTCATTAAACACCCGTAACTTAAAATCTGTATTTTCACTATTCATCAAAAATTCAACTTTCTCTGAAAAATCCCAAAATATCACCTTAACCAAATATATATGCTCTGACTTCAAAAATGACCTCCATTTTATAAAAATATTTTTCTAAATATTTTTAATTTAATTTTTAAATAAATACACTATTAACTGAAAATTCATTTTTTCAGAAAAATCCCCAAAAATTACCTTAACATAATATCAATGCTCTGAGTTCAAAAATGAAATTAATTTTATAAAAATAATTTTCTAAATATTTTTAATTTAATTTTTTATTAAAAACACTATTCACTCGAAAAAACTAATACTTGAATAATATTTTATGAAACTGTTATTTAACCATTTTATTGAATCTCATTACTTAATCAAGGCACGTAGATTATATTAATACATTATTTAAGTGAGATTACTAATCCATTTGGTCACATTACTAATCCTAAGCATAAAATCACTATTCATAATTTACTATTCATCAAAAATCAATTTGATCTTATTCGACTCTAAATTTCATACTGAACATAATTATAGCAGACCATTTTTTTGAAAATCATCACAAATTTTTAATTATTTAAGGTTTACATAAAAAATTTTAAAATATCCTTTTTCTAAAATTCACCAAAAATATGCATACTATATTTATCCGGTCATTTAGAAATTCATAAAATTCATCATAAGAAGAAATATCGATTTTTATTTAAAACAAAGGATTACACAAGTTAGTTACAGTCTACTAACACAGCCCCTTATCACACCAGCATAGGACCTGAGTGTAAGGTGTGCTAAGGTGAGAGAATCTGAGGGAGGCTCGGCTAACATCGCACGAGTAGTAATTTCTATCAGTTTGAACTTCTCGTGAAGGCGATTCCATTCTAGCTTCACACGATGAAGTTCGGCTTGGGTTTGGTCCAGAGCAAAGCCCAGTAGTGCTACCTCCTTCCCAAGTTCTGTTAGATGGGCTTCGATTGGCCCGAGACTACTAGATGAGGCCATTGAATCTCCTTTCTATATTAATTATCCAAGGTCACTTGTATTTAGAGACAAAAGTTGAAACATTCTGTTTTCAATGGTCATACTGACTAACAGTCATATAATAGTAAAAAACCCAATAGTCTCATTTTAATTATACTCATGTTATAAAATGAAATAGTTTTATTGAGTATGAAAAAATAAAATAAGAAAAAAAATTAGGAAACGTGATTTAATTAAAATTTTGGGTCATTAATATATTCCCCCTTATGAAATTGCGTCCTCGCAATTTTTAAAATTGGTTTTTGAAATTTCATTGAAAGTCCCACATCGGAAAAAGAGTCATTAACACTATTACATTAAAAGTAAGAAAGGGAAGTACAAAGGCCACCTGAGTTAACCCATACTAGGATTCAATGTAGGAAACTTGGATATGGAAGAAAAAACAAAGGGTCAAGTTCTGAGGGAGAATGATAGAAAACATGATTAAGAGAAAGTTAAGCACAAGAAATTCACAAACATATGATGTGTGTAAACTGTCTTTGATTACCCAGTAGGAATCTTAAACCAACAACGTTTCTATTTTACGTTCCTTCTAATAATTTTGACGAATTCATTTACTACATAGAATGAAAACATAAAGAAATATACCCACCTTCCAGTTTAGTTTCATCCTTTAATATGTTTCTACCAAAACTAATCATTTCTCCAAACGTTGAGCATTCAAAAACACTTGGTCTCATCAAAACACACGAATCATCTTCTTGAGAGTCTTCTAATCCACAAAAGATTAACTATCTATTTATTCTATTATCCCAAAAATACAAAGGGTAAGATAAAACAACTCTTCAAAAAGAAATAATCCCATAGGAAGGGAGACTTCTTTTAAATCTTCAAAGTTCCATGGCACTACCCAAAGTTCATCATAGACCATTCCATAAATAACTGTCCTTAATTTTTTTTGAAATAAACCAAACTATGATTGAAACCCAAATACAAGAAGGATTTGATAACATAGTCTTCCAAAATAAACTTCATCATTCATCTACAAACAACATCAAACTCTCCTGGCATCTTATAACAATACTAGCTAACCTAAACATATTTTACCCAAGATAGGTTAATCATTTCCATAAGTAACCTAAATTACTATAATTCCACCTTAAATTCATCAATTATTCAAAATATAAGTCAACCTTACTCCTCAATGAAAATACCGTAGTAATCTATTTTCCTCGATCATATAGGGTCCCCAAAATAGTGAACGTCTTCCAAAATAATAATCATCTTTTAATCCCCTAATCATCTCTATCATATTAATACGGCAACCATCGCATTTCCCATCGCATTAGTTATGGGGACAGGTTCTTCCATTTCCCACCATTAACTAAGAAGAGAAAGTATAATTAGGGGCTTAAATACATAGCCAATAATCATGAAAAGGAACTTAAAGCATGTAAGGATAACTTGTAGAAGAAAATTATACCCTAACTTGTGATCCCCTAGGTTTCAAACTAGGTTTTCGATGATCATAAATTCTTACGTGGATCCTTATTTTATTTTATCTTTGTTCCTTTAATAATGGTTCATACTAAGCTTATGAATTTACCAAAGCATATCCCCCAGGAGTTTCGTAACCAAGAGTGCAGCAAGGCCCGTTGTCTTGTACTAGTTCCCATTCGAGTCTAGCTCAAAGAGGTGTTTTCGGGTTTCACCCCTATGTACATCTGTGCCAGAGCCACCTCTACCTACTCGTATCCAGACAGGGATTTACTTTCTTGGCAACCCCTTACTCAATAGTCACCAAAATACCAGGAAGATTTCCTATATTTATACTTTTCTATAGGGTTCTTCCTAGAGTTTTCATATCCTAATTTCCACAAATAACTATACCATCCTTTGATACCAACTATAGCATCCCACCTTTTGTCACATAAACATTCATTACATTATACAAAACTGAGGATCTTTAAGGTTTAGTGGCATGGAAACCAGAAACATAATACATGAAAAAAAAATATTCTTAAACACTTGAAAGGATTATCCTTATGTTCATCCTAGGTTCATTACTTCATCAAAAAACCTGGGTACATACATAAAAATAAAGGGTGAGAATAAGGCCGAGTAAGGGAAACAAGGGAAACATTTAACATGTGAACTTGAGATACATCAACAATGTCATGAAAAAGAACATTAATGCATGAGAAAAAAATCATGAAGAATATCATAATAAAAATAACGTTTTTCATAACTTGAAGATGTGGCTACAACATTTAATATTGAAAATAATTTCTATTTCAACAAGGTCCATCCCCAAGGTGTCATTAAAAATTACCATGTTTATTCACCAAGGCGTCGTTAAAAATAGTCATCTCTAGAGATTAAGCCTTTAATCAATGCATTAGAGCGCTATCAGGGCTCACCCTTGACATGAATTTATTATCATGTGAGCCACATATATCATAATCAATCATTTCATAAACAACACATATAGAATAAAATGAATGGGTTTAATTTCATATTTATAACGTTCTAAAAACTGCTTTAAAGACATGATCTTTGTGCCACTTTAAAACCCACAGAAAAGGAAGGTGGGTCTCATGTATGTAAACCCAAAAATTTAAAATAGAACATTTTGGAATATATGTGAATACACCTATAGAAGATAGAGCTTTGAGTATTCAATTAATAGAATAAAATAACTTTAGAACAAGAGAGAGACATTTTGAGACAGAAATTCTGCAGCATAAGGACTACGTTTCGGAGTTTTAGAAAACATTTAAAAGAGAGGGGACATGGGTCAAACATTAATAAATGACCCATAAAATAGAAGAGGGAATGAATATGAAGCATATATGAACATGGTAATAAAATTTTAAATATATACTATATGAAATGAAGAACATGAAAGGAAGACAAAAATAAGATTTCTCTTATGAAAATTCGGCAGTCTAACGGCGTCACTTAAACTTCAAAAAATGAATTGACGAGATCAAATAGGGCCTCTCATCATATAAAAATAAAAGATAAATATGATATATATAGAGATAATACCCCAACATAATAAAAAGTAACTTTAAATACTTTACATGAAAGTAGAACTTTGAAAAATGAGAAAGGTGAACGGATCCCTTAAAAATTTGGCATCCTAACGGCGCCACTTATAACTTCAAAAATACTGAATTGAAGAGATAAAATAGGTTCTCTCATCATATGAACATGAAAGATCAGTATTATAGATATATATATCATACCCCAACAAAATAAAAAGTAACTCTAATGACTTGACATGAAAGTAGAACTTTTAAAAATGAGAAGGGTGGAAGAATCCCTTAAAAATTCGGCAGCCTAACGGCACCACTTAAAACATAAAAATACTGAATTGAAGAGATCAAATAGGGTCACTAATCATATTAACATAAAATATCAGTATTATATATATAGAGATCATACCCCAACATAATAAAAAGGAACTTTAAAGACTTGACAAGAAAATAGAACTTCATAACGAGAAAGGTGAACAAATCCCTTAAAAATTCGGCAGCCTAACGGCGCCACTTTAACATTCAAAAAATGAAATGATGAGGGAAATAGGGGGTATATAATCATATGAACATGAAAATTGATGTAAGAGGAATATAAAATAACATCCTCCAACATATGTTCATGAATCATAAAAGAAATGACATAAAAGAGATTACTTGAAAAGAAAGAGAGAGGTAGGATCCCATACCTTAAAACGTAACTTTTAAAACTCAATGGTTGGGACCTTGAGGGCTTGGGGGAATCTTGGGAGGACTCTTGGGGAGTTAATGTGACCGTATCTTAGTTGGGGGAGAGTTTGGAGTCGAATGGATTAGAGGATGGCTTGGTATTTATAGGGAAAGTGAGAGGATACGGCATTAATGGCCAAGGGACACCTCATTGGTTGTTTTGGATAAACCATGGGCCTGACCATGGTATTTTCACATGGTATTGGCCACTTGGGAAACCTCATACCTTATATTACTATTCATAAGTCGACCATATTTATTACATACTTTATACATCATTTAATGATGTCATTAAACACCCGTAACTTAAAAACTGTATTTTCACTATTCATCGAAAAATCAACTTTCTCAGAAAAATCCCAAAATTTCACCTTAACCAAATATAGATGCTCTGATTTCAAAAATGAACTCCATATTATAAAAATAAATTTCTAAATATTTTTAATTTAATTTTTAAATAAATACACTATTCACCGAAAATGCATTTTTTCAGAAAAAACCCCAAAAATTACCTTAAAATAATATCGATGCTCTGAGATCAAAAATGAAATCCATTTTACAAAAATAATTTTCTAAATATTTTTAATTTAATTTTTAATTAAAAAACACTATTCACTCGAAAAAAACTAATAATTGACTAATAATTTATGAAACCGTTATTTAATCATATTATTCAATCTCATTATTTAATCAAGGTGCCTAGATTATATTAATACTTTCTTTAAGTGAGATTACTAATCCATTTGGTCAAATTACTAATCCTAAGAATAAAATCACTATTCATTATTTACTATTCATCAAAAATCAATTTGATCTTATTAGACTTTAATTTCGTACTGAACATAATTGTAGAAGACAATTTTTTTAAAATCATCCCACATTTTTAATTATTTAAGGTTTACATAAACTTTTTTAAAATATACTTTTTCTAAAACTTATCAAAAATATGCATACTATATTTATCCGGTCATTTGAGAATTCTTAAACTTCATCATAAGAAGAAATCCCAAATTTTTATTTAAAATAAAGGATTAGACAAGGCAGTTACGGTCTCCTTACATAGCCCCTTATCACACCATCATAGGACCTGAGTGTAAGGTGTGCTAAGGTGAGAGAATTCGAGGGAGGCTCGGCCAACATCGCATGACTAGTAATTTTTCTCAGTTTGAACTTCTCACGAAAGCGATTCCATTCTAGCTTCACACAATGAAGTTCAACTTGGGTTTGGTCCAGAGCAAAGCCCAGTGGTGCTACCAACTTCCCAAGTTCCATTAGATAAGCTTCAATTGGCCCGAGACTACTGTATGAGGCCATCAAATCTCCTTTCTATATTAATTAACCAAGGTCACTTGTATTTAGAGACAAAAGTCGCAACATTCAGTTTTTAATGGTCATACTGACTAACAGTCATATAATAGTAAAAAACCCAACAGTATCATTTTAATTACACTCATGTTATCAAATGAAATAGTTTTGTTGAGTATGAAAAAATAAAATAACACACAAAATTAGGAAACAAGATTTATTCAAAATTTCGGGTCGTTACAGATATGACACATAAAATAGATGATATGAAATAGAATAAAAATATGTGAAAATAGATTTGTGAAGAAAGCCTTACCTCGAGTCTCGAATCACTTTTTTATACTTTAATTTATTATGTAATAAAATTATATTACTTTTTATTCGATTATCATTTTTCCTTTTAGTTTTCTTACTGCAGTTAAATATATGTATATTATATTTAGATTTATAGCATTTACCATTTTGAGCTAGTTCAATTCATCATTTCAAAACAGCTATGATGACATGATAAATGTTGATAATCAAAATAATAAAATTTCATATGATTAATAATTTTCATTATATAATTTTAATTTCATTTTTAAATAGGTATATATTAATACATAAGTATAAATTTACAAATTATCGGAATATTCTTTGGTAATCTTTTTTTAGATGTTTCAAAAAGACTATTATTGTTACCTTTTAATTTTAATATTAACATGGATAACATATTATTCTATAATCATAAAAATAAATAAAATTAATATTAATTTTCTATTCAATAATGAAATAAATTTTTTATATTATCCCTAAAACACATATGTTTAGGAATACATCATCCATCACTGAGTGTAATGGTATGTGCCTTCCCGACCCAATACATTAATATTTTGGGAGTTTGAAGTGATTTTATGAGTATCAAGGATATTTTTATGGTGTTTAGGTTTAAAATTTTACTTCCTAGGTTATTTAATTATATTAATATATATGTTGATTATGTGAATGGTTTTTTACAACATGGTGTATAGTGATTCCCAAATGGATGTTTCACATGAGTGTTTTGTGATTAATTAATTCATTACATGAAGGATATGTTCATGAAATTATTTAATATAATTATAATGTTCCATTATGATTGAAATAGATTTTTTGTGTTTTGGGAATAAATGAATTTGTGTTATGAACATTTTTCATGTCTTGAATTTTTGAAAATCACCAATTTTAATAGTGTGAATAAATGATTCACACCATCAACTGATATAGTTTTATCTTATTTTTAAATTTTGGGTATAATTGAATTTAATTTATTCATACCTTGTTTAATTTATGTTTTATTTGAACCCCTGGTTCATTGGATTATCTCTCAACCTATTTTCTCTATCTTTGAACTTTGGATTATGGTTGATTCATTTTATAAATCTGTTGTGAGTTCAACTCTTTTCCCTAAAATTTTATTATATTATCCTCTTTTGGGATTATTATAGGTGATGTTGATTTTAAATTGGGGAGAGGTTTGATAAGATTTTTATGATCCCTTCAGGTAATTCAAGTTTATCTTTGGTTTTCTAGTGTGTTTTTGAACTTCCTGTTTATTCTCCTTCATCCTATTGTCAGAATTGATTTTGAATGCTTCTTTAAGGTTCGGTGTAATCATTCTATCCTTATGTATGTATCTTTTTTATAATTCATTCTGATTTCACCTAATTAGTGGATATTATGTGTCAAATTAATGTAGATAATGAATTAGTTTAATTGAAATTGAATCCTATAGGGAAAAATCACATCTGTTTACTACATTAATGTTATTACTAATAGAATTATACTCTCTTGTTTCCATGCATGAAAATCACAATTTTTGGGTTCCTTATTTGTGTTTTAGATTCTATGTTTCCGAAATCCTTTTTCTGTTTATTTTATAAACATTCACAGAATTAGAAGTGTAATCAAATATGTAGATTATGGATTGGTTTCCCATGAAAATATTAATTCTATGAGAATACCTATGTCATGTAATTATGAAATGTTGTCAATGCCAATTTTTGAATGTATGATTTTGGTAAATAATGGGGGTGGAACACAATTCAATATAACAAGATGATTTATATGTGCTCCTACAAAATCATTGGGAACCTTTTAGGGGATTTTCGAGTGATGGTGTCAATTGTGTCTGATAAAGATTGTGTTGGACAATGAAGTAATGTTGGATTACATAGGACATGATGTAGTCTATTATGTTGTGGTTGAATTGTGGAAATTTAAGTTATATTATTAGTTTATTAAGATTTATTTTCCCAGATAGTGTCTATGAAGAGTTTGAAATTGGATGGATTAGATGTTATGTGGTGTTGTTGAGTTAGTCTCCCAAATATCCATGGAATCAATTGAAATGAAGAAACTAAATGTTTTTGGGATGAAATAGAACTGAGGAAATTTTATTTAATTAATTTAAGAATAAATGACATGAGTTAATAAATGAAGGGAACAAGGGATGAAAACTGATATGGTATCATTAAATAGTTCAGCTAATTTTGGCTTGAAATAAAAAAAATTGGAAATGGATGATCATGTAATTGAAACACGGAATTATGTGGTTATTTGTGATGGTTATGTGGATTGATTAATTTAGTGGGGTTGTAATTGTGGAATATTTTGTTTGGTGAAGTGGTGTTTTTGTGGAGTATTCTAGTGTAGTTGATGTTTACACATAGGATGAGTATGGTGGGATTATAACTACACTATATTTTCATTTTTTTATATGAACCCCACCTAATTGGGATATTCATACAAAATCCAAAACATTTCAGTTCTTGTTGTTTTCCCCATTATTCAGGTAGTTGGGGACTCAGATTATTAGCTCCCCACATTCCCTACATTTCTTTATGAAGTAATGATAAAGACCAGAGTCGGTGTTAGAGATTACCCAGGTATGACATGTGATTGAGTGGAAGATTACACAGATAATGACATTGGTTGGTGTTGGAGATTACCCATAGATGATTAGGATGAAATATATTGTAGGGTCATACATGGTTGGAGTAGGGAATAAGTTTTATGTCATTAATTTTAATGACACCCAACTGGCGTGGTTTTTAGGATGATGAAGTGAAGAGATAGTCAATTATGCTAGCAGGAGATGATATACCTTTTGAGGGTTGGGTAGGTTATGTTTTATCCTGACCTACATCATATAAGGTTGGATATGTGATGTGATATGCATGTAATGGATGGGACCACATTACAATTGATGTTAGATCATGAGAGTGTAAAATCAGTTGGGAAGAGGTTTTGTTATTCCTTTTCTATATACCATAGTAATTTTTTTAAATAACAAGTATTCTGATATTGTTTCATAAATTTAATTTTCATTTGATAATATTGTTCTTGAATTATGGTATGGTTTGGTACCTCTATTTTATATTATATGAAGGATTGGTATACTAGTTGATCATTATATCCTTGATACTTTTTCTATTATTTAGGGGTAATTCATTCTATATGTGCGGGTTTTATACCTAATGTTTCAATAACCTACCCAAAGCCTTATGGATTATAGAATCATTTTTGGGGGTTAATTTTCTCTCCATATTTGTTACCATCCTAGGAGGAGTATATTTGGTGGTAGAGGCTTTGACCATGTGGTATCAGACATTTTTGTTAAGAGGTAGTATAGTGTTTGGATTTGGGACTTTTAGGATTGTATAGGTTGGTAAGTCAATTGTCACAATTGATCATCATTGTGACACAGTATAAGAAGATGAGATGGGACCTTGGATTATATCCCCCCCCATGATCCTGTAAAAATACCCTAAGTCTACTGAATGACCAAGTGAGGTTTGGTTTTTTTAGAGAGTGGCCAATGAAATATACATCCATCCTGATTTTTTTATTGAGAATAAAATAGGGTGAAAATGGGAGATTAAAATGACCATGATTAAATGAAACATGTTAAAATTCTATGCTCCATGGATAGGGTTTCACTTTGTTTTTATCAAATAGATCCTATTCATTTTCCATATGAATCATAGAACGTAGAGGTTCTGTAGGATGATCCAATTAATTTTTAGGGGATTGAATCTACAGAAGAGGATGAGGAATGTCAGAGAGAATTTCATTCCTTTCAATGGTAGAGCTTTGGTCTGTATAAATAGTGTGTATCTAATCAAGAGATAGAGTTCTATTTGTATGATATAAAGATTTATTGTAGTCTTATTTGGTACTACTCTAAGATTTGGGTTCCTTTTATATTTAGACAGTAGCGGGTAGTTTTACCAATGTGGTGGATTCTATATCATGTGGATCAAAATTAGGTATATGTGTTATGGTTATTATTGTATAAGGATGTCCATTTTAATTATTTTTATTAATGATTTAGTTGGTAAATTTGTAGGATCAACAGTATCTCCATCAAGGAATCATGAGTTTGTGCGATTTTATGATAATGTTCAATGAATTCTTAAATATTTCTCTTAATGTATTCATGGATGAGGAATCTAGAGTGTGTTATCTAGATGAGGGGTGGTTCCAAGTGATCATATCTATGGTCAAATCATTTACATTTCCTATGTATTAAAAGGTTCATAAAAAGTTAGTGTTTATCAAGTGGTTTCATTATTCATAGGGTGATCTATGAATGAGTGGACAACACGATTCTTTGATGTGTATGGTTTATCGAGGTGTAGGGATTCTTGTAGATGACGATAGATATATTGTAGTTCAGGGATCTAGATGTTTAGAATCCATCCTCATAAGACCTTTCCAAACCATCATGGGGTTGGAATCTCCCACGAATATACCATAGGATTTGTATCCTCAAGTTATGTATGTGTCGGTCTTGGTCTCTATTGGTCATAGCTTCATAAAACTCATGGCATTCGTCATTAGATGGTAAATCATTTACCTTTTGATTAACGACAAATGTATTTTCATTTGGGGAAGTATTAGCTACAGTTACTTCTGATGTTTATTCAGAATCCTATGTAGTAAGATTATACTCAACCATGGTCTAATGGATATAATAGAGGTAATCGATATTATAGTCTCCACTACCATGGACCTATACTATAGTGTAGTTGTGGAGGATATCAATAGTGAGGAAGGGGAGTTGAATAAGACCAGATGCATGTAATGGTGGTGCCAGCAGAAAAAGGGAAAGAGTTTTTCTAAGGTATGATCAATGTATCATCTACCCTAATTTTTATCATGGATTATTTTGTATCATCATACTAATTTATTACTTATTATTTAGTTATGTATATTGGGACTAGAGGTGGATAGAATTCATGTTCCCCTAGTTTTATCCGTGCTAGTTAAAGGTCAATATTTTTTGTTTTATGAGTTCTATGGATGTAGAATGGTGATGTTGTATCACCATTCAATGCAGTATTTCCTTTTTTTTACATAAATATCAAAATGATGTTATCCATGGAATGTATTGGTTTTACTATAGTAATGATGTAATCAATTGTTTTAAAATGATATATTTATTTTATGATGTGTATGGAGACCAAGTGGTGTTTTTTGTAGAAAATAGTTACCAGATGGGTAATAGGAATTTGGGGACTCTCGTATCTCATTTGGAAGAATGTTCAGTCAATTATTAGAGAGGTGATGTTCGAAGGGTCATGTAATAATTCTAATTTCTTCCTAAAATATGTTTTTACCCAACCCCTTGACGCGACGTCGAGTTTGTAATATAGTTATAACCAAGAAAATCAATGAATTTGATTACCCCTATTAACTGGTTCAAATGATGATGCATGATTTGAGGCTATATATTGATGATTTTATGTGGAGTAGTTTCATCTCACATAGTGTTTACACTAGAGTGATCTATTTTTGTTCTCTAAAGAGGATAGTATTTGAGGTTTTTGGTTGACTACAAGAGGTTGAATTAGGTGATGATCATGAATCGTTACCCTCTTATGAGAATTGATGATCTATTCATCTATCTAAAAGATGTTATTTTGTTTTAAAAGATTTATTTCGGTTTAGGATATCACTATAATGGGGAAAATAATGACAATACCATGAATACTGCATTCATGTGATGATTTCGGCACCTCGATATTGTAGAAATGATATTCACTATCACTAAAAAAGATAATACAGTCATGGGGATCATTAACTTCCATTTTTTATGTGTTCTTGGCCCATTTTACAGGCTTGTTCATTGATAACATCTTCATCTACTTAAATACCAATACTGAGAATTGGAATTATCTTATAGTTGTCTTAAATATTCCTCAACACCATGTTGTTTTTTCTAAATTTTCAATGTGAATGTTCTAGATGTGAGAGGAATATTTATGTGGGAACATGGTGTCTTGGAAGGTTGTGGTCATATACTAATTAACAGTTTAGTTAGTTGTTTCCTGGGAAGAACCCATGAATTATGTATAGGTTTGTAGTTTCATTGGTCTTACAGGAAATTATTGGAGGTTTTCATTCGGTTTCTCACAAATTTTATCCTCATTGAAACCATTGACTATGAAAAAAATGGATCTATTTGTAATGATCATTTCTATATCGAAATAATTTACCTAAAGGATAGTTTGATCAGTTATTTAGTGCTTCAATTTCATAAGTAGGGTAAAATATTTAGGGTTTTCTATGACACTTACCATATGGGATTGGGATACATCTTAATGTAATATATAGTGGGGATCTATTATGGGTCAAAATGGTTATATCCCCATGATAGTAACTATAAAATCCATGATATAGAGTTAAGAATGCTTTTTTCATTGAATTTATGGATGAATTACCTCATCAGTGAGCAGTTCATGGTTTTCATGGACTAGAAGAACCTAAAACCAGTTTTCTATTTTAAACATTTCAACTTACACTTTTAATGTTGGATATAGTTTCTAATGGAATCTGATGTTGATAACTACTAAAATACAGGAAAGGGACATTTATTTGATAATGTTACAAGTGAGAAGTCTCGAGGAGATGTGGTTCAAAAGTACCCGGTTGTTTGATGATGGATAGAAGAGGATTTAACTATGAATATTGTTGTAAGGGATAGAAATGGATGATCTTGTCTTTACAAGATGAACATGGGATCAATATTGGTTCATTAGGTGGAGGAATCTCTCTAGGGAGACACATAGATAGTAGTGATGAGAAACCATGTTGGTTATGGTGACACCAAAGATTAGCAGTAAGATGATTGCCAAAATTGTATTTTTTTTAGGTGAGGTTGTTTTGTATTTTGAAAATGAATGATGTGATCATTTTTGAGCGTCAAGGTTCACCCATAGCAGTACATCTACTCATGTCTATGATAAAACATGTCTTATGAAGGTATCTTTGGTAGTTTGGGATCATGAAGTTAGTGGAAATATTTGAAACATTAGTGACTCCCATATCAGTATGTAAAATTTGAAAACCATGTTCATAGATAAATTTTCTACGGCTTTTAAATGTTCCCAAGTGGTTGTCAGATTAGATTTTGATGGATTTCATCACTGTGTTCCCTGATCTAAGGTAGGATAGAATTTCATTGAGAATATTTTCAACTAACTAATGAAGTTGGCTCATTTTCTGGTGATATCTGAATTGAGATTCATTGATTATTTATCACGGAAATATGTAGATGATGAAGTTAGGATTCATGTGGGGTTTAGAAACATCATCTCTTATAAATATCCTTGTTTTACCATTCATGTATGTAGGGGATTTTAACATTTCAATTTCACCAAAATATTCCATAGCCTAAATTTTTATCCTCATAAATATGGATAGAAAAATAATATCATCAATAATTTAGAGGATATGTTTTGAGTATGTGTCTTGGATTTTGGAAGATCATAGGTAAGGATCCTAATTTTTTGGAGTTTTCCAATAACAATAGTTATAACTCATCCATTAGCATGGATTTATTTGAGGTGTTGTGTTGGAGGTCATTTTATTTTCCATTTTGTTGTAAAAATATTGGGATGTATTTTTCCGGATGTAGTTTAGAGAATGACCAAGAAGATTCATATGGTCCAAGAGTGAATGATGGATGTGTAGGACCATCATAAGTCTTATAATGATTCTAGGTTATGTACCATAGAGTTTTGTGATGAAAACCATGTGTTTTGAAAGGGTTCCCCTCATTGGGAGTATGAGGGTTTTTGAAGGGGTGTGATATTTATCCTTTGATCATAAGTCCATTTTAGATTTTGGAGAAAATGGATGATGCATCATATTAGTTGGCACCTCCATTGTGGCTATAAAGGACTCATAACATCATCCACATGCCCTGGCATTACAGGTATCGTTATGATTAATCTAACATCATTGATTAGAAATATTTATGTATTGATAATGAAATGACTTTTCAGGATGGATTAATAGAGATCCAGGATCACTATGAAGGGTAGTTTCTAGGGCGAACCATTCCCTTAGTTTGTGTTATATAGAGGCATTTGGGATTGGAGAAGAGTACTTAATAGCATGATATGTAGATGTATTCCCAATACCCTAATATTATTTGGTCAATTCCTTGGTCTCATTCAATTTTATAATGTAAAGCCTAACTCTTATTGGCATATGAGATGTACCATTCCATTTCTAGTGGCATGTGTTATGGATTCAAGCATATGATGATGGGTAAACCCCTTTCTAATAAAGAAATTTTATATATATGGAATGTTTTAAAATCATGTTGGAGAGTCATTTTTAGCCAAGGTAAACAACAATATAATATTGATAGTCGGTTCACTTTATTTGGGTGCTTAAATAATTATTTCATGATGGTTGTGGTAGTTATTTTCTAAGCATGATATTCATTGTCCCCCAAATAGCCCAAAGACTTTCTTTTTTATTTTATTATGGATATTACCCCTTTTAAGGGTTGAAGGGGAACCCGTACATAAACCGTAGGCTGAAGGCACAAGGCCTGACTGACTCGCAATACATGACCCAAAGGCCTAGAGGCATACCATGCCCAAACCATGAACCATAGGCCCAGCCAACTTGAACTGCCCCTCCCCATCATATGCGTTATTGATCACCTCACTCTCCACCTTGCATTGTTGATCGTATAGCATTTCCCCATACAAATCCGCATGGTGCCTGGTCTCAATGGTGGCCGCCAAACACTCTCATTCTTCCAATCTGGTTAGCTCTACATATGGTGGATTCTACTCTTGTTTTGGTACATGAATTTTTCTATATAGATTTTTTTATAAAATGGATCTATGTTTATGTTGTAAATGTTTTTCTATCTATTAGAGGCTACAGATTAATAACTTGATGTTTTTTAAGATAGTTACGTTATTAATTAATTAAAGGTGTTACAATAGTGTTTATGATGTGAATTAATTCAAGGTTAAGATGAAATAAAGTTATACATATGTTTGTCGGATGTTGGGGTTGAAATCCTTTAAAACTGGACATGATTTTGCAGCCCAAATTAGTGATAATCACAATTATTCTAAGAATAAATTGGTGTTTCATTCTATTAATGGGTCACGTTGTGATCTATTTATAAATTTTGGAAAAAAAAATAATTTAAACAATTACTCTATTATTCCTCCCAAGTTTTAGGTTGACCCTAGGATATTTTAGAGGATATTTAAACCCCTTTCCTCAATCATTGATCATTGGATACTAGAGGAATTACTTTTGAAATTCACTGGGAGTTAATATATATATTTCACTTCATTTTCTTCAATTAATCTATTATGAGATATTATAAAGTGAATTTTATTTGATTTGGGGTGTTTTTTATCTATGATTTTTTTTGACCATGTGGTGTGATATTGTCTGATTGAGGATTTCATATCGTGGTTGTGTTATTATAGTTGTTTCTACTTCTTTGTGTCTTTTGTGTTGATTTATAATGTTTTTTTGATGTAGAGGGTCATTTTACTCTTCTTATTTACATGAATGTTTAGGTAATTCTTCCTTTTATCAATATATTGGTCAATATTATGGGTCATCATAACGAAGTTGATGAGTTTGTCTAAAATAAATTTATTGGAATGGAGATAAATCACTTTTTTTACTAATTTGAATATATTTATTATATAATTATTCCCACTTTTTTCTACTGATTAGTATAATGGTCTTTGGGAGAATTGCTTTTTATCATCACTACTACAATTGTGAAACAATTATTATGTTTATTTTTTGACCAAACCTTGAATGAAAATACAAATAACTTATATAAATCCAATAAATTCTTTTCCCATGGAAGTCATAATTAAGTGATTATACCCATGTTATTAAATTAAGTATTAAAAATAAATACCATGTTTAATGATGATTTTCTAGTATAGTGTGGATGCTTGAATGTGAAAATCTGTGTTTTCATTCTTGTTTTGTAGTTTTTTTATGTGTGGAAACCTTTTGGTGGATTTTAGAAGTTAGGGTGGTGACTAGGTTCAATGATAAATGTTTTGGAATCGAAAGTGATGATTATTTGGAATGGGATGTAATGTGGGCTATTGTTTTGTGGTTTTATTGTGGTTGTGTGGTTGGATGTATGTGGTTTGGTGATGTATTTCTATATGATGTTTTATCAGAATGGTTGATGTGGTACAGATGATAAGTTATATGGTATATAAGTAAGATATTCCTAGTCATCCATGGAATGAATTAATATGTTGAACTCAAAATATCGTGGTCTTAAATAATAATTTAAAATAAGTTTAAATGAATTTAATAATAAATTACTTTTGTTGTGAAATGAATGATGTTTGTTATGGAAATAATATGTTATAATAGAATTCTAGAATTCAATATTAGTTAATGAATTTTTTCATATATTTTTTAAATTTATAGTAATTTATGTTAATGTAATTGAATGTAATAATTTTGTGGTTATTACTGGTGGTTGTGTGGTTTGATGATTTTAGTGGTGGAAATTTTTTTATCAGATTCCTTGAGGAAAAATGGTGATATTTTAGAGTATGATAGTGTAGTTAGTGTAAGCTAATTTTGTTTGGTATTGTGTGTTATCTATCTAAGTTATATCTTCATGATATTTTTACACACACCCAACTCAATCTTTATAACCTTACCAATTACAAAACATTTTGGGTTTAGGTGTTATCCAAAACAATGAGGTTGATGGTTATTTGAATTGTTGGCTAACCCCTTCATTTATCTTCCTTATACAGTAGCAATGAAATCATGGGTTGGTTTTAGAGATTTTCCCCATGATGACACTGGTTGGTGCTAGATATTAAACATGTGAAGGAATTTTCTAGATTTTGGTATTACCTAGAGAATATGTGGATGTAATATATGGTGAGGGTTATATAGGGAAGGAGGATGACACAAGGTTGATTTCCTTCACATTAATGATACCTTAAGACACTGGTTATGTTGATGAGGTTGTGATGGTATAATGAATGATGATAGCATGATATGAAATATCGTGTATGGGTGGGACAGGTTGGGATGTATCTTTACCCACATCATATATGGATGGATATTTAATGTGACATTCATAGAAGGGATGAGAGAACAAGAAATTTTACATTTGGGATTTCGGGATTCCAATTAGTAGGGAAGCAATTGTTGGATTTCTTTTCTATATATTATTTTATTCTATGTTAATATATTGGATTTGTTATTTGGTGAGAATTCCCTAATGAGTTTCAGATTTGTTAGTGGACTTATTAAGGTATAGATTGTTTCTTCAATTTATTCACCGGCACATTGGTTTTCTATTTACACATGTCAATGTGATACCTTGGGTATGATTTCACTATGTATACATTTTATGATGACCATAAATATATAAAAACTATTTTTCATGTTTCCTAGAGGATTTTGGGTGATGAGATAGATATTACTTTCAAGGAATTTAGTGTTATTGTTGATCTGTTATGACAATGAATGTATTCTTGTATTGTTTGAAGACATTTAACTATATCTTTTTATATTTTCCATGCATTGTGGGATGGTTCAATTTCTCTATTTTATGTTTTTGGTGTATATTCATTTTATCTTCAGATATTATATTTATTATTGGGTGTAATATCTTCAATATGTAATATTTTTTTCTCAATGTGCATGTCCCTAGCCAAGGGACTGCAGAATACAAGGCATAGGAATCATTATCATTTTTTTTCATTACTGACCCAAGAAGGGTACTATTGGATGGAAGGGGTCAAGAGACTTTTTTAGCATTATGTTACCATGTATATGTGATGTTTTCTAGAAATGTATAAAATAATGGAATCCCTGATAAATATTTTATCATTATATAAACATTATCCTATAATTAAAATACATTTTTACTGTTATATATAATGATTAATTATTATATGGAAATGATTTATAAGATAATTAATAAATAAATTGTATTTGAAAGGAATATTTTCATGCAGTAATGATTATGAAAATGGTTTTATGTGAGTGAATATGAAATATATTATCAACAATAAATAAAAATATGAAAAAATCTATGAAAGTTGAATCATAGAGGTATAAAACATTATTTTAAATATATTTTAATGGAAAATAACATATAATAAAAACATCCAAAGAGAGAATTTAAGAAATTGTAATGTGGACATAATATCGAGTAATGAAATAGAGTTCAATGATAGGTAATATGTAATATCTCATCACTGATGGATCAAAATTGTAAAGATAAAATGAGAATGGAATTATAGTTGTAAAATAAATAGAGTATTTACAGAATATTTTTGGAAATATATATCAAAATTGAAAGAAAAAATAGACATCAAAACCTTACCTTGATCTTTGAGGTGTCTCCTTTGGAGGGATCCAAATCATTTGGATAAAGGGATTTTGGTGACATAAGGGTCTTAGAGACATTGTAAGGGGGTGTAGAGAGAGATTTTAGAAGATATTATTAATAGGAATTAATATTTTAATTGAGGAGAAATGGGTGAAGCAGGGGTGTTTATATAGCCATGGGGGTGGACATGTAAAAATAATATATTTATTAGTTCATTATTTTTGACAAAAAATATGAATAATATTAATTATTGTCAATTTTGTAAATTTTAATTAATCAATGGAGGTTTTATTTTTATACCAGCCTAACTAAAAAATAATAGAACAATGGAAAACATTATAAAGGTAATCAATAAAAATAGTTTTTTATTATAACGAAAATTTAAATTATTATTAAAAATTACAATTATAGTTTTTATACATTCAAATTATTATATATAAATAAATTATTTTATTTATTAAATATAGTTTTTGTACAATAAATGATATTATATGTTTTGGAGATATATTTATAAACGGATTGATATGGGTTTATTATCACAATATCGGTCATGATAATTTTATGAAAATCCCCTCCCAATATCTCTCCGGAAAAGATCAATGTAATACATTAAAAATGATGAAGTATTTTTATGTTATGAATATTGGTCACTAAAGAGAATCAACATTACCCTCATCCTTTGTTGATAAATATCAAATTAGAGGAAATTAATCACATATCCATGGTGTGTCCATGGGATTTCAAGATTGTACATCATATGTGTGGTACTGTAATTCATCCATGGTTTTCTAGTACCTAGGTTTTCTATAGAAGAAGAAGAAATATTTTTTAGGGAGTTCAGCTAAGATTAGGATCATGTCACAATATCCCCATCTAATTTAATTACACTTAATATAACTTTTGAGGATGTTATTCAGTGCTTTTGAGAATTACATCAAGCATTGAAACACTTGATTCACTAGATCAGAGAACATGAATTGCATATATGTACTAAATAACCCCTTATCAATACATAAATAGTAAGGTGTCTTGTTAAATGATATCAAAAGTGGGTAGATCTCTCAATTTCCATATACCATTTTAATCAAAGGCAGTGTAATAATTTATGCTATAAAGTATAAGAAATCATATGTTTTGATTTACCTTAGTAGTAACATAAAATTCATTATTTTGTGAATATATAAAATATAAGGACCCATCCTTAAACAATACATGATATTGAGATTAAGTCAAGAATTTTACTTTCTTTCACTTAGAGGATCATTTTAGGTTTATATTTATAAATAATTTCACCATATTTTGTACGTAACAAAACCATAAAATACAAAGTGGAAACTTCGGATCAATATCCATCATTCCCATTATATAAAACATTTATAATAAAGTGTGAATTATTTTCATAGAAAATCTCCATGACATCTAACATTACTTCTTCTTTTCAATTACCCATCCTAAAACCATGTGAAAATATTTTAAAAACTTTTCATGTGAATGAATGATTAGAATTTGATATAAAATGAGAGGAATCTAATTGTTCAGTAACAACCTGAAAACTCGTATAACATTTACCTTTATGAAAAATTTTATTTTAGAATATTAAATAAAACATTTTCACAAGAAAAAACAAACATTTTTCTTAAATGAAATAAATAAAACCGATAAAAATAAATTAAAACTCATTTATGTGACTTAGAAAATCATTTCATAAAACCCATTCAAAACCCATTATATTTTAATAACCGTATGTTAAATTTTAAATATTATCATTACTCAATTAATTGGAGATCTATAATTTGCACCACCCTTCGTATAAGATATATCGGTCTCCCATGTGAGATGTAATGTGGCTCAACCCTTCATATAAGCCATATCAAGATCACCAATTTATCACAAGATATTATGGGAAACATACTTTCTTATAAGAAACATCATGATCACCCATTCTCTATAATGGGGCTCAACCCTTTTTTGTATGAAATATCAGCCTCACCCATTCCATATAATGCTAATGTAACCCTTCCTGAATAAAACACATTCATTATAAAACTCATAGAAATAATATTTACTCATTTATAACCTAATAATCCCATGGAATAAAATCTTTTTATTGTCAATATCTTTGAAACATTATTAACCCAATGAAAAAATAGATTCCTTAACACTCTCTTTGAAACATGTTTAACATGTTGAAAAGATATATATTCCATAACAATATATTTGAACCAATCGTAATAAATACATAAAAATAATTATGCTGGTATAAATAAGAAATATCCCTAATTTATAATAACTAACAATATGGTTTGTAGATTTTGATTAATGGAAATACCATTAAAATACTATTAAGAACATTCTCTAGGAAGATAATGTTTAAATATTCCAAATTACCTCATAAGCCATTGAAACATTTCAGTCACAAAACCCATGAAGGAATAAAATTTAATATGACATTAAATAACATGAGATTAAATAAATTCATTATATGAAATGAAAAATGGGCTATATACACTCCTCATCCAATAAAGTGGTTGTATAACATGGAAAATAATGCCTCAATGAAGGGAGATTGAGATAAAGTCACATACCAGTGTATTACTTGTCACATGTGACACATCTTCAATAATAATATAAATCTCTTAATTATACTTAATTCAGAAATTTTAAATGTTTAACATTACTTTTATTTATCTTATTACAATGTTTTATACAACTAAGTAGAAAATTAATTTTAAATCTAGTTTTTCAAAAATTTGCATTTTCTGTGTCAAAAAAGAATTTGGTAGTTTAAATAAGGTCAAATATATATTTTTAAAAACATAAAAATAATAATAATCAAGAAATTGTTATCATATTTATACATATATTTTACTTTAAAATTCAATAAATAAATATGGTTATAAAAAATGAACAAATGTTACACTCACGGATAGGGAAGACTGTACCTACACAAGTGTAATGATCTCATTTTTCAATGATCATTATAGAAAAAAGGTAAGTAAAAAGTATACATCCCTAATTATTATTCTACAACAAATAAAATATTATTTAATCATATATACTTATGCATATAATCATTGTGATGTAAAATCAATCAAATCGATTTAGAGGGGCTATAGTGCACACAACCACGAACGACATTATTACTTTTTTAGTGTGTGAATAGGTAATAAAGAGAACGATATATTATATTATGAGAATGGTAATTATATAATTCATATAATATATATGTTATTTATATCATATATGTTTATCAAGCCCGTACATAATAAATTCTATGTAATGTTTGAACGAATCACATCACATTGATGATGAGGTAGTCCATACAACCCCAAATGAAGTTATCTTGTTCCCAAAAAATAGAAATCCTGAAGGGTTTTTTTATAATAATTAAATAAAAATGATGAAAATTATAAATATAATATATATATTATAAAATAATTATGCACCTCATAATTCCCAAACATAAGAGGAGGTAATGAAAATAAAAATAAATGACTTTATTTCGTGAGGATGTAGTCTTCCTTTTACATGAACATTGCTTTTGTTACCCATTTGATGCATGTGTGTGTATGTGTAGGCTGAAGCCTTAACCTAAAAATATTTCAGAATATTAAGGATTCAATGTTTATTATATATTCATATAATGATAACAATTCATTTTTTGAGAAATAAATAATACAAAAGTTCTCATTGTAGAATGTTACCTCTTATTTGGGTAAATCCTTTTTGATGGCATCCAAGGAAATCATTTATATGATCTCATAAAAAATTGACACTTATATTATGATAATAAAAATAATTTGAGATTATTTTCGTAGGGTTTTTATGTTCTAAATTTCTTGAGAGGTGTGATGTTGTGGGGAGAGTGAGAGTCATTTTACAGTGGAGGGGGAGTGACATTCTTGTAAATACAAAAAATATAACTATATTTGGAGGATTAAATTATCTCATGTTTTTAAAAAGATGAAAAATAATGGATTTCAGGGAAATTATTCTTGATAATAACATTCACCAAAAAAATCTTTCATATCATTTTTTCCTTAGTCTTTATGTTTACTCAATTTTGCCTTTATAGTTTTTACTAAGGTAACTTGTATCTTATTATTTAACTAGTTAATTTATCCACTAATGATTTAATTAAAAATAGATTTAATATTTAATTTACACCTAGTTATTTTTTATATTTTTTATGAATTATTAAATTAAAATCATATGTATACATAAAACTAATTTTTATACAAACAAATGTCATGTGAAACCCCCCATTTTTACCATAATCGCATCAATAAATTATAACTATTTTCTTTAATTATTATAGTAAAAATAATATTTATATTATTAGACAATAAATATTTTACTGATTCTATGTATTTATAATTATTTCTTAAAATATACTCACAGTATTTTAAAAATCAAAATTAAATCTATTACCGCAGATGTGGTGAGAAAGCCGATTTTAAACGTAGAATTGTTCAAATGGTTACTATGTTTTTATGTATAAATTAAATAAAAAATGTTCACAAATTCATTATTTGGATTAATATATGTGTTATTTATAAAATTTAATTTTAAAAACACTTCATAATATAATTCTACATCATTATTTATAAATATAAATTTTTTTTTTCAATTAAAATGAATTATTTTTCACTATTCAACAAAACATGAAACTTCTCTAAAAAAATACTAAAAGTTATCCCAATATAAATTTTGATAATACAATTTAAAAATATATGTTTTTTTATTAAAATATAATTTATATAATTTTGAAAATTCAGTTTTCAAATAAGTGCTCTATTAAATGGTGTTGAAACAGCCTGTAAAAAATATAAACCATTTCTACTTAAAATATGATTTATTCTTATTTTAATCCCATAATTAATATTCGATGGGTTTGAATAAATTTTATTAATTATATAAAATATAAATTTCATTAATAACTTTCACTAATATTAATTAATTTAAATTTTTATGATAAAATGTCATTATTTTCTTCAAAATAGTTTTTCGTAAACACACATCCTTTTAATAATTTTTTTTATTTTCATTTATAAAAAATTTGAAAGCTTTTATTAAATTTTATATACATGTGTAAAATATAATTTCTTAATTTACCTAATCTCATTAATTACCTCCATTATAATAGAAAAGTGATAACTATAATTATATTATTAATATTATATTGTTATTCTGTGAGACTCGGGCTTCTGTATAACTTAATTCATTAAAGGGACTAGATGTTGTATGCAATTAATGATAATCATGGTGTTTTGTGAGATTTAAAATAAACTATGTATTTTATGTAATGAAATTCACTAAATATTTTAAGTTAATTTGAATTAATATATTTCATAAAATCATGGGATATTAACTCCTACTCCCCTTAAAATGAATTTATCACATGAAATTCATCATGGTTATAATATGATTATAATTTCTATAATTCCTTTATTGAAACCCACATTTTAAAAGGGGTTAAAAACGTTCTCTTAAAATTTTAAATTGGGAAGAACAATGGTCATTGAAAGTAACACATAAATAGGGTTCCATATAGGATGAAATTGGTGGTAAACTAAAAGATATATTTGGAAGAGAAATGTAATTCTTGTGGACTAATAGAGAGTGACAAAGATCATGTTCTATGGGATGTAATGATGAAAACCTCACAAGGAAAATAGGTGTGAAAAATTTCATTGATATTGGATGAAAATTTAGTAAGCAGATCACATTTTTTTCATGATATGTTTCCTTTAAATGAAGGATTCCTTCATCATATATCCTTAGAGAATAAATAAATATACATATGTGATGATGAAAGATTCATCCTTTAATAAATTTCCACCAAATAATCATATCATTCTCATAAAATTCAGTATCCAACTAAAATTTTCAAGCCTAAAGCACTATATTCAACTTCTAACTGATCACATAATCATTAAAAGAATAACACAATATTCCTCCTATAATTATAAATTAATGAAAAATTAAATTGATAGCACATAGTATGATACTTAAAAAATTCATGTGATGAGATAATAAATTGATCTATAATGTTCATTAGTAATACCCAAAGATAAAACTAAATAATTCCACAAACATATAACCCTAATAGTTTTAAATACCCTTAAACACACATCCACACAAGTAATGGTATTCTTTGTGAATAAACTTTTTCACATATACCTCATGCTTCTATAGAAACTAAATTAATATATCCCATGGTATTTACATTATATAAAACGTTAAAATATGGGTGTGTAAGATATTTAACTAATTATGAACCTTTAAAAATATTGAGCTGCCTCGAGAAATCTCAACTTCAGAAAATGGAACAACATAAATATTCAAAATAGATCACGATATTTCAATCCCTTTTTTATTCCAATCATGAAGATTTCAATTGTGAATAAGTAACTTCAGAAACACATTATTATAATTTACCGACACATTGAATCTAAAAAAATCCACAATCAAATATCTATCTGTCATCTCATTCATGGATTTTTCAAGATTAATTTTTTTAGAGTGACATACATTGAGAATAAACATACCAAAATAGTAAAAATTTCTAGATTTTGACATATATTACACAAAATTTATTTTAACATAGTTGGAACAAATTTTAGTCTTTATTATATTATTATTAGTTGATTTTTTATCCTTTTAATTCCACCATGAATGTTTCTTACTATTTTGTGTCATGAAAATTTAGAGTCATAAAAATCCATATCCACATTCTCATCAAAATGAACAACTTTCTCATAACATTTAAATTTTCATATATAAAATTATATTCATAGGATAGGTTTTAATACCGAGTCAAATATATTAATTTTACTATTAGTGTCTCAAATAAAATAAGGAACATACCTGGTCAATTTTTGAAGTTTTCATCATACGTGTAAACTGAATCATAATAAATATTCATTAATTCTAATAATTATTTCCCCTTCCTAAGACAAAAAACATTAGGGAAATATTTCCCAATGAAATATACATAAATGTTTCCTATTCTAGGTATTGAATATCATTTTTATCTCACTTATTCATAACCAAATACCACCATCAATAAGTTTCACCATCAAAATGATAGATGAAGAGAGTTACCTATTGATGTTTCGAACATCTCATTACTTTAAATATCTTCCCTAAGGAATTGATCCAACCTTCGACTACCACTAAGTCAGTTGATCCATTGAATGATGGGGTATATTTCCTCATTAAAGGATCCACTATATAGAGGTTCCTTCATGGTAGATCATGACCCCCTATATCATAGATACCAACACTATTTATAGCTTGTGTAAACTAATCCATCAATGTAATAAAATATTATATTCCAATCCAAACCTTCTCAATATTATTATTTGGAAGTATATCTTCCTTTCAGTTCGTTCCTACTATGATCTTCCTATTTCCATTATGGAAAACCATTCTGAACAAACATACATTAGATGAAGTAACCTGTAAATCATACAATTATATATTATTTCAACTTATCCATAATTTAAAATATTCTACATGAATTATATTAACACATTACTAACATTTAAATCCCCTAAACCATCCCTTTGATACAATCTATAAGGACCCAACCTTAAACAATGCAGGATATTTAGATTAAATCAATAATTTTACATCCTTTCACATGGAGTATCTTTTTCTATTTAGTGTTTTATATAATTAGTCCATAACTCATACATAAGAAAATTGAAAATATAATCTGGAAACATCTAATTAGTATCCATTTTTTACATAATATAATTTTTTTTTAATAAATCATTAATTATATTCATGGAAAATATCCATGACTTCTAACATGAATTATTATTTTACATTATCCACCATTAATCTTTGTGAAAACAGGTTAAATACTTAGGATGAAAATAAAATATCATTATGGGATATAAAAAATAAAGGAAGCAATTAGTTCAGTAAAAAAATTGAAAATTGAAATTTTTTTACCATTATCCTAAATGTTATTTGAGAATATGAAATAAAACATTTTCACATCAAAATAATAAATATTTTTTCCAAATAAAATCATTAAAACCCATAAAAATTAATTAAAACTCGGTTAGGTTATATAGAGAATCATATTTATAAAACCCATTCAAAATTTTTTTTCTGGAATTATCATATAGTCGATGTCCAACCATATCATTACCCAAAGAATTTCCAATCTATAATGGTGATCACCCATCAAATTATCTTAATGTGGCTCACCTATGAGCTATAATGGTGATCCAACCCTCATATAAGTTGTATCAGGATCTCGAATTTCTCACGAACTATAATACGGATCAGCCCTTCTTATAATCTATATATGTCTCACCCATTTCATATAATTCTCAAGTACCATTTAATGAATATAACTCATTAATCATAAAACTCAATGAAAGAAACTTATTCATTTATACACGGATAAACCCATTGAATATTAATGGGTTCAATTTCAACCTCTTTCAAAACACAGTTATCTTATGGAAATGAAATAGGTTACTTAACAATCTCTTCAAAACAATGATAACCCATGGAAAAGAGATTTGCTCTATAATAATATATTTGAAAATATCTTAATCCATCCATAGAAATAATGAGGAAAATATGAATATGAAATATCCCTAGTAGAGTATAATTAAAAATAGGATTATTAATTATGATGAATGGAAATAAAATTAAAAGATCATTAAGAACATTTTTGATGAATATAATCTATAAACATTCCAATGTGTCCCATAACACTTTGAAACATTTGAATCATAAGCCTCATAAAGGAATAAAATTAAAGGTATAATTAAATTATATGATAGTTGTAACATCCCAGGTAAATCAAAAATTAATACATTTTTTTAATAAATATTTTGTGAGTATAATATTAATTTTAACTTAAATGGTTTGCTATGTTCGATGGCTTACCTGATACGAAACAATGGGTTTCATTAAAATCTTACATTACACAATAATAATTTAATATTATTATTTTAAATGGTTGTTAACGCCTAACCATTGTGTGGTAAAGAATGAACAGAACTAAATACAATTTGATAATACATGTTTGTAAATTTTTTTACATTTATCCAATAAATGTTAGAGGCTTAAAATGTGAATTAATCTAATTTTAAGCATAATTTAACTTAAAGATTGATTTACCACCTTTTAATGGAGAACCATATTTAAATCTAGTTTTGGTCACTTTTACTTGTTCTATTTTACCAAATAAAAATATTCTTTAGATTCGAGACATCAAAATTCACTTTGGGTAAATTTTTTGTTTTTTTATGATAAAAATCAATTTTTAATGAAAAGTGAAAAATGATGTCTTTTAATTCAAAACTGCCTTTTAATATATTTATTTTATATGGTTAGATTATATTTTTAATTTGCTTTAAAGTTTAATTAGATTATATTTGTACCATTTAATCCAATTTTGATTATTGTAATTAATTTAACTTTGAAATTAGACATAATAAAGTGTCAATCTTTTGATAGTTATTATTTTTTTTAAACGCGCCTTTTGTTTTGAAAATGGGAACTAAATTTAAATTATTTTTTTCCAATTCTGTGTTTTGAATTTGGAAAA
Source organism: Viscum album (assembly GCA_963277665.1). Classification (NCBI taxonomy): domain Eukaryota; kingdom Viridiplantae; phylum Streptophyta; class Magnoliopsida; order Santalales; family Viscaceae; genus Viscum; species Viscum album. The sequence goes on from OY728160.1 coordinate 491,366,247, forward strand.
ATGGATTCCATTTTTGGAATGAAGAGGTCCAAATTTTGTAAATAGATCACTTTTTTTAGATATTATGAATATTTACTTCAATAAATATTTTATTTACCATGGTTAAATGGTAAATCTGGTAAATAAGGGTAAATAAATTTAACTATAATAATATAAAATTAACCTAACATGTGTCCTATTCCTATTGGTGGATACAATTCTGAACATTGGCATCATGGGGTCAATTTTTGGGACATATAGATCCACTTTCCTACATCATGGTATTTGTTTTATAATTTTTAGAAAATAAATAAATTAAAATATTTATGACACAATAATGATATAGTGTTTACCTCATTAATAAATGATTTAAATAAATGAGATTTTAAAGATAAAAATAATATCCAAAACCTGTACAATTCTTATTTTATGATTTTATTTCGACCATGATTCATATTATAGTAATCTCTATTAAGTTTTGGAACTTTAAAAACCGAAAATAAATATGTTATAAAATAATATTTTAACCCTTTCTTAAAGAGCACCTCCTCCCACTTATAAAAAGCCCTCACCTCTAACCCATTCCTCACATCATTCAAGCCCATTGTCTCATCCAAAATCTTCCCAATTAAGATCCCTACATCCCTTTCCACCTCCTAGAATCCTTAACTTTGGTAGAAGGCGCTTTAACAAACCCCTTTGGTTCAAACCAACGGGAGTTACCCGATTTTAAAGTAACCTCTTCTCTTATGTTATTCTGTTTTATTTTACATCTCCAACCACCTAAACTCTTCTTATTACTTTTGTTTATAACAACACCAGTATCTTAAATATTTTTATATGTTTCTATGATATGTATTTAAACTACACATAGACACACCTCCATCAAATGGGTAAAGAACATACGTTTTCTGTGGATGGAAAATTAACGCCTCACGAAACAATGATTGTCCAATTATCTCTTACTACCTCTCATGGGGGTCATTAAGATGAAACTATATTTATGTATGATATAAATTTTGTTTATGTTTTCTTTATGAATCTGTATTTTTAATTTATATCATACCTTTATGGTATACATTATGGGTAAACATGATAACTTCATTTGAGGAAGTGTGGACTAACGCCCCCTCAAACTGATATGACTCGTTAATGCCATATGTGAGATGTATAAAGGATGGAGTTAATGATATTATATATGATATTATCCTATAAATATAATATACCTATGTATCATTATTTTTTAATTATGTTAAATTAGGATATACATATGAAAGTAGCGTTCATGCGTACGCATGACTTACCGCCTCCATGAACTGTGTATTTCATTTCATATCTTCAAATGTTTTGTACATTTATAAATACATAGATATACTAGATATATATGATATATATTATATATATTATATCTAAATCATGAATATCATTTTCGAGGTAATGGAAATTTGACCACATGAACAACTTTTAATTATATGAAGTTCATTTTTTACTCAAGTACCAAATATCGACAAAATGACTATTATGAACATAAATGATTACATAAAGATTAAAAAATTGTAATAAGTGATATAAAAGGAATAATAAACTTGAAAAGTAACTTAATAAAGTAGAAATTTACTTTAGTTTATTATTCACGTGATTAATGATTCAACGAGTCAAATCACACAGGAGGTAGGGGACTTAGTCTCAATATCCTATCATTGAGGCATATTTTTTTTAATACAGGACATTCTTTTATACGTAGTATAAACACCTTTGACTTTTCATTTCATTAAAAGGGAATATTTTTCTACAAGGAATTTTACTAAATAACAAAAAAGAAATTTTTTTCTGTAGGTGGTGACAATGACATTTCGGCTGCCGCGAGTATTATTTGATATTTGGCTTCCTTAACAAGAAATAGTTTTTTAAGGAAAATAAATACCATATACTCTTTTATGTATTTTGGTATTGAAAATGGTTTTGATAATTTTTTTGTTATTTAAATATATTTAAATTATATATTTTGATTCAAATAAGGAAATGTTATCTTTCCCTTATGTTTTTTATGTGTTAGGAATGTGTTATGGTTCTTGAGAATTGTTTACATATACAGGTGGTTCCGTTATAAACCTATGGCAGGTGAGCTCGATATATCTCTCCAATTAATTGGGTAATGTGATAGAGGTAAACATGAATTTTTCTCCTAATATATTGAGGGAATATACTGTGATGGGTCTCTAAAATGTAAATCCCTACGTCGCTATGATAGCTACAATGTAAGTATGATATGGATGCCACAAGTTAACTTTATGATTTATGATTTCAATTTGTTATTCAAAAATCTTATGAATTTTGAGTTATGTTAAAGAGCTTATGTTATGTATGTAATGATGGACTAACGTTTTATTTCTTTTTTTTATAACCCTTACTGAGCTTTTAATACTCATCCCATGTTTTGAATTGTTTTTCAGAGGACTTAAAGATGATTAGGGTCAAGGATGGGATCAAGTAAAAGTATTGATGTCTAAAACATAAAACTAGACATGAATAATTTTTTTCAATATTTTTTATCTTATGAAATTAATGAAAATTGAGTAGTAGTGTACACTTTTCAATTTTTGGGATGTAATGTAATAGATATGTCGAAATTCTCTAAAACACTAAACTGGAAAAGATCCTAAATGTGAAATCATAATTTAATTCATGATTACGTAATGTTTTATGGTCATGTCCTTATAGTTGGTATAAATGGGCAGTTTAGATAACTTTAGAAGTTAGGATATTGTTAAATTAATATCTATAAATTACTTTATGTTAATATTGAATTGATATAGCATTTACAGATTACCATGTTGCATCACCTAAGATATTTCTCTATTTAGAATGGTTTTCAACATATGAAATAGAGAAGTTATGTTGGGAAGACATCAGGAGGAATAAGACCTTCCAAATCAGCAACCTGAGAGGGTCAGAATTGGATCTGAATTGTTTGTTGTAGTGACGACATAGTTGACTCAGGCTATAAATGGGGGTAGTATCCATGAACGTGATCATCCAGATCAACCACATAGGATCAAGTCAGTAGTGTAGAATTTAATGAGACAACATCCCCCATCATTCAAAAGATTATCTGACCCTGTGCTAGAAGAAGGGTGGATTAAAGCACTGAATAAGATTTTTTAAGTTATGGGGTGTTCCAAAAATCAAAAGGTTAGTCTTATTGTTTACCGTTTGGAATGTAAAGATGATTAGTGGTGGCCAATGGTGAAAAATATCAGGTATAGTGAAGAGATTGATTATCTTTATTCGGATCAATTCAAAGGTATGTTTCATGAGAAATATTTTCCTAAGGTGGTTCTTCTTAGGATGGAAAAACAATTCCTGGAATTGATGCAGGAGGATGTCTCAGTGGCTACTTATGAAGAAAAATTCACTCAACTAGAAAGGTATGCTCCAAATTTCATATGTGATGCTGATAGTAAAATCAACCATTTTTTACTCGTGATTAAATCCAAAGTATCGAAAGGATTTAGCCTCTCGTGAGTTCAAAAGTTTTGAAAAACTGGTTCGATGTGCAGAGAAGGTGGAAATGGAGTTTTTCGATGATCAAGTGTTCTTTGACAAACAACAAAATAAGAGGTCAATGTGGAAGGCAAAAAGAAAATTATCTTCAAAAAAGTCTGATGGTAAGAAAAATTAGTTAATAATTTGTAAAAATTTAGGTAAAAATCATGCTGGGGATTGTCTTTTGAATTCTAGGATGTGATGAAGATGTGGTAAAATGGGATTTAAACCTCATAATTCCACTAAAAAAGAGTTGGGTAATGGTAAGAAAAAATATGATTTATAGTCATTAAAATTTTTTATGTGCTATGAAATTGATCATTATGAAAATGAGTGTCCAATGAAGAACTCAACTATTGGAATGTAGCCAGAATATAAGAAGAAAGTGGTGGTGAAATGCTTTGCAACTACTTCAACTAATGTTGGGCCATCAAATGATGTAGTATCATATACACTATTTGTTTTATCAGATTATGCTAATGCTTTGTATGATGTGGGGTCTACACATTTGTTCATTTCTGAGATGTTTTCTAGTAAATTGGAATTCCCTCTCAAGATATGAATCGTGAACATATGGTAAAAACACCAGGTGAAAATGTTGAGAAAAAAAAAAGAAATTATAAGAAAATTCATGTCATTGTGTGCAGAAAGAACTACCTACAAACATTATTGTTTTTCTCTAGTAGATATTGTTGTTATTTTTGGGTATGGATTGTCTTTATGTTTATTATGCTATATTGACTGCAGAGCTAAATAGGTTTCTTTTTAGAATGATTTTCTGTTTGTGTAAAATGATGAACCCTTACATTTGATAACATATCAGAAAGCCCAGAAACTTGTAAAAGAGGGAAATGAATGTCACCTTGCACATATTGTTGAAAACAAAAAAAACTATTCATATTAATGATTTTACATTGGTAAATGAGTACCTTTATGTTTTTTTTCTAATGATTCCCCTGGTGTTATACCTGACCGATATGTTGAATGTATTATTGTCTTAGTTTCTGATGCTAAGCCAATTTCAAGACCCCCTTATCGAATGGATCAAATTGATCTTTAAAAGTTAAAATGAAATTTCATGAGTTATTATGTGAAGGTTTTATTCGACCTAGAACATCACCATGGGTTTCTCCTGTCTAATTTATTAAAAATAAAGATAGTTCAATGAGAATCTCTATTGATTATAGAGAATTTAATAACATTTCTATTATGAACAAGTATCTATTGCCTCATATTGATGATTTTTTTGATTATCTCTAGGGAGATCTATATTTTTTGAAAATTTATTTGAGTTCAGGGTACCATTAGTTGATAGTAAAGGAAGCAGACATTCCAAAGACCATGTTTCGTAATAGATATGGTCATTATGAATTTTTAGTTATGCCTTTTGGTTTAACCAATGCAGCTGCTGTATCCATGGATCTTATGAATAGAATTTCTCGTGAGTTCTTGAATTAGTTTGTGGTTGTGTCCATTGACGATGTTTTGGTTTATTCTAAAAGTAAATAGATTGAAAACAATAAAGGAAATTAAAATAATTGGAAAATTCAGAAAGTGTATGTTTTGGTTTCAACAAATTTCATTCGTTGGTCTCATTGTTTCAAAAAATGTCATAACTGTTGATCTTGCTACAAAAAAGTTGTTGAAAAATGACCAAGGCCTACAAATATGACTAAGATCCATAGTTTTCAGGGTTTTTCTGGTTATTACTAGAGGATTCTTGGAATTTTATCATGGTTATCTAGTCCAATGACTAAGTTAACTCAAAAAGGTGTTATGTTTGTTTGGAAAAAAGAATGTGATGATTGTTTTCAGTAATTGAAAATAAGATTAGTGAATGCTCTAGTTTTGGCACTACCTTCCAGAAATGGTGAGTTGGTTATTTACAGTGATACTTCAGTAAATGGACTTGGTTGTGTCCTTATGTAGAGTGATCAGGTAATTGCTTATGCTTCACATCAGTTGAAACCTCATGATTCAAATTACACGACACTTGATTTTGAATTAGCTGCTATTGTTTTTCCTTTAAAAATTTTGAGGCATCTTTGTATTAAGTAATGTGTGAAATTTATACTGATCACAATAGTTTGAAGTATATATAAACTCAGAAATAATTGAACATGGGATATAGGATATGGTAGGAATTAATCAAGGATTATGATTGCACGATCTTTTACCATCTGGGAAAAGAAAATAAAGTGGTCGATTCTTTTAGTAAAAAATGCTTCATTAACAATTCTATGTTTGGAATGATATCCTTTAGTTTTTGATTTGATGAACATTGTGATCGAAGTTGTTGGTGCCAGAAATTTTTCGATTTTGGTTCAGGTGTCAGTGAAATCATCTATATCAGACAGAATAAATCAAGTTCATAAGGAAGACAGTGAGTTGCAGAAAAAGGTAGAGTTGGTTCAGAAGGGTAATTTTCCTAAATTTAACATTGATAATGATTGTGTATTATGGTTACAAGAAATGATTATGTGTGCCTTGTGATTCATAGTTGAAGAATGAGTTGTTATGTGAAGCTCATAGTTCCCCGTATTTAGTTCATCCTGGCAGTACTAAGATATATAGAGAACATTGGGAGTATTACTGGTGGGATGGAATGAAAAGAGATATAGTTGATTTTACTGTGAAGTATTTGAATTGTCAGTAGGTTAAACCATAGTGAAAATTACCAAATGTGATGCTTCATCCTTTACCGGTTCCAGAGTTGAAATGGGAAAATATATCCATAGACTTCATTGTGGGAATACCAAAGACATCTCAAGGTAATAATGCAATCTGGGTTATTGTTGATCGATTGACTAAATCTGATCATTTCCATCCTATTTGAGATACTTTGTCTCTAGATCCACTTTTTCAGTTGTATGTTAAAGAGATAGTCATGTTGCATGGTATTCCCCTCTCTATTGTATCTAATCATGGTCCCAGGTTTACTTCTAACTTTTGGAAAGGCCATCAGAAGTCATTGGGTACTGAATTAAATTTTAGTATAGCATTTCATCCTCAATCTGATGGGAATTTAGAACAAACAATTCAGTATTTTGAGGATATGCTATGTGTTTTTTCCTGGTATTACCAAGGAATTTGGGACCCACATCTTTCTTTGGATGAATTTTCTTATAATAACAGTTTTCATTCTAGTATACAGATGGATCCATTTGAAGCATTATATAGGAAGCGGTGTCGAACTCTAACTCTTTGGGATAAAGTATGTGAAAGGAGTATGATGGGACTAGAATTGTAAGTTGATATGTCAAAAAAATTAGTAGATTCAAAAGCACATGAGAAAAGCTCAGAGTAGGCAGAAGAGTTATGTGGATAATAGGAGGAAGGATATTTCTTTCAAGGTATGAGATCATGTCTTTCTCAATGTTTCTCCATGGAAAATTGTGATGCGTTTTGGTAAGAAGGGAAAGTTTAGTCTGAGGATTATTGGACAATATGAAATCCTGGAGAAAGTTGGATCTGTTGCCTAAAGAGTGGCTTTACCTCCATGTTTTTCCCAGGTACACAATTTTTTTCATGTTTTAATGATGAGAACGTATATGCCAGATCCATCTCAAGTTATAAGTCAAGAGGAAGTTCAGTTGGAAGAGAATCTCTCATATGAGGAATAACCAATCTAGATTCTTGACCGAAGAGAGTATGTATTACTGAATAAGGTAATTAACTGGGTAATGGTTTTTTGAAAAAATCATATGGTTGAATATGCTACATGGGAATTTGGAGATGCTATGAGGTATAAATACCCACATTTATTTGATAAGTGAATAAAATTGTGAGGACAAAATTTCCAAAAGGGGGAAAGAATGTAACATCCCAAGTAAATAATGAAATAATACATTTTATTTTTAATTTATATTTTGTGAATTAAATATTAAATTTACCTTAAAGGGTCTCCTATGTTTGATGTCTTACCCGATACGCAACAAAAAGTTTCTTTGAAATCTTAAGTTGCAAAATTATAATATAATACTATTATTTTAAATGGTATTTCATGCCTAACTATTGAATTGGCAGGAATGAACAGAAATAACTACAATATGATTACACATGTTTGTTAATTTCTTTTACATTTATCCAATAAAAGTTTGAGGCTTAAATATGAATTAATCTAATTTTAAGCATAATTTACCTTAAAGGTTTATTTACCACCTCCTAATGGCGTACCCTCTTTAAATCTAGTTTTTTTCACTTTTATTTGTTCTATTTGACCAAATAAAATTATTACTTAGAATCAGGAAATCAAAATTCACATAGGTTAAATTTCTAGTATTTTTCTGATAAAATTCAATTTTTAATGTAAAGTGAAAAATGCTATATTTTAATTCAAAACTGCCTTTTAATCTGATTTATTTATATGGATAGATTATATTTTTAATTTTTTTCAAATTGTAATTATATTATAGTTTTACCATTTAATCCAATTTTGGATATTTTAATTAATTACACTTTCAAATTGCACATAAATAAGTGTTAATCTTTTGATAGTTATTATTTTTTTAAAACACACCTTTTGTTTTGACAGCAGGAACTAATTTTAAATTAATTTCTGGCACATCAATGTTTTGAATTTGGAAAAATAGATTCCATATTGAGAATTATGAGGTCAAAATTGTATAAAATGGTAACTTTTACTTATAGACATTATGAATATTTACTAAAGTAAATATTTTATTTACCATGGTTAAAGAATAAATATGGTAAATAATGGTAATCAAATATTACTATAATAATATAAAGTCACCCTAACATATGTCCTAATCCTATTGGTTGATACAATTATGACCAAGAGTATCCTTGTGTTTATTTTTGGGACCACATGGAGCCACTTTTGAGTGATAATGACACATTATTTTAATTAACATAAAGTAAAGACAAAAATTACATAAACAAATATATTTTTGTAAATTAATATTTTCATACGGTTATATAAGTTATCTTTTCGAATATAAACATAATATAGAAAGATAAAAATATTTCCTACACCATGGAAGTTTTTTTATAATTTTTAGGCATTAAATAAATTAAAATATTTATGAGACAATGATGATGTTGTGTTTACCTCATTAATAAATGATTTAAATAAATAAGTTTATAAATATTAAAATAATATCCAAAACCTATTCAATTCTTATGGGATGATTTTATTTATACCATGACTCATATTATATTTGAAATTAATAAGTTTTTGATCTTTAGAAACCTTAAATAATTATGTAATAGAATAATATTTTCACACTTTCGTAAAGAGCCCCTCCCCCCCTTATAAAAAGACATCACCTCTAACTCATTCCTCATACCTCTAATGCCCCTTGTCTCACCCAAACTCTACCCAATTAAGCCCCATACATCCCTATTCTCCTCTTATAAGCCTTAACATTGACATAAGAAACTTCAACAAACCCTTTTGGTTCAAACCAAAGGGAGCTATCTGATTTAAAGGTAAGGACTTCTCTTATGTTCTTTTGTTTTATTTTACTTCTCCAACCCCCAAAAATATTTTTATTCATTTATTTTACACCAATACCAGTATACTAAATATTATCGAATGTTGTAACAATAAGGATTCAAACTACACTTACACACACCTCCATCTAGTTGGTAAAGAACATATTGGTTCAGTGGACGGAAAACTAAAGCCTCATGAAACATTGATTGTTCAATTATCTCCTACCGCCTCTCATGGTGGCCATTAAGATGGAACTGTATTTATATATGATATATTATGTTTATTTTTCTCTATTCTTATGTATTTTTTATTTACATCATAACATTATGGTTTCCATTATGGGTAAACGTGATAATTTCATTTGAGGACGTGCGGAATACCACCCCCCAAAGTGAAATGACTCGTTGATTCCATATGTGGGACGTATAAAAGATGAATTTAATGATATTAAATATGATATTATATTGGAATGATAATATAACTATGTATCATTTCGTTTTAATACCAATAAAATAATAAATAGAAATGAAAGTAGCATTCATGCGTATGTACGGCTTACCGTCTCCATGAACGGTGCATTTCATTTATTTTATCCAACAGATATGTAATATTATTAATACATACATATACTGGTTATATATGATATATATTATATCTGAATCATGAATATAATTATAGAGATAATGGATATTTGACCACATGAACAACATGTAATTATAAGAAGTTCATTTTTGACTCATGTACCAAATATCAACAAAATGACCGTTATTAAATTAAATGATTACATTATGTTTAGAACATTATAATAAGTTATATAAATTCTATAATAAACCTTAAAATGGATCTAAATCATGTAGACATTAACTTTATTTTATTATTCATGAGATTAAAGAATGAACGGATCAAATCAGACACGAGGTAAGGGATTTTGTCTCAATCTCCTTTCAATGAGGCATATTTTATTTTAATACCCGAATTTATTTTATACGCAGTATAAGCACCATTGAATTTTCATTTCATTCAAAGGGAATCTGTTTCTACAAGGCGTTTTACTGAACAAAAAAAAGAATTTTTTCTACGTGAGTGGTGACAATGACATTTTCTCCACCATGAGTATAATTTGATCTTTGTCTTCTTTAACAATTCATAGTTTTTTTTAACAGAAAATAAATACCATATACACTTTTATGTATTTTGGTATTGGAAATGGATTTGATAATTGAATTTTTATTTCAAAATATTTAAATTATATATTATTATTGAAATGTGGAAATGTTAGATTACCTTTATGTGGGTTTTATGTGTTATGAATATGTTATGGTTCTTGGAAATTATTTACGTATACGGGTGGTTCCATTATAACAATTTGGAAGGTGAGTCTGATATAGCTCTCCAATGAATTGGGTAACATGAAGGAGGTAAACGTGAATGTTTCTCCTAAGAGATTTGGGAATATATTGTGATGGGTAATCCAAATGTAACTCCCTACGTAGTTGGGATAGCTACAATGTAAGTATGATATGGATGCCACAAGTTACCTTTATGATTTATGATTCCAATGTGTTATTCATAAACTTATGATTTCATGAGGTATGTTAAAGAACTAATGTTATGTATGTAATGATGAACTAGTGTTTTCTTTTAGTGTTTTATAAACCTTACTGAGCTTTTTATACTCATCCCAAGTTTTGAAATGTTTTTCACTTGACAAAAAGATGAATAGGGTCAAGGAAGGGATCAAGGAAAAGTAATGTTGTCTAAAACCTTGAACTATACATGACACAATTTTTTCAATAGTTTTAATTTTATGAAAAAAACGGAAACTGAGTAGAAGTGTCTACCTTGTAATTTTTGAGATGTAATGTAATAGTTATGGACGAACTAAACCTGAAAAGATCCTAAATGTGAATTATTCATTTAATTCAAGATTGTGTACTGTTTTAACACTGGGTCCTTATAATAATAAATAAATTCATGATATTAAATATCAAAATAATTTTATATACACCTTATAAAAAACGGATCGGGTATATCATCCAAAACAATTCATCAATGAAAGGGGATTGAGACAAATCCCTTACGTTCAGTCAGACATTTCACATGTGTCTTTATCTTCAGAAAAATTAATCTTATGATAATTATTTACATTCTTAATATATTTTTCATGATTTCCCTTACATTTATTCAACCAAATATAATTTTTTATACAAATACATAAACAATTTATTTTACATTGGTTGTTTTGACCTTATTCTATTTTTTCGTAGAAAAGTAATTTGGTTGGTCGACTTAGGTCAAAGTGTCTTTATTAAAACATATCTATAATAATAAACATGAAATTATTATAATATTTATTAATCAATTAAACTATAAAAACCAATCATGAAATATGGTTATAAAAATTAACCATCATTTCAATCATGGAGATGGTAGGCCATAAATACGTTTGACTAATGTTACCATTTTTTAATTATCATTATAGAGAGAAGGTCGGTAAAATTTATGATTACCAAATTAATATTTAATAGTGAATAAAATATAATTTAATCGTATATACTTATATCTAAAATTTTTTCATTTAAATGGAATCACATCTCTTTGAAAAGGTGGTCGTCCACGCATCCTGGAATGATGTTATCACATTTTCAGTGTTTGAAAAGGTAATAATCAATATGATATATTTAATTTCTAAAAATTTAATTAAATAATTAATATCATATTTATTTAATTTATAACAATTTTATTATTAAATCTATCCTTGATAAATTTCATGTAAAGTGTGAATGATTCATGTCGCATTGAGGAGGCAGTAGTCCAGGCATCCACAAATGAGGTTATCATATTCCCAAAAAACAGATAGAATGAAGGTATGTTTTATATAAAAATTTCATAAGTATAATAGAATTATAAATATCAGATATATCATATAACAATATTATTTCTATAAAAATTCCATACCATAAGATTTGGTAAAGTAAAAATATGAGAGATGTTATTTTGCGAGGCGGTAATCCATCGTTCAAACGAATAGTGATTTTTTTACACATTTGATTGAAGTGTATATAGGTGTAATATGAAACCTTAACAAAACAAAACATATTATATTGAGTATGATAAGGTTATTATATAAACAATGATTAAAAATAATTTAACTATTGGATGAAAAAAATAAAAACAATGTGCTCATTGAATATTTTTACCTCTTCTTCGGGTAACACCTTTTAGTTTGCACCAAAAACATCCTCAATTTTTATTTCTGGAAACTTAAATTCTTCTTACATTATATGAGGGAAGTTATAAGATTTTTTGTAAGTTTTGGGAGATCAAAAAGTCTTTAACGTGTGAATAAGTGGTGAGTGTGAGTACCTTTTTATAGTTGCTGGGGATTTTCATTCTTGTAAATACAAAAAACATTACTTGGAAGTCTCTCTAACCACTTGTGCTTAAAAATGACAAATAATAGGTTGGGGAGAAATTATTTTTGATAAAAACATACAACACCCAAAAAAAATCATTTTTGTGTTTTTTTTCATTATCCTATAAGTTTACTCAATTTTATCTTTATAGTTTTTACCGATGATAACATGAATCTTTTTAGTTATTTAGGTAATTTATCCATTATGTCTCTAATGAAAATATATTAATTATATATTTTCCACTTATTTATTCTAAATATCAATTAATGTTCATTAAATATAAATCCTATGTGTCTGTCAAATTAATTTTAATACAAACGCATGTCTAATGCAAAATCCAGTTTAAACCATAATCATAGTAATTTAAATAAACAATTTTTACTAATTTTTAGGGAATAAAATTAAGTTGATCTTATTATAATATTAAAAGTATTATTATTATAGATAAATATTAATATTTTTCCAAACACAATTCTTAGAAGAATAAAATTTTATTTTAAATCTAATACCATAATGTTGCGAGAAAGTGGGTTTCTAAAGATAAAATGTTCAAAATATTATTATGTTTTAATATATAAATTAAATATAGAAATGATTCCAATTACCTAAATTGGATTAATAGTTGATTAATTCTAGAAATAAAACACTAAACCCAATTCAAAATTTTGTATAACATTATAATTTATTTGGAGAAAAAATAATTTTTCAATTAAAATATAATATTTTTCACTATTCATCAATGTGAGAAAATTCATACAAATGTACTGAAAATTCACACAACGTAAATTTTTATATATCAGATTACAAAATGAATTTTATTTTTTTCAAATCAAATATATAAAGATATAAAATTTTAGTTTAAAAAATAGTTCTCCATTTAAAGTCAATAAAACTATCTTTTAAAATATACATCTTTTTATGCATAAATTTTTGTTTGTTATTAACTTAAGCCTATAAAAAATATTGGATAAATTTAACAAAAAATTATTAAATATATGATATAAAAATTACATTAACATATTTATCTAATATAATTAATTTAATTTATTAAGATGAACATTATTTGGGTTATAAAAATAGTTTTTCATATAAATACATCCTTTATTTTCAATTTCACTTTATTTTACATTTTCATTAATTAGTAACAAATGAATTAATTTTATGAAATTTTTTAAAATATAATTTCATTATTCAGTTAATATCATTAATTCTTATTATTCAAGTGGCTAGGTGATAAATATCATAATAATATTAATAGTACATTTTTTTCCGTAAGACTCGAGGTTATTTGCAACAGAAGTCATCAGAGGAACTAAATTTTGTGTGAAACAAAAAGATAAAAATGGTGTTTCAGGTGATGCAAGATAAAATACTTATTTCATACAATTAGATCTTTTAAATAATTTAAATTAATTTGTAAAAATATATTTCATAAAATATCTATATGGTAAATAAAAAGCCATGTAGAATCCCTCAATAATACAATACAACTATATAGGTAGTAGCATAGAATGTAATTCCATGCCATATGATATCAAAAAATTATGTAATATGTTATGAATTTCCATTTATTTTGGAATTCCAATTCAATTTTGATATCATATTTTTTGATATCCTTATATCATACACTATGATATAGGGTAGTATGTATCACATATGTACTTGGAATTAAGGAACACTTCCCCAATCTTCCACTTTCACTAATACAAGAGTGGCCTCTTTCAATGATTCATTGATACCAACCCTATAAAGGGATCTAGTGTGATCTCCAACAAACACATATATTACAATACCTATGTCTACTAAACACATATCATGCTAAATATAATTCACATATATTTTCATTATGTATGACATCGAGTGACTACGTGATATCGTATATGATTATTCCATACACCTTACTCATACATTTGTGATTTTATATGTATAAACTAACCCGATCGATTAATATATCCCATTTTGTTTAGCTTTATAGAAGATCACATCTCATGCCCAACATCAAAATATAAATTCACATCATATATATTATCTTGCTGTGTCCTCATAGTCCCAACTCAATCGCAATAGAGGGAACATATGTAATACTTGTTATACAAGAGGAAAAATATCTTCTGGGTTCAGTTCTAAATCATGGTCATGATCAATAATATAACCAACCACCCCCTAATTTTCTAAGTCACAATTAATCAAATAAAAAGGTAAAAATTAATTAAGGATATCATACTCTGTATCTTTATAATTTTATGAAATGGGGACCAAATAAGATATATACAACTTAATTGTACTATATTCATAGTGTGTGGCACTCCATGTGGAATACCTAGTAATCCATTGATCACACATAGAGACAATTTCATTTTTTGAGGCTCATGAATTTATTATATATATCATAAAATTATTTTACTCACACTAGAAATAAATTTTCATTATAACATATAATTCTCCATGATGAACGTTGGTCAGTGATAACTCAAAGTCCTACATTTAGAGGTCAATTATCATTAATTTTAACTAAATAAATATATATTAATATATAAATTTATAAAATTGACATGAAATTATAATAAAAATATATATTTCATTTTATATGATACATTTTAGATTCATAAAACTCTTTAAGTATTATCTAAAAAAATATTACATAAGTATTGTTCTATCATATTATATATGATAGACTTCTATATCGACCTTATGTTTGTTGCACTTACTGGGTTTTATTACTGAATTACATATATATGTATTTCTTTCCACATTTCTATGTGACTATCTAATACAATTATTTGACTAAACTATTAGTGATAAATATCAATGAAGAATGAATGTTTTAAAAAATAGTCAGATATTGGAATTATATTCTTAATTTTCAAATCCTTGAGTATATTTTAGATTCTTAACTTCACAACATCAAATTTTATGATCATGAATTCTAATTTTCTAAATAGAACTCTTTTATATTTAACGTCATCATATTTGGAAGCCTGTCTCCAAAAACATTTCTGTTCAAAAAATATGATTGTATAAATTATTATATACTAGAACATCCAAACCACCATTTGAAAAAACTAAAAAGTAGTTTTATTGGAAAAACCTTTTAATAAGTATTGTTATTCACTTTTGAAGGTAACTAAATGGAACACTTAAATTTTCATTTTCCACCACATATCATCAACACATTAGGATCTTATTTGGAAATCACTTACTTTGTATTGGTATAATATTTTACTTATTTTCATTTAACATCTATAATTTCTATCATACTCCCAAAAGACTCATTGACATTATATTGAATGTAAAATATATTATTAAGATACATGAAGTCCTTTGTGTAATGATATAACACATATTTCCTCTTAGTTATAATATTTAACAAATAATTCAGATTTCTATATCATATATATAATTCTGTGTGTTTGGAACATTTTCCTCACAAAATAAGGATATTATAAAAATATTTCAGTAATGAGAAGCTATAAAATTTATCTTCATGTTTTATAATATATATAGATTAATAATTCAACCTAGAAAAAAACATTTATCCTTGAATCTTTCTAAAAACATATTATATAATATGATGATTCATAAACCATGTGTATAAAAATTATCATCTCATTTTGATCATTACTAATAATTGTAAATGAGAGTTTTCACATATCATATAAGAGAAATGATATGAAGATAAAAATAATTTTCCGATTCATATGATCTTGATAAAATCATTTAAATTAAAATAATTTTGTTAAAACCCTTTTTTTATAACATGAATGAAAAATATACACATAATCAATCTACCCATTTTTTTGGAACAACAGTATATTTAAATGAAATATGAATCATATAGTTTGAAACAAATTCCTATAAAACTATTGTATTTATTTCTATTGCACTACTATAAGACATAGAGGTTTAATGGAGTTTTCAGAACCCCTCTAATAATATTATAATGCTCCATCCAATGGAACCACTATTCTTAATTTTCTAAGGATTCAATAACATTGACAGGATACTTGAAGAAACATCACTGGACTATCAAACCATCTTTTTTTCATTTGGTTTTATCTTTTTCTCACCTATATTATCCCCACAACACTAGATCATAGACATCATATTCATTTTTTCATTTAATCCCAATAATTTATTATATGAAATTATCATTTTTTAATTCACTTATAATTTCCAAAAAAATCATTATAGGACCTTGTGATGAATTACATAAGAATAATAATCATTAATGATAACTCTAGTTTCACCATTTAATCTACAAATCCTATAATTTGGATTATATGAGTGGAGAATAAAATTGGATTGGACTTTTTTCATCTAATTACATTCAAACCATAAGTGATTCATTATATTTTTCATAAGTATCTTGTTTCAGTAGTTGAAATATTTTGATGCTTTGTTAATCCCTATGTTGTTTCTCTGACACATAGAATGTATCCTTATACTTCAGAAATTTACTTATGTTACAAATCTCAAGTGTTTCTTACACAAATATTATCAATACTAATGAATATATTCAAGGAAAATATTCAAGATAATGATGTCAATTTCATCAATAAGAGATTTTATCATACTAGCATCACAATTTTTTCCATAAAATATTACATTTTATCGAATGGAAGCCAACAAAAATGATAGCCAAATTAGAATAAATTATATACATTAATATGAAAATATCCATATTTCATTATGAATTAAATTTGATTGTTAACATAATATGAAATGGAAATATACTATAGATAATATTTCATTAAAAATATTATATATGACTCATTTATAGTCAAGAAGACAACATCTTCTCTAATATTTCAGGTGGATAAACCGAATAATATTCACCTATTATCCAAAAGAATATGTTTTCCCAACTAAATGTAACATACAGAAAACACTGAGAATATGGAAGATAATTGTTATGGTCACCTCCTTACATGGTTACATTATAAAAGATACTTCATGGGAACCTAACCATTAGGATCACCTAAAATGAATTATTGATGTATTGAAATGTGTTATTTTGGAAAATAATTTAATGATAGGTTTAGTGTCTTGAGAACCAACTGTTTTGTACTTTGATTACCTAAATTTTTACTCATTATATATTGTTCATTGTTCTTCATGACTATAATATAATAATGTCCTGAAATATTTGATGCATTGATAAGGTCATGGGTGATCCCCTCTATAATGAGAACCCTGTAATGATATAAAAATATTATTAAATAAAAATATACAATTGGATGACATACAATTATAGGACATATAGTATATAGACCGTCATGTGAGAGTGCACATAAGAAGACTAGACTCTCTCTCATGGAGTTATCACTTGGTAATCTCCATGATGGGAGATTATGAGAACAGACCCGCCAATAGTAATTCTGCATCTCTTGGTGTCATCAGACGTTTCTATCTATGAGCATGTGTAATGGTCCTTAGACTTGAAGATTATCATTAACTCATGTCATGACTCACACATTTATATTTTTTGATGAAAACCGTCACGAAGACAGTTGGTGGGAACTATGGGAATATTGGGTGCGCCACGAATGACATGTTGTTAATGGATAAGCTTAGGAAGGATTTTTCCCTTCTATATTTATGGAAGTAGATATCTCGGGCCCTTTGATTGAAATATAACTGTTGCTCAAATTCCATGGTTGTGGTATCACAACAATTTTATTCCTGAAAGTCAAATAATGACGGATCAAGAATATAGGTTTATGACAATGCCATGAAACCTACATGATGATATATTAAGGAAAATGGATTAAATTACATGGTAAGCATTCGTATGAGGTGACACATCAATGTGGTGTTGATATCATTCTCATGGGTGCCTTGACCAATTTCTAGATACTAATCTTGGACATTTGGCAACCCTCCTAATTCCAACAAGAAAGAGGACGAGAGGGTCACACAATAAGTGTATCCAAGTATCTAAAGTAGAATAATGATTATTCCCATATGCATATTAATAATTATTCATGGAAGCCTAAATTTTTTTATTGTCAGAGGGGGAATAAAATTAAAAAAAAAGATATATGGGCCGTGTACATTGAATGTACACGCCGTGTAGTTTTCATTTTTAGGAAGGAAATGAAAAATGGGAACAAGATATACACGTTCTGTACATTAAATGTACATGTCTTGTAATTGTCAATGAAAAACGAGTACATGTTGTGTATTAATGATTACACGCCATGTAGATTTTCCAGTTTGGATTTTGAGGAAATAATATCATTTTCTTAAATGATATTTATTATAATCATTGTGGGCGAATGTCAAGTATTTAATGATTCAACATGGGGTTTTAAATAAGAGTTAATGAAATAAATAAAATGTGTGATGCATTTATTTATTGTGATAACTCTATAAACTAAAACACGCTTACAAATATCCTCACAACTCCAACACTTTTCTTAAGAATTATTGTGCACAACAATTCTGGAGAATTTTCTCAAGACTGAAAGAACTCCATCCTCCAAGAATACTCTCAAGACTGAGGGAGATCCCCCTTCATCGGATCAATGTGATCTAAGGCCGAAAATGCAAAAAAGGCTTCTCCATTCTAGCACCCGGTGGTTCCTTTGGCGATGTCCAGAGATATCTGGTGCACGTGTGGATCCCCGCTAGATGTAGTCTACTTTTTTCTTTTGCGACGCAACGACGAATCACATCCGAACGTGTTCAGAAATATTAATGAAGAAATAACACTATAAAAGATTCTTCTTGTCAATTAATTAAATTAATTATAATCAGCCTGTGATAATCCGGATTTGTGGTTCCGGGACTATTCTTCTACTTTGTCTATTTCTGTGATTTGATCCGTGGATCCTGGAATTTATCATCATATTGATCCTGAATTGATCATTGCTAATGAAAAAAAGGAAAGTTGGCACATCCACCCATGAGCATCCGTTGTGTCTGGGACCTTCAATTGGTATCAGAGGGGTCCCAACGTTGATTATAGTTAATTAATTTTCTTTGATAATTTATGCATTTATATTTGATTCAATTCAAGATAAATCGTTCTATAAAACTGAATGAATGAGATATGTTCTTCATCCTTCATTTCTCAATTCACATCATAGAAATGACCGTTTAATATTAATTTTGATTAAAATAAAAACGAGGGACTCATCTGGAGGATCTTCTCTTTTTGTCTGTACAACACAAGAATACACGGAGTGTAGTAAAAAATACATGTTGTGTAGTTAGGTTCAACAAACTAGTACTGGTCCGCCAAACCAGGTCGTGTGAATTGAGTATACCTATGTATTTATTACACCTTGTTGACCAAAAATGAACGGTGCATGGAAACTGGAATACAATCCGTGTATGTTGAATCAACACTCCGTGTAGTCCGATACGACCTAGGTAAAACTATGTACAAGGAGAAGCCATGTATCGCGTTCATGGGATTGTCAGGCCGGTAATCGCGTAATAAGGAAGTACACGCCATGTTAGAGTAATCTACACGCCATCTACTCCAAAATTTACAAATTACAGAAAATATGCCAATGACCCTGGTGTGTAAATTGGATAAAGCATGAAAACAAATACACGCCATGTAATATAGCCTACATGTCGTGTAATTTCCAGAAATGGAATTTTACCAGGTTTCCTCCAAAAGTAGAAAGACAGATTACAAGGAATATGGATGAGAATAATCTCAAGGAAATTCAAAAAATAATTTATGTTAAATAATTGATTAATTATAAGATCATAATTAATTGAATTCAAGCGCAAAATATCATGAATAATAGAACGATTAAAATAATTTTAATTCTAAATATGATTAAATGTCGTTGCATGCTATGGATGATCGTGAGCTAGAACAAAGACCCTATGTGTGTGTATGGTTTCATTTAAATTTATTTAAATTTGTTGGCCTACGATCATTCTTCCAATAAAATGTAGGGCATACATGCCCAAGGATTCTTTAATGTAAACCCCATGTAATGGAGGATCTCCCAAGCCAGAGGTGACTGTTCAAAATCTGAACCTGAGGTGAAACCAACCCATGGGGATACAAAGGTGGATAGGTGGGAGCTGCAAAAACAAGAACCATCGAGTTCAAGGTGTTTTTTCCCTAGCTCAAGGTAATCTTATCAAAACCACTAGATAAGGTAACCAATATAATCTCATGATCATGACATCTTATTTTATTTCATTCTAATTTCATGGATTATTTATTATGTATGTGTTGTCGTGTTCACATAATAAATGAAATAAACAAGCATGCAAATATAGAATAAAATTAAAAATGGATTGTGCAAAAACATTATCAGAACATGCTTAATCACTTAAGAAATAATCACTTAATATTAATAAGCATGTGATAATGTGAAACAACAAATAAATTATTAAAATCACTAGAATACCATATTATGTTAAACCATGCCTTTTATTACTTGATTAAGGGCCAGGCTCCATAAAACTATTTGTCTGAACAACCCTTGTTGGGACACTTACTTTTATAAAGGATTCTCTTATGAATGTTTTGGGTTGACTTAAACATTTTACATCAAGAGCAGTTGCCCTTGATAGAGTTGTTGTAAAATGGAGGCAAGTGTTGAGGAAATTCAAGTCAGGACATCATGATTGGGGAGTCCTCTAAACAGATAAAGGATTTGTAAGCTCACAGTAGGCAAAGACCCGCCTACCTAAATACCTTTTAATAGCTTGACCAACACTTTATGGGGTTATGTTATGGGGAATATAGATCCTTTCCACTAGAATGTCAAAGCATCTGGACATTCCGAGTTCAATGGTGAGGACCATTGGGACTTGATAAAATAGTGGGAGACTTAATAAAATTTATTATTTCTCATAAAATGCAATCCAAGAGGTACTGATAAATCTTCTCTTTTGATTTGTAAAATTAATATGACCAACTCATCGACCACATTTTCTCTACGATCAATTCTGGATAAAGAATATATCCTCACCGACAGTAACTTTTTTGAATGGTTTAGAAACCTTTGGGTTATCCTACACCATCAAAAAATGTTTTACGTGCTAGAGTACTCACTTCATGTTTCACCTACCCAACGGGCGAGTGATGAAGATTTCCTGGCCTATGATAAACATTTGAGTGATGCACTCGATGTTTAATGTTTTATGCTATCATAAATGTCAAGTGAGCTAATGAAGTCTCATGAAGACATGGATGCCTAAAACATTTTCAAGAACCTCCATGGTCTATACCAAGAGAGAGCAATACAAGAATGGTTTGAGATCTCCAAGGCTCTATTTTAGAGCATGCTTGGAGAGGGTTCCCTAGCTAGGCCTCATGTAGTAAATCTCATTGGCTACAATGGGAGTTGGAGGTTCTATGGTTTAAACTCCCCTAATAACTAGGTACCGATCTCATTTTTGCCTCACTCCCCCCAAATCTTCTCTTACATTTTTATAAATTTCAACATGAACAACATTGAGAAGTCTATATATGATCTTCTTATGCCTATTCGCCAAGTGAACAATGATATGAAGTGTGAAAAGCCTTTTGTCCTTATGTTTAATAAATGGAAAGTGAAGGAGAAGAGATTTAAGCCCAAATATTCTTCATGGCCTTCCCAGAGAAAGAAGATCAAAGGGGATTCAAGAGAATAGGAGGTTGTTTGTTTCGCATGTGGAAAGAAGGGCCACTGGAAGAAAAACTGCACCCAGCCAAGGAAGAAAGGGGAAGCTTTAGGTTCATTTATTATTGAATGAAATCTATATGTTTCTACTAATTGGGTATTAGATACTTCTTGTGGTGCTCACATCTGTATCCCAATACAAGAACCATGTAGATTCAGAAATATTGATCGAGGTGAGGTGGATCGACAAGCAGCCAATGGAGCCAGACCTGCCGATGTAGCTGTCAGAGACTACCACCTCGCATTGCTTACTGGGGGGATCTTGGTATTAAAAAGATGTTATTATGTTCCCTCTGTAACCAAAAACAATATTTCAGTATCCATATTAGATAATGATAGATTCATCTTCAAGTTTGGAAATGAATGTTTCTACTTTTATAAAGATGTCATTTGTTTTGGTAGGGAACATTTATATAACAGTATATATGTGTTAGACTACACAAACCAAGTAATGGGAATTTATGACAATGTTAATTCACATGACTCATACCACACCCAAATTTGGCATCACTGGTTAGGTCATGTCAATCAGAAACTTTTGATAAAATTACATCAAGATGGGTATTTAGATTCTGTTGAACTAAAACCACATGGTGAATGTCATGCGTCTCTACAATGAAAAATGGCCAAATTCCCATTTAGTGGGAAAGGAAAAAGGGATAAAGAGATTCTAGAATTAGTTCACACAGATGTGTGTGGACCATTTCCAGTTGAATCAAGTGGTGGGTTCTTGTACTTCATAACTTTTACTGATTATTTTAGTAGATATGTATATATTTATTTAATGAGGTATAAGTCAGACTATTTTGATAGGTTCAAAGAATATAAGAATGAAGGTGAGAACCATCTTGGTATGAAGATTAAGAAACTTCGCTCAGATAAAGGAGGAGAATATATTAATCAGGACATCATTGATTTTTTATGGGAGTTCCAGATTCTATTTCAACTCAATCCACCATACACGCCTCAGTGTAATGGTGTGTAAGTGAATGGAGGAACCACACACTGTTGGACATGGTGAGATAAATGACGAGTCATGAGAGTCTAACATTATCATTTTGGGGATATGTATTACAAATAGTAGCACACATACTAAACCATGTACCAACTAAATCGACAAATGGTATTTCATATGAATTATAGAGTGGACGCAAAGCCATGTTATCAAATTTACATGTGTGGGTAGTGAAGCATTTGTTAAGGCCTCTTCAGGTAACATTCATGCACCCCAAGGAACAATGTGTAACATTATAAGATATCCCAAGGAAACAAGGTGATATTACCTATACAACCCCTCAGATAAAAAAGTTATAGTGGCAAGACATGCCACATATCATGAGAGGGAGCACATCTCCAAAAGTGATAGTGGGAGAGAGATAGACATCGATGATGTCAAGGATCATGATATAAATGATTTGGTACAACAATATATTCCAAAAAGCCTCGTGCAAGAACAATATGTTCCAATGACACAAGAACTGCGTAGGATCATGAGAGAGGTAAGAGAACCAGAACAATTTGGCTTTCATGTCACTCAGGATTGTGACTCATTATTGGCTGATAGTGATAATCCTCTTACATACAAGGAAGAAGTTGAAGGCATAGACATTGCCAATTTGCAAGAAGCCATGAATTATAAAATGGATTCCATGTACCAAAACCAAGTTTGGATTTTGGTAGATCCTCTAGTTGATGTAATTCTTTTTGGTAATAAATGGGTATTTAAGAAGAAATTGGACATAGAGGGGCAACAGAACACCTATAAGGAACGACTGGATGCAAAAGGTTTTAGACATCCTCAAGGAATTGACTATGATGAAACATTTTCACCAGTTGTGATGCTGAAATACATTAGAATTTTATTGGGCATTAACGGTTACCATGACTTTGAAATTTGGAAAATGGATGTCAAAACAGAATTCCTTAATGGAAACCTCCAGGAAGATTTCTACATGACACAACCTGAAGGGTTTGTGACTCCAAAGGATGCCAACGAGGTATGGAAGTTGCAGAAATCCATTTATGGATTAAATAAAGCATCAAGGTCATGTAACATTCGTTTTGATGAAGCCGTAACAGAATTTGGATTTATTTAGAACGAATGTGAGCCTTGTGTCTAATAAAGTTTTAGTGAAGTGCCGTCATTTTCCTAATAGTATATGTTGATGACATATTTCTAATTGGAAACTAAGTACCTATATTATAGTCAATTAAGGCATTATTGGATAACTTCTTCTCTATGAAAGACTTGGGAGAGGTGGCCTATATTCTTGGGATCAAGATCCATCGTGATAGATCCAAGAGAATGTTGGGCCCATGTCAAAGTACATACATTGACAAGATACTGAAGAGATTCAGTATGGAATAATCCAAGAGGGGATTGTTTCCAGTGTCACATGGAATTCATCTTTAAAAGAATATGTGTCCTCAGACACATGAAGAAAGAATTAAAATGGAAAGGATCCCTTACACATCCGCGATTGGGGCAGTCATGTATGTTATTCTATATACAAGGCTAGATGTATCTTATGCATTATGTGCGGTAGAAATATATCAAGATGATCCTGGGGACCGCCATTGGATGGCAGTCAATACTATCCTTAAGTATCTGAGGTGTACAAAGGATATGTTCCTGGTTTATTGAGGAGATGAGGAACTAGTCATCATAGGACATGTAGATGATAGTTTCCAGACTGATGAAGATGACATGAAGCCGCAGACTGCATACATCTTTAGTTTGAATGATGGTTCAGTGAGCTTGAAGTGCTCAAATAATGGTGTGGTTGTAGATTCTACGACAGAGTTCGAGTATATTATAGCCTCTTAGGCAGATAAAGAAGATGTATGGATGTGAAGCTTCATCCAAGAGTTGGATGTCGTACCTAGCAGTAAAGATCCAATCACTCTCTATTGTGATAATACTGCAGCGGTGGAACATGAAAAAGATCCAAGGTCACATCAGTGGACAAAGAACAAACTTCAGATGTATCATCACATGAGGGAATTTTTTCAGAGAGGTGAATTTGCAGTGATCAGTATTTCCACAGAAGACAATATGGTGGACCCCTTGACTAATTCTTTGACTCAGTAGAAACATGATCATTTTGTGAGGTCTAGCGGACTAAATGTTGTAGGTAGTTGGCTCTATTACAAGTGGGAGTTTGTTAGTGTTGGTGTCCTGAGAACCAAATATTTTTTACATTTATTACATGAATGTGCACTTATTATATATTGTTCATTGTTATGCATGACTATAATATAATAATGTTCTGGAATATGGGTTGCCCTGATAAGGTCATAGCATATCACCGCTACGATGAGAACCCTGGAATGATATAAAATTATTCTTAAATAATGTTATACGGTTGAATGACATACTATGATAGGACACATAGTATACAGACCATCATGTGAAAGTACTCATAAAAAGGTGAGACTCTCTCTCATGGAGTTCGCACTTGGTAATCACCAAGATGGGAGATTATGAGAACTGACCCACCAGTAGTAATTCTACATGTCTTGGTGCCATCAGATATTGTTATCTTTGAGTGTGTGTATTGGTCCTTAGACTGGAAGATTATCATTAACTCGTTTCATGACTCGCGCACTTAGATTTTTTGAAGAAAACCATCACAAAGACAGTTGGCGGGAAGTAGGGTATGTTGGGTGAGTCACAAATGACATGTTGTTAATGGATAATTCGATGAAGTATTTTTTCCTTATATATTAATGGAAGTAGATATCTTGGGCCCTTTTATTAAAATATAATTGTTTCTCAAATTCTATGGCCATGGCCTCACGACGAGTTTATTTCTAGAAGTCAAAGAATGACAGATCAAGCATATAGGTTTATGACACTTCCATGAAACCTGCTTGATGAGTTATTGAGACAAAGAGATTAAATTACATGGTAAGTGTTCGTATGAGGTGACACATCAATGTGGTGTCAACTGCCTTCTCTTGGGTGCCTTGACCCGTTTCTAGATAGTAATATTGGAATTTAGGCTAGCTCGCCTAATGCCAATGAGAAAGAGGCCTAGAGGGTCACACACCAAGTATATCAAAGTATCTCAGGTACAATAAAGATTATTCCCATACAAGGTTTAATAATTATTCAAGGAATACTAAATCGTTTTAATGTTGGATGAAGAATAAAATGAAAAAAAAATATAAATGTTGTGTACCTTGAATGTACATGCCGGGTAGTTTTTATTTTTGTAAGGAAATGAAAAATGAATACAAGAACGACAGAACCTCATCCTCCAATAACACTCTCAAGACCGAGAGAACTTCATCCTCCAATAACTCTATCAAGACCGATAGAGATCCACCTCTATCGGATAAAGGTGATCTAAGGCATGCAACGCAAGCAAAGGATTCTCCACACTAGCACATGAAGATTCCTTTGGTGACGTCTAGAGATACGTGGTGCACGTGTGGCTCACCTCTAGATGAAGTCTACAATTGGCTTTTGTGATGCAATGACGAATCACATCGAAACATGATCAGAAATATTAATGAAGAAAGAACACCATAAAAGGTACTTCTTTTCAATTAAATAAATTAATTATAATCAACCTGTGATGATCCTCCTTTGTGGTTCTAGGACTATTCTTCTTCTTTGTCTGTTTCTATGATTTGATCTGTGGAGTCTGGAATTTATCATCGTAATGATCACGAATTGATCATTACTAATGACCAAAAGCCAAGTGGGCACATCCACCCATGAGATTCCAGTATGCCCGAGACCTTCATTTAACACATATTATTTTAAGCTGATTTTATCTCACACTACAATCTCATGTCAAACAAATTTGGTTATGCATGATTTTAAGGATTTATTTTTTAATCATATTCCTTATACTAGATCAATATAGTCCAACCATATTGATATGAAACTATTTACACAACCCATAATTTATGTTATATCCAAATTAATCTCACACATAAGGTAATTGAAATATTCATTAAAATATTTTTAATTATTTGAGGTTAAAATCATCTCATGAGTAACCATAAAGACACCAAAATCCAACACTTACCTTCATAAAGAATGGAACAATCCTCCAGAGAATAGGGATATTAAATCTAATTTCCATATACCATGGGATATTTTACTTAAGAGTTAGTCCAATTCATCATTACTCTAATTCCAAATCTCTATAATCTATGTTTAGAAACTAGATTCTGGTTCATAACATTAATAAAACAATAAATTCATGTTAAAAGAAAAATAGTTCCAATTTTGATATACTATGAATTTATTGTAGATATTGAAAATTTTATAGGAAGCAGTTTGTCTCATAAAATAATTTTCACAAAACAATTGATAATAATAATAATTTATAATTAGAAACAATATATGGGAATAACCATTCAATGAATGAAAATTTCATAATTTTGAACATGAGATAATAATATACAAACATTTCAGAAATTATATTTAATCCATAAAATGTTTATAATTATATCTTTTTATATTATGGACATTACATAATTCATGAATTTAAAAAAAAATTTATTTATTAATAATGTGAAATTTATAAACTATATATTATATAAAATTTTAATTTAAATATAATATATTTTCATGGAGTTTAAACATTTCATAATTTTTTTTGTTTCAACTATTTACAAAATATATAATATCACATATTTGAAAATTATTTAAACCATTGGTTAAATCAATAATCTAACAAATTTTGATTAGGATTAAATAATTTAAAAAAATCATTAAATTTTAACACTAAAAATTAATCATTATAATCATTACATTTTTTTTGAATAAAAACATTATGTATTGAGTGGTTTTGTAATTTATAAACACATTTTAATATTCCCTATATTATTTATAAATATAAAATTTAATAATAATCAACTAAGAAGGTCATATAATTTTATAAAATTCATTTGATATTAACACTTAATATTAAAGAAATATGTTTTTTTAAATTTTCCAAAAACATTATTTTAATTATTATAGTCCCATTATAATTTAATAATTTATAAAATCATTAAAAATTGAAAAATATTCCCAAAATTCTCATTTTATTATTTAAGAAATTATTAATATGTAAATTGTGATTGATTTTATTGAATAATTACTTTTTTATTCTTGAATCATTTTTAGAGATTATATCGGTCATAGGGTATAGTTAAAACAATAGGAACTTCAATTCTTCATAAATAAAACTCTATGATTAGAAATTGATTCATTGAATACGATTCACAAGATTTCACTTCCTCATGTTTTATGATTGAATCTCCTAGAAGAAGGATGTGATACAGTATATTATATCTAATGATATGATGAGAGATAATATTTGTTATTCATCCTTATCTTATTTGAATATAGTTCATGAAATTATATTTTACAATTACAGTAATTTGAATCCTATGTCATTTAAAAAATCTATTGATCTAAAACAAAACACAGCTTACAATATCCTTTATTGTATGTTACGATAGTACACCTACAAAGAAAATTATAAGTTTTATTTTATAATTTCTTATACAATATGTATTATGACTTACATATACTTTCATCCGTGCAAGAATACATAAATCTAAGTCGATGAAATGTTCTACTACATGAATGGAATTTGTATGGGTTTATAAAAATATAATAGATCATGAGAAATTGATCATAATCTCTTCTTAGTACCACCCTTGAAAAAGATGGTAAACATTTATGACAAATTTAGATGAACATTTGTTATGATATCAAGCGTTCTAGCCAACAAATTGAATTAACATTACCATCACCTTTTCTATATAAAGATCAAATATGAGGAAAAATCAACCGTTCTTTTTTCCACATTGATCTAAAACCTCATTATGCTAAGGAAAAAATAAGAGAGAACATACGAGTTGAGGATTTCATTCAAGCTTAGTGTTGTGTAAAACCTCTACCATCTAATTGAAATACCCTTATTATAATAACTGGGGTTGCCCATATGTGTTATCAATCATTAAATCATGAATTATAAATCATTATTTAAAGGCTTGGAAATCATTAATCACACGAATGTATTGAATAACCCCATCCCATTACATCTATTATAACATATCATCTTAATTGATAACCCATTTGGGTAGATTTCTTGATATTCGACAACCCTTCTAATCATATTTGTTTTCATACATTATTCTATACAATATAAGAAATCATACTCTATGATTTACCCATGTAGTGTCTTGAAATTTATAATTTATGGAGCTTATGAAAATACTCATGACATCCCTCATTTTTATAATGTGGATGAGTAGGTAGTAGCATGGAATTTAATTCCAAGCCTTTCCATATTGACATACTCAATAATATGATATGCCTTTCAATGAAATTTGAAATTTCCATTCAATGAGGGTATCAAATTTTATGAAATCCTTATAGCATATACTACAAGATAAGTAAGTATATGTCACAAATATACAATGATTTTTGGAATATATCTTTTATTTTATATGAGGATGATGTTTTCAATCTTATGATATTCATAAATACATTATTTTTATTATTGATGAAAATATAATGCATATAAAAAAACAAAAATACGCCAATATAAAATTTTAACATGATTATTCCAAGAATAAATTCCATATTATCAATTTCAAATTTCAAAAATTATAAATTTATATTCTCAATAAAATCATGCAATACATCCTAAAAATGTATTTAGAATAAAAAGTATTTTTTTTTAATGAATGGAACATTTTTTTGTGTTTATCCATTATATATTTTATATATGATAACAAAGTATTAATAAATTTCAATAAAATATTTTTCATAACATTGATATGTTAATTAAGAATAAATAAATTTGAAATACATACTTAAGAATTCCATTTTTGTGGGAAGAGCATCAGACACTATAATAACAATGTTGTGTTAATCGCATATTTACCTTTATAACTACAACATTATCAAACTTTAATAACCATTTTTTTAAATAATATACACAATATATTAAAACATAAATTTTAAAAAAATCTAATAATACATAATATTATTTTATTATAAAACATTGTAATAATACATCCTTTCATGATGGTATGAAACATTTGTTTTTCATTTTCAATTCCATTAAATGACATTAATAATTATTTTTAATCAAATATAGGAGGCCAGAGCCCTGGAATAGGATGAAAATATTGTGCCTCATGGTTAGGGGAAACCAAGTGGCCCACCCCTCATAGCTTTCCTAAACCACGTGGTTGCAGACAGTGGAAACATATGGGCCACATAGTTTGTCAACAACCATACAACTCATGGCGCACAGCTTTGCGGTGCTGCAGATGTATTGGAGTATGTTTTTTTATTGATTTCACATAGTTACATAAATCATGCACTTAACCAATTAGGGTTCCATTTTGAGCCAATTAAAGGCCCATGATTGGAACTTAGATTGGCCAACAGTATCGCCAAAATGCACACCCTTATTTCTTATGTAAAAAAAATTCCCATAATTAAATATTTTCACCTATTCTTCTCACCTCATTCATTTACCTAGCAAATGAAATGAGTTTTCTTCTCTTGTAATTTTTCAAACTACTAAATACAGGGTCTGGGATATCTATCTTGTTTTAAGACTAATTCATGATCTGAAGGAATCATTCGATAGCTTACGGTGATATCTCAATTAATCTCCCTTCCAATATATTTTTCTCTTTGAATCCATTAGGCTATTTTGGTAAAAACACATTTTCCCTACTTTTAGGGGGTTATAACATTTTTTTGATTTCTTAAATACAATTTTAATTTTAATGTAGATATTATGAAAGGGTTAATCTATATCTTTGAGTTAGGTTCCATCATCATTTCCCGATGATTATTGGTGTTTCATATCTCTGTCTTTATGTCACACACTGGAGTTTGGTGAGAACCCCCTTTTTACCAATTTAATTATATAAAATTCATAAAAGAACCTAGATTGATCCATTTTTTGTGGTTTAAAATATGTATACCTCATATATGGGAACCCCTTGGTTGTGTCAAATGTAATTTTCCTGTATAGATAATTGTTTCAAATTACAGAAACTCCTATTTATCTTTCTTATAAGATATTAAATAAAATTTCCTCGGTTGGATGAATGTTTAATAGAGACATTGGAATCTCTTATGTGGTTGTCCCACCTATGCATTGAATTTCACAATAAAGAAATTGCCTTATTGACCATAACCCCTTATAAATTACTCCTTGATCATTATAAATTGAAATTCCATGTTCTACTGAATTAGATTCATGGATTTTATGGGATTATATATACTTAATGGATTCCTCTTTCTTAACAGATCATATCAATTTAAATGGAATGAATTATAATTATTGCAAAGGCCACACTGACTATTTCATGTTTCATTAAAATGCTATAATTGAATTTTTATTCCTTGTTATAATTGAACTTTACTATTAAGACACATTATAGCTAATGCCTCATGTCTTTTATTATAAAATAATTATATCATGTTATCAGTTATCATATGATAGTAAGGGTTTTATTGAGAATGAAGGTATCATGCTCCATTAAATCAGGTGTTGAGAATAACATCTCACACAAAGGACATTGTGTGGATGGTTTTTATGACGCACCATGTACCTTGTTCGAGTGTTGACATAATGTAACACTCACCATCTTAAGTGATGAGAATGATGTCTCCCACTCATTATGATATGTAGGTAACATACTCTATTTCATGAGTTTATAGGCTTTTTTAGACTTGTAATAGATGTCATGGTTACAGATTGGTCCAGCCATCACCTAGTATTCTATGTATATGGACACTTACATTATCTTGTACACGATTCATATAGGTGGATAAAATATACATAACTATACTATATTTATATATATTAAAATTTATATTGTGAATGATAATAAATAATTATAAGCCATGATCTAATGTATGTAAATATTCTATGTGACCTTTAGGAACCTGGACGGGTGATTATTTACTTATTTATCATTGCCAATTATTTATTTATACATGAAAATTGTCTTGTTATGAGAAATACTTTTATTACTTATAGAATTTGTTGGTGGTTTCCTACTGGGATTTAATCTCACACCATACTCAGACTGTATTTAGTACTTGAGAAAATTATATGATTGTAGGTATGTGTAAAGGTGAGTTCCTTACATTAAATATATTATATGAATTTATTATAGGTGTAGAATAGGTGTAGGGGACCAAGCATATTCTCAAGATTCTAGTGGAAAAACATTTTTTTCTTTTTGTAGGAATTTTATAGGATGATTGTATATGTCAACCCTGATTCAACTTTATATATCAATGTTCCATGCATCCATGAATATGACACTACCTACTGGCTTTTGATTATTATTCAGTTATGTAGTCAATTATACTTCCACTAATTTATTATATTGTCTATTTAGATATATTATTATGTTGTTGTTTTATTATTGTTATATCGAATGTGCCACTATGATAAGAGAATAAATTCTCCCCAAAATACCACCTTTCCATCCTATTGTTTGTCAGCGGCCTCTAGCATATGAGTATGTGTTCATGAGGCCATTTGACCCACCAGACTAAGGCATGTGCTAAGTGGATCCTAGTTCTGTATGATACAAAGTGGTATGAGAGTGTTTATTTTTATACATTATTATTATTTGAGTATTATATACGAGACTAGGAGTTAATGTGAATTAGGAATTAACCTAGTGCCTAGACGTAGCTAACCCATGTACAGGGTAAAGGCAATTCACCTAGGATATGAAATTATTGTTATTGATTATTCCATTTGAGGTTGATATGATATCACCATTGGGAGAAACACTTTTTTTATTGTGTTAGTATTTTTTGTATTATTAAAATGAGATATCTAACCATAACCCATTTAAATTAGGTTGTTTCATTACATGCATCATTATAGGAACAATAGGATTAATATTCCATTCATTTTTTCATGTCACTTATACCATTCTGTATACATTATCCTTTTTAATATTTACTTTTATTTGATTATGTATTGAATTTTATGTAATTTTTAACAGGAATTGGAAAACATAATTGACACTTAATGTTCCTGCAATAAACTAGTAGTGTTTTCCAGCATAGGTTATAAAAGACACATTAATTTGTCAATTATGGAATATCGATCCATAGAACATTGGTCACATGGGATGTATCATTTTTCATGTGGGTTAAGTTGAATCCATATTTTTGGTCATGAGGAGTATGGAACCATATGGATTAGAAATGGGAATCCACCTAATTCAACCATTTATACTGATTTAAATATTATAATGAGAAAAATATTAAATTAATATGAAATTTAAATAGGAATTAGTTATCATATACATATTTAAACAGAGAATGGATCTGAACCTGGCCTTAATATGGGATAGTTGGTGTCTCTTTCATTATTATCACCATTGTGCCTCTTTCTAAGGCCTAGATATGGATATTGAATTAGATAAATAGGCATGATAATTTCTTTAATAATGCTAGACACTTGTCCTAGTTATAAAATTGATATTATTTCCAATCTGTTAAAATGTCTTCTAAGGTGTACTTTTGGCATTATACTATCATCCCAGCCTGACAACCTGTAGTCACACACCATAAAGTTAGTGACGACCAATCACCTGAGGTGGAAGAACTTGTGCTTCGAGTGATTCCTCCTATAGTTTCACCCATGGAACATATTCTAATTTATGATAAAGGAAATGATTCCCAGTTTGTAGAGGTATTTGTATATATGTTTTAAAATAATTAATGTCTAGTTTGACCAGCCCTGAGTATGGAAGTGTTTACATGGGAGTTCCAACAGTAGAACCCTACCAACTTCTTGGAGGATGATATACCACATGTTGTTGAGTCATAGATATAATTTATCATTTCCATATTCTATCATATGGGGGAACCTCCATATTAGAGGGTCAATATTTCTGTGTATATGTTTTGTGAATATTCCAAGACGTTGTTGGATGTAATAACCCATGGTAATCTACAAAAATACAAGGTCTGGAATGATTTCCAAATTATCTTCTATGAATATTTATTTCTTCATACTTTGAGGGCTTATAATTCTAAATAATTCAAGAAGGTATAGTATGAAAGCATGTATTTTATGGAATACTCTTTTAATTTCACTAAGATACTGTGGCTGACTCCTTCTCTACTGGGTGATGATCTTATTCCCACTAGGATATTTGAGAATTGTCTAGTATATGCCATTAGATCACAGGTCAATGTATTCAGGTTGACAAGAATTTATTAAATAACCAAAAATGTTATTATTATAGAGTTAAATTTGAGAGAAGTTGATGGTACGAGTAAGGGAATTTTTACACCTTTATCTATTAGTGTTTCTTCTTTTGCAATAAATAATAATTTTGAGGCTACTCATTGAGGTAGAAGAAGTCAAGATCCTCAAGATGTTATATTTATGATATGTCACTAATGTGAGAAGACAGGGAACATGAATTCTCAATGCATATGAGATATTGTATAATGCAGAGGTTGTGAAAAAATGGGCCATATCCATCACTTTTGTTGGACTTTTTCTTAATTTTGTAGTGAGTGGGGATCTATTACTACCCCCGATCAAAATCAGGTCCTCTAGGACCATTCTATGATGGAATATGGAATACCAACATCCCTTTAGGATAAGGTGGATGAAGTGGAATAGGTAATTAGACTCATGATTATCATGTTTAGTAAAATGATATTTCTCGAGGTTGTCAGGTAGTGACATAAGGACATGGTACAGTCAATTTAACTTCAATCCTGCCAACTCTATAAGAGTAGAGCACAGTAACATCTATTATATGAGGTACAATTCTAATTGCCTCTATATTAGTGTCTCCCCTATTTGATACTGGAGTGTCTCATTTATTTATATCAATGAAAATCAAAGTCATTATGTTCCTCTAAATCAATAACTTTTAACGAGTTAGGATGTGAGAAACCCTTTTTGGTATCTAATCAGAGGGAGTTCGACGTTGTAAGGATTGTTCCCTTGGGACGGAAGGAAACCTTTTCATGTGGAATATTTTCATATACATGTATGTCTTTGACATAATGATCGGAAAATAATAATCAGTTCCATGTCAATCCATCATTTAATAATATCATCAGAGGGTGAATTTTACATCACTATAGGATGTTAAGCATGCACATATGGGGGAATGGGATGTTGGGGGGACTGGAGTTGGACGTGAGCAGTAGAGGTTGGGTAATGTGATAGCAAATATCACGAGTCATTTCTTCGATGACTAGGGATTATGACCCATATTTTCCATTCCATATTGGAGCATTTTTTTGGATGTCTTTCCTAATGAATTATTTATTCTACCTCTAGTGGGAGAGTTAGATTTTACCATTGAGATTCTTCTAGGAGCAGCACCAGTGACTATTCCACCGTATATTATAGAACATATAGAGAATATGGAGCTCAAGAAGAAGTTGGAGGGTCTAAAGACTAAAGGTTTCATACACCATATCACTTCACCAGGGGGTACAATAGTCCTTTTTTATAAGAAGGTATACACTACCATTATAATTTTCATGGATTACCATCATTTGAAAAAGATCACAGTAAATATTTGATATCCACTACCTCAAATAAATGACCTATTTGACCAGATCTAAGGAAATAGTGTTTTTTAAATACATATTTGAGGTTGGGATATCGATATGTGTGTGATAGGTCCACAGACATACCTCACGCAACATTTAGGTTTATCTGTGGTCAATAAAGGTACCTGGTCATGACATGCAGTATCATGAACACACCTATAATTTTTATGGAACTTGTGAATCTACTTGTTCACCCATATCTAGATTCATTTAGGGTAGTCTTATTTGATGATATCTTAGTGTATTCAAACTATAGAAAAAACCATTCCAATCAACTTGAGATCATGATGAGTTCACTGAGAGAGAATCATCTCTATGCTAAGCACATTAAATTCAACTTTGGATCAATAAAGTCATCTTCTATGGTCATATCATCTTGGAATCTGGATTTTTTATAAACATAGTGAATGTGGAAGATAGGGTTTCCTAGGAGAATCCTAATAAGGTCTTTAACATTTTGAGTATATTATGGCTAGTCAGATTTCTCACATGATTCATCTAGTATTTCTCACGTCATGCAACACCATTTACATGCATTAAAAAGAAGGGTGTGAAATTTATATGGTCATAATTGTATAAAGAAGCATTTTATGAGTTAAAGGGAATTTTAATTTATCACCGAAACTGATTTTATTATATCATGGTAGGACTTTTATTGTCTATCATGAGACATAGTGAATTGGTATTGATGTTTTTTTGATTCAGGATCAGTGAGTTGTCACATATGGATATCTTTACTTGAGGCTTCCATATCAGAATTACCACTAAAATAACCTCGATCTAGGTTTTATAATATATTCCTTTAGCCATTGAATAAAATATCTTATTGAATAGTTTTTTTGTATTCTATAATCACAAAAGTCTCATTTACATCTTTACATAGTGAGATTTGAATCTTAGGAAGCATAGATGGGTCGAGTACCTAAAGTGATTTGATTTCATGATTTTA
Source organism: Viscum album (assembly GCA_963277665.1). NCBI lineage: Eukaryota > Viridiplantae > Streptophyta > Magnoliopsida > Santalales > Viscaceae > Viscum > Viscum album. Next base: position 491,402,845 of record OY728160.1, read on the forward strand.
TAAACACCTATTAATGGAAATTTCATGGCCTATACTATGAGTTCGAAAACTCTGAATTAGGTAGTTTAGGAGGCTATTGGAGAATGGAATCTCATTTCCTTATTCTCAGTCAATCACATTTCGGTTCAGGATGACCCTGTTCAAACTATCTTATGAAACTTTTTACAGACCTCTAATCTATTTGAATCAGTAATAATTTGGAAGCTATCTCATTTTAATGGCTATGTACTAAGGGAAATCATCTCAGATGATGATATTTCATCATTTTGGAATACATTTGGGGATGATATTTTTCTATATTTTGGGCATGTATGGGACCCAGTTGACATTATGGGTGATCTAATGTAAAAATTTCACACCTTAGCATGGGTAGTACATCCAAGAATCACCAAAATATATTGTGACTTATTGTGCTCGTATTGGTTGTCCGGGATGAAGTGATAGATTTCTAGCTTTATCACTCATTGTTCCACCTGTCAGTAGGTGAAGGTAAAATATTGATACCTGATAGTGATTTCATAGCTATTTTCTACTCTTGTGTTGAAATGGTATAATGTTTTTGTGGATTTAGTAACTGGTGTTTCTAGATCAAATCATGTGTATTATACACAGAGGGTTTTCAATTTTGTTTTGAAAATGGATTCACACTGTTTAACTATGCCAGAAACCTTCCTGGTAGACAAGCTAGGAAGGTTTTACAGTTGGTAGGTAGTACGTCTTCATAAAGAACTTTGTTCTATCCTTTCATATAGATATTCTTCATTAGGTCACAATTCTGACTGGGGTTGCAGAAGGCCTTAGGAACATAAGTTATTTTAGGTACGATCGGCCACCCACATAACGATGGAAAAACGGAGCGTTAAATTTAGGTGAGAGAGGCAATTCTCCATTCTTGTGTCCATGACATTTTGGGTTACTAGTTGAAAAACATTCCACTTTTTTAGTTTAATTATAATTATAGATTATAGGATACCATTGTGATGGATCTTTCTGAATCATTTTATAGTAGGCATTTCTGCTCACCTTTGTGCTGGCTAGAGGTAGGGAGTAATCTATGTATGGACCACGTCTCGTGTATAATTCTGTAGAGAAGGTCTGGAAAATAAAAATGTGCAACATAGTAACTTACCCAAGACAGTATTCATTTGCCAACTGAGGTCGGAAAATTCTTGAATTGGAGGATGAAGACTTTTTTCCTTATTATTCTCTGCCAGTTTGTCCCGTAGATGTTTCCGTTAGTAGGGGTTTTTCTCTCATTGATATTCATTGGAACCTTGGAGGTTGTGAAATAGATTAGAATATAGAATTATGATTTATAACATCCTCAAAGATACTAGACTATGAAAGATTCATTTCTTATATCTCACAATTTCTATTACGATCCAAACACATAATTTTTTTTTCCAACTAGATGATGTTAAATTACATGTGTATGCTTCTATTGATGAGTAGCCAGTTGCTATTTTCGATTAGTGCATGAAGAATCTCAAAGAAAGGTCAGTTCTTTTAGTATGGGTGTTACGGAAACATATCCCGGTACATGATGTGACCTGGGAACTAGAATATGACATAAAAACTCATCAATTGTTTATATATTCTTACGATTCATATTTACCCTCATTAAGAAAACTTGTGCATGTGTTTATTTAAGGAGGAGAGGATGTTATTAATCATTTTCCATGAAGGTATGCATAATTTATTTTTCATTATAAATTAAATTAAATGGATTTAATAATGATTCTTAACTACTTCAGTGTGGTATTAGGTGTCTGTGGGGTTCATTCGGATCCCAGATCCCCAAAATGGGAAGAAAATACTTGGTCGCATGGTTAAGAGAAACAGCGTCGCCCAGTCCTCATGGTATTTTTAAACAATGCGATGGAAGATTGTGGAGACCTGTGGGTTTCACAATTTGTCTATAACCATGAGACTCTAGGTGCATGGCCATGTGGCATTGATTAATAATTTGATAATGTAGGTTTTTATGGTTCTTTAATTGTTATATAGATAGTTATTTTTACAATGTATGGGGCCCTTTTGAATAACATAAAGGCATATGGTTGTTGCATGATTTGGATAACTATGTGGTCAATCCATAAACCCTTGTCTTTTAGGGTAAATTTTCAATTTTTACCATGATTAAATATTTTTACCTATTCTTCTTCCCTACTTCATTTCTCCAGTATATATAATCGGATTTCTTCTCCTATGACTTTCCAAACTCCATGATCTAGGCATTCAGCTATATATCTCTCATCTGAAGTTGGATTCATGATCTAAAGAAAATGTTGGATAGATTTTGTTGATTTCTAGGGTCCTATATCGTCCAATATAATTCTACCATTTAATCCATTATTCTATTTAGGTTCAATCCCATTTCCCCTATTTTCATAGCATTAAACTATTTCATAGATTTCTTCCATCCTTCTCCAAATACGAGGTTGATATCATGTGAGGAGTCATATAAAAGCAAGAGGTAGGTTGTCTCATCACATTTCCTATGAGTTTTTCTATTTAATAGGTTTTCTTTTGTGACACATACCAAATTTTTTCAAGTGTTTCCTTTATATTGATTTATTCATAGAAAATTGATCAACGTGCATAGATACACACTAGTTGATCCTTTTTTAGTATATTAGATCATGCATACCCAATATTTTGACACGCCTTTGTTGTTCTAAATGGAATTACCATTATAGTTAATTATTTAAAATAAAAACATGAAAATAAATTTATCCTTTATTTGAAATCAGATTTTCCTGGATATAAGGATGTTTAATGGAGACATATGCGCCACCTATTTTTTGGGCCCACCTATACTTTGAATTTCTCAAGTAATAAATTACATTATTGAACTTGACCCCTTCAAAATGAATCCTTCAGCATTATAAATGTAAATGACATGTTCTATAAAATTAAATGGATTCATTATATAGGATAACTTATACATAACAGTTTTCTGCTCGTTAAATTAAATAAATGATTTAAATGGAATAAAATATAGAGTTTGGTATGGCCGCACTGGTTGTTATAGGTTTTATTGAAATCATATTATTGAATTTTTATGCTTTGATATAATTATACATGACTATTGATACTCATGAGGGTTAATTACTTGTGTATTATATTATAATATAATTAAGATGTGTTATTTCTAGTGGTAGGATGGTAAGGGTTATGTTAAGCTTGATGGTATCATGCTCCCTTACATCGGGTGTTGAGAATGATGACTTGAAGCACTATCACAGTTTGGAAGGTGGGAAAGATGCAACATCTCCATTGTTCAAGTGTTGAAATGATGTAACACTCACCATATCGAGAGATAAGCATGACTTCTCCCTATCATTATGGTATATAGGTCATGAACCCTCTCTCATGTGCTTATAGTCTTATTTATACTGGTAATGGATGTTTGAGTGAGGCCCAGTCCATCCAGCATGTAGTATTCTTGGTATATAGACACCAATGTCGGCACGTACTTAGTTCATATAGTAGGGAGAAATATATATATCCATACTATATATAGATATATATTATTACTATATATATATTGACTGATCAGACACTCATTAAGTTCATTTGATGAAGTAGGTAAAGCCGCCATGTGTCCTTTAGGAACCTTTGTGGGTAGTAATTTATTTATTCAGAAATTTATTTAATTATTTATACCAAAAAAAATTAGTTATGATAACTACTTAGAGTACTTATGTAAACTATTTGTGGTGTTCTATAGAGATTTAATATCACACCCCAATCAGACTCCCTTTCATACCCAAAAATATAATATGACTCCATGTATGGATAATAGAAATCACCTTACTTGAGATCTTTCATATGAATAGCATATAGATGGAGCATAGGAGCATATGACTGAGAATATGCTTGAGATACAAGTGGACCATTATTTTTTTCCTTTTCTAGTTTATATATATAATGGTTTTATATTCCTACCCCATGTTCCCCTTTTTATATCAGTATTCCATGCATCCATGTATATAACATTTCATAGTGGCTTTCCTTTATTATTTTGCTACATACTTATTTTATCTTCAACTCCTTTGTTATTATGTATTTTTATATATATATTTTTTGTATATTTATGGTTATATCTATTGTGTCACTTTGATAAGAAGGTATAGTCTAATCAATATATCACCTTTACTACATCACTTCTATTTGGTGACCTCTAGCATATGAGGAGGTTTAATTGACACCAAGTGACCCACCCTCATGGAGAATGGGTTATGCGGATCCTAGGTATGGATGATAAAAATATGTTATTTTTCATTTAAAATTAAAATTTTTAGAGTTATAAAAAATTACATTGAATATCATAAAAACATTACAAAATTGAATACACTACTATATTAATAAGCAATTCATGATAAAATACTATTCTTATATAAAAAATTATATTCATCCCCTTATGTTATCATATTATTCTCATAAAATGATATTATTCTAATGGGTTATATATAATAAATTTTTGACAATGAAAACATGCATAATACTATCATAATAAATAGATTACGATGAAAAATTTAAAATTTAAATGATGATATTAAAATAAAAGCAATGTATTTTTCAATAAAACCATCTGTGTGAAAATTTCTAATTATAATAAAAAAAATTTACAAAAAAAAGTTATTTAATAATTATCATTAATAAAATTTCATAAACATGAATTTATATTTTAAGGAAAATAATATATAAGAATCGCGTTATGTGATAAATATGTATAAAAAATATTGAATGATATCATTAGAAAAAATATCAAATGAATGAAATTATAATTTATATTTTTAAATTAAGAATTAATGCTTATAAAAATATTCAATAGACATCTAGGATGCTACATCACACTTTGTTAATGAAATTGAATCCTTGATATTTTACACATTAAGAACCACTTATTCAGGCATTCTTAAATTTTCAAAAACCACTATTCTATTATATAATTTTAACATAATCATTAAATATGGAAATGTTGTAATATTACTCCATAAAAACATATTAGAAATATTAATCTTATATTGACAAACTAGTTTTACCTAACCTACTACACTAGATACATTTCTTATCATTATAAGTATTTATAAAAAAAAGTTCTACAATACTAATTCATAAAAATATCCAAGGTCAACTATAATATTAATCAAGACACCCAATATGGACACATTCATATCTATTGTTAGACAAACATATATGTACACATATAATAAAAGTAAAACAAACTCCATGAATGAATAGTTTAGTACCTTTTAAAACTAAGTATATATTATATTATTAAACTATAAATATTAATAATTAATTAATCATTTAACCCTTATAAACAAATAAAAATATATTCCTTATGTATGATCAACTAGGGAAATGGGGAAACATATGAATGCAGTGAGATTGAAGTCTCATTAAAGGTTGAAACATTATCAACTTTACACATAGAATTTATCAATATACTATATATAGGAGATATCTATTATCATGTTATAATTGGAATTATTAAAATACTATGTTCATTATATCATAATAAAATGAGGACAATTAGGTAAATGATAGGATATTTATGTAATTCAATGATTTATATAAATAAATATTACATACTTTTAGATGACCTGACCTGAAAATTATTTTTTTCAGCTTCATTAAAGCCTATTTATGGAAAGAGTTAAACCATAATACACCAGACGGGAATCCAAAATAACATTATGGTTATACAAAAATTCAAATTCAAACCCCACACCAAACCCGAGGAGACTCATCGGGTAACCTGGGTTCGTGTCGCTACCATCATCCATCATCACCATTGAAGATGCAAATCTCTAACCAATACGCCGTACACCACGTGGCTCATGATGCACTTCCGCCTCAAGCCACCCAACCATCCATCAAGCACTCCACCGACGCATAGATATGGCAACAAACCATCGTCTACCATCACCGGTGAGAACTCAACCGCAAAATCACCATCTTCTCCATAGACAAAATCAACCATGTCTGCAGGGCCCGCTGGAATCCCCTTTGGTGTCAACCTCAGCAACACAACACATCAACCATTTATCCATTCACAAAACCACAGAAGAACACCCAATCCATCAGAAATCAATTGCAATTAAACTGTACCCCGACATGACATGGGATGAAATGAGAATAACCCTTATTCGAACTGGACAAAATCAGATCTATGAAATTAAAAGGGCTTTCACCAAAAACCAAATCAAACCAACAAAAAAACGTCACCGCCGTCAACACCCTATTTTTGAAGATCACGTCGCCACCGACCAAATCGACCGCATCAGACACAACAAAATCCCAACACACTCACCTGAGAAAATTCGGAACCCCACAACCACCGACGCATGAACGCAACATTCAAACGCTGAAAATCTCACCGTAGGGAAACAACAAGCTGCCAGGAACAAAAACTAGGGGCGCTCCGAAGAGTATGCTGTCAACGAAGACCGTACATACACCCACAGATGTGAACTAGCAACCACAGACATCCATAGTGCATCTTCACAGTATAAGAGGAGACCGTGAAACTGCATGACGCCACTACAGTAGAGCTCATCCACCAAAATATCGCATAACGATTTTCCCACATATTATTATTCTTAGACATACTATGCTAAAAACCTTTCTTCATAACCCTGGGAAAGGAAACTTAATAAATAGTGAACATAGATGCTCTTAAGGGTAATCAGGGTATATATCAATGATCACAAAATAATCACACGTGAATAAGGGTATGATAAAATGATATTAACATTTGAAAACCATACCATGTGTATCATATTTCATAAACCATAGTAACAGAAAAAATGTGGTATTTTTATAAGGCATACATCATAATGAACTCAATGAACATGATCCTTGAAAAGATAACATTAACATAATACATAACTTTAAGGTATGAACATATTAATATAAAATCATTTCCTTATTAGTCAAGAGTTAACTATCAATACTATCATCATGGATTTGGTTCACTCCCCAAACCACCATCATAGTTATGGTATAATCCCAAGACTATCATAGTGGATGGGATTCACTCCCAAAGCCATCGAATTATACATGGTTCACTCCAATGGATATTATAGTTGATAGAGGCCCTTACCGTACTAGGTTCACTCCTTATTCAGTCATATTTACCTCTTTATATTTCCTTCTTTAACGAATGCATTAGATGGAGATATAGGTCCCACTTATAAAATGTTGAAAAAAATATATTCATATTCCACTTGATCATAAATAATTAGAGATATTAGAACCCATGAAGATAAATTTATTTCATAAACATTTCATCATACAATATCCTTGGGAAAACAAATAGCTTTCATAATCATTTCATCATCCCATAACTCATGGGAAAAGGAAGAAATTTTCTTAACCATTAAGTCATCATAATCATTAACCTTATAAATAAAGTATATGGATGGTATCATTTGATCATATCCCTATTAATGATTATGTAACATCAAAGGATGTCATCTTAGATGGTTAATTATTTTAAAATGTCACATTGAAACTTTCATCAATAAAAGATATTTTGAAAATAAGAAATAAATTTTTAAAAAATAAAACATTTTCAATATTATATTCTTTTAAATTTACTAGAGAAACATATAATCTAATAAATAAAAATATCCTAAAATATTTCACTTTTAAATATACTTTTCATTTAGAAAACGCTTCTTTGAAATCAAAAAATTTAAAATTAATTACAAAAAAAATTCTTCAAAAAATTTCTATAGAAAATTTTAATGGAAACACTATATCTATGATCGATTTTGAGAGTGGGAAATATATTTGATTCCATATATGTTAAAAAAATATTCCTATCACATTTTCAAAAAATTATAAAACAGCCTTTTTTGGGAAAAAAACTAATATATTACTTTTAAAAAGAATAATAAAAAGGAAAAAATATGTAAAAATGTCTTTCTAAAGTCATGGGATAATAGTTAAAACATTACCTAAAACAGTTTTTGAAGACATGGAGCTGGAAGAAATATGGTTTCTGACCGATGAGTGAAATATAGTTTATTTTTATTAAAAAAATCTTTTTATGATTCCCGACATCATATAATGACAAAAATGAAATGAAGAAACTTATTTTCATGAAATAACCATGGGTAAAAAATCATGAGTTTGTTGATATATAGGTAGTAAATCATCATCAAATTCTTAAACATGTATATTCTTGTTGAATGGTGATATTGTATCATAAAAACCTTACTGATTTGGTATCATTCGAATCTTAATCCTCGTGAAGGAATAACAATAGATTAGACATAAAATATTATGATAATATATAAATTATTTACATTACATGTATAATGGGATATATATACACATCATAAAAGAACATATGTTCATAAGATAATGTATATCCCAAATAAGAGAAATTGAAACAAAAAACCCTTACCACATTGATAATAGATTTTATTGTAATTAAAATTAAAGAGTAACATAATTTTAAACATTATATACCATGGATAGAATGATATAAATGATATAACATTTCAAATGGTAGGTATGTATGTAATGAACAGACCTATGTTACCCTCAAAACTAGCATCTGGATGTATCTATCAAATACCCAAGAGGCTTTACCAATCCCCAAAGGTTTGTCACAAGTTCCCATGCATCGAACAACAAAATAGAGGGAAAAAAATTCATTACCTAAAAAACAAAATGGAATATATATATATATATACCCAAAACAAGAAGAAAAAGTAGAAAATGAACAAAATATATATACCATAACTTCAAAAAAACATAGAAATCAAAAAACTGTAAAAGTAACTAAAAACTCCAATACAATTTCAACTGCAAAAGACTAAAAACCAAACAGCTACACAAAATGATGGTAGGGATGGACTCCCACCATCTCATCACAAGATACCAAACCGACTAACATGAACCTTGTTGCCTCACTATGGCGCCATTCCTTTCCTTGAACTAGAATAAAAAAAGTTCAACGCACCACTGAAGAGGTGTTTAGGTAGTCAGCTAACATGATCAGTAGGATCCCACCCATGTGTTCCATAACCAGTCTCTCTATAAAAATCCATGTATGCTCATTTTAAATAATTTTGTGGTATGATAATCAGTAAAAAAGTTTTATAGAAAACATGGTTAACATTTCACTTTTTACACCATTCTAGACCAAAACAGGTCTATATATTTCAAATAACCATTTCCATATAATTTTCCACAGTCATAAACATGCATATAAAGTCAATCTCAGAAAGCCCATAAATAAAAAATAGATTCATTGGTATCACAACACCAAAGAATACAATAATTCATGGAAGCATACTACTTTTACCATTATCAATCATGTAAAAACTGTTGATCCTCGAACAATGGTCCAAAGAAGGAGAGGAATACCCCATGAGTAAACCCCACAAAATATCAATATCAGTGTCCAAGAACAATTCTCTTAGTAAATAGAGGAAATCCCCGGGACAAACTACTAGGATAATCAAAAAAACAATTGACGATAGCGTCATGATTAACCTTCCACCTAAGTACCCAAAGTAACCCATGTTCTATTTTCTACAATTCATTTCAACATCTTGAAAACCTTTTCAAACTATTTTTCAAATTCCATTTCAATGCTTTGAGGAATACCCATTCTTCCTCTATTTATCAATAACTAGGGAAACCCCATTTTTAATTAAAAATAATTTTCATCAAACATAGTGTAATCATTCCAATTTCAATATGAATCATTTTTTAAAGAAAAAAAATAAGATCTATTATCATATGCTAGATATGGAACCACCTACCTCAAAACTCTGGTTGCATAAGCCCACCGAGAAATCCAAAATCAATGAAAACCACCATCAATGAAGTCCCTAGAATTAAATACAAATCCATATTGACTAAATTTATAATACAAGGGGTCGTATGAAGATATAAAACCTACATATCTCAAAGAATAATTCCCAATAAACAACCAAAAATTGAATAAAATACCTTATCAATGAGATCTCACAATGGATCTTGTATGAAACAAAGAAGAAACACCAAACATGCACCAATGGATCTAAATATGGCTCCCAATGGTGGTACCATGATCAAAGGCAATGAAGGGGTGGAATGGATACTCACCCGCAGAGACAAATCACAACCAAAATGAAGATTGAGTGTCAAATGGATCGATCGTGTTCAGTTTGATTCCCTCAAAATGACCTAGAACATCTTTAAGATTAGAGACACAATGAACCAGAGAGGGAACTGAAACAAAACATCCATATTCTATTTATAAAAAATGTATGTGGGATATTACACAACATGTAGCCCAGTTACACGATGTATGACCCCCATGATCCATATATTCCAAAAACACTCATCACCTCGAATTTAATTTTTTTTATTTAAATAAGACAAGATGTGAAACCCCCTTTCATGATGTGTAACATTCACAACATGAATCCATAGCTCCCTCATCAAAGAATCATGTACCCATGTCTCATGAGAATCTAATCCTCATTTCAATAAAAAATTTAAACAATCAAATTGACTTCCCACACAATACATTCATCTGAGATTCAATGATCCCAACTAGTGCATTCAAAATAGAATCATCCATCCTTATCTCAATTTCTTCCCAACTCTGAATGGGATTAGGATCATGTTGATATTACCTGATCTAAGATATTTTCAAAACATTATGAATACCTGTCAATTGAACTAGTAATACTACCTGATAAGGATCTTTTTTGAGCTACTCAATGACCTCAAACAATCCCACATATCTCAGAGACAACTTTACCTGCATTCCAAGTCGATGGTGACCCAAACGTGGAAATTCTGTTAAGAAACCACTACCACCTATAGAATACTCAAAAGGTTACTATAATCGATCCGCATATGATTTATGTTGAATCATGTAAATAACCAAACATCGATGTACATACAAAATCATCCCAAACATTTTCTAAACCAAACTTTTTCCAACTAGAGATACATCACCCACCAAATGAAAACAATGTGGTGATCTATAGGGTGAGCATAAAATTCCTCAAAGGGATCCATTCATACCAACAAATAAAAACTATTGTTGTAAAAAATCTCAGTTAGTCCTAAATGGCTATCCCATGATCCTCTAAAATTCAAGACATAAGAGAATATAATATTCTCTAGAATCTAAATTACTCACTTTATTTGACAATTTTCTGTGGATGGTATGTTGTGATAAACATGAAATTAATTCACATCGCCTATTAGAGACTCCTCCAGAACCTCGAGGTAAACCTAAGGACCTTATATAAAGCAGTGGATGAAGGAATCACATGAAACATCCCAATATTCTACACATATATCTTAACCATATCTTCCTCCATAGTGGTATCCTTGATTGGAAGAAAATGATAATACATTGTTAACTAATCAAAAACCACCCAAATAGTATTCCTTTATTAGGTAGTCTATCGAAATCGAAAAACAAAGTCTATAGATACCACATCCCATTTCCAAATCAAAACTATAAGAACATGATGTTTCCCGAAAGGTTTCAAGTGACCTATCATTATCTATTTGTAGCTGTAATAATGAGAAAAAAATTCTATAATGTCACACCTCATTCCTAGACACAAGAATCAACACCTCTTGTCCTGATACATCTTCATAGTACCTGGACGAAAATCCCATAAATAAATGTGTGAATAAAAAAGAGTAAACTCCTCAAAGTTGTTTGGATAAAAATATATTTACAATGTGAGGCATTCCCCTTTAAGAAAAAGACTGGCCTGAAATATTATCCCTGCCATAAAGTATTTATTGAGTCTTTTGGAAATCAGTATCCTACTAATAAATATTAAAAAAGGATCCATGAGAGATGATATTAACTGAACACTGGTCAGAACCATTCTTGAAGCATCATCTTGATTATCTAGGTGAAACTGATTTAAAATCCCCATAAGGTTCCACTCATCCTTTGATTCTAGAATAGCCTGTGATGTAACTTTTCTTCTAAGATCACATGCAACAACGTTTCCCTTCCCTAGGGTGTAGATGATATCAATGTCAAATGTTTGAAGGTATTCCACCCATCATCCATGTATAAGATTCAAATGCATCTATGAAAAGATATCAATCAGAACCTTATGATCAGAGAAAACCTTGAACCTCTCCTCTAAATGATTGTGTCACCAACACTTAAGTGCATACATGGCATCAAAAAGATATGAATCATGAGTGGGGTAATTATTTTCATGCGATCAAATCTAAGGAGATCCATAATAAACCATAGGTTTATATTGCATAATAACACATACCAAACTAAAACAAGAAGAATTAAAAGTCACCAGATATTCCTTAACTAGATCAGGTAACATCAAAATAAGCGCTGGTGTTAGAAAAATTTTTATTTCATCGAATGAAGTCTGGAAATTATCATCCTAGTTGAATTTAACCTATTTCATGGTAAAAGAAATCAAAGGAGTATGACCATAGAAGCGCTGTATCTCAAATAAATTATGTGGTTCCTTCCATGAAAAAAAATTCTTTACCTTCTTTGAATCAAATGATAAGGCATTCTGAAAAATTTTGTTCCCCAAGAACTTCACTTGTCGAATCCAGTAACTATATTTCAAAATATTTTTATACAAATGACAACATCCCAAAATTTCTAGAACCATACATAGTTGGTGGTCATGCTCACTGTCAGATTTAAAATAAACCAGAATACCATCCACAAACATTAACAATATAGTTTCAATATATTTATGTAATATCTAATCCATCAATTCCATAAAATACAGGTAGTTTGAGTACATCTTGTCCAAATATTCATCTTTAGTTGTATCCTTGATCGGAATGAAATGATAAGACTTCATTAACAGATGAAAACCCTCCCAAATAGAATTCCTCTGTCTTGGATTCTACAGAAATCCAAACCCAAAATCCATGGAAACAGTTTCTAATTTTGAAACTGGAACCAGGAGAGGCATAAGAATCATAGAAGGATTCATTTTCACATTCTTTATCCATTGGATTGTGTAACAGCGAGACAAAATCTTTGTGGCATCATACATCATACTAGGACACCAAAATTGCTTCCTCATGTCATATTACATCTTCATATAACATAGATGAATGACCCATGAAGATCTGTGGAAATTGAACAAGGCTAAACTCCTCACAGATGATGGGACAGAAATTCATTTCCCGAAGTGAAGAATACCATATAAAGAAACAAATTATCCTAAAATTGTCTCCCCACTATAAAGGATTTCTTGAGTCGTCTAATATTTATAATCGTTCTATTGAATTTTAAAATATACTCCATGAGATATGATGATAACTTAACATTTCCTAGAACAGTGACTGAATCATCCTCTTGGTCATAAAGGTGTAACTTATTGAAAATACCCATAAGGTTCCACTCCTCCTTCGATTCCAGAACATCTTGTGATGTTACATTCCTACTAAGAGCATGTGTAACAATTTTGACTTTTCCTGGGTTATAGTTGATATGGATGTCAAACATCTAAATGTATTCTTCCCATCGCTGCTGATTGAGATTGATGCCCTTTTGAGAAAAGATATATCTCAAACGCTTATAATTAGATAAGACTGTGATCCTATCTATAAAAAGATATTTCCTCCAACACTAAAGTTAATTCAAGAGAATAAAAAGCTCTAAATCATTAGTGGGGTAATTCTTTTAATGTGATCGAAGCCGAAGAGAGCCATAAGTTTCCACATAGTTGTCCATAAAAATAACACATCCCAAACTAGCACCAGAATCATCGCAAAACACCACATATTCCTTAATGGTCTCAGGTAGGATCATAATAAGAGATGATGTCAGTGTTCTTTTCATTTCATTAAAAGAATTATGACACTTTGCATCTGAGGTGAATTTCACTACTTTCCTTATAAGATTAATCAAAGGTGAATTTATCTTTCATATGTCCTTGAAAAGTCATTGGTAGTATCCTTACCAACCAAGGAATCTTCAAATATTAGTGACATTTTTTTGGTTCCTTCAATGAAAAAACATCCATTACCTTCATTGAATAATCTAATAACACATGCTCGGAAATTATGTTCCCCGAGTACATCACTTCTTGAATCTGGAAACATCATTTTGAAAGAAATCCAGACAAATAGTGACTTCCCAAAATATCCAGACCGAAACTCATATCTTGCTCATGGTCACATTCAAATTTTGAATAACCCATAATGTCGTCCACGAACACTACCACAAATGTTTCAAGATATTTATTGTATATATGATTCATGGAATCCATAATAACTATTACAGTGTTAGTTAGACCAAAAGGAATCATCAGATATTAATAATGGCTATACCTTCTCTTGAAATCTATCTTCGGAATATTTGACCTCAAACCTATGAGATAATGATCGTTTGACTAAATATTTATCTTTGAAAACCACTTTTCTCCCCTTTAACTGATCAAATAGATCATCCACATGTGGTAAAGGATATTTTTTCTTAACCGTTACCTATTTAACCTTCTCATAGTCCACACAAAAACAAGGTAAACCATCTTCTTTCTTCACGAAGAGCTTAGGGGCTACCCAAGGAAATCCTCTGGGGTAAAACCCCCATTTTTAAATAGGCCATACAACTAAATATTCATCACTTTTATATCCACTAGTTCCATATGATAATAATGTATCAATATTGGTTGTGTACCTAGAACCAAATAAATCATAAACCCTACCTCTCTCTCTTTAGAGGAAGAGTGGTAAAAGTTTCTGGGAAAACATCAAAAAATATCAAACAATAATGTAAAAATCATCAACAAAAGAAAAATAATCATGATAGAACTAAATAGAAACCATAATACTATTAGGATATTGGCAGGATGGTACTATACGACCTGATATGGGGTCCCTATCTCCCTAAAACACACAAGATATCCCATTAGAAACAAGAAACAAAACACACTAATAGTAACAATCAACTTCAGCTAGATGAGAGACCAGCCAATCCGTATCAATGATGACCTCATATAGATTCAGATCTAGAATGAGAAAATCCCAAACCAGCTCCGTATCAGCAATCGTTGATGAATAAAGACACTTGAACCCCTTCTCTTCCCTCTTACTAAAAAGTTTTTCTAACTGCATTTTGAACAAATAAGTTTTACTAGGTGTTAAAAATATCAAAAAACATAGAGATATAAATAGGTGGGAGGAACTACTATCAAACTATGTAATTTTTTCTAAATATTAAATAGGTATGATACCTCTCTTTATTGAAAGACCTTCATCAACTTCCTCTAGAAACTCATTTATTGTGTGAAAATGCTTCACTTTTGAGGCTTTTAGATAAATCTCAATAGTCTTCTTGTGCTTCTGATTTCATGACAAAAGCCTTTGAATATGATGAACCCAAACTATAATTTGTTGTATTCATATCCTTCCATAAGTGATGTAAGTGACAAAATAATCCATAGTTGTTGCACGTCTTCATGGGTATAGTACACGAATTTCTAGTGTGTCCTCACTTTCAACACAGATAGAAATTCAGAGGCACATTACCCAGTGTAACAAATTTTGTAGATGAGGCTTGTTGCTGAGACTCACCTCCAGAACATTGGAAATGATTTTCCACTTCCTCTTTTTCTCATGTGTGCCACTAAAGCTTCCACCTGATGGATGTGAAGAGGTGGAAAATCCAACAATTCCTACAATACTCATTTCTTCCATCATATATCTATCTACCATCTCTACATAGCTAAAAAGGTTCAGCACAAACACCTATGATATGATATGTGGTTTCAAACCATGCAGGTACTTCTGAGCCATTATCGGTTCATTCCTCACCAATTTTATGAAAAATTGATGAGCTTAGAAAAAAAATTGTAGTATACCAACATTAAACACTATTCTAATTTTAAATACTAGAGCTCCACAGACTTTTCCAGCATTAAGGACTCGGGAAAAAATTACTGATAGAACAATGTTTTGAAACCCATCTAATCCATGTCCATGCGTCTCTCTACATGGACTATAGAATCCAACCATCGCTTACCAAATCATTTGAGCTTTAATGATATTCACTACACCCTGATATTATCATGTGTCTCCAGAAATATGAATATTTTATTGATCTTGTCCATATATTCCTCTTCCTCTTGGTATTATGTTGTTCATTTAAAGGATGGTAGCTTCCCACACATGAACACCCATGATCGATCTATCCCACCTCCAAAATCTAGTCGTACCTTATTAATAGTGTTATTTATTCATTTTATATCATGATCATTTGCATGAACTACTTGTACTATAGTGTAGATGATATTATGATCTATACATGAATTCCCTTGTGGGGAATTAGTTGCACTGTGAGGACTCTGTATAGAGCCCTATAGTCTTTGAAGCTTCTTATTGAACCATAGAAGACTTTGAATCCAAAAAAAACACTTTCTATAATGAGGAGCAGTCATAACCTGAAAGAATCATTGTATGTGACCAACGCATCCATAGTTGTTTCGCGTCTTTTTGGGTATAGGAAAATAATGTTTGTTGTGTCCTCTCATGCCACCCTGATAGAAATTCAGAGGTACATTACTCACTCAAACAGAAGGTGTTGAGAAGGCTCACTGCTGAGACTCACATTCACTACTCATGCGATGATCTTTCCACTTCCATTTCTTCCCATATGCACCACTAAAGATTCCACCCGATTTAAAAGAAGAGGTGTAAAATAAAACATTTCAGGATATATTCATTTGAACCATAATAAAACTATCTAATGGCCCTATATAGGTGTAATTAATTAACATAAAAAGATATAATCTTATATCTAGTTGAAAACCCTATAGGTTCTTCTAAGCCTTCATCTCATCATTCATCGCCTTATGTGGGAAAAATGAATGACCTTAGAAAAAAAATTGGTGCATGCTGACTTTGAATGATCTCCCTCAAATAAAGATAAGAAATCTAGATAATTTTCCATCACTAATGACTCTTTGAAGAACATGAATAAGAATTTGGCTTTAAAACCCTTCGGATCCAAGCCCATGTGCATGTCTGCATGAACCATAGAATCCCATGATCACTTACTGGGTCCTCTGAGTATGAACACTATGCACTTCACACTAATATTATTAGGTGTCTCCAAAAATTAGATTAATTGATCGATCCTATCATGTTATTACTCTACCACTTTGGCTTCATTCATTCATTTAATGGATGATGGCTTCTTATATACGAACTCTTATGATCAATCTCTCTCTCCCCCATCTTGTAGTTGTACCTCATCAAAAGACTTTTGAACTATTTTTACATCTTTATCAATAGCTCAAACTTCCCATACTATAGTATTGATAAGATTATACTCTATAGGTGAATTCCCTTGAGGGGCATCAGTTGAACCCTCCTAAAGAACTCCTGGAAGACGTCTCATAGGCATATTTTTGCACACCAAAACATGGGAATGATCAGATAATAGAATAAATTTCGATTCAAACTATAAAAAACATAAAAAAATATGCTATTTTAAAAAACTGAACATTGTAGACACACACACCGAGCATCATATGGCTGCTTGAGTGTCACCACTACTAGAGTTGGCCAGCAAATTTTCACATCATACCTCTCAAGTCCAAAAAATATTATCTCCTATCTAAAAGACATCCCAAGACAAGTAATCTTTAGAAAATACATCCCTATAATACCAAAATGTAAATAATAGACCTAGGTTACACTCAAACCTAACAACTAAACCGACCAGTCACATGCTTCAGGGGAGTTCTCGAGCCCCATAGGCTAGAAACAAGCACCTGGGCTTTGAACAATGCAATAAGGGTAACAATTTTTTCCATCCTGAGCAACCACATAGCACACATACACACAAACCCACACACACAGATATATATATATATATATATATACAAAACAAGAATAATATTTGAAGATAAACAAGATATATATGCCATGTCTTTAAGAAAAAAGAGAAAATAGAAAATGGTAAATGTATCTAAAAACTCCAAGACAAGTACAACATCAAATGACTATAAACCAAATAGATACTCTAAATAATGGTAGGGGAGGACTCCCACCATCTCACCACCATCTTCCAAAACAGAATACATGAAACTCACTACCTCACTGTGGCGCCTAGCCTTTCCCTTCACACGAAGAAAAAAAAATTCTACACACCACCAAAGAGGTGCACAAGATGTGATCTAACATGCTCACAAGGATCCCACCAATGTGTTCCATAACTAGTCTTTGTATAAAAATCCATGTTTTCTCATTTTAAATAAAAAATGGCATGATAAGTAGTTAATTTGTTTAAAAGATAACATGGTTAACATTTCCCTTTCCCATTATTTAAAAAAAATCAAGTATATAAATTTCAATTTACAATTTCTATATCATTTTCTATATGCATAAACATGCATATCATGTCTATCTCATAAAGAAAGGAAATAAAAAATAAAATAGATGATATCACAACACCAAGGAATACTATAGGTGTATTCAACATACTACCCATACCACAATCAATCATGTCCAAAAATTCCAATCCTAGGTTAATAAGCCTATGAAGTAGAGGAATACCCCAGTATTAAGCCCCAAAAAATGTCAATATCAGCCTCCTAGAACAATTGGAAAAGGAAATTTAGGAAATAACTAAGAAAAACTTAATTGATAATCACAAGATAATGGATGATTCCATCAAGCTAAACCATCCACCTAAGTACCCAAGGTACCCATGTGATCATTTTGACAATTCATTTCAATTCATTGAAACCCATTTCAACCACATTTCACAAATTACTTTTCAATGATTTGAGAATTCCCATTTTATCTATATTTATAAATAACTAGGGAAACCCCATTTTCCATTAAAAAATGTTTCCAAAAAACAACAAAAAATCATACCATTTTCAATTTGAATCATTTTGTAATGAAATAAAACTTGATCCGTTATCATAGGCTAAATATTGAACTTCCTACCTCAAAACTCGGGTTGCACACGCAGAAAATGGAACACAGAATCAATGAAATCCAATGTCCATAAAGACCCAAGAATAAAATAAACATTATGAAAGATTAAATTTAGAAGATAAGGGGTCAGTGGAAGAGGGGAAACCTATATACCTCAAAGACGAACACCTACCGCACTACGAAAAATGGACGAAAAGGCCTCATAAATGAGATCATACTATATATCGAGGAATAAATAAATGAAAAACTAACATTAGTCCAAAGTGTCCAGAGATCCCACCCAATGATAATACCATGAAAAAAGTCAATAAATTTGTGGAATGGTTACTCCCTCGAAGAGATGCCCTACAACCACAAGAGAGATCGAGTATTGTACAGATCGATCATGAAGGGGATCACTCTCTCAAAAACACCCTGGAACTACCTAAGGTCATGAAACATGAATAATTAATGAAGGAACAATGATAAAATAGCAGCACACTATTTTTAAAAACTATATGTGGTCCATTACACATAGTGTTTCCTAGTTACATGATATGTAACCCCAAAAATCCACAATCGCTATAAAACCCATTGCCACAGATTTGTAATCCATTATTTAAAGATGTCGCAACCTGAAACCCCCTTTCAGGATGTTTAAATTTCACAGCATGAATCCCCTTTCACATGTTGTACTCAGTAATAGTTACATGGCATGTAACCTAATAACATGGTGGGAAAACTTCATACATTATAAAAAAGGGCTGATTAAAGTAGAAAGTCCAACAACTCTCTAAAACCACCATTATATGTTTCTTAAAAATATAAATGGATGGGAAAACCATGATGAGTTCAAGGGATTACTAGAAAAATGGTAACATTATGTTACAATTTACATCACAAAAAATAATATTGTGGTGCATTTTTTCATAAGTCTCCTAGAAATAAAATTGAGACATCAAATCCCTTATCTTGTGTCTTGATTTCCATCATACACATTTTCAAATCATGAATAACATATATAGAATTATTATAAATATATTATAAAACCATACATATATATATATATCACACTTTATATGTTTTAATTATGACCTTTTATTCCCTATTTATAAAAAATTCTTTGTCAAAAACACATTTCAGGTAATAACATCTTTATTTTTCGTTTATATATTGGTTTAGTATTCCTTGACCTCATAAATTGTTAATGGTTCTATAATATACAAAATTGTAACCATGATATTAATATTATATATATTCAATATATTTTTATTTAGTGTAATATATAAAAGTTAGATACAGGAAATGAAATATGACGTTCATAGTGACGGTAGACCGTACATATGCACAAACAATGTAAATATTTTCATTATGGATATAATGGAAGGAATGTAAAATATAAATCACATTTATAGATTAATTATTAGATTATATATATTAATTATATTTAGTAAATTTATCCTTATTTCCTATAATGAAAATACTATGTAAAAAATGAATCACATCACTTCGCGAGTCGGTAGTACACTATACACACAAGTGACATTATCGTATCCCCATGAAATAGAATGTATGAAGGAATATGTTATATCAGGATTACATAAAAATAATTATATTAAATATTTCATATACATATTTTATATATATCTTTAAATAAATTCATGATATTTTGTGATAGAAAATGAATTACATTGGTTCATGAGAAGGTAGTCTGCCCTAAAAATGATCGAGGATTTCATTTTGTATTTTATGGAAGAGAAGATATATATTGGTTATTCAATTAAGATAATAAAATAAAAATTTTTGGGATATACTATTGTTTTTATATCCTAATATTTTATTAATATTTGATAGAAGTGTAAAATGAAATAAAATAATAGTTCTTAATAAAGAGTAATACCTCTTTTTTAGAGATCCTCCTTAGGTTTATAAATAGAGATATCTTAAGGGGGTCTCATAATATGAATAATTACAATATGATGTGTGGAGGATTTTAATGAAAAATTTTTGTATAGTTATTCTATGAACAACAATGATAATTTCATGTTAGTAGGAGAGGATATGAGATTTCCTTTTATATTTGGGGAAAGAAACCCAATTAGAAACTCCCTAGAAATTCCAAAATGATTCAAAAATGATAAAGTCATTCATTTGAAATAATTTTTCAAAGGAAACATTATTATAAATTACGATATATAATTTTTATTTATTTATATAAAATTACATTAATACAAGTCGGTATGGATTTTATATACAAATCTTTTTAGTTTAATCCCCTGTAAACCCATTTTAACCTTAACTATTGTATTTTGTTTTTCAGTTTCTATGCATATTTTTTTCCAAAAAATATGGAGAACATATTTTATAAACATAATAAATAAGATTAAAAATATGTAACCAATTTATTATATTCTATACACATATTTTTCAAATTTTAATTTAAAATATAACTCATAGACGTGATGAAAAAATGAGTTTCCCATGATATCCTTTTCAAAAAATTAAAATAGAATTAAACATAAATTAAATATTTGAATGGTTATAATAACCTAAATTTGATTAAAATATATATAATTTTACTAATATAACTATTAGAAATACATTTTAATAAAAATAAGCTTTTAAAATATTTAATGAAAATGAAGATTTTTAATAAAAATATATTTAATTACTATTTATTATAAAATTTATATTCCAAAAAATTAAAAAACAACACTCAAATATATTTTAGAAGTTTTTATTTAAAAAATTATATTCATTTTATAAATTAATATTTTTTTAAATAGAAAAAAAATTAAATGATGTCTGAGAAATTCCACCAAACTAATTTTTATAAAAATATAGGTTTTAAGGGTAAAAATTTGATTTAATATTTTTCCAGTCCTACAAAACAAATAATGTGAAGGTTAAAAATTTAATTAAATATAAAATAAATATATTTTATTAAAATAATTCCCCTATTGTGATTAATTTAATTAAATGAGATAAAATAATTGTGTGAACATAGAAATAGTTTTATAGAGAATGATTTCCTTTATCTCCAAATGGTTTTTAATTTTCAAATATAATTAATTGGTGTCCAAAGAATTAATTTTATATACAACAGTAAACCATAAATTATCATAATTTAGTTAATCTTATTCATACCGATCATTCGTAAAATTATGTGATAAATATTTTATAATACAATAAAATTTTAGTAATATGTCCTATTTTGTTAAAACTCAGTGTTTTTTGTAATACAATATATTGAAGAGATTAAATTTATTTGAAAAATTTATCTAAAATATTGGTTTTTTTCATTATTACCCCCATTAAATTATTTTCTCCATTATAATTAATAATTCCAATAAAAAATGAGTATACTTCCTCAACACATCATTATAACTTTCCAACATAGCTTCATTACGATAATGGTTTCTCCACCAAACCTGTACTATGTGAGTTGTATTATTTTATTGTATAATACCTATCTGATCTATAATATCCCTCATTTTTCCCACATATAAAATATCATGCTCTAGTAGTAACAAATTTGTGTTCATTTCTTGTGATGGATTCAGTATGTACTTCCTTAGGATAGATACATAGTTTATAACATGAACTTGAGAGAGGTTTAGTGTTTGAGACAACTGATAAGACATCATCTTGATATGATAAATAATTTCAAACGGAAAAATATACTTTTAGATTATTTTTCCTATGATTCCAAATCTCATTACTGTCTTCAATGGATAAATTAATTGAAACACATTCTCACCAACTTTAAATTTTAGATCACATTGATGATTGTCTCCATAACATTTCTTCCAATCTTGTTTTGTACATATGTGTTTCTTAATAGCTCTATCCTTATTTATCATTTTTTATCTAGATCATGTCCTAATATATTTCCTTATACAAATTCATACTAGTGCATTGGAGTTCTACCACTACTTCTATAGATGTATTTACAAGGATTAATCTTAATTCTTATGTAAAATCTATTGTTGTTAGAAAACAAAACCATATGATGGTGTTTATATACACCACATTGTATTCTATAAAATAAGAAATCGCATATCCTTTGGGGTTTTAATTTTTCTTATATTTTCTAAACTAAACATTTTATTAAGATCTTTTTGAATAAATATCCATAACATCAAGGTAACATGTTGATATTAATCAGATACAATACAGTGTTGCACTCTATGAATCCATTCATCTTCCTTAATGTATATTTTTTGAAGCTGATACAAAGAGATGTGTTCTATGATAATGATGAAGTGTGCTGACATAGTAAGGATATAACTTAAGACCCATATAAAATTATTCCCTTTAAATGATTTGGGAAGTCTAATGATAAAATCCATCATGAAATTCTTCTATTTTCATTATTGTGTTGATAATCATTGTAGAATCGCTTTTGGGCTTTGTTCTCTAAGCCATAACTTGTTGACATACCATGTATCGAGAAACATACTACGAAATAAATCCATTCAGGATTTTACTAAAAAATAATCTTTCACATAGGCTAGTGGTTGGGGTTGTACACATGTCATACTTCAGTTGTGGGTTTAAGCCATGTATCCTTTCCATTTGTGACATGATGTTGCCCCACCTATGGGTTATAGTTTTTTCCAAACTATATTAAAATAATTCCTAAAATATTCACAAATTAAAATAACCAATAATTAACTCCTGATTATAGATACAATAAATCCAAAGGCTACCAATACCTTTTATTATATTCCTATAAAAGTAATTCCTCCTCAAATAACTTTTCAACTAAAATGATTTCAAAACCAATGGGTTTGATTTTCATAAATCTCTCTCAAGATTCTTTTAATCACGATAAAACACAATCACATAATACATAAAATTGATTTCTATGAATTTTAACATATGATCATCCTTAAAATAATAAACCCATGATGGTATCCATAACTATCATTTTTATCATACATGAATACATAAATAATTAAAATAATCCTTATATTTTTTTCATTATTATAATAAAAAAGAAAAATTAGTAAAAATACACTACAATATAATAATTTAATTCTTATACATAAATACTTAAATATTACCACTACATTCTTGAAACATTAACTAGGTTTCGTTATATTACTCCTAAATATGTATATCAGTTCATATGAATTTGGTAGTATCATCATCAGCAACAAAAAAATATGTACTTGTACCACCTCATTAATAATATTCTTTAGATTTACCCATTATAAATCAATTTTTATAATGGATATAATTTCTAAATTTAAAAAATTCAACAATTAATGATATATTAGGTAATACATTATTCTCATCCATTTCATTAACATACATTTTCATTTTTCCTTATAAATTTAGTAATCTATTCCCTTCTTCTCTACACATAAAATATCATCTAGTTCCAATAAGAAATTACATGGAGTAATTATTCTTTAAATATTGAAATATTTAAAACTAAATATTCTTTCTATCATGGTCTCCAATATCCGATATCTTAGAGAACTATATCGTTCTCTTCTTTAGTGAGTATAGTAGTCAGTTAAGGTATAATTTTTTAATCATATATCATAATAAATGATTGAAAATAATAACAATATCATTCACTCTATTTATCATCATATTTGGATTCTCATAAACACATTTTATATCACATTAATCTTTTACTCATTTAATTCTAGTAATCTCCATTGACTAGAAGAGAACATAATAGTGTAAGAAACAATAATAATAGTAGGGAACCACATAATCCGAATGATTAACTTTTAGGCTTTCTAAATCCTAACACTTTTCCTTCAATGTATGCCACCTTATTCAAATCCAAGGTTATTTGAGGCCATTATTAATACCGTTTACAATGGTTATTTATGATTTTATAAATATACAACGCACATCCCCCAAGTGTTTCAAACCATGTGCATAGTAAGTCTCATTTTCATGAATCATAGGATGATAAATTCCACCTCAATGTTCCACTTTTTGAGTTATTACCCATATGTTAAACAATTCAAGAGTAACTTCCACTTATAATAGTCAAAAAAATGGATGTAATATAATGGAAACCACTTTCTCTATCCTTAACCAAAAAACATAGATATTTTCCTACACTTAAAATCACATTTATACTAATCCTTAGATATTACCCTAGAATAATCCCTAAATATATCCTTTGGAATATCCCTAGTGTCTTAACTATTATTTTCGCATCCCAGTTTATAAAGGATAACTAAACCAATCTGATGATACCAAAAATTACATCTAGGGATTTCAATATATAAATATTAAATATTTTATATTTATATTCAACACATGTCACAGAATCATTCTGCGGGACAGTAAAGGATTAGTGTATTTAGAGAGTGGATACACAATATTATTATTTATTCAATAATCTTTAACAAATCCCATAAATATCTTCCCAAAAATTATTTTTATTATGCATACTGTACATAAATACATTCATTGTAAACTTTTGAAAGGAAACATAAGGAAGGGTGAACTCATATGCCAAATAAGGATAAACATGGGATATATTATATATCACAAAAGAATAAAATTATTATAAGGGTATTATAACATGGAATTATCATATGAAAATCACTACCTACATATCATAGATCATAAACAAGAGTCATGGATTAAATCATGGTAGTTAATAGGACTTTAATAATAATGAAATCAAAGAACATGAGCCTTGAGAACCTAACATCAGCATAATAAATAAATTTTTGGAATACATTTAAGAATAGAAGATCACATTCATATTATTAAAGGCTTCACTCTAAGGATTTTCTTAGTATACTGGTTTCACTCCCCAAGAAATCATAGTAGTCAAGGTTCTCTCCAAAGAATATCATACTGAGTTTTTTCCACTCCACAAACCACCATAGTAGACATGATTCAATCCATTGTATATCTCTGTGGGAAGATACCCTTACTGGACTGGGTTCACTTCCCATTCTAGTCATATTTATCTCATTATATATTAATTATTAAAAAAATTTATGGAGGAATATATATGCCTTACCCATCTCATAATAAAAATAGTACATATGTATTCCACAAGATCATAAAACATTCATCGTATCAAAACAAATGAAAATTGGGTTTTATAAAAATTCTATAATAGAATAACCAGTGGAAAATAATCAAGTTTCATAATCATTTTATCATTTCATAATTTCATAACCCCTCAAAAAATAAGTGTGTTTCATAATAATCAAGAAATCATAAACATAAAATATCTATAAAAAGAATAGATATGGTATCATTGGATCATAGTCTTATTAAATCTTAAGTAACATCAAAGTATGTCATCATTAAATGAAAATGATTTTGAAATATCACTTGGAAAATTGGAGGAGGAAGATAGCCTTTAAAATTTAAAAATGACTTTCTAAAACACAAATTATTTTAAAATAATTTTATTTGGAAATAACCATTGAAATTTATAAAGGATTCTTTAAAGATCATTCAAAACATTTATTGATGAATGCACTATTTTTATTTTGAAATAAAATATATAAAATCAAAAAAAATCAAAATTATTAAAGAAAAAAATGTCTTTAAAAAATATCCATAGATATTTTTAAAATACTATTTAAATCAATAGGCGTACATGATAGTGGTAAATAATTTTCATGTCATACATGTTAAAATGAAATATTCATTAAACATATTCAGTAAAAATTGAAAAGGTCCTTATATGAAAAAAAACAAGATGATTCCTTTCCAGAAATCATGATAAAGTAAAAAATAGGTACAAATTTCATTATAAAATTATTAGAGTCTATTAAAAAAATTTCTTAAAACTTTTTTAGAAAACATGGGCATGGATGAAAAAATGTGTTCGTCAGAAGAGTGAAAGAAATTTTATTTCTATTAAAAACATTATTTTTGAATACTAAGTATATAAATCAATGAAAATGAAAATAATAAAATTTCTTTAATGGAATAAAGAAAGAACTATAACATTAATTTGTTTCATGTGATATAGGTCATTATATTTCATCATCAAATGAATAAACATAATCAATCATGATAAATGATTAGATTTTATCATAAACACCTTACCACATTGGAAAATTTTAAATTATAATCCCCAAGAGTGAATTAAATTAAATTAAAATCAAAATATTAGGGTAATAAATTAATTAATTATATTACATTCAAAAAAAGAATTACATACACCTCATAAAGTAAAATAGGTTCATTACATAATGTATGTTTGAAAGGAGATAAATTAAGAATAAAAATCCATTACCACAGTGGAAATATTATAAATTTTAATCCCCATTAATAAATAAATTAAAATTAATCTCCAAATATCATTTAAATAAATTGATCCTTGATATAAAATTTAAAATATTCAGTATATTACCCACAAAAATGGAATGATTGGTGAATTTGGAATAAGTCTCCAATAAATAGAAGTTTGACTAGAAATCCATTACAATAACTCATGAATTTATTAATAAACATAAGAACTTCATGTATTATGAATATAAGTTTCTATACATATATTAAATAATAATATTTAATTATATTTCATGATTTATGATTTATTTATGCCGTTTTATTACTCATTTATTAACAATTCTTTGTTAAAATCATGTTTCATGTAATAACTGTTTTGTTTTTCATGTATGTTTTTCTTTGATATTTTTGAAACTATTAAATTGATCATGATTAAATTTTATCTATAATATTAAAAATAATATAAATAAAATATATATTCATTTTAAATTTATTTATAATAATTAATAAAAGTCTGAGATAGAGCATGAAATACACTATTTAAGGAGATGATAGGTCGTACATACACATTCACATCGTTTCCATTTTCCCAATATATGGAATCAAAGAAACATAAATAATACATAAAATATATAGTTTCATTATTATTTTGTATATATCACAAATATTTGATTTATATTTACTTATTACAATCCATTTAAAGTATAAGTGAAAACTTAATCACATCGCTTTGGGATGGGGTAGTCCTCCTTACACATGGGCGATGTTATCGCATCCCCATAGAAAGGAAAGTAAGAAAGAATTTGTGATATAATGATTCCCTAAAAATAATTGTGGTAAAAATATCATATATATATATATAATTTATATCCATAATTTCTTCAATAAATTAGAATATGTGATTGGAAATATATCATATTAGTTTTTGTGGCAGTAGTCCTCCGTAAACACAATCAATGGTTTGGTTTCACATTCGATGGAAGAGGAGAATGATTCATGTTATTTAATTAACATTATAACGTCATGGTATATGGTATATAATAATGTTAATTTATCATCATATTAGAAGAATATTTAAAGGAATTTTAAGAAAAAAAATAAAAAAATAACACATGGTCTAGGGTTATACCACTTTTTGTAGATCCTCTATTGGTTTATACCTAAATCTTTTGTATGAGGGTTTCCTAATAAAACTAAAGATACTAGGACATGGATATGGATATAGTTAAGGTTTTTTGGATGTATTTTCCATTGTATAATGATATTGGAAATATGATACAAGATGATGGGAGAGGTACTTTATAACTACAGAAAGGAACCCACATGAAAACTATAAAGAAATTTCTTAAAGAATTTAGATTGATAGTAATTAATATTATAAAAATGAACAAATTACCATATATAAGAACTTGGTGAGCATAAGACTTAATTATTTACAACCAATAAGGTTTTAACATGTTTATATTGAAATATTATCCTTGTTTTTATTATTTAACCCTCGGTAACCCCATTTTCACCTTAACCGCAATAATTAATTCTTATTGTTTTACTATTAGTTTTGAACAATAATAAAGATTACCTTATTGTATAATATTAATTATTCAATTTAAAATATTTAACCCATTTTTTAAAATTCCATTAATTGATCTGGAAAAATTAAAATTAAAAATAATCTTACAAACATGATGAAAAAATCATTTTGTATAGAGATGCAAGTCAAATGTATAAATAAAAATTATATAAAAAATCAATTTTATTTTTTTTAATATAAACTAAATTGGATTAATATATATACAACTTAATATATTCTACAATAAAACTATATAAAAATAAAACTCAAACTGATAGTTCTTGAATGAAAAGGTAGTTTTTTAATAAAAACATTTATTTACCATTATTTATAGAAAAAATTACATTTTTTAAAAATTATCAACATTTCCTTAAAATATAATCTTAACATAAAGATTATTCAGAGAATTTTACTTGTTTATTTAAATTTTCAAAAAATGGGAAAAAAATAATTTCTAACTAATTGTATAAAATGTGAAAATATTTTTTCTAGAAAAATACAGGTTTTAAATGTAAAAATTAGATTTATTCTGTGATGAATATTAAACATTTGATTGAATATATAACTTATAAATTAAAAATTAAAAATTAAAAAATGGATTTGTCTAATTTATTGATATATAACGTGTTTGGGATCATAAAAATATTTTTTTCAAAATTCTTTTTCTTTATCTTCAAATGTTATTTAATTTTCATTTCTAATTAATTGGTCAATAGTAAATTAATTATATATACATGTGTAAACCATATATTTTGATAATTCAGTAAATCATGTGAACATATGTTATATTATTGGATAGGTGACAACTATATTATTATATAATAATATTTTAGTAGTTTTCTAAGTTTCAATAAAATTATATATTTCAGGTAACTAAATCTATATAATAAATTACATTTACAGAAAGAAATATTTCATAAAATCTTGGGGTGTTAGAATATTTCATTGATAAATAGAAATTTAAATCATGATCTAGAATAATAACATATACCATGGTGAAGGTCTATAAAACATATGAGAAAAATTATAGACCATGGTAATGGGAACCAGATTATTAAACCCATATAAACATACAAAATAAAAAACATGTTAATTCTATCTTCATGTAACATTATTTCATCATTTAAAAAACTGACTACATCATGCCCAATAAAAATATAATAAACAAATATGATTATATCATTTACATGTATAAAATTATTAACAAATCTTGTTGCATCATTCCATCACATAACATTTTGAACAAATATACTTGGATCATGTTCATACATATCATAAAGATATAATTATACGAAAATCAATAACCGATGTATTATAGTTCTATATATGTCATGGACCAGCTACATTTAAAATGATATATCCATATATATATTTGGGTGATAATAATATGAAAATAATTATAAATTCATAAGAATAATATCATGAGTAGGCTATGGAAATAAAAAGGTAATCCAAGGAAATTAATTATTTATCTAGATAAATAAACATTAATAAATATAATTACATATATGGTAATCACAACATATAGAATAATGGTTATAATATCATGTTAGAAATTTCCCCTGTCAATTTAATTTGGGGTTATATGTGTATACACCCTTCAATTAGATAATATACCTAAGATTATATGAAAATTAGTTCACTGCTTTATCAAATGATGAATTTTATGGAATATAATATGTTTAATTTACAATGTCAATTTCATCCTTTTTTTAAAAAATATCTTCAAATAATATCAATAAAAAATTGTGGTTTCAATAAATCATTGAGATGGAAACTTATTTATCATTTGATACATAAATGTAAGGCTCATTGATACAAATATAACACTTCCTATCAATCACATTTAATCCATAAATCATTACATGTATTACCTATCATTTAATTA
Organism: Viscum album; assembly: GCA_963277665.1. Taxonomy (NCBI): domain Eukaryota; kingdom Viridiplantae; phylum Streptophyta; class Magnoliopsida; order Santalales; family Viscaceae; genus Viscum; species Viscum album. The sequence goes on from OY728160.1 coordinate 491,433,474, forward strand.
AGTCAAACCACTATAAATTCATCATAATAACTCTACCATGTGTGTAGTAATTCAACATGATTATTTTTTCACACCCTATAATAATATTTATATATTTTGATAAAGGTTTTATTTATGTTGCATTAGAATGAATAACATTATTGCACATAATGATACACTATCATTTGGTGTTTCTATGTATTCGTGAAATTTTTTATGATGAATTTATAACCATTTATGACCTTTTCTCTACGATTTGATACCACATTATTCAAAATATAAGAAAACACACTTATATAATTCTTATATCATATAATGGAAACCTTTGAACCTAAATTATATCAATATATTTGAATAATAATTAATATATAGATAAATTCTCTAACAATTAAATATCATACCCTTTATTTTAAACAAATTTGTAACCAGTTTTTGTGAAACTACTATCACCAATTAATATTAAACAATGATGACTTCTTATATTTCCTTATATTCATAGAATTGTTTTCTGAAATTATGATTTTTTAGATTAAAAAATTTACCATAAAATAAAATATCAAATTATTATATTTTTTTCATGATAAACCATCAATCATGCAACAATTAATTACCATTTTTTAAGGATCCCTCTCTTATAAATTAGTGGAAAATTTAAAAAATGGAAATGATCTAGATATCCCCATTAATTAAGTTATTCTTGGAAATATAGTTTCAATGGGATTTTATTTCTCATCTCTATTTCTCATTGGATTATTACTCTTCCTAGTAAAATCACATATATACAATTACTATAAATCATTGAATTCCAATTCTATGGAACCTTTCATTGAAAAACCTTCAGGGCGATACTTCTTTCCCACATAATATTTCATGAGAGACATTATTATTTTAGTAGGATACATCCACTGTATTTAAATCAAACTACCATAAACAAACTCAATGCAAATATGTACAATTAATTAAAATATACATACGAAAAAATTAATATGGGACTTTTTTCAAAATCATTATTACTGATAGGTAATTCTATTTATAGATTGTTAGTATTATTACCTCTCAACATTTTAGTGAAAATTTCAATAAAATGTTGAAAAAAATAAAATAACGATCAATTTTTTTTAAATAAGTTTTTTTATTGTAATAATCTCACAAATGACTTGATAATCATATATTTTACTATATTTCAGTTCTCCTTACTTTTTATTCAATTATTTCAAAATATTATATTAATAACCATATAAAACCTTTACATTGTAAATAATACAATGTAAATTTTTAATTTTTTTTTCATTAAAAAATATGTACATGAAAATTTCCACTGATTATGAAAAAATAACTCCAAATGAAATCTTTCTTTGACACTCAGATCAATTATATTTGAAAAAATAGAAGTCATATTTTAACATTAACATTTCAATGATTTGAAAGTAACATCCCACACATGTTTTTATCAATATGATTAATTTCTATTTCATGACACAAAACATTAAATGACAAATAAGAAATTTCAAATAAGTTATTTTTATTTCTCCATATATTTTCATAACATGAATGAGGTGTCTTTAATTTTATAAAATTGAATTTATCCTTTGTAATAAAAAATTCAATTTATAAAGATCATTAGGGAAATCATCCCATGATAGACATTGAGGTATATATTATTTATCTACAATATAATTAAATTGTAAATTATTTTTTTATACAAATAATCTTTTAGTAAAATCATTGATGTCATATAATTGAAAAATCATTCAAAATATTTTATATCTTCGAACATGTATTTTTTTTTAAAAATGTACAAAAAAATTTACTACATTCAATAGTACTGAAAATAATTCTATAGGTACAAATATAATTGATTGCCCAACCAATATTAAAATTGATTATAAAATATTCCTTTCTATATACACCGTAAACATACACACGCACATTCCACATCTATCATTAATCATTAATGAATAGTAAAAGTATATTCAATATAATTTATAGAATTATGAGGTATACATATATAAGTAATTGTAAATGTAAATGGATTCATCAAACACATAAATGGTGGAATGTTATATACATATCTGAAAAAATGACATATACCATTTCGAGTATACATATGTTGAAACTAGTCAAATCAAACACATGCTAATCCCAATCAATAATTATTTTTTTCCAAATAAAAACATGATGATTATTATTAAATTTATTCTATGTTAATACATCATTATGATTTAATATTTTTACCCTTACTTATTTTATCATTATGAAATCATTTTTTATATTCCACCTGTTCTAAAATAATGATGTTTTTGAAATATAAAAATTAATGAAATATTCTACATTTCCTTATATAGTATATAAGAGTGGGTTAAATATTTTTTATCCTTCAATCATGATGTGACACAATATTTTCAATCATTCCATACAATAATATCCTTATAAAAAAATATAATCTTTCGGGTTTACATGGATTACAGAACCTGTAAATCATAATTTTTCAATTATCATAGATGTTATGTAATAATTTTCTAGAATAAAAGGATCATTTTGGAGTACATATTTAAAATTTTAATGATATAATCAATTCCTATGTTAGTAAAACCATACACCAATTTCCAATCACAAATTCACATTAAAATGATCTATTATTAGACCACCTGACTGATATACTGGGGTATGTTCATCTTATATCATCTTTCTAACTAGTTCAACATCATCATCTAGATTAATATATTAAAATTTCATTCTCATATTCACGTCTTATTGTACTGGTCTATATAAAGATCCATTTCCATAAATTAGTAGAAAATTATCATATATTGAATTCTCTTATCAAATTATTTTAGTTTATTCATTATCATTCCCCACTTGAACATTATCTTCATTATGATAAAACACATGAAAATTAGGTTGAAAACCATTTTTTATAATATGGAAAATCATTTCATCAATAGTTAACCATGTTATTCTAATAAATTCATAAATAGTTCAAAAAATACTCCTTTATATGATTCATTTTCTTATGAAAAACTCAAAAATAATTGTACCTTGTTTTGAAACTCATTTTATAACCAATCAACATTATACACCCAACTTATATATATTCCAACATAAAAATGTATAGTGTTTTTATGAATAAGATAATTTTAAAAATTATGAAATAATAATATAATATTTAATTTAAAAGATTAAATTTTAATATTAGAATGTAGATCTAAAAATTGAAAACTTTATAAAAACAAACATGTAATGATTAACCATTATTTTTTACCTGGTTCTAAATTATAACAATACTACTAAATAGGTAGTATTGATAAAATATATTATTTATTTAAAATTTTAATTTCATTTATAATTTTATAATACTATTAAAATTCATTAATTTATTAGAATGAGACCTACAAAATTCATGATATAATAGTATAAGGAAAATATGTTTAATCAAGATGGAAAACCTACATCAAAAAAATAAAAATTCAAGAATAGTTTATCATGATTTCAGAATGAACTTATGAAAAACTAAATTTCATTAAAATTTTAAAATAAATATATATGGAAATGTAATGTTAACAAATATATCAAGATATCTATTTTAAATCTATTTCATTTCAATTAAATCAAAAAGAATGAAATGATTTTTTTCAAATATTATCTATATAATAAAATAAAACTTAAAAATGTAATATAAATACTCATAATAAATATAATAGATTATTTAGTTATTTTTTATCCTTTCTTAATATTCACTCATTCTATTTCCAATATATAACCAACGTATAAAATTGTAACACCCTATAACTATTTTTTGGATTTCCGTAACCCCTCTTTTGATCTAGATTTATTTGGGTTACCTGTAGTGATGTTTCAGGTAATATTTTGTAAATTTTGAAGGCCTTTTGGTCTTTGAAAGGTTGGCAAACAGTTTACCCAGATAGTGTGACCTACTAATACAAACCTCTAAAACCTAGAAAATGATGTTTTGAACAGTTGGTATAGGATTTGACAAATTGTTCCCCCACTAATGAGAAATTGGGAAACCCTACAGTAGGGGGCAAAAAGTTTGTCTAACTGTGTAGCCATGTCTAACTAACCATGCGTAAGAGATTTTATTAATATTAAAATTTAGATTACAATACATAATCAACTTTTTGTATGTCTTTGATTGGCCTATACGACCCAAATATGGTTTCTTCTTCCTTAAAGACTCCCTATATGTAATTTTCCCCTTACACCTCATAGATTGTTAATTGAAGATAGGTGAATGACATTAAATATATTCCATGAAAGTTTCCTTTCCTTATTCTCTTTCTCTCACTATCACATATCTCTCCCTAGGGTTTATTTGATCTCAATGCTATTGGAATATTTTATCCTAGTTGTTCTAGATATTGAACAAAGGTTTGATTCTCGGATCATTGTTATCGATTTTCTTAATTGGGGTTTCTCTATTTGGGCTTTGTGTTTTTTGATTCCTTGATCCCAAGGATGGTGATTCAATTAATGATTAGATAATAAATCTAACATCGAATTTCGTAATTATTATTTTTTATTTAAAATAAAATTTTAAAACCTCATTTAGTTTGGATTGGTATTTTAAATTTATTTTCCATGAAAATGGGATACCCCCTCCCAATTCATGTAAATTAGGGTGTGACTCGAATTTGATGGAATTGATAGAATATTGTTAAAATTAAATTTCGGATTTTAAATTTTGAAATTAATTATAAATAATTAATTTTAGTTTTTATTTAGATAAATTGGTTTAAATAGTTTTGATAGGATCTATGTGGTTTTACCTTGAAAATGAAATGATTTCATTAGAAACCCATGTCTTGGTTTTTAAAGATAATGTGGAATTTTGATATGGAAAAAATGTGTTTAATTTTATTTTATATAGTTTTGAAATAAAATTTCAATTATTATTAATTGTTAGAGAAAATGAAATCCAAGGTAGTTATTGAGTTATTGGGATAGAACTTCTTTTATGCTTTATAATTGAAACAAAACCTAGTGCAACATGTCACATCCATGATGGGATGATGATGAGTCCTCATTGACCAATTTCTAATGGATGTGTTTATACACATATTAATGTGATTCAACATCAAGTGTGTGAGGATCCCCTATCAAGGAACTATCGTACCACTTGTTAGATGAGCATTTCTCTCATTCGTGATTATTTTGATATATATTCCATTGTTTGTAAACTATTTTTAAACATGAATTGTGATTTTATATACATTTTTATATATGAAATTATTATTTAATCCATTTTTTATAAATATATCCTTCAATTGAAATCTAATTAATTATTTTTTTTAAATTTTCCTTCAAAATTTCATGCTTATTTGTTTAAAAAATTAACAATTTATTTGGTTAAATAGTTTTAATAATATTTTGGAATCCTTTGAGAGATCATTTTGGGATTTTTTTTCTCATGTGATACATGTGCCTTTGGGAGTATGTATATTTCCCCCTTACATGTTCAATCAAAGGGAACCCACCACTAGGAGGTGGTATTTTCTATTGATATTTGTCTTTGAGATGTTTTATTTGTAAGTACTAGTGTTTTTATCATGTTTCTAGGTTCATTATGGTTTGAATTTGGGTTGTTTATACAAATTTTCATCTTTTAGAGTTCTCAATATGGAGTTTTTCTTCAATGCATGTCAACTTGTTTCACTTTAATCCCTTTTTTATGGGGTAAATTAAATCCCACTTTCTTATTTATTGATTCCAGGTGCTTGTTTTAAACGAATGGGGATAAAAAATTCCCATCAAGATTTATCAAGACAGTCTTGGTTATCTAGGCACTAGTGTATTCAGGATGGTTTTTGACAAAGTAGTATCAAAGGTGCATGTTATTCATCTTTACTTGATGTCATTATTCTATTGAGTAATATTTTTAAACCATTGAAATTTTTTTCTATTGAAAATTTTTCACCTATCCCCACAAGGAACCCTATGTCATCATGGCTGGTTTGGGAAAGAAGTTATGAGGAATATTTCTAGTATTTTCCTTATTTTTTATTTGGATAGATTGAAATAAAAATCTTGGTAGACTCTATATTGTGATTAGTTTCACTTTTTTCTATTTCTAAGTGTTAATTTTAATTATTCACTATTTAATACAAATGTGATAGATAGAGAATTAGTGGTTAATATAGAACTGGCTTTCAATTTAGGGTATATTAGAGTTACCTTTTCTCTTAGTGGATATTCTGTGAGTTAATTCAATGAAATGAGGATGATTAATGATTCTCATGATGGTTCTCTATAGTAGGGTTTTTTAGACCTCCCAAAATACCTAGAAGTGGCCCATTGATTTTATACCCCTTTTAAAAGACCAGTCATTCTATGAAGTATTGCATTGAGGTACCCAAGATACAGGTCACTTATGGAATCATAGGTCACTTATAGAAGTTATGACATGTATTTTCTACTTCATGTAGTTGAATGAGATGATCAAAACACGTGAAAACTTCAATTGAATAATATGTTTCCCATATAAATGTGTTTCAGCCACATGAATCGAGAATGAGGATTGTTCAATGATTATAAGAGTATTTAGAGGAAGCAGATATATGACCAATGATTTTGAGAGGCACCAACATTGTAGATTCGTCATTTGTGAATAATTTATTTGATACTGGTTTATCTCATTAGTTTATTTAAATTCATATTGTTAATATTCTTATTCTTATTATACATATTTTATCCTGAGTTATGTATATTTATACACACCTTGGAACAAAGAGAGGGTAGGGTCTCTATAGTCATTCTTGTGTTTCTCTTTATCTGATGTTGAGATTGATGAGAGTTTTACATTTATCAACATGAAACTATTGGGCATCATGTTCAGGATGGATTGGATTATTTCCAAGAAATCCTAGATTGACTGTTATCTTTATGGGGAATTCATTACTAAACTAGATGATGTATTTCATAACTTTTAAGGATACTAGGACCCAAGGATGAGTAGAGTAGGAACTACTTATCCAGTTTTGGGTAATATAATATCTGATTTTTCATTTGATATAGAGTATGAATCATTGAGTGGTGGTATCCCTCTTATTTAAGTTGAGTTTCCTATAATTCTCCTTCTATGTTATATGTTTCTTCCACCGGTAAGGGAGGTATTATATTATATTTATTTATTTCATTGTACTTGACCAGTATTTATTATTTCTTTCTATGTGGAATCATCTGTGATGAAAGAGTTGATGAATAATTAAGATGATATTCTATATAAAGGCTTCATATTCCCGAATGTGTAACCTTTGGGTAAATTGGATCACTTTCCTATGAGATATAATGGGTCACATCACTTTGTTTCCCATTAACAGAAACTCAATTAGGTTACAGTAAAGAACATGTATTTGTTTCAACAGATTGATGAAAATTTTGAAAATTTGAAAAGGGTGAACTATTTTTCAAATATTTAACTTTTATCTGGTTAACATCAATTGAGAATAAAAGAATATGAAATTCAGATAACATTATTTCCAACAAGGTAAAACCATTATGAGTACCTTTTCAGGCATTTGGGTCTAACTAGAGATTATTCCATCTTTAGGGACCTAATGAAGTTGATTTTCCATGAGTATCTAGACACATTCATGTTATTACTTGTTGAAGACATCGTTATTTTCTCTATTTCTAATGAGGGTCACATGATTCAACTGAGAGAAGTCACATACATTTTGTTAAATCCTCAACTATATGTGAAGATTTTGAAATTTATTTCCTAGATTTAGGAAATGAAGTTATTGGGACCCATGGTGTCATGGCATGGTATCTCAGTTGATCTTGAAAAGGTAAAAGATGTTATGGAATGATAATAACCATGAAATTTTCTTTATATTCATAGCTTCAGGGGATTATCTGGATATTATCACTGGTTTGTAAAGGAAATTTCAATGTTTTCTTCTCCAATGATTATACTAACTCGGAACTGAGTAATGTTTTGATGGGATGGAAAATGTTAGAATTAAATTGATGAGTGGAAATGTATATTGACTACTACACCAATGTTGAATCTCGTAGAGCCCACAAATGGTTTTTTTGTATTATTTGATGAATTGTTTTTAAGCTTGGGTTTCATTTTAGTTCAGTTTGATAAAGTCTTTGACAATTCCTCTCATAATCATTGGCTATATGAGAAGAATTACACAACCCATGACCTTGAGACCATAACACTAATGCATGTTATTAAAATTTTGTAGTATTACATTTTTAGAGAAAGGTTTAAAATATTTTTGGACTATTGAATATTGATTATATCTTCTTGAAAAAAAATTGAATTGCCACCAGAGGAATTAGGTGGAATACCCACAAAATTTTAACATTTACAACACCTATATCCCAGAGAAATTGAATTTTATCACATATGCATTGAGAAGGAAACTTCTAACCAAGATAATGAATTAATAATTTTATGAGTAGATCTTTATTGAAATTTTTTCCCAGTTTCATATTTGATTTTGACAATCAGATGCGGAATTTTATTTTCCCATTGTTCTGTTGACTTCTAATCTTCTCGAGATGGTTCATAAGGAAAAAAAGATTGACGATGACTTCCATATCATTAGTGAATCTATTTATGGTGGGAAGGCTATAGCTGAATGGTCATTCTCCATTGATGGAATTATATTTTATCAGAATTATTTTCTGGTACCATAATCGATCCATAAATATTTATTAAGGGATTTTCATAACTCCTCGTAGATAGATCACCTAGGAACTGTGATGATTTTCTATGAAATACAACATAGATTATGGTGGCTTGTTATGCGATGAGACATTTTAAATTTTGTCTCTCATTATTAGAATTTCTAAAATGGCATTTCTAAGAACCAAATACTTTGGGTTTTCTTCATCCACATCCACCACCGATGTGGATGTTGGATGAGATCTCTATGGACTTTTTGGTTGTGTTTTAATGTACCTAGAGAAAGAAGAATTTGATATAGGTTATTCTGAATAGTATGATGAAATCATATTACTTTATTCCCTTTCACGATATAACTACTGTTTAAGAGTTTGGTAAACACTACATGAAATAGATTTTTCATTTTCACGAAGTTCCATCTGATATATTCTATGAAATATTTCCCTAGTTTACTTCCTGCTTTTGGAGAGGCCTTCAACTGGTACTAGGATCTCCAATATATTTGAGAAAGGTATAATATCTATAGTCGGATAGCCAGACATAAATATCTATACATTTTCATAAAGATATACTACAAGATTATGTCCTTGACATAGGGGATATTGGGATGATTTCTTGTGGATGGTTATGTTTTCTTATAACAATATATATTAGTCTACGACTAGAATGTACCATTTTTAGGCCTTATATAGGTGGACTTTTATGTATCAATTTTATTGGTCAAAGACTGGTGAATGTTCCTTGGTTTTACTGAGCTTGGATCAAGATCTAACATCAATGATTCGGTTGATTCATCAGAGAATATTGACAGAACAGATCCAGTATAAGTCTTATGTTGATCATCATCATAGAATTTTGGAAATTTTAGTTGGTGATAGTGTGTTCTGGAATGTTTCTCCTCAATTAGGTCTTTGACGACATGGGAGGGGTTGGAAAATTGATCCATGTTATTTGATAACTTTTGAGGTTTTTTATTAGGTAGGGAAGGTTTATTATCCTTTATTAGTTACAACATCATTGATATCTATACAAAACATGTTCTCTGTATCCCCACTCTGAAAGTATCTATTTGATCCATCTCAGGTTCTGATCTTGAGTGATCTTGACATCAAACATAATTTATCCAAGATAGAGAACCCAGTAAGGACAGTAGATTCTGAAACCATAGTTCTTCATGGGAGAAAAATACCTTTGGTTTGAGTGCTATGGATACACAGTTTTGATACTCATGATACGTGGGAGAGAGATGCACTGATAAGAGATCAGTGGACACATCATTTTTACATGAAAGCTTCTAAACATGCATTCTAGGGATAAAAAATTTCAATGGTGTGTTCATTGGAACATTATATTATTGTTTTTAGGTATTCCTAAACCCCAATTTTGATATGGAATTTGTTATGTTTCATTTATGGATATTTCGAGTGTAATTTTGTGTATCTACAGGGCTTTTGACCACGTGTTGTCAGCACATGGTTTACCCAAATCATACAACCTACTATTTAAAACAATGAAAAACTAGAGAGTGAGGGTTTGAATGGTTAGTTTAATGTTTCAAAAATTATGCACCCACCATGGAAAAATAGTAAAACCCTATAGTATGGGGTGCACATTTATGGAGAATATCTTCTCGTACCATGTTTCCCTACCCACCTAACCATGAGAACAATATTTAATTATTCCAAAAATTAATTCTAAAATCCTAAACCAATGGTATAAATCCTGATGGGCCTGTACAATCCTAACATGGTTTCATCTTCATTAGATACTCCCAATATGTGATTTTGGACTCTCTAAACCCCTCCTTAAGTGAATCGAATCTAATTGAATGAAGTTTAATCTCTTCTCTGTAGGTTTCCTATTTGTGTTCTCTTTTACCAATCTATCCCCTTTCCACTATATGGTTAAATAATTCTTTTTGCTATGGGGAAATATAATCCCCATTGTTTTAGATCTTGAATCTAGGTTTGATTCTCAAATCTTTGTTATCAATGTTCTTAATTGTGATTTCCCGATTATAGATTTCCGTTTCATGATCCTATGATCCCATGGGTGGTGATTCCATTTATTTTTTTTCAAATTAATATAACCTATAATTCCTAATTTGTTTTATTTTATATAAATTCAAAGTTCAAAACATGATTCTTTATATATTGGGGTATTAAATTTATTTGGAACGAAACTAAAAAATACCACCCATTCCTGTGAATTGAGGTGTGATTAGGATTCAATGGAATTGATTGAAAATTTTGAATTTAAATTGATGGATTTAAATTTTTAAATTGATTAAAAATAATTTATTTTTAAATTTAATTGTAATAAAGGTGTTTAAATGGGTTGGATAGGAACCCAGATGTTTTATTTTGAAAAAAATGCATAATTTGATTAAAAACAAATGTAATGGTTTTTAAAGAGAAAGTGGCCTATTGAAAAGTAAAAATGGGTTGATGTTTATGATGAATAGTTTTGAAATTAATTTCCCATTATTGTTTATTGTTAAAGAACATATAATTCTATCTTGCTAGTGTCTTATTGGAAAAGAAATATTTTTATTCTTTAGAACCAAAAAAAGATAGTGTAGTAGGTCACATCCCCAGTGGTATAGTGATCAGTCTCCTTTGACCATTGTCTAAGGTACGTGTGTATACACATAATTCCCCCATTCACATTCGAGTGAGTAGGGATATGGTAGACTGTAACTATCATACATATAGAATGATGACCATGTTGATCATTTGTGATTATTGTGATATATATGTCATTTTTTGTAAACTTTTTTACACATTCGTTGTGAATTTTGATAATATATTTTATATTAAATTCTTATTTAAGACATTTTTTAATAATTTTTCCATAAATTGTAATCTAAAACAAGATCTATTTTCGATATTCCATGGAAATTTCATACATGAATATTAAAAAAGACAATTATTTATTTAGTTTATTAGTTTGATATCATATTATAGAATCCTTGGTGAGACCCTACTAGTATTTTAGATCGCACCCTCCCTATGACTTAAGTTATTTGTATATTTACTCCTACAGGGTTTATGCAATGTGAATAAACCAATTAGAGGTTATAGATATAATTGATAATTGGATAATGAGTTTTTATGTCTGTTGGGACTTGGGTTTTTTATCATATTTTCTGGTTCTTTCTAGTTTCACTTTGGATTTCGTATACCTATTTTTCTTCTAGTATACTTCTCCTAATGGATTTTTTTCATGTATGCATACTGACTTGTTTCACTTTCTTTTTTTGAGTTTGTGGAAAATTTATTCCAAATATCATAATAATTGATGTCATCTACATGAACCTAACCCATGGGGATGAGGAAATCCCTTTAGAATATGTCAGAACCAAGTAGGTTTTTAGGATACCAGGTTATCTGGGACAGATCATGAAAAAAATTAAACATTAAAATTGATATATATATATATATATATACATATATATATATATATACATATATATATATATATATAAGTTCAAATAAATAAATAATAATCATTATGTTTTTCTATAAGAGAATTTTTTTTGAAGAAATATTATATTATAATTTTTAAAAAAGATATATTATCTATATATCATTTGAAAAATATCTGTATAAAAATTATTTTTATATAAGGTATTATTTTAATAAATATAAATGGAATTTTTTTTAGAAAAATATTTATATAAATAAGTGGTGAATAAAATTAAAACATTCACAATTGAATCATAAATAAGATTATAAAAGAAACATTATTGAATACAAAAATTAATTTTTGATTTGATATAATAAAAATAGTTTAGATATGAAACATATTGGGGGAAAATAAATTTTCATTTAGGTTTATAGTTAAATAATTGTACTTACATATAGGTAGTGTAGAATTAAATGATAAATATTTACTAATAATAATTCATACCATGATGTTGTTGTAGTAGTGTATGGTGAATTTCAATTTGTTTAAGAAGGAACTGGGTAGATCAAACAGTTGAAGTGGGGAGAAAATATAGTTTCTCACGTGGGGGTGGGGATGGGGTTATTGTTTAGTGGATAGGTTTGGAATTATCATGAAAACCATAGGAGGAGTGTTCTTTAATGACATAGTCCATTGGAATCATTATAACATCCTTCTTCATTAATGGTTGTTTACATTGTCCATATAGACTATATTAGACGGGTTCGGACTATACATGTTTTATAGTACCATTACATAAGAGAACACATATAATTTTACTAGTAAATTATATATTAGTTCACCACATATATTTTATTTGGTCATGCATTTTTCAACACTAACATCATTATTTTAATGAAATTCTTCTCAAAGGCAATAATGAGTGGATAATAAGAATTTTATTTATTAATTTTCATAAGTTGTGATTTTTTTATTTTTTATCACATTTTTATACTTTATTATACCTCTAAACTGGATATGTTCCTTTACAGTCTCATTTGTTAATTTCTTATTCATCCACAGACTGTTGTTCTTCCGATTTTCAACAAAATTATATGATAGGAAAACACCTGGTGAATTTTTATTTGGGGAGATATATCATTAATTCCATTTCACATAAGAAATATCTTCAATATATTAAATAAATTGAGTTCTCATAGTATGGTTTCAATTCTACACCAAAAAAATTATCATGTTCATTGATAATTTTGAAAATATTCTCTAGTTATTTTGAATATATTCCCAATTCATTGAGTAATAAATCAAATTGAAATTGAAATTTCTTTATCAATTTTGATATTAAATGTATCAATCTAAGATTATAAAAAATATGATTTTTTAACATATTTTATGAAATGAAACACCAAAATTGGAATTAAAGCTACCACCAAAGACATTACAAAATATTTCTTTTTGAAGAAAAATAATCTTTTCTCTAGATCACAGAACACACAACCATGAGTCGAGATGAACCATAATATTGTAAACCATTATAACCAAGATATGAAGTATGAGGGTATGAAGACTAATAACTAAAATATGAATATAAACATTATCTATTTATTATAAATAATATAATAATAATTTAAATGAAAAACAAATTTTTTATAAATTTATTTTCCTAAAAGAATAATTAGTCCCACTTTTCACAAATAAATGAAAATTAAATTTTTCCACATTTAGAATATTTATTGGAAGAAATATTCTTTATATTAATAATTTGAATATAAATATTATCTTATTTTACATTTTTTAGATCTTTTAGAAATGTTCCTTTTTCAATGAATGGTGAAAAATATTATATTATAATTTAAAAATTCATTTTTGTTTAAATTATTTAAAAATATATACTATATTATTAATTTTTTTTAAAGTAAAATGAGTACAATAATATATATATTATTAAAATTTTTTCATTAGAATAATTTTCATATTGAATTTTTATATAAAAACTTTGTAAGATTTCAAACATTTTCTGTTCAAAGCACCACTTTTTCATCACGTATACAACATTAATTTTAATGTAAAATTTTCTCTTTCTATGAATGTATTTCATAAAAATGGATTTCATATTATAAATTATGATAACATTTATTGTAAAATAAGATGAAGATATTTTTTTATAAAAAACAATTTTGAAAATAGTTAAAATTAAATATCACGATTAAGGAAAAAATATATTTAAGAGGGATTAAACTAAAATGATAAGGGTTAAGTTATCTTAAAAACATGTAAAAACTATATTTTTTATCAATATTTGGACCCTATATTATATAAGGCTCGATAATACTCTATTTTAGACCATTTTGATATGTGAAAAACGTAGGAAAACCTTATTCACTCCAAAAACTATAAGTCTACTACTCCCATCATTTATAAAAGGCCAACCCCTATCCACTGTTCATCACACATTCACACCATTTTTGTTCAGAAAGTCCCTATAAAAATAACTTCCATTAAAACCTATAATTCTTTATTACTTTTCTATGAGATATGATTCATTCTCTTTTTGGTTGTTTCATTTCTCGTTGAGAATGTATTTTTTACTTTGAATTGGGAGGATACCTATAATGGTGAAGTTATAGTTTTTGTTGAAATTCTCAATATGATACAATATTTTTATGTTTTTCTAATGGAAGATACATGATGTGTAGTTTGATTAAATGAAGTGTAATGTCTACTCAACAGATATTGTGAGTTCAATACACAATGTGGCAATTTACACATCGTGTAAGTGTTACACAATGTGTACATAGAAAATTGGTTTTAAATTAAAAATGTGATGTGTTATTCAATTTAAAATAAAATAAATGGATTTCATGATGTGTAAAATATCACACAACATGTAATAACCCAAGATGTTACGTTGATGTTGTCATATGTTTGTTTGAGTCTTCATTATCATTTTATTCCTTCTCTTATAAGCCAGATCTCTAACCCTTTTTATTTTTGGATGACTCCCTTTATTCTAGATCACTCTGTTCACTGATTGATCAACAGTGATTGACACTTCTTCACATTGGGTAAGACATTCCCCTAGATTTATGTATCATTTTTTTTGATAAAGTTTTTAGTATTTATTGGTGAATCATATATATTTTTCTATCAATAATTTTCATTCTTTTGTTGTTTATTACATTCTGAATGGATATCTTATGGTTTATGATCCCCACGTTATAGGGAGGTTTAGTTTTCTACAACCTTAAGGTAGCTGGATCTATTTATATATTTGGTTTTCTTAAATTTCTTGTACTTAGTATTTATTCATTGATATTTGAAATGGATTGGCATGTGTTGAAATTTAAAAGGGTAGGAGTTTTCATTTGAAAATGGGTTCTTTCTTTGAAAAAATAATTTCCTTGATTTTGGAATGGAAAATTGATTTTCATACCCTAATGTTGTATTAGGATGTATTTAAAAATGGTTTTATAAAAATGTGATCAGGGTTTTGAAATCATAAATAGACAACTGTTTCACAAGGGAACCTTAGGTAATTCTAGAAAGACAAATGGAGAGACATATTATGTGTCACATAACAAGGACCTCTTTTATATTGATAAGATGTGGTATGAGTTGATATTAGTGAGATATAACAATATTTCATTTTTGGATTATGAGTTTCAAGTATGTATTATCCCATAGGCTCGATCCCGACTAGTTGATGAATTGTTTTTATGGATGTTTATTGCATGATTTATTATTTCATGGATATTATCTCCTATATATATATATATATATTAATATTTGGTATCCATAATGGATTCGATTATTGATTTGTATACAATGACATGAAATTTTTGAGAATTCATAGAATATTTGAGAAATGTTTTTAAATTAATTTATTTATAAAATTATTTCAGAAATGTTTTGATTTTAAAGATAGAGCATGTATATTCAAATTATTAGAACACGAATAGATTTTTTTGTGGTATCCTATGGGGGTCAGTTTATCACACCAAACTTTTGCCCTTTTTGTGTTCGTAGAATTTTTTTTCCATAAACTGGTAATGGGGAGGGAATTATTTTGCACAATGGAATATATTTACATTTTGTTTGGTTTTGGAGATGAAAGTTGGTCACATGGATTCTAGTTTTTCTAGAATTATCATACATTCTTTTTTAACCTATTTTGATCAGTTTCATATCCCTTGATTCCACATTGTACATTTATTGTATTTCTAGTTTTCCTCATATATAATTCTTGAATTTTTTTATTTTTATACATCACCCTATGATGGGATGACATGGGTGACTTTTCTGGTTGACCTGAGTAGGTATGTAACATTTTGGTGTTAGAGTGGTTCCTCTTCCTGAAGCATGTCAGTAATACCTGACATGGTTTTGTGTCTTGGGTGGAGAGGACATGGAGCATCATAATTTGAATAGTATGTGTGTAAATAGGGCTTGTCTAGATCACTCATGTGACTGAATTTGAGTTTCCAAGGTTGTTGTGAAAGACATCAATAAGTCCATGACCTAGTATTTAGGTTCATTTGAAAAAAATTCATGGGAATTTTTTTTAAATTAACCATCATATAATGTTTTCATACTTGATGTGTGTATGGTAATTTTAATAATCTAAATGGGGAGTTAATTTAGAAATATATTTCTATTCTAAATTTGTTTACCTTATCTGGTATAGTTCATAACAACATTAAATTATTTGTTTTTTAATCATTTTTTTGTTCTTGTTTTTGGTTTAATGGTTTTTGGGTTTTTCATGAATGATTAGTAATTTTTTTATTTTTAATAGACAATTAAGCCTAGAATAGATCTTCCAAATATATAAGTTGTATGTTTGAGGTAGGTTCTGCAAAAAAAATTATCCAGTACACCAGTATTTGGTTGAATTAGTGATAAGTACCATTTAGACTCTGGGGTTAGTAGGCACAGTGAACACATGACAACTAGTGGATCAAGGGTCAAAATTTTCCAAGAAAAATACACTTGTATTCTTTGGTGAAAAATAACCACAAGAGGTAGAGTAATGGATTGAATACATTGATAGGATCATCAACTTCTTGAGGAATTATTAATATTCTATGGTGGGTTTTTTCAAAATGTATACTCGATGGAGCATGAATAAGATAGAGGGACTTGGTAGTGAAAGATATGTTTCACGAAGGTATTACATGGGTCTCGATCATGAAGACCTATAATCATAAATTTCATGCTGAGACATTATATGTTAAAAAAACCTAGGATTTTTTGACCTTTGATCATGTGTATTATATCATTATGGATTACTCATCCCTCTTTAATAAAATGGTGAATCTCGAACCAAAACATGTCACCAGTGATTACCTCAATGTTTGGAGGTTCGAGATATGGCTAAGTGATGATGTTCGGTCCATTATTATTCTTTTATGCCTTCTGAACATTGTATAGGTACTAGATAAAGTATCTTTGTATGAGGTAGACATATCTAAAAGGAAATGATCTAGAAGATCTTCAATTTTTGTTTTTGTTAAACCCAGTGCATTTCATAGTCAGAAAATGAAGAACAAATGTTGTAAATTTTTTAATGTACTGGTTTTAGAGCTTCTATAGGGCATCGATATATTATTTTCGTCCAGTATAGGATATTTTTTCATACAAGGCCTCATTATATAAAGGCGGATAGAAAATGTTATCTTTTTTGCATGATCTATCAATCAGAAATGTGTTTTATACGATATCCCATGGAAGTAAGGAGAGCTCAACATTGAAAAAGGGATATAAGGTTCAGGATGATGATTACGAGGGTGTTGGATCTATCTCTCAAGAGAAGGGGGTGACTAAATTTATTTTTCTCGATCACTTTATACAATAGAGTGTGATCTAGAGGAAACTAAAGGAGGGATAATTTTTGTTAGGGGTGAAATTTTTATTTCATATTTTATGGTAATAGATTTATTTCATATATGTGTTACTCATTCTCTTACATATTCAAAATTAGTTTATGTGTCACATTTTTATTTGGATCTTAGGTCATTACTTTTATATCTTTCGACACCATTGTGAAATTTGTCCGAAAATGGTTTCATGTGTCCCGTGTGTCAGGTGGTAATATGAAAATTTAAGGTGAATTGGGTTTTCTGAGTGCTTGATCTTGAAATATTTTACTTGATTATCGATATGGAATAAATGATGATGGTGAAGGACCAGATAAACATTAATCTCAATTGTGTATATTTCATATCTTCTTATGGGGTCACTCTTGTTTTAAATAGTGACTTGGACTCCTTATCTAGAACGGTAGGGACTATTGTTCTTTATGATGTTTTAATCTCATTCAAGTTGTCATAAATGATTCTTGATGAATTTGACCCTTTATTGGGAAGATATCTATCTATTTTTTTTGTGAGACCTTAGGTGATTGTGGATTATTTTTCTGATATACTTCCACATATAGAGACCAATTTTAAAAATGACATAATCTTGGGAATGATACCCAATTCTATGTCATCGTATCAAATTGATCCTTTTGAGTCACTAAAACATGAGGTCCAACTTGATGATTGGGAGTTTAAGGGATTTATTTTTCCTAATGTGTTTCCATGGGATTCTCATTTTCTCTTTTCTAATATGGAATTTTTAGGACTTATAATTTTTATTTTCTATAAAATGTTGAATAAGGTGACGATTAAGAACAAATATGCATTACCCAATTTTGATGATCTATTTGATCATCTGACAGGGTATCATTGGTTTTCTATGATTGAACTCTGATTAGGGTACACCCAATTTAGATTTCTATAAGATTGTATATATCGAAGATGGATATTCATATTCGATAAGCCCATTTCATGTTTTGGGTTATTCCATTCGCTCTCACTAACTCTCCTATGGTATTTAGGTATTTAATGGAAGGAATATTTCACCGGTTCTCAGAATATATTGTTTTTTTGTTTGTAGATGATATCATGGTGTTACCCTAAGATATAAGAGGAACATAGAGACCATATGGATATCATTATTCAAACCATGTGGGAACATCATCTTTATAGTAAGCTTTCCTAGTGTGATTTTTAGATCCAATAACTGTGGATTTTGGAAAATGTTATATCTGATTGGAGAATATCAATGGATCCGAAACATTTATTGGAATATATGTATTGGGAGAATCTAAGAAACTTATTTCAGTTCTAGAGCATATTTTGTTGGCTTGTTACAATTGGGAATTTTTTTGGGACTTCTCAAAGATTATATCTTCGATGGCAGCTTTAACCGGTAAGATTATGAGGTTTGAATGGAACCAAAAGTGTTATATATCTATTGAGGAGATGAAAATGAGGTTTAATTCATAACTAGTTTTTATTTTTCAAGATCTATAGTTGGGTTATAATGTTTGTTATGATTCTTCAAATACATTTTTGGGATGTGTTATTATTCAGGGGAAACAGTCCATGGATTGTGGCTCTCCAATGTTATGCCATCATGAGATGAACTACCATACTAATGACATTGTGTTGGCAGTTGTTATTCATGAACTCAAATTTTTGTGGTTCTATATCTATAGAGAACATTCTATAGTATGCTCAGGTCAAAAAATTCATTAGTATATTTTCACTTATAGATATCTAAAATTTCTTCAGATATGTTGGGTTTAGTCTCTTCATCCACTTGATTATCATATATTGTGTACCCCAAAGATATAAAATGTGGTGGAAGATGTATTGTGTAGAAAATTTCTGACACACTAATGAATAAATTAGTTGATTTGTGGGGTTTTGTGATATTGTTTCTCCATATGATCTCAGGAATTAAGGAGGTTAGTGGATAGGTGTTCATGGTTTGATAAAGAATGAATAATCTTTTTATGAGTGATATTGACTTAAGAAGATGAAATACATTGAGATAATATTCTTCGGTGAAATCCTAAATGGTGGGGAGACCACAATTGAGTGGTCTTTGTCCCTAGTGGTGCTTTATGCTTCTGGACATGGTTGGTAACTCTTTTTCCTTGATGTAGGAGTTACTAGATAGTGGGAACCATTCATGTCATTCTATAAACCATAGGGATACAAATATGTTCCATGATTTGAGACTTCAGTATTGGTTTTCAGGGATAAGGTAATCACTTGAGGATTTTTTTATCCCATTGTTTCACTTGTCAATGAGTTCAAGTGGGACAATAGATACATAAATGATTTTTGTATCCATTACCCATTCTAGTATGGAAGAAGGAGAAATTTTACATGGATTCCTTTAATGGTTTACCATTGACTCCTTGTAGGAAGGATGTGATTTTGGCGATTATTGATGGACTCACTAAATCAAAAAATTCATTACCAATAAATTAAATTGTGAAATTGGGACATCTAGGGGACTTATATGACTGAGAGATTGTGAGGTTTCATTGTATTCCCTCTATATTTATTTTTTGGTAGAGACTCATGGTTTATATCTAGATTATGGAAAGGATTGTAGGAGTCAATAGATTCCCATTTGAAATTGAAATGGGTTAATCATCCATAGATGTATTTATAGAGAGGTGGGATATCTAGGTTCTACATGATATTCTCCAGGATGATGTTCTTGATTTATGTGGATTTGGGAAAATTATTTTTTATTGGTTAATTTTTACTATAAAAATAGATAACTATATTTGATCAGGATTGATCTATTTTAGGGTTTATATGGTCGGCCATGTCGATCTCATTTGTGTTTGGTAGAGTTGGGAGTGTAGTTCTTAATTTTGCTGAGTTATATTTAGGTGATAACATAGGTAGTGCATTTTATCCATGGTAATTTGATCATAGCATAAAGTTTTCATAAATCCTATGTACATCATCATCTTTTGACACTGGAGTTTGGGGTTAGTGAACGAGTCTTTCTTAGAGATCCACCTCACATGGGACATCATCTATCGGGTAATATGTTTAAGTTGGAACAGTGGTTTATAGGCCCTTTTATATCTTTGAGAGATAGAGGAGGGTGAATTTTTTTATTTATTTTACAATCAATATTGACTAATATAAATTATATAATTAGATGGGGGGATTTTGATCTTGTCCATGATACCGCTTTTCCTGAGCATCCAATTTTGATTATGGATCACTAGGATGTGATATTTCATGGTAAAATAGAACCACTGTTCTGGTTACTATTCTTAGTGTAGATAGGATCTTAATGATACATGGTAGTGGGAGTCTATGGTAGGGAAGCAATGGACTTCTCTTTTTGTGGATCTAGGGTCTTGATCTCTTTCTCAGGCCAGAAAGAATTAATGGTGGGGATATTTTAATGCCCTGTTACATTTCATTTGGTTATTTTCTAATATTTTCATTTGGTCTTCTTTATCATAGAGCATGTATTTTTGAACATGAATTGTGATTGTTCCTATAATGGGGAATTCAGAGTTTTGTTTTAATTTTAATCATAAATCTATATTTTACTCTATTCTCATTATAGATACATGATGTGTAATGGGATTACATGATGCATAATACATACTGGAAAGATCCCATTAGTTGAACACACATTGTAATTATTTATGAATTGTGTAAGTGTTACACATCATACAATGTAAAAATTTAGTTTTTAGTTAAAATAGTCATGCTTTTTTCATCCCAACTGAAAATAAAATGATTTCAAGAAATGTATAATGTTACATGCCATACAATACCATGTGTTGAAACTTCTAGGGTGTCATATGGGTGTTTAGGATTAGTTATAATTATTATCATTCTCCTATTGGCCATAGATCTTACCCAAAAAAATGTGGGTGAATCCCTTCCCTCAGGATCTCAATGTTTAGTGTTTCATTTGTAGGGATAGGACCTCAATCTCCTGGTGAAAATATTTCCTCGCATATTCTCTCTCATGTGGGTTTATCACACCATTTTTCTATAGAGATTGGCTATAATATTTTGTTTTCTTCTATTCAATTTTCGTATTTTTTTGTTTCATTTTTTCTCTAATGGAAAATATTTTGGTTTGCAATCCCCTTTTTTAAAAAGGAATGGTATTCTATTCCCATGATATAGGTGAATGTTGGAACCATGTTTGTTCTTTTCTAAAAATGGAGTATGTTTTGTGTTTTTTTCAATCCCCACATGGAAGAGTAAGGATATTCATGTAATGTGATCTTATAGTTCAAGCAGACAAAAATTTTGAAGGTGACATTGTTTCCCAATGTTTTCATATTTTTTGGGTCAAAAACACGGAGAATGGACCAAAGTAATTTTAGAAAAGGATGTTCTACGCAAGTTTCTAAGAGGTTCATAAATTTTTTTGCAATTCTATTTTCAAGATTATCATATCAAAATATGAAATGTAATGGGATCATGAATGTAATTCAGTTTCACAAAAGGTGAGTTTGTGTGAATTAGTATGGGGTGAATACAAATTGTGTGATGAGGGAAGAGTTGAACCAGTTGTGAGTATGGTTGAAAAAATTCATATAAATAGGAAGATACCCCTCCCCCCCCACACACCTCATTACGTATCAGTTCAAAACATTGAGAAAATATAATCTCTGAATTAGTCCCTTAGTTAGTTATGCACAAGTAAGGAGCTATGCGCAAGCAAGGAGTTGAGAGCAAGGAGAGGGTTACACGTTATCTAGTTGTGGAAATAATGTGGGGAAGCTTCCCTAAAAAAGGAATTTCCATGTAAAATATTTCTTAATTATATCAAGAAAATTTAAATATTATTTTTTATCTCTATGAAAGATAAGGTTTGTCTGAAATACAACTTGCATGCCAACCCTTAAACTTACTTGCCTGAAAAGTTGTTGCCTGTAAATATTCTGTTGAGTTGCTTTCATGTTTTGAATATACGATTTGTTTTTTCTAGAATTTTAACTGAATAGATTCAGTAATTTTGTTTAAGAATTGCATCATATTGGATAGAGACAATGAATTCATTAGAAATATATTGAAGATACCTTCATGTCGATAAACTGATTAAGAATTTACCCGCAGTAATCAGCTAGGGGGAGTCGACAGAAGTTTTCTAATGGATGCAGTCTGCTATACCTAAAATCATGTAAAGGTAGTATTACAAGTATAGAGTTTATATTTCTATGATTTAGTATTCCACATATAGTGAATAATAATGTATTTAGGTATGACAGACACACTGTCGGTGTATTCTCCCTGGACTAGCCCTTAGTGGCGAACAAGGTAAAATTGTTGTGTTGTTTTACTTCTTGGGAATGTTTTAATTACTGAAAATTATCATCATATAGGGTTAACAGGTTCCTACCAATATGGGAACAAGATCATGCACTTGAGATGAAAAAATTGACACCCAAATTCACCCGTCCCCTTTCAGGGGGTTTTGGGGTCATCTAGTGGAAGTATTCAGTGTTATAATTTTTTGAATTAATTTTAAATCTAATTTGTTCCTTTTGATTTGAAATGGATTCTCAAGGGTTTAAATTGAAAAGGGAATGGGTTAATGCTTAAAAATGGGTTTCCTCATTGACAACATAGTTTTCCTAATTTGAAATAGTAAATTTATTATAAAACCATGACATAATATGTAATGTCCCAGAATTTCAATAAATTTTTTTAATTATGTATAATTATTTTGAGCCAAAAAAATTTGACGACTCGTGATTCAGAGGCCCATTGTGCCCAGAATGATCCGTCAAAAAATGTTAAGCTTTAAATAGTGTGAGTGAGGGGATTTTCTGAAGAAGTGGAATATCTAATAAATGGGTGACCAAAAAAATATGAGGGCATCGTTGCATTTAGGATGGCAGGTTTACACTAGGCACGACTTATATTCAGTTGGAACAGGCCTCTAGTTATGAAACTTAAAAATGGAATAACAGTAAATGAGGTAATTAAATAAAATTATTTTATTTTTCAAATGATCAAAACCGACAAATGGAGACTTGGATTATAAATCTGAGTCCCCCACTAAACTGATTAGGGTGTTCTTTCCTTATGTAGATACAAACATTGGATGGTATAGGCCAATAATGGAAGTTTTTTTTGGCAGCATCTAAAATAATCAAGTAAAAAATATTTTATTGTCAAATCATTATAACTCCTAAATGGTAACATGGATTGGAAATCCGAGAGTACCATTGGGCTTGTTAGGGTGTGTTCCCCTTAGGTGGATCCTAACCTCAACGAGCGCAGATTGAGGGTGACTATTAATAAATTTTGAACATTTTTAGTTACATCTAGTAAATATGCGAGTATGGATATCTATCTTTTGAACCAATGCTCAGATGAAAAATATGAGGACACCATTGAATTTGCAGCGTAGAGATTCAGTTTGGAGAAGCTTATCATCGACAAGAAAGGGTCTTATAAAAATGTATATTTTTGGATTTTTCATAAAAAAATAACTGAGTTATTTTATTCTTTCGGAAAAAATGAGCGGTTGATTGTAGGAAAGCACTGTAAAAAATAGCATTAAATAAGATACATTTAATGACACATCCCTTGAGATGTGTAACCGAAATTTTAATGCATTAAAGGTTCATTAATTTTGGTTCATTAAAAAACCATATTAATGAATGCAACATGGCACAGTTTATTTAATTTAATCAAACCATTGGCTTGGGAATTGGAATCACATGGGAGGATCCTCTGATAAAACACTGACGACATTCCTCTATGAAGTAGAATGGTGAAAAAAATGACCATTGGAAGAATCGATCCTCGGATCGATGAACAACAGCGAACGACGTCGAAGGCGGATCTTCTCCTTTGTCCGCAACACTATTACCAGGTAGGGGTTTATTTGATATATCTGTTTAATATCCCTTCTTCCATGTTCATGGTTAATTTGAAGAGTGAAGATCAAACCTCCAATGAGATGATCTGTGTTTCATTATTTATTGTAGAAGGTTGATGCATGGTTTCATTGTGGTCTTTTAATGATTATTATTCTTCTCATTTTTTATGCGCAAACACAGAGGGTGTAGGACAATCTGAAAAATGCATGAACCATCCTTCATCCTTGGTTTTTGTGTCGTTCTTGTGAGTGACCGGGAAACGTCGTGGAAAGATGAATATAAGGGCCTCGCAGCGAAAGTGGTGACTTTGGAGGCCCGTCGGCATAGACAGGAAAAAAACGGACCACTGAAGCATCTCTAGTGGCCCGTGGAAGCAACCGCCTACACGGCCCCACTGGCGCGGCATGACCATGGCAGCACCCCTGGTGTGGCGGTGGCGAGCCGAGCCGACTGCATGGAGGAGAGATGTCCCCAGCCACAGCGACGGTGGAATAGCGCAACAGCAACACGCCACGTGCCGAGAAGAGCATCCCACTCGGGCCACTCGACTGGACCAAAGGCCCACTCTAGCTGGTTGTTTCAGAAGAAGGGGTGGTTCCCCACTGACACAACAAGCTCGCCACACTAGATGCACCGCATCCGGTCGGCGTGACCGGCCTGCGCAGATGCAGGACGTGTTCTTCCAGACAGGCTAAACCCACCGGTTGGTCCAAACCCATGACTCAGGCCCGACTTGCCAACCGGTCTGGACCTGCTAGTCAGGCTGGACCCACGATCCCAATAGTCCGCTCGGGCCAAACCCCTACTGGAGCTGGACCCGACCAATCCTGTTTCTCTAATTTGGGTGTATCTTCTATACCAGACCTCCATTTGAAAAACCATGTTCGGTGCTAGAACCCTTAGGATGAGACATTCTTTTTGAGATAAATCACCTAGGTTTTTGGAGAATGTTGATGTATGGCTGGGATGGATGGAAATCATATCCAACCAGGCCCTCGGTACTAAAATTCTTTTAACATACAAACCAGGAGTCTGATTGACGTTCGATCTATTGCGTTGGGAACCATAATACATGGATGTCATTCATGTTACATCTTCGTGAGACTTTGTGGCAATTGAAACATGACCAGTGGCATGAATAGAATAATCTTGAGAACTCAATCGAACATAGTGTGGGAATCCTATGGCTGGTTTTCATGTGAAGAGAGACCTTTTTTGGATCGGTATCAAAGTGACCCTATGTGGATAGACGACTTATGACCTATTTTCATCAGCAGTAGAAGGACCCGACGAGTGCCAGCCTTAGAAAGGCCCATAATGGATCTAAGACTTACGAGCTTGTGTGGATAGACAACTTATGACCATGTGTAGATCAACAACTTACAACCCTGTGTGGATCAGTAGTAGTGAAAACCGACGAGGACCAGCCTTAGAGCAGCCCATCGTGGATTAGCATCTTACGACAATGAGTTGTGCAATGACCTAAAATTCTATGAGGATCAAAATTAGTATGACTGGACATCGACCATCATTAGTGTGGCCTATCATTGATCACTAACATACGACCATGTGTGGACCGACTCCTTACGACCTTGTGTGGATCAGTGACTTATGACCCCGTGTAGATCGACAATAGAACAACATATTCGTGGTTTAGTAGTGGAACTTCTCAATAGAATAATATGATTTAGCTTTTTGAATATTAACCATTATTCATGTTCTTAAGTTATATACCAGGTGAGATCTATCATTCACATTACTCTTTATGATTGAGATCATGCTTTGTATTTTTTACTTTATAGAATTTTGGGATACCTTCGGGGGTCTTGGGGTCCCTACTAGGTTTTTTTATAATCACCCCTGCATGGGATTCACCCTCGACTTTTTGTGTCTTTTGAAGATGATGGATAACATTAACCGAGATTTGGGAACAAGGAATAGATACAGTACGGTGGTGATCGGTTGATGTCGATAGCTTTAGTGACGAGCTATACCTACCCTTCAGGTAAGATCCTTATCGGACAACCTTATGGGCTATTTTTCCATTTTTTGTACATTATTTTAGTTGGGTTTCTATAATGGCCCATTCTACTTCAGTTCACACTTTTACATTTATCAGATACACATGTGGTTTGAACTTGTTGTGTACCCGGTCTTTGTGTTTGCAAGTTTAAATGTAATGCCAACCCATTTTAGGGAAATGCCTTTCTGGTGCTAGTCTCCAACCTCAGGTCTATGGAAGGCGGGCTTGGTGTAGTCACTACACGGGACCCATGGGATGTGTCGTGACAATGTTTTATCAGAGGACTCGGTTCTACTGAATAACTAAGACTCTGATCTTTTCAATGGGAAAATTGTGTTACATGTTTTGAGTATGGATTTTAGTTCAGGGAGTCTAGTGTTGGGGTGGTAGTCGATGTATCAATAGAGAAGGACTCTGAGTTCTGATTTCTGACTCAGTACATGAAAATATTGTTTGTGTGTGTATTGAAAAGGTTTTTCTATTGATCCCTTTTGATTCAACTCACCTGGTATAACTTATTGACTATGGTGCACCTTATTCATTACAAGATTCCACCGCATGGACAACCAGCCAGGATTCTAATGCCTGACCATGAGAATGGTCCATAGAGTGATGGGGCTTCAGTATAATTATTGTTCCCTAAGATGGTACCTTCAGGCAGTTTCCCAGTGATACCACTACCTGTTGGTCACCAGTTACTACCGGCACTACCGGTAGAGGACAGATATAGGATCTATGCCTTACACGAGTTTTAGTGACAGATACCCCTCTGGTTCTAAGGGATTCCTAACTCACATGTGGATATGGACTAGGCTTAGGTGGTGACCATCTATCAAGCCATGGCACCATTAAATCATATGATGGTCCTAGTAGTGCGAATTAAATGTGGCTTTGTAAGGAAATGGAAGGGTCTAGATTACCGTTATCTTGCGATGATGTGGCTTTTCCATGGCCATAGCATGAAAAACTTTCTCAAAGAAGGGGTCTCCTTCCATAAAAACCAAATGGGTATGTGTTCCCAATAGCTTCTACAGCTTCAGCAGGAGGACATGACTGTAGATGTGCATCAATCGAGGTGCACCGACTATTCCAAGTACTCTATGAATACAATAAGACCAGTACTTGAGGGATCATACCTCATGGAAAGATGTGTTTAGGGACATCCAACCTATCACTACTCCTATATCAATTGCAACTTATGCTAGGGTGCTAGAGGGAACCTTTTTGGTTTAAATTTGTTTGGCTGAGTAGATGCAGCCAGTGAATGTCAGTAGTGGGAAAGTAGGAAACCGATGTCAATCTCAGTGAATTGGTCTTGTATAATGTCTCAAGGAGTGGAAGTGATTGGGATAGATGAAGCAGTAGGGTAGAAGATGTGTAAGGGGATACAGTAGAGAAATAGGAGGTGGTATACATTTTGACATGTTATAACCACCACCCCAATGTGATCCCCACTAGGATCTAGGAGCTGGAGGATAGGGGAAAGGTGTTACTGCATGTGGTCATAGAGTGTGACCCAAAGGCTCTAGGAATGATTAGAGGCATGTTCTGTGTCTACTACTAGTTTCCATGTTGATAGAAATAGGTACTAATTATTCTTTCTTATCACAAATATTGTCCAGTAACTAGAGTTTCTGGTTAAACTGTTGACTTGAACATTTCATTTGGAGATACTAATGGAAGGAGACTCAATAATCACACTTATGTAGATGGTGTGATCTGACCCTTGAGGTGAGGGTTTTAGAATAAACCTCTTGGTGGTAGTGTCGAGGCCTTATGAAGATTGTTTGGGTATGGACTGGTCATCCGTAGTTCATGCTCAGATTGATTGTTTTAGTCAAAAGGATAGATTATATCAACAGCATTGGAATATGGGTTTCCAGGGTCGGAGAAAAATAATACCCAGACAACATGGGATAAACTGATTCATAAGAGGGTGAAACCAATCAATCTTTAGTCGGCCAGCCTTACCCTCATGGATGTAGGTATTTTTATTTATATGTTCCCAACAGTACTGTAAGAGTGCATAAACATCCTTTCAAAAGACGTTTCCACAATTACCCCCCCCCCCTAGGGAGAGGGACTTCTGCATGGTCTTTTACCCAGGTACGGTGCCGATATCTACTATTTCATATCAAATGGATCTTGTGGTGATCTGGGAACTGAGAGTATAGTTGGGGACATGTAGAGGAAATTCATAGTAAGAACCAGTGTTCCAGGTAATATGTGGATTACCATAACATTATCCTAGTGGTCATGGGGAATTAGTACCAACTACAAAAGGGTCGATGGGCACTTCAATAAGTTAAAATGGGTAGCTTTTTGCATGGATGGAAAGGTGCATGTTTTCTTTATAGTAGGTGAGACAGTGGCGATGGATGGAGGTCTGGGATAGAGTTGATTGGAGAGGTGACAAAATAGATATTTGTGTTGTTGTTATCCTTTGTGGATAGTGGTTGACCATCTTACATCTAGTCTATGAAAATCACTCCCCCAATCCATCAGTGAGTCAGGGAGGCACAACATGGGGACGTTGACTGTGAGTCCCGATGTGATCAGATATCCTCAGGACATTCCCCTAAAGTATTTTATGAAGGTGGGGAGCATGTAATTCTTTTAAGAGGACACACCATGGTACTAGTGAAACTACAAGAGGTGGTGTTGAAGGAGTTATAGACATCATTTTTTCGGTACATACTAGTGTGGTGAAGATATATCAGGACCTACTGCATTAGTACTCGTGGCCAAAGATGATGAATGCAGTGGGAGAGTTTGTTTCATGATGCCTCACTTATCAGCAAGTGAAGGCTGAAAATAGGTTCCAAAAAGGTTAGCATAACATCTTGAGGTTCCATAATTGAAGTGGTATGGAATCTCCATGGCATTGTGACAGGGATACCACATACATCCAAGGGCCACAATTCCATTGGGGCATTTGTTGACCGACTCCCCAAGTCCGAACACATTCCCACCCATCCAAGAGTAGGGATCAATATAGGTATTAAGATGCTTATATGTACAAGAGATAGTATGACTCCATGGGGTTCCATTGATGATCTTCTCAGATCGTGACACTATTTTTACTTCCCGATTGTGGAGGGGGTTGTAGGAGGCATTTGTGACATAGCTACATTTTAGCACTACCTTTCTTCCTCAGACATAAGGTAAGATATAATAAACCATACAGACACTTCATGACATGCCTTGTTCTTACCTCTTTGATTTTGGATATAGTTGGGAGGATCACATGCCCTTGATGGAGTTCTCATATAAAAATAGTTATCACTCTACCATCTGCATGGCACCGTTTGAGACCTTTTATGGGTGACCATGCATATCACCTCTATGTTGGATAGACCCATGGGAGTCAGAACATATGAGTTTAGAGTTGTTATGAGCTGCCACTGAGAAGGTTTAGAACATCCAGGAGAAGATGAAGACTGCACAGAGTAGGAAGAATTCATACGCTGACAAGAGACATATACCCTTGGAGTTATATGTGAGAGAGCATGTCTTCATACTGGTCTCACCTCGATGAGGATTGTGACAATTTTTTCAGGGCGACAAGCTATCTTCGAGGGTTATCGAACCATTATAGATTCTCAATAGAGTTAGTGAGGTGGAATACCACTTAGATATTCCCCCACAAATGCACCAAGTACACGACGTTTTCCATGTTTCATAGATGAGGAGATATGTGCATGATCCATCACACATCATCGACCGGGGAAATCTGAACATTGACGATGGGGCGACATTCACGGAGTTCATTGTGAATATAGAGGATCGATAGTATCGAGTCCTTCAGGGGTGGTCGATTCCTCTGGTTCAAGATCGATGGCAGTACGAAAACCTCTAGGAGGGCATAATAGAGCGGGTGGCTCAGATTCGTGCTCAGTAACCCCACACATTTGTTCCCTTGTTTTTGATTTCAGGGATATAAATCCATATTGTTGGGAGAATATAATGTCCCAGAATTTCCAAATAATTATTTTTAATTATATGGATTTATTTTGAGACATAAAAATTTGACGGCACATTATTCTAAGGCCAGGAGTGCCAGAAATGATCCATCCAAAAAATTTAATCTTTAAATTTCATGTGGGAGGGGTTTTCCTAAAAAATTGAATATCACATAAAAGGGTTCCCATATCTGAAATATGAGTGTACCATTGCATTTAGGATGGAAGATTTATCCTAGGTGTGATTTAAGTATAGTCAGTGCATTCCTCTAGTGAGGAAATCGGAAAATGGAATAACTGTTAATAAAAATAATTAAATAAAATTATTTTATTTTTCAAATTCTTATAACTCAAAAATGGAGAATCAGATTAAAAATATTAGACCAACGATGAACTTGTGAGAGTATGTTTTCCTTAGGCATCTATTTACATTGTCTGGTGCGAGAAAATAGTGGAAGTTAGTTTTTGGAGGTAAATAAAATAATTAAGTAACAATTATTTTATTTTTAAATCCTTATAACTCCAAAAGTGTAAATCCGATTGGAAATCTAATGGTACCATTGAGCTCATGAGGGTGTGTTCCCCTTAGGTGAAGCCTAGCCTTGATTGACTCCAGTCAAATGTAACTTTTAATAATTTTTGAACTTTTTAGGTATGTTCAGTAAATGTGCAAGTGGAGATTTCTATCTTTTGAACCGATTCTCAGAGTGAAAATCCAATAACACCATTGAATTTTCAGTACTGAGATTCTCTTAGGAATAGTATAACATTGACGGGAAATGTTCGGATGAATAAGATAATTTTTGGACTTTTTAGAAAAAATAATAAAATAACAAGATGAGTTATTTTATTCTTTCTGCAACCGTTGAGTGGAGGATGGAATGACCAAAGTGTAATAACAGACATTAAATAAGAGAAATTTAATGACACATCCCTTTGGATATGTAACCGAAAAATGTGTGTATTAATGGATCATTAATTTTGGTTCATTAATATACTATATTAATGAACAAAATGTGGTGTAGTTTCATTTATTTAATAAATCATTTGGCATTGGAATTGGAAACCCAAGGGAGGAACCTCTGATGAAATGCAGACAAATTTCCTCTCCAATGAAGAATGGTGGAGAAACAATGACTGTTGTGGGAATTGATCCAAGGATCGACAAACAACGAAGAACGACTTCAAACACAGATCTTCTCCATCATCTACAACATTGTTTCCACGTAGGAGGGTTTATTTGATTTACATGATTAATATACCTGTTTACCTGTTCTTTAGTAATATGAAGAATTCGGATCAACTGGCCAACAGGTTGATCAACATTTCGTTCTTTATTACAAAAAGTTGATGTAGGGTTTCATTGTGGGGTTTTAAGGATTATTATTCTTCCCCATGTTTAAGCACTGACGAAGAGGGTACAAGTCAATCCAAACAAGGAATGAACTCGCCGTCGTTCTTGGATTATGTGTGTTCCTTATGATAAACTGGTAACCATGGTGGAAAGATGAAACAATGGGCCTCACAGTGAAGGCAACGACTCGGGAAGCCTGTAGGCTTAGACGAGAAAGAAAAATGTCCATCGGAGAATCTCTGGTGGCCCACAGAAGCAAACGACGGTGGGGCGATGCCTACAACTGGAAGAGGTGGCCAGCCAAGCTGTACATGTGAAGGAGTGGCACCCATAGGCACGGTGGTGGTAGGAGAAGTGACAAGTCAGGCCGTAGTTGTAGAGCTGGGTGGTTCTGACGCGCCATGTGGGGAGACGATCAGCCCGCTCTTACCGCTCGCCTAGACCATCGGCTAGCTCTAGCTGGTCGTATTGGAAGAAGGGGTGGTTCCCCACTGACACCGCCCGCTAGACACACTAGACGCACCATGCCCGGTCGGCCTACGTGGATTCATGCTATGTTCTTCCAGGCGGCACGAACCCGTCGGCCTGGCCAGATTCGTGAGACAGGCCTGACCCGCGAGCTGAACCGGACCCACCAGTGGGGCTGGACCCGCCATCCTAGCCTTGTCCTCTAGAGGCTCTATGTAGAGACCCAAAGCTTAACGTACATGGACATTACATTACTTTTGCATAATACTTAGTACATAACAAAAACACACACACAAGGACCATAATAGTTTAGTGTCTTTGGAAACGTGGAATATAATCTTCTAATTGTGGTGAAAGATATTCAACATCTCCCATAAAGATCTTCCTTTTTTAACATAAAAACATTATTTATATCCTGGGGAAAGGAAAACATAAAAGGGTGAGCTCAAATTCTCAGTAAGGGTAAACAAAAGAAATATCAATCACATCATATTCATAAGAGCATAACATTTTGGAAATCTTAACCTGCAAAAGAGATCATAATATTATAACATGGGATAAATCATAGTAGTGAAATGTAATCCCAATAATCATAACATAAAACATGAAACTTTGTGGAAAACACACATAATCATAGATAATCATTTCTTATTAGTCAATACTCATTGCCAATACTATCTTAGTGGACAAAGTCCATTTCTGAACTGAGTTTATTCCTCGTTTCAGTCCTGTTTCACTGAACCGGTTTAACCTGTCGTTCCAGCCATGTCTATCTCATGAGATATAAAATATTTACCCAATGCATTAGAGGTAAATATAGTTCCCACACATCTCATAATGATACCATTATAATGTGTGCCACAAAATCATAAACCATACATCATAGCATAACCCATGTAATAAAAACGAGATTCTTAAACATCATGAAATCATAAAACAATTCATATAAGATAAAGGAATTCATAAAAAAATATTTCCATCACAACATAATCAAATTAATGTAACAATAGGGATAGAAACATAACCCTATATTATCTTTGATGGAAAATAATTTTGATAAAACACTTGACCTCCATTCTTGAGGAAAATATCTATTATACTTCAAAAACATCTTTCCTTTCATAACATGTCATACAAATTTAAACTAAAAGAAGTTGATTAAAAATAACCATGAAAACATGTAAAGTAAGATTCTTGGAAATAATGTTTTAAAAATCCATTCATGTCGTATAAGTTAAAAAAACATTCTTCTCGTACTTTTGTCGGAAAAGTCAAAAAGTACCTCGTACGAAAAACGACATAAGATTTATTTCATATCTTTTACTATAAACTCAGCGAAGGGTAAAATTGGATATAAACTATTTTAGAAGGATATAAATATTACATATTGAGGAAACAAGGATGTGGATAATAAAATACACCCCATTAAATACCAAAGTATAAACAATCTCGGATAAAATGAGATTGTGATATTTTCCCTTACCTTAGGTCCGATTTGCTTTGTAAGTGTCCGAACCTCCTGTATAATGATTTAAATAATGTCATTGAATTATTCCAGAATCATACTCATTGTTATGATATCATATATGGTTCACTTATGACATTATATTACCCGTTCTTTTGTAAATTCCATGTTAAAAGCGTTTTGGGTAAAATCGTTTCATTTGTCGTCCGTGTTTTGACATGTAATTATTCATATGATTATTAAGATCATGATTACTTAATTCCAGAATATAAAACATGATTTATATATAATATATATTCAGAATATAAATATATATAATAGATCACTAAATGGAAAGAAATACACCGTTCATGGAGACGGTAGGCCGTACGTACGCATGAACGCTGTTTTCGTTTCCTTATTGAGTTGAATGGAATTAAGTAGATGAAATACATATATATACACATAAATCCAGTATCATTATTATTTCATATATTTCATGATTACTTATTATAAATACTTTATAATCATTCCTTAATGGTTAACGTGGAGAATGAATCTCATCGCGTCGTGGAGACGGTAGTCCGTACGTATGCACGAGCGATGACATCGTTCTCATTATCGTGGAATTGTATTGGAGTGTATGTATACTATTTAAGAATCAATATCACTTTACAATAATTATATATATTTATTATTTACACCATTATACCCATCCATGTAAGGTGGTGGTGGAAAATAGATTACACCACGGCGTGGAGACGGTATTCCGTACGTACGCACGTGCGGTGATTTCATTTTCCGTAGGATGGATAGATGGTGAAATAGGGTTGTTTTATAATTATAATAACATATCATTATATGAGTGATACTGATGTTATTACTTCATAATTAATCAACCTAATAAGAATAAGTGTAAGAAGAAATAAAGTTGAAAGAATCGGTAACGGATATTACCTCTTCTTTGAAGCGCCTCTTTGAGTCCACCTCTTAGGGAACTAAAATTGGTCTTTGAAGAAGACCAGGACCTCTAGGATGTTGATAGGGAAGTGGAGAAGAGAATTTTTCAGGGTTTTTCTGAGCTTTAAGGCTCAATGTGGTGTTAGGAAGAGAGGGAGGAGGTGCCTTTTTATAAGGGAGGAGAG
The DNA here is from genome assembly GCA_963277665.1 of Viscum album. Lineage (NCBI taxonomy): Eukaryota > Viridiplantae > Streptophyta > Magnoliopsida > Santalales > Viscaceae > Viscum > Viscum album. The sequence goes on from OY728160.1 coordinate 491,468,643, forward strand.
GGGCACCTTTGGAATAACTAAAAATATTATTTTATTATAAGTCATATTTGGTTTTTAATAGCTCCAAATTGAGTTATTTCGAAGCTAAGGTGGGGATGGGTCGAAATCCTATCATCAAATATAATTTAGACAAGTTTAGGTTTCTATTTTAACCTTATCATATAGATTTAACTTTAAGTTAAATAATTTTTCTTTTACCAAGTCTTCTTGTTTTATTACACTATAAGGTTAATAAACTTACTATAACAAGACAAAATAACCCCAAGTTGTTTATTATTAAAATATATAACCTTATCTAAGTAATTTGGCCGAACCGTAGATTTTTAGGAATAAAATAACAATTAATAATATAATATTTGTTTTCAAAACTATTTGATGTCAATTTTGACACTATTTGGTAATTGATTTTTTTGAAAATCATAACAGAATGATTAGTTCGAAAACAGTTAACTAAATCAATACTAACATGTCATATTAACCTATAAAAGTATTGTAATTCATAAAAAGTCTCAAATTACATTTATTTTTGTATTTATAACATCAATTATGTCAATATTTCATTAATAAGATAATTATTGCAACATCATTGTGTCATAAATAAATTAAATTATATTAAGTCTAAAAATTACAAATAAAATACCATTATCTAGGAAATCTTTTTATCTTTCTAATTAAAATTTATAGTCTAATTTATCTTATGTATAACTCTATATTAAAAATTCATTAGTTATTAAACTTTGATTTTAACTATTTTAACCCTTCTTTAAATAAATTGATAATAAATGTCCTAATTTAATCCAAGTGGGCCTAAATGGTCATATTGTATTCCTAAGATTGTTTTCGGTCGAATTACACTTATCCAATAGAATTAGGACATGTGTTAGGGTAATAATTATATCATTTTACCCTTCACTACCCTATTTACTTTTAACCGTGGTAAAAAAAAGTAAAAAGTTACTATTCACCAAAAATTATTTTCATCTCATTGAACCACATTTTAGTCCTTGATATTAACCATGTCTCTCGGAGTTCCAAAATTCCACTCACAGAATTGATAAAATTAAGTTTTATGAAAAATACAGTTTTTTAACTACCACTTAGTGGTTTCACTATTCATCAAAAAATGAATGTTTCCAGAAAAATACCAAAAATTAGGCCTAAGCTATATTTGATATTATGAAGTCAAAAATGATGTCTATTTTATAAACTTCAAAACATATCAGTTACATTAACTAATTTAAAAATTAATTTCCATTGTCAAAACAAATAGCATGTTTTTAAGAGATAATAACTATCAAAAGATTGACACTTGTTTATATCTGGTTTAAATGTGAAATTACATCCAATGACCAACATTGTATTAAATTGTAAAAATATATTATAAATTTACTTTAAAACCACTCAAACTAATAATTTATCACTATTAATTATTTAGATTAAAAATTTTGTTTTTAATTAAAATTTAGTAATTTTCACTATTCATCAGAATATGAAAGTTATCCAAAAAGTACCAAAATTTCACACTAAGATAATTTCAATATTCCGAATCCAAAAATGAAGTCCATTTTCAAAAATAAAAATTTACAAAAATTCAAAAACTGGTTATTACTATTCATAACGGCTGGTTTTAATAATATTTTAATAACATATCGTAGTTTAGTGAAACTCGGTATTGCGTACTACACACGCTATCGAGGAAGGTCGCGATTTTGTGTAATGCAAGGAAATTCAAAGATGTGTGTTGTGCAAGATCCTTTTGGTTTAGCGTACAACACAAGACATTAATGAAATTAAAAATAATATTTTTCATAAAATCTCGGGGTGTTACATTCTACCCCCCTTAAAATGAATTTCGCCCTCGAAATTTGTTGGGGTTATAAATGGTTTACTACTCAAAAGTTTCTTTAATAGAAACCCACATTGTAAAAAGGAATACCAAAACTTGGCTTTAAAAATTAATGGATGAAACGTAACGGTTACACAAATTAACTAATCAGTGGGTTTTCACATAGGATAACATAGGTGAAAATATGGATATGGAAGAAAAATCTAACCATCGTGTTCTGATTGAGAATGGTAGAGAACATGGCTATGAAAAATCCATCAATCACAAATCCATAGATTTGTGATGATCTAAGGTACCATCTGATTCATCGGATATAAGGGCACTAGGACAACATATTTGGTTTTCAAGATCATTTCCCTAAAGTTGATGAAATTGGAATTAGAAGTAATACTTTCGTGATTTTGGTACAGTCTCACAGTTGTTCGTTATTTGGACAATTTCCACTTCATCTCTTAAAGAAATGAAGTTGAATTTTTCATTCGTGAAGTGTTAGTAGATCATGTTATAGAATGATGGGTCATTCCATATGTCTCAAACAAAAGGATATAAAAGTTATCAAAAATAAATAAGTCCATCTATAGTGAGATTAATCATATATGGTTCCTAAAGTGGACTTAAACTTAATATATCATACTGCTTAATATAATAAAACTAGTTTCTACTAAACAGGGACTTCCTTTAGGCCAGTGGTAGCCAATAAAGGCCAGTCGCACTTCGGTTGTGGGTTTGATTCCCACAACATTGTCCGACACGATGGGTTGTCGCTCGTCCTGCAGGTTGTCCTTTTTCTAAAACTACATTACTATAACATCCCATCAATAATATCGAAAAAAGTTCTATCCTTAAACAATACTAACTTATTTGCAACATAATCCATTCCAATCTTTAGTCTTGTCTAAAATACTTCGGTCCATGCTCATAGTATAAAGAAAACAATTACTTGAAATGTCATCAACCAAGTATGTGAATACCATCATTTATCCCCCATATATCTTGTTGGTCAAATTCCAATCATGTGAATACCTTAATCATGTATTCTATTGAAAAATGAATACCCATTAAACCTTAGTGAAAACATAAATGCTATCAAAAGTTAACTCTTTCCACATACCAAAATCCAAAAATTCTATATACTCAAACCATGATATAACCTTCTCCTTATATCAGTCATGAGCTCATGAATACTATCAAACATTTAATTTTATCCTTATCCCTTCATTATGTGCATATCATCTACATTCCAAAAATATCTGAATAACCTTTCATGGATACTGGTACCATTAATCATACACTTTCAAAACTCAAGGAAAGACAACAGTTTACCAATCCTTATATGTCTCTTTATTCCATAGTACCATGAGATTACTTATACAACATTACACATGATAAACATGTAATCATTCCACTACCTTCTTAAACAATTGACTGAGCTTCAACAATTCTTTCATCTCACATATGATTTTTAGTCTCTTCATCATCATCAACATAAATACTACCCATACGACCGTACTGATTCTCTTCATGTGACTTTCCCTTAGGGAATTGTTTTTCATAATGCCCGTTCATTCCACATTTAAAACATTTAACCATTGTTGATGTCGTAGAAATACCATTATCCTAATCCCTGATGTTAACTGAACCTTTTCCTTTGCACTTACTGGATTTGTGTCCTTCTTTTCCACACCCAAAGCATCTTCCAGTTCCTTTGAAACATTCTCCTTGATGCCTCTTCCCACATGATTTACATAGGTGAAATTGAACTTTCTTTCCTCTATGATCATCATGAAACTCCATCTTTCTCTTATTAGCCGAGTCAGGAAACTTACCAAAGTTGAGATTATTGATCATATTATGAGATTTCCGATTAGGCATAATAACGATGTTTGGACTTACAAATCCCATTTCATTTGGTTTCTCATGAAGAATATCATTCCATTGTTCGTCACATCCTCCATTATGATGAATCTTCTTGTTTCCAGCCATTTTCTAAAACCCAAAAAGAATAGTGTGAGAGGAAAAAACCACGCTAGGGAAAAAAATATAATAAATGGGGAGTACATTTAATATCTAACATCTTGGGATACCATAATTCTAGTACTATAACCTATACTTATACTTAACCTTAGGGACATCCCTAAACATACATTAGAAATATCTCTAGGGATCTCACTAAAGTTCTCGCATCCTAGTTTCCAATGGTTGACTAAACCTTTCCTCTAATACCAACATTATAGACCCGAAGCTTAACGTACATGGACATTACATTACTTTTGCGGAATACTTAGTACATAACAAAAACACACACACAAGGACCGTAATAGTTAAGTGTCTTTGGAAACTCGGAATATAATCTTCTAATTGTGGTGAAAGATCTTCAACATCTCCCATAAAGATCTTCCTTTTTTTAACCTAAAAACATTCTTTATATCCTGGGGAAAAGAAAACATAAAAGGGTGATCTCAAATGCTCAGTAAGGGTAATCAAAAGAAATATCAATCACATCATATTCATAAGAACATAACATTTTGGAAATCTTAACCTGCTAAAGAGATCATAATATCATAACATGGGATAAATCATAGTAGTGAAATGTAATCCCAATAATCATAACTTAAAACATGAAACTTTGTAGAATACACAAATAATCATAGATAATCATTTCTTATTAGTCAGGACTCATTACCAAGACTATCTTAGTGGAAAAAAGTCCATTTCTGAACTGAATTCATTCCTCGTTTCATTCCTGTTTCACTGAACCGGTTTAACCTGCCGTTCCAGCCATGTCGATCTAATGAGATATAAAATCTTTACCCAATGCATTGGAGGGAGATATAGGTCCCACCCATCTCATAATGATTCCATTATTATGTGTTCCACAAAATCATAAACCATACATCGTAGCATAACCCATCACTACTGGAAAATGTACCTATCCCCACGGTTTTCACCAAAACCGTGGGGATAGACCCCCCCTATACCCACGGTTTTGGAAAACCGTGGGTATAGGTGAATTTCGATGACCTATACCCACGGTTTGCCAAAACCGTGGGTATAGGGGGCTCTATCCCCATGGTTTTGGCAAACCGTGGGTATAGGTCATCAAAATTCACCTATACCCACGGTTTTCCAAAACCGTGGGTATAGGGGGGGTCTATCCCCACGGTTTTGGTGAAAACCGTGGGGATAGGTCTGGGATAAAATACCTATACCCACGGTTTTTCAAAACCGTGGGTATAGGTCATTTTTGTGTCCGCAGGAATTTTTTTTCCGCGGGAATGAATTTTTTTTTGGCGGGAACCCTATACCCACGGTTCTTCCCTCTATACCCACGGTTTTTATAACTATATTTAACTAAATAGATATATATATACATATATGTGAAGTTAGGGTAGTGGTTAGATGCGGTGTTTGCAGCGAAGAGGTTGCGGGATCGAAACTCGGCGCCTGCATTATTTTAGGACCTATACCCACAGTTTTGAAACCGTGGGTAAAAGCCATTGAAACCGTGGAAATTCTCTATGCTTCGGTCACACGGTGGAAGGACACCTATACCCACGGTTTTCCAAAACCGTGGGTATAGGCTGGGGACCTATACCGACGGCGTTCCAGCCCGCGGTTCCCAAAACCGTGGGTATAGGCTATACCCACGGTTTTGGAGGCTATACCCACGGTTTTGAACCGTGGGTATAGGCCGTTTTTCCAGTAGTGCATGTAATAAAAATGGGATTCTTAAACATCATGAAATCATAAAACAATTCATATAAGATATGAGAATTCATAAAAAAATATTTCCATCACAACATAATATAATCAATGTAATAATAGGGATAGAAATAGAACCCTATATTATCTTATATGGAAAATAATTTTGATAAAACACTTGAACTCCATTCTTGAGGAAAATATCCTTTCTACTTCAAAAACATTTTACCTTTCTTAACATGTCATACAATTTTAAACTAAAAGAAGTTGATTAAAAATAAACTTGAAAACTTGTAAAGGAATATTTTTGGAAATAATGTTTTAAAAATCCATTCATGTCGTATAAGTTAAAAAAAATATTCTTCTCGTACTTTTGTCGGAAAAGTCAAAAAGTACATCATATGAAAAACGACAAAAGATTTCTTTCATATCTTTTACTATAAACTCACCGAAGGGTAAAATTGGATATAAACTATTTTATAAGGATATAAATATTACATATTGAGGAAACATGTATGTGGATGATAAAATAAACCCCAATAAATACCAAAGTATAAACAATCTCGGATAAAATTAGATTGTGATATTTTCTCTTACCTTAGGTCAGATTTGCTTTGTAAGTGTCCAAACCTCCTGTATAATGATTTAAATAATGTCATTAACTTATTCCAGAATCATACACATTGTTATGATATCATATATGGTTCACTTATGACTTTATACTACCTATTCTTTTGTAAATTCCATGTTAAAGAGCGTTTTTGGTAAAATCGTTTCATTTGTCGTCCGTGTTTTGACTTGTAATTATTCATATGATTTCTAAGATCATGATTACTTAATTATAGAATATAAAACATTATTTATATATAATATATATTCAGAATATATATATATATATATAATAGATCAGTAAATGGAAAGAAATACACCGTTCATGGAGACGGTAGGCCGTACGTACGCATGAATGCTGTTTTCATTTCCTTATTGAGTTGAATGGAACTAAGTAGATGAAATACTTATATATAAACATAAATCTAGTATCATTATTATGTCATATATTTCATGATTACTTATTATATATACTTTATAATCATTCATGAATGGTTAACGTGGAGAATGAATCTCATCGCGTCGTGGAGACGGTAGTCCGTACGTACGCACGAGCGATGATATCGTTCTCATTATCGAGGATTTGTATTGGAGTGTATGTATACTAATTCAGAATAAATATAAATTTTCAATAATAATATATAGTTATTATGTACACCATTATACCCATCCAAGTAAGGTGGTGGTGGAAAATAGATTACACCACGGCGTAGAGACGGTATTCCATACGTACGCACGCGCGATGATTTCGTTTTCCATAGGATGGATAGATGGTGAAATAGGGTTGTTTCATACTTATAATGACATATCAGTATATGAGTGATACTGATGTTATTACTTCATAATGAAACAACCTAAGAAGAAGAAGTGGAAGAAGAAATAAAATTGAAAGAATCGGTAACGGACATTACATCTTCTTTGAAGCGCCACTTTGAGTCCTCCTCTTATGGAACTAAAATTGGCCTTTTAAGAATACCAAGACCTCAAGGATGTTTCTAGGGAAGTGGATAAGAGAATTCGGCAGGGGTTGGACAAGCTTGAAGGCTCAATGTGGTGTGAGGAAGAGAGGGAGGAGGTACCCTTTTATAAGGGAGTAGAGGGGCACCTTTGGAATAACTAAAACTATTATTTTATTATAAAGTCATATTCGGTTTTTAATAGCTCCAAATTGAGTTATTTAGAATCTAAGGTGGGGATGGATCTAAATCATATCATCCAATAGATTTTAGACAAGTTTAGGTTTCTATTTTAACCTTATCATTTAGATTTAACTTTAAGTTAAATAATTTTTCTTTTACCGTGTCTTCTTGTTTTATTACACTATAAGGTTATTAAACTTACTATAACAAGCCAAAATAACCCCAAGTTGTATATTATTAATATATATAGCCTTATCTAAGTCATTTGGCCGAACCTTGGATTTTTAGGAATAAAATAACAATTAATAATATCATATTTGTTTTAAAAACTATTTGATGTCAATTTTGAAACTATTTGGTAATTGATTTTTTTGAAAATCACAACAGAATTATTAGTTCGAAAAAAGTTAACTAAATCAATACTAACATGTCATATTAACATATAAAATTAGTTTAATTCATATAAAGTCTCAAATTACATTTATTTTTGTATTTATAACATCAATTATGTCAATATTTCATTAATAAGATAATTACTGCATCATCATTGTGACATAAATAAATTAAATTATTTTAGGTCTAAAAATTACAAATAAAATACCATTATATAGGAAATATTTTTATATTTCTAATGAATATTTATAGTAGAATTTATTTTATGTATAACCCTATATTAAAAATTATTTAGTTATAAAACTTTGATTTTAACTATTTTAACCCTACTATAAATAAATTGATAATAAATGTCCTAATTTAATCCAAGTGGGCCTAAATGGTCATATTTTATTCCTAAGGTTGCTTTTGGTCGAACAACACTTATCCAATAGAATTAGGACATGTGTTAGGGTAATAATTATATCATTTTTACCCTTAACTACCCTATTTACTTTTAACCGTGGTAAAAAAAGTAAAAAGTTACTATTCAACAAAAATTATTTTCATCTCATTGAACCCAATTTTAGTCCTTGATATTAACCGTGTCTTTTGGATTTTCAAAATTCCACTCACAGAAGCGATAAAATTATGTTTTATGAAAATTCAGTTTTTTAACTACCACTTAGTGGTTTCACTATTCATCAAAAAATGAAAGTTTCCAGAAAAATACAAAAAATTAGGCCTAAGCTATATTTGATATTATGAATTTAAAAATAATTTCTGTTTTATAAAATTTGAAACATATCAGTTACATTAACTAATTTAAAAATTAATTCCCGGCGTCAAAATAAATAGCGTGTTTTTAAGAGATAATAACTATCAAAAGATTGACACTTGTTTATATCTGGTTTAAATGTGAAATTACATCCAACGACCAACATTGTATTAAATTGTAAAAATATATTCTAAATATACCTTAAAACCTCTCAAACTAATAATTTATCACTATTAATTATTTTTATTAAAAAATTTGTTTTTAATTAAAATTTAGCAATTTTCACTATTCATCAGAATATGAAAGTTATCCGAAAAGTACCAAAATTTCACACTATGCTAATTTCAATATTCCAAATCCAAAAATGAAGTCCATTTTGAAAAATAAAAGTTTACAAAATTTCAAAAGGTTGTTATTACTATTCATAACGGCTAGTTTTAATAAGATTTTAATAGCATATCGTAGTTTAGTGAAACTCGGTATTGCGTACTACACATGCTATCGATGAAGGTCGCGATTTCATGTAATGCAAGGAAAGTCAAGGATGCGTGTTGTTCAAGATCCTTTTAGTGTAGCGTACAACACACGACATTAATGAAATTAAAAAGAATATTTTTCATAAAATCTCGGGGTGTTACACTCTAAACCTGGGGTCCCAATGGGCCATAGATGAGGGCCCAAAGGGCCTTCCGGGCCGGACCCCTATCGGACCTAGACCCGACCAGTCCAACTTCGATAATTTTTTCATATCTTCTAAACCAGACATCTATTTCATGAAACCTCTACGGCACCCGAACCATTAGGAAGAGGCTATCATTTTGAGATACTTCACCTGGATTTTGGATATTGTTGGATTATAGTTGGGTTGGATCGAACTGGAATCCAACCAGACCTTCAATACAAAAATGCTTATAACTTACAGACCAGGCGTCTGATTGACGCGGCATCTGTTGAGTTGGAACCCTTAAGATATGGAATTCCTTCGAGTTACTTCTTCATGAGACATAGTGGTGGTTGAAATATGACTAGTGGATTAAGGAGAAGAATCATCGATACTAAAGCGCGTTGAGTGCTGGAAAATTGTTGTTGGATGTCAAGTGAATAACAACCTTTTTTGGAATAGAATCAGAGTGAACCTGTGTGGATCGAAGACTTATTACCATGGGTGGATAAGAACTAATGTAACTCAATGAGTATCGGGAATAGAGAAGTCTATCATGGATCAGCGACTTACAATTCTGTGTGGATCAACGACTTACGACTGTGCATGGATCGAAAACATACGACCCTGTGTGCATCAACGACCTACGACTCTGTGTGGATCGATGAATTACGAATCTATGTGGGTCAACAGTAGCGTGACCCGATGAGGACCATCCTTAGAGAGGTGAAATCTAGATCATTGTCTTATGAACTTGTATTGATCAGTGACTTATGACCTAGTGTGGACTAGCCGTAGCGTGACTCGATGAGGACCATCCTTTGAGCGACCCATCATTGATCACTGATTTATGACCCTGTGTGGATTGACAACTTATGATCATGTGTCGATCAGTGACTTATGACCCCGTATGGATCAGAAATATAATGTCTTCTTCATGGCTCAATAGAGGAACTTCTCAACAGAATAAGATTATTATGCTTTATGACTATTTATCGTTATTCTTGTTCTTATGTTATCTAACTGGTGTGAGCTATCTTTAACCTTGTTCTTTTTGATTGGGATCATGCTTTGTTGTTTTTTCCTTTTTTGAATTCGGGGAGACCTTTGTGGGTCACAGGGTCCCTACAGAGTATTTTTATACTCACCCCTACATGGGCTTTTCCAACACAATGTTGTGTATTGTGAAAACTATGAGCAACTTTGACCAAGATTTGGGAGCCAGGACTACATAGTTCATGGAGGAGACCGATTGATGTGGAGAGTCACATCGATGAGCTTTACCTTCCCTTCAGGTATGATCCTTGGTAGACGACATTAAGAGTTGTTTTTACTTTTTCATGTATAATATTTTTGTTGGGTTTTTATACTATCACATTCTGCTTCAGTTCACAATTTTACATTCAGCATTTATACTACGTGGTTTCCTCTTATTGTGTACCGGGTCTGTGTATTTTCTTGTTTAAAGGAAATTCCTTCCCATTTTATGGATATGACTTTCTGATGGTAGTGCCAACCCCTGGGCAATGGAAGGAATTATTGGGTTTGTCATAGAACGGTCTCTGGGGGACGAGCCATGACCTAAGATGTTCTTGGATCGGAAATGGTATTACAAAAATTTTATCATGGTTTTAAAAACATAAATTGAAAAACATTTCATAGTTGTATCGTTGGGTACGGTGAGAAAGAGAGATTGTTGGAATTAGTGATTGTGACACCACTATGAAGTAACCTATTTTATACAGATGATATGCTCTTAGAATCGATATTATTTGGATCCAAACTTATTCTTTTTTAGGATTAAGAGTTTCTAGTATGTATTGTCTCATAGGCTAGATCCCGATTGGAATGTGCACTGTTTTCTGGGTTTTTTTTCTACATTATAAATGATTTCAGGGATATTGGATTTCATGTATAATTATATTACATATCTCTGCCATCTTTTTTTTAATTTCAAAATACAACATGTAAATTGTGAAAACTGAAGGACTGTTGGAGAATTTTTTTAAATTGTTTTTTTATGAAATACTTGTGAAACAATTTTTTTAAAGATACATCTAGTTAATTAATTTTATTAGAACATATATAGTTTCCCATTTAGTATCCTACTGGGCTCTATTTCTCACACCATATCTTTTCACATTTTGTAGTCATATACCTTGTTTTTCAGGAAAAAAATGGGTAAATGAATTTTATAGCATGATGGCTTCTATCTACACCATTGTTTTGGTTTTGAGGTGATAGTTGGCCACATGGAGAATATTTTTTCTAGAATTTTTAAACATTCTGTTTTATCTAGCTTGGCTCATTGTATCTCCCTTTTTTTACATTTTTTACTCTAGTTTTTTGTCTTGTTTTCCTTATTTCTGATATTTGTTTTGTTATCATTATTTTAGGTCACCCCATAATGGGATGACTTGGGAGACTGGTCTAGATTACTCAAGTTGGTCAGTTACAGTCCCCACCCTGATCCTATAAGACCTATTTTGGGTATAAATACAACTTTTTATGGTTTTGGTGCAATCCTAAGGATCTTACCTGAAGAATAGGTAATGTTCATCAATGAGAATTTGTTTTATTTCTTCCCCCACCGCATTAAATTATTGTTAAACCATGATGATGTACTAACCATTGTATCTTCAATATACATATTTGTTGTTATAATATATTAATTACCTAAATAAATACCCAATTCCTTTAAATGGGTTAAAGGTCATTATTTGTGTGTATTGTGAACTACCCCCTCACGAACTAATATCATTAATTTTTTCATTACCCCATCTCAAGGTTGGGTATGATTATGTATATAATGTATATATATGATATTTGTAAAATAATTATATATATATATATTAAGTCATCATATCATATATATATATATATACCTTATTAACTTTCCATTCTTTAGGAGATACGATAATGTCACTCTTGTTTATGGACTACCGCCTCATGAAGCGATGTGATTCGTTTTTCAGTAATGCTTGACATGGAAGGTAATAATGATAATGTTAATAAATATATGTAATATAGATTTCATAATAATGGAATTATTTAAAAATTTATCATTCTAAAAATATAATAAATAATTTTCTTTTTTACACTTAAAAATGATATCATCGTTCGTGTACATGTAGATTATCTCCTTCACGAAGCGATGGTCACTCAAGCGTACGTATGACCAACCTGCTCCAGGGTTATAGCATAGTTAGTTTTTCATAACCATCATTGATAATTGGTTATGAAATTATAATTAATGTATAAATATAATAATTATAACATGATCATTATTCATGTGATGATATAACTATATAGTATGCGCATGTACAGAACCTTTCCTGATGAATCAAGCATGATAAAATAAGGAAATTAACTCATTAGACAATGAAAATAATGAATGATTATTTACAAACTAGTGATAAGATGTTATTAATGGATAATATATGACATTATAAATATGAGTATGGTTATATTATAAGTTTGTAACCTGTTTTAAATCACCATTAATTATATTTAATCATTTTTAACTACATAGAAACTTGAGTCAATGGATTTAATCTCAAATTAGCTTCCATTGAGACTTATTTTATATTAAGCTACAGTTCACTTTAATGTTGAGTATATACTGCCCCATTGATATGTTATATAATTATTACTAAATAATTTACATTATTTTAGGTTTTAATGTAATTTATTTAATCCAAGGAGTTTTTTTATTTACAATTACCAACTTGTAAGTAATTTCTTAAATCATTTTATTTTCATTGGATTATATTACATCTCTATTGTATTTGATATTCTAAGACTATGTGTGTAATGACAAATTATTATAATATGTTTTATTTACAGATATATTATTTGTTTCAAATTTTATACAAAATATCGATTTATCGACTATTTCTCTCTTTAGCATTATGTTTTTTAGGGTTTATTTCAGAATCTCATTTTAATCAAGATAGTTTAAGCATGTATTTTTATTGATGGATATTATTTGATTATTTTCTAATGAACCATTTATATTTTCATCTTATATGGTTACCCATTAAATTTTTCATCAATTGTACTATTTTTCTACTCTTTCATACTTAAAATGATTATGAAAATGATAATATATCTTCATTTCCCTATCCGATAAAAAATCCATTTAATTCCAAAACCATGTTTTAAAAAAAATATTTTGAATTATCTAAATCATTTTTTGAAGAACTTTTTACCCATTTTTTATTTAATTTTTTAAATAAATATTTTTTTCATTTTATGAACATGACACTTTTTTGACTATTTTATAGTGAAAACTAAATATTATGTTTCCCTTAAACAACATGTATAGATTTACCCATTATTAAGACTACCATTTTTTTGAAGCTTCCTTTGCATGTAAACAAGTTTCTTATTTATAATTCTTTCCCCAAAATTCTAGAAATTATACATTTTTAAAATTTATTTTCAATGAAAACGTATTGAAAATATTTTTATGGATATTCTATTTTTAAAATAAAAAGGTAGATTTTAAATGAAATGTGATTTTACTCTAGAAATGTTCTGTATAATATTTAAAAATAATTTTCCATCTAATAATAAATTACATAATGACACATATGGTTTAACAGGTATATACTCCAATTATACCATCCTTATTATTTCATTCGATGGTATATGATTAGTTTCACTAGGGATATATTTTGTTTATACCATTAATTTTACTCTTGATTATTTCTGATTGTGATTAATGGTTTGGGAAATTATTTATATTTTTTATTCTATTTTAATTATGAATTTATATGCTGATTTTGGTGTACCCCTTCTATATGAAAAATTAATTGGACATTCAATGTAATGGGTGGGGCCTGCTTAATCCCCTCGACGCATCAATAGGTCTCATTAGACATGATATATATAGTTTTTTATGACGCCTTACCCTTTTATATAGATTTATTAGCACAAGCCTCTGTTTGATTATATTTCTTAGAATAAGACTTGATGGTATTATATGACTTGGAAAAGGCCATGATGGTATGTTATAGATGTCCATAATTATGAATTCCATCATTATGAATTTAATTATTGATATTCCATGTGACTATTAGATTAGTTTGAGTATATATGGTCTTTTTTAATGCTCATTTTATTATTTATATGTCATTACTTTCTCATATTTTATTCCATACATATTATTCTCATGTTATTTATAAAATGGTATGTGTTTTATTTATTTTTCATTCCATTTTGATTATTATTAATTTATTCATATATGAAATTTTATTATTACCCTTATTGAGTGTCTTAGATCACCTATTTTATATTTTCCCAAGAATACCAGGATATTTTTTTGATTGATTTGTATAGAAAACTAAGCGTAATAATGCACTGTCAAAGAAATTTCTTTCTGTATTTTATGTTTTAAAATGAAATGACAATTTCATATATGTATTTAGTTTACTAACATTATTGAACTATTCAGTACTACATTATGTTACTCTTTAAATCGCATGCGAATGAAAAAAATAAGAAACCACCTCTGTGCTTTTGGAGTATAGCCTTCAATAGTTGATATCAAAGAAAGATTAATATAAACATCGGGAACTATATTTTGAAAAACATTTATTATGGAATATGACCCTTTGATATTCTTTGAGGATAAATATTGAAGAATATACTCATGTTTCAGAAAGGAATATATTTTTTGGGTTTTCCTAAAAAATACATCCATATTTAGAGACTACAAGTAGTCATCGTTCTTGAATATATGTTCCTAGGGCTAATAACTCTTAAACAGTGAAATTTTTATTGACTATATCACCATCTGGTTCATGGAGAAAGGTTTTACTTCTTACATGGTTTTACACTCCATGGGGTTATGCATATGATAATTAATATTTTCCTTATAAACCATTATAAGGGTTTGTAAATTAATATGTCCACAAAGTAGCCATGTTTATAATTATGATATTATATATTCATAAAATTTTCAATTTATGTAATGTTTTCACTAGTTTTGGGGTTATAAAATATAGTTTATAATGTTATAATCTAATTTATGGAATTTCTTTGTTCATAAATGGTTCCTAACAGAAGGAATGGGAATTATATCAGTGTACATAATCCATATATGTATTTCCCTAATGAGAAAGGTAATGAATCTGGAGCTGGATCTCCAAATATAAGTGGTAAAATTATAACCATATTGTGTTAGCTGACATAGGTTATGAGTAATCACCCTTCCCATATGGGTTATCCTATGAATAAATAATGTTGTCTAACAATGTTATAGGGATTCATGATTTAACATCCTCCGTCATTGAATTTGATTAAAAATCAATTTTTTTCTGATAAATTGCTAAGTTCCTTAGAGAATATATTTCCTTCTCTATGATGAATTGGATGGTAGAATGGTTCATAGAGGTTTATCATCTCACAAAATATTCAGATCAATGGTGGTTATTAATTCAAAACACTATATATAATTAGTAAATAAAAACATTATAGTGGAAGATTCAAGGTAATATTCTTGGAAGAATATTTTTCTCATGATAAATGAGAGGATATGGAAATATTGGTCTTGTGTCTAGAATATAAATATGTTGGTAATGATTTTATGTATGAAGCCAAATTTACAAGGATTTCAAGTATTTTTAAGGGATAAATATTTAGTACAAATAGATATATTAAGCATTATTTTGATGGGATTATGAAAATACTTCAATGTATACTAGCTACCTAAACATTATCATCATATGAGTAAATAGTATCATGTGATATCAAGATTAAGAATAAAATTAGTAAGTCTAATGGATACTAATGGACACAAGAGAATAAATGGAAGATATAGAGAAATTTTGATAAAGGGATTAGGGGAATGATGGATTTTGCAACATGTGATACATGAGGAAGGAAACTCCTTTGTACATGATTAAATGTAAAATGAGTTTTCTTAGAGTGGGTAAAAAGAAAAACATTCACATGATTTCAAGGGAAAGAAATAATCTTCAAATGTGAAATTATTCCACTATAAAGAGATGGGGTACTGCACAAATAAACACCCTTAGTGTCAAGGGTATATACCTAAAAAGGATCTAAGGGTTCAAGGTCAAGCTTATTATATTACTACAGGTGAAGTGGAGTGATTACTATTCTTGTGATTATGGATCCACGAAATATGTTGTAAAATAATTCTATCAATGAAATTCTCCAAACATATTAGGATTGTATATAAGTAATTCTTCTATAAGGATTTAAAATCGTATGTAAAATAACTCTAAAGAAGAACAAAAATGATTCAGTGGAAATTTGAACATCATGAAAAATACATGGTTGGTGTAAAGGTAAGAATTAATATGTTCCTAATATTATGATAATGATATTGGGAAAAATATATAGTTTATATGGATAAATAAAATTGGTCTATTTTAACTACCTTGGAACTGATTAATGTAACGTCCATTTTGGAAATTAAGTGACCCTGTTTCAAGATTTATAGATCTAAATATTCTGGATGGAATATAAGGATAACTATTTATGAAATGGATAAAGTTTAACTTTTAGTGAGTTTTTAGTGGTTAATGTATTACTTCCTCCTACGGTGATATATGCATATTTTATAAGATGTGATAACTATTTTTTCATAAAAACAACTAGAAATTAAAAGAATGAATTATAATTTTGGTTTGGATATTAAAATTAATTGTAAAGTAATTTAATTACTCCAGGAATAAAATATTCATTTCACGATATTAATTTCGTAGGGTAATTGATTAATTAGAATTTGAATAAATCACAACCAAAGGATGAAATTGTGCTTGTGGAATAGAAACATATCAAGTATATTTATTTCCTTATAATTATAGATGATAAAATAAAAAATCATTTTTTAGAAAAAGATCTTTAAAAAAAATGTTATCCAATTAAGTTTATATATAATAAATTAAAGTGACATTAAATCATTATTTTTTTAATTTGAGGTATTTAACCTTCCATTGTCCAGTCCCTTACTTGTGATCGATGACCTCTATACTCTAATTAATTATTTATGAGTTTCTTGATTTTCCATTTTTTTATTTCCCAATTATAATATCTAACATGGAATCCTTGATATGTGTTATTCAAGATGTCCTTCATTCTTAATTTTCTCTCTAATAAAGAGGGTGTCTAATTAACCCTTTTTGGAAGTGTGTTTTCAACAATGATTTTCCAAATGTCAACCCCATAATCACTACGATAAAGATTAAATTGTGAAGAAACTATTAATTTATGGTTGGGATAATGTAACACTCTGAAATTTTAAATATAAAAAAATAATTTCCACTTACGACATGTAGGAAACATGTTTAGAATAAGTGATAACACTCGATCCTTTACAAAATATTTCTTTTAAATTAATTTAATCACTTTAATATCTTGAAGAAGACGCAAACCCAACTTGAAATGAACCATAATATAGTATACTAATATAGAATATTTTATAGTTTTGTGGGTATTAATTTTACTCAATAAATTAATAAAATTATATTTATCTATTTTTTATAAAAAAATAAGAACTAATAAAAAAATGTTATTCGGAAAACTGTATTTTTTTCTAAAATACGATTTACTTGTTCTTAGAAAAAATAATATTAAATAAATGTTTACCCAATTTATAATATTTATATGAAAATAAATACTTCATTTTTTATACTAGGATATATAAATATTACTAGGGTGAATTGTTTATAATTTTTAGGAATGTTTGATTTTTGGATAAACAGTTAAAAATACTATATTTTATTTGAAATCATCATTTTCATTTAGACTATTGATGAAGTTTAATTATATCATCGAAATGTTTGAAAAGTAAAATTATTTAAATTAGAAACTTATTAATATATTTTTTTCATTGGAAGAATTTTAATATTTAATTTTGATATAAAAACATTGTAAACATTTAAACATTTTCTCTTAGAAAACTCACTTTTTCATCACGTCTGTGAAATTAGTTTTAAATTTATTTGTTCATGTATTTGAATGGAATTTATAAAAAATAGATTAAATATTTTGAATAATAATAATTTATATATTTTTAAAAAGGATAACATATTATTTGACTGAAATTAATTGAGAAATTAGTAAATATTAATTATCTTTGTTATTGTAAAATTGGATTTATTAGGGATTAAGATAATAAGATAAGTGTCAAATTGACTGAAAAACTTGTATTAAATGATGGAAATATTTCTATCCTATAACATATAATACATTATAATAATCCATTTTGTATCCTTGTGGTATGGAAAAATGCGTGAAGATGTTTTTCTTTCCAAAAATCATAAATGTGCCACTCACTACACAAATAAAAGGACAACACTCTCCACAATTATTCACACCTTAAACCAATTTTTTATAAGGTAATTCCTATGAAAATAATTTCCAAACTTCCATACAATCATTCTAGAATACTTTTTCTTGTAAAAGTCCCAACATGATAGAATTTTTTTCCGACCTATGGAGGATACCCAAAGAATAGATGGTATTCTTCAACGACTATTTTTATTTTATTCCTTTCCCAAAAAATAAAATTATTATTAAACCATTATGATATATAAACATAGTATAATAAATATGGTTGTGTGTGTTTATTTATAATATTTTAATGACCTAGAACCCTCCCCATTTATATCAAATGGGTCACAAAATCATCATTCAAGTGTATAGAGGACCACCGCCTCTTGAACTGATTTCATTCATTTTTTCCATTTCCACTAATCACGGCTAGGTATGATAGTTGATATAAATTATATATATATATATGATATTTATAATATTATTAAACCTCTATAGTCATTATATCATATATAATTTTATTTACATTCCATTTTATTGGGGATACCATAATGTAAATCATGTGTACGAAATATTATCACCTCATGAAGCGTTGTGATTATTTTTTAACTAATGCTTTACGTGGAAGTAGATAAGATCAATTTTAATTAATATATGTAATATAAATTACCTAATTTTGATATTCATGTCATATTTATCATTATTAAAATATAATATATCATTCATTTTAACATTATAATGATAGCATCATTCATGTACATGTGGACTACCACTTAAAAGAAGTGATGTGAACCGTTTTCATCACTGCACTATCTAGATGATATATATACATATAAATTTATTATATTATATATATTATATAATTATAATTATGGAAATATAAAATATTAATAAACTTATTTCTATAAAGATCATTGAAATATGAAAATGTTACTCATGTGTTTGTACGACCTACCATCTCCAGGATTGTATAATAGTTTAGTTCACAAAAAACATTCATAGTTAGATTTAAAAGAATAATTTATGTAAAATTATGATAATTATGTCATTATTATTATTATATATATTATGAAACTATATAATCTTCACAATAACTATAACATTCATGATGAAATATGCTTGATAAAACAAGTAATTTATCATTAGAAACAATGAAAAAAATGAACGATTAATAACGAATGGGTGATAAGATGTCTCAAAATTGAAATATATGATATGATAAATATCAATATGGTTATATTAAAATTTAATAAAATGTTTGAAACCATTATATAGGAGGATAAATCTTGTTATACAAACAGAATACGTGAGTTATGGGATTTTGTATCAATTCATATTCCAATGAGGTTTAGTTATTATTATCCTCCAATTAAATTTTATGTGTTCTATATACTGACACTATGACATGTAATATAAATATTTCATAATAATGCATGGAATTTGAAGATTAAATTTTTATTATTTAATTTACTGATTTTTTAATTTAATATTACAAAGTGGTAAACAATTTCATAACTCAATTTATTTCAATGGGTTATGTTACTTCCTCATTATCTTTGATATTATAATATTATGTGTCTACTGAATTATCATTATATTCTATTTTATTTATAAAAAAATTAAATGGATTTAAATTTGATATAAAAAATAAATTCCTTTATTAATTCTCACTTTAACATCATGATCTTTGTGATTCCTTACTTCACAATCTGATTTTAATCTAGGTTTTATTTTTGAATTTTCATTAATGTAAATTATTTGGTTACTAATTAATATAACCCTTTAATTTTTATTATCATATGGTTATTAATGAAATTTTTCAAGTAATATTACCATTTTCGACTTTTTTGTTCTTAAAATTATAAAGAAAATGATTCTATTATGATACATCATTATTTCACACTTTGATAGAGAATTTATTTTCTTCCTAAAAATCATTTTCTAAAAATGTCTCAATTTTTTTTTAATCATTAAAAAAATAATTTATTTAATAATTTTTTACACAATATGGACATAAAAAAGTATTTAGAAGAATATTTTTTTTTCTTTTTTCAATTTGGTATTTTTATATACTTTTTTATAGTTAAAAAGGAATGTTTTTTTAAATTAAAAACCATGTATGAAATTATCTGCCATCATGACCAACATGTATTTGAATATTATTTTAATTCAAACATGGTTCTTTTTAAATAAATTTTTTATATTGTTATTTACTTATTAATATTTAATTTCTATTTTAAAATAAATGGTATCTTTGAATACTTTAGGAATTTTCTGGTTGTCAAATAAATAGTTTGATTTTCCAAGAAAGGTTATTTTCCGTAAGAAATGTTATAAGGGGAATTTGAAAATAATATTCCACATAAAAAGTACTTACATGATGTTGCTTATTCATTTATGGGGATATAATCTAATGATATTATTCTTGGATTTTCATTGGATGGTTTATGATCAGTTTGACTGGGAATATACTTTGTTGATTCTAATCATTTTACACTGGATGGTTTATTATTATGTTTATTGAATGGGGAAAGTATTTACATTTTCAATGTTATTTTTTATAAAAAAATTATATTTATTATCTTTCACACAATAATATGAAGAATACATCAGACTTTATAAGTGATTGGAAGGGCCTGCTATAGGCCCTCAATGAATTGGTAGGTCTCATGTGACATACTATATATGGTTTTGGCTGAGGCCTTACCCGTTTATATTGAAGTATGAGAACAAGCCTAGATGGTATTATATAACTGAGTATAGGAATCAATATTGTTAAATGTATTGGGAAAATCCATGAATCTATGTCTTAGATTTCCAAACTTATGAATTCAATCATTATGAACATAGTTTTATATATTTCATGTGATTATTCTATTAGATAGAACATAGATGGTCATGTTTCAAGATCATGTGATTATTTATATGAAAATATATCATCCTATTTTATTCCTTATATATTATCATAATGTTATTTATTAATTGAAATATGTTTGTATTATTTACCCAGACATATAGATTATTCCATTCTCATTCATATATTTGGCAATACATTTACCCTTACTGAGCATCTATACTCACCCCTTTATAAATTTTTACATTCCCTAGGACATTGGGAAGTATTTGTTTATTGATATATTGGGAAAAAATAAGGGGAATAATGTAATTATCAAAAATATTCCTTGGGTGTTTTTATGTTTTAAAATGTGAGGTGAATTTCGTGTATGTGTCTACTTTACCAAGACTTATAAACTATTTGGTCCTTCAAGATTCAATTTCTTGTACCTTACACAAATATAATAATGAAGACACCGACTCTAGGATACTAGGCTCAGAATCGCTACATTGAAATACCTTTTTTGGGTGATTAATCTTTTTCATACCTCACAATCAATAGAGATGTAATATCATCAATATTTTTTTTCTCAGGAATAATGGTATCCACTATGAAATTTATTTGGATTTTTTTATGTCTTACAATGTAAAGTGAATTTCATGTATGAATAAAAATTACCAATATTAGAAAACTATTCATTTCATCTAGATGATATTCCTTTTATCTTATACCAATGTAATAAATAACACACTAGCTCCATACTACTAGATTCATGGTTTCTACATTCCAGTACCTTTTCATTGAGTGAGTGAAAATTATATTTTCTCAAGATCAAAAGATATATAATATCGTCAATAATGATTTTTGTAGAAAATAACGACATTTAGATCATCCATCAAGAAAAAAACTCTCCTTCCCCCTTAACATGCATTTTCTCACCGTTTGAAATAATTTATATTTTCAATGAAGTACTCCCCTTTAAAAGATTTGTTAGCTTTTTGATGTTCATAATAATCACCATTATCAGGATTTAATTATTTTATATTCATTCATATTATCAAATAATATTTATTTTCATCAGGATAGTAACTAATATAATGTTTATATTGATTCATATACTCATGATAACCATCCTACCTTGAAAATATTTGTTTCATTTAACTTTATTCCTTATAATATCGGTCATATTTTATATATAGAGAATTTTAATTTAATGTTTATTTCGGAATATTTATTTTTACTCTAAATAAATTTCTCCCCCTACTATCATTTTTCATCATGTTATTTGTCATCTTCAATTAATTTTTGGTATATTATAATCATCTTTCACATGATATATTTTAGTAATATTTGTTGAAAAATGTTGTATATCCTATAATATAAAATTTTAAAATATAATGTTACCTCTTAACATTCTCTCTATTTTTTGAAAGCCTTTGGGGAGATGTGATATTAAAAAGTCATAATTAATTCCAGCCTCATCAAAATCATAATTTTATTTATGTTATTTATATCTATAATTAATTCTAAATCCTTTGAAAAATATAAATTAAATCTCCTTTAATCATAATCTATTATTTAATGTTACACCTCATATTATCTTGTATTTTGTTTGAATAATATAAAATTTTTCAATAGAAAAAACACCCATGTAAAAAATCTCCAAAGGATGATTATTTGAATAAAATATTTCCTAAAAAATAATCCATAATTTCTTCACAATAGTTATATCTTTATTACTTCCCCCAGATAAATGTATTATACTAAAAATTGCATTAATTTATGTAAAATTTCTTTAATAGAGTTATCCTAATATATTAAAATATATTAAATTCATGTGATAAAATATTTCAAAATCAAATAATTTGTATTCATAACACCTTAATGAATAACATGAAGTTTAACTCATATAGATTTACCTTTTTAAGAAAAAATACATCTTAAATTCCATCATTGAGAGATATTAGAGAATCTAAATCCATGTTATTCCATCAACATCAACATTTTCATGATTAATTAGAGTATAAGATTCACATTCTTTGGGTGTATTAAATACAATAAGTGTGATTCTAAAAACATTAAATATTAAAGAGAGAATAAAATAAAGCATTCTATCATTATGTAGATGAAACCCAGTTTCATCGAACATTGAGTTACCCAAGTGGTTTTTCATAATTCATTTGATCTGGGAAAACAAAAATGAAATGATAAGATATGATGAATAAAATGATACTTAACATCTTTAATAGTATACATTGGCTTTATAATCAATTTATGTGCCCATTATTGATATCTTAAGTGATGAGAGAATAAAAATTTTGTGTATAAGGTTCACTGAATATTATACTATAAAAATAATGACATTTATAAGTGGGGTTTTAGCAATTTTTTTTTAAAATCTCCTGTAATTGTCTAGAAAAATAACAATTTGTAGTGATTTTTTAGTAGAGTTTTTTCTATTTTCATAATTTTTCGAAATTAATTAATTTTTAAATTTTTAAATTTCTTATTTATAACATTATTTTTCTAAAAACACTTTATCAAATATTTTAATAAATATTAATATTAATAATTTTATTTATATTAATATTAATATATATATATATATTAAATTATAAATTATAAATTTTTATACTTATTTTTATATAAATACAAACAAAAAATTATATATTATAAATAAATTAAATACCATAAATAAATAAGATTCAATAATTTTAATTAAAAAATTAATAATTAGAAAATTAATTTATATTAGAAAATGTTATATTACCAATGATTAGTAATTATTTATCCATAAGTTCATATTTATTTATTTTGAATGAGTTGTGGGTCAAAAAACTATTTTTAAGCATATAACTTTATGTTTTTAAATAAATTGATAGGTAACCAATTACAATGATCAAAGGACTAGTTAGAAAAGTAAATCATAGGGTTGTGGGCCATAGATATAGTGCCTCATGGACATTACATCTGCCACTTGAAGGCCGAAATAACCTTTTTTGTTTCTACTTTTTCCCTCTTCACCATGTGGACTTCTTTAATTCCCATCGACCAATGTGTCGCCTCAACATCCATATATTCACCAAGCACTTGTCACTTCTTATACATCAGCTTGTCCTGCCCTTCATTCACCTCCCTTATGTTGGCCTTCACCCTTCCTGGCCACATTCTGCATACCCGCTAACCATCCTCCCATACTATTTCCTATTCAAATGTGTGTAATAATAATAAATTTTAAAATAAAGGTAAAAAAATAAATTATAATAAATAATTTTATTTAAGATTCAGTAAGTACTTAACTAATTGGTAACTTTATTAAAATATTATAAAACTAAATTTTTTTAATTTTTTATTATTAATTACATTATATATATTTATTTATAAAATACACACACACATATATATATCTACATTTTTATTAAAAATTATATTAATAAATAATTTTTATATTTATTTGATAAATATTTATATATATTGAAGATTTATATTTATATTATAATTGAAAAAAATACTTTATTTATGAATACAATATATTTCCATTAATAAATAATTTATTTATATTTATTACATTGATATATATATTCTTTTATTTAATTATATTTATATTCAGTTTATATATACATACAACTATTTATAATATCATTATTAATATTAATAAATAATTTCTATATTTTTATATTTATATTAATATTCATAATTAATTTATATACATATATTTATATTTATTGATGTTTTGTGTGTGTATGCAAGTATATATATATATATATGATGATGATGAGAAAGATGTGCCTAATCTAGTGGTTTGCATGATAACTCGTAACTAGGTGGGTGGGGGTTCAAATCAAACAAATTATTATTTATAGTTTATTTTTGTAGGGTATAATAGTTTAAAAATGAGTATTAATGAAGATATAAAGTCGTCATTAATCATTTTAGGTGGCCACCATGTTATTTCTAATGGAAGTAAAGTAAGTTGGGGTCACAAATATGGTGTTGAAAAATGCTTTTCTTTGTTCTAAGGTATTTTAAAATTATATTTCTTGGAACATATGTGTGGAAGAATCCATGTTTGAAGGGGTAGAGAAACTAATTATCAGAAATAGGGTAAGGCAGCTATAATCAGGTGTGGTTGGTAAATGTGAAAACATAGGTGAGTTGAGGGGAGGCATTGGTGATGAGAAAATGGCGAGGTGAGGAAAAAATGTGATGGAAATATGGAAAGGTGAGGTGTGGTGAGGAAAATAAGTGGTAGAAAAGGTTGGATGAGGTGAGGTATAAAAATGATGGACAAAATTAGGGAGGTGATATAGGTGATAAGAAAGGATGTTGTGGGGTATCAATATGTTTATATTTGGCAGTGAGAGATAAAGTGATGTTGATGGTGGTTGAGAATGAGGCATGGTAGTGACAGGTGGGATGTGGGGCTATGATTTGAAATTTATGGAATGGTGTAGCATGATGCTTTAATAATGATTTCCCAACTATTGGTGGTCCATTATCGACACCGGACCAAAGATTATAATTATCAGAAAAGTGTTCTATTGAAAATTATGGGTGTGTATGATCTAAATATTTTATGATGTATTTCTTTTTGAATAAATTTAATTTCTTTAATAGCTTGCAATACACAAAACCACGAGTCAAAATAAATCATAATATTTTAAACAATAATAACATAATCGTTCAATTGGTGGTATGAATAAGAATAAGAACATCAAATAAATAAATATATGGATAAATAAGTTCTTTACTTTAATTAAATTATTTATATTGTTCAAAAATATATTTTCCTAAAAATTGACATTAATTTCATTTTGTGAACAAATACTAAAATTTATTTTTATCTGCCTTTATAATATTAATTTGAAAAAATAAATTTTTTTGTATCTTCTTTTAAATATAATAATAAAATTAAATTATGTTACTTTTCTAATAAAATAAAATACTCAATGAATAGTGAAACGTACTAATTTTTATTAAAAATTAAATTTTTTATTAATGTTTTTAAAATTGAAAGAAAACTAAATTAATTTTTCAATAATAATTTATCCAGTTATATTATGAATAACAAAATTTTGTTCATTCAATTCAATTTTATTTTGATCTGTGATAAAAAAAATTTAACACTTAGATTTTTTTAACAATTATTTTGTCAATTTTATAAGATTACTATAAAAATTTATGAAAATTAAATTAATTGTGTCTGAGAAAATATATTCCATCATTGGAATCATCATAATTAATATTATATAATTTTGTTTTTTGGCACAAAAGGGTCTGAGATGCCCATTGAGGGGATATCAATCAGGGTACGGAAATTCATTTCAAAATTATTCCTACCCCAATAGTACATGAACTCTTTATTATAATGGTCACATAATTTTCACTTTAGTGTTTATGTTTAACTTATCCTTTTTTATAGTATCTTATGATGATACATTGTAACACCCCGAGATTTTATGATAAAATATTCTTTTTAATTTCATTAATGTCTTGTGTTGGACGCTACACCAAAAGGAGCTTGCACAACACGCATCTTTGACTTGCCTTTCATTACACACAATCACGACCTTCTTTGATAGCGTGTGTAGTACGCAATACTGAGTTTCACTAAACAACGATATGCTATTAAAATATTATTAAAACTAGCCATTATGAATAGTAATAACCACTTTTTGAATTTTTATAAATTTTATTTTTCAAAATGGACTTCATTTTTGGATTCTTAATATCAGAATTAGCTTAGGGTGAAATTTTGGTGATTTTCGGATAACTTTCATATTTTGATGAATAGTGAAAATTACTAAATTTTAATTAAAAACAACTTTTTCAATAGAAATAATTAATAGTGATAAATTATTAATTTGATTGGTTTTAAAGTATATTTAGAATATATTTTTACAATTTAATACAATGTTGGTTATTGGATGTAATTTCACATTTAAACCAGACATAAACAACTGTCAATCTTTTGATAGTTATTATCTCTTAAGAACACGATATTTGTTTTGACGATGGGAATTAATTTTTAAATTAATTAATGCAACTGATATTTTTTTAATTTGGTAAAATAGACATCATTTTTTAATTCATAATATCAAATATTACTTAGGTCTAATTTTTGGTATTTTTCTGAAAACTTTCAATTTTTGATGAATAGTGAAACCACTAAGCGGTAGTTAAAAAACTGAATTCTTCATAAAACATAATTTTACCGCTTCTGTGAGTGGAATTTCGAAAATCCGAGAGACACGGTTAATATGAAGGACTAAAATGTGGTTCAATGAGATGAAAATAATTTTTGGTGAATAGTAACTTTTTACATTTTTTTACCACGGTAAAAAGTAAATAGGGTAATTAAGGTTAGAAATGATATTATTATTACCCTAACACATGTCCTAATTCTATTGGACAAGTGTAATTCGACCAAAAACAAACATAGGAATAACATATGACCATTTAGGCCCACTTGGATTAGATTAGGACATTTATTATTAATTTATTTAAAGAATGGTTAAAAGAGGTAAATTCAAAGTTTATTTACTAAAACATTTTTAATATGGGGTTATACATAAGATAAATTATACTATAAATATTCATTATAAAGATAAATATATTTCCTACATAATGGTATTTTATTTGTAATTTTTATACATTAACTAATTTAATTAATTTATGACACAACGATGATGGAGTAATTATCTTATTAATGAAATATTGACATAATTGATGTTATAAATATCCAAATAAATATAATTTAGACTTTTTATGAATTCCACTAATTTTATAGGTTAATATGACATGTTAGTATTGATTTATATAACTTTGTTCGAACTTATAATTCTGTTATGATTTTCACAAAAAATCAATTACTAAATAGTGTCAAAATTGACATAAAATAGTTTTTAAAAAAAATATTATATTATTAATTGTTATTTTATTCATAAAAATCTAAGGTTCGGCCAAATGACTTAGATAAGGTTATATATGTTAATAATAAAAAACTTGGGGTTCGTTTGGCTTCTTATAGTAAGTTTATTAACCTTATAGTGTAAGAACAAAAGAAGACACGGTAAAAGTACAATTATTTAACTTAATGTTAAATCTAAATGATAAGGTTAAAATAGGAACCTAAACTTGTCTAAATTCTATTTTATGAGAGTATTTCGACCCATCCCCACCTTAGCTTCGAAATATATCAATTTGGAGCTATTTAAAACCGAACATGACTTTAAAATAAAATAATATTTTTAGTTATTCCAATGGTACCCCTCTCCTCCCTTATAAAAGGGCACCTCCTCCCTCTCCTCCTCACACCAATTTGAGACTTCAAGCTCGTACAACCCCTGCCAAAATCTCTTATCCACTTCCCTAGTATCATCCTAGAGGTCCTGGTCTTCTTCAAAGACCATCCTTAGTTCCTTAAGTAGAGGTTAAGTGAAGGCGCGTCAAAAAGAGGTAATATCCATTACCGATCTTTTTCAATTTCTTTGTTCTTGAACTTCTTCTTCTTTAGTTGATTCATGATAAAGTAATAACATCAGTATTTCTTATATACTGATATGTTATTATAAATATGAAACAACTCTAATTAACCTCCTATCCATCCTATGGAAAAAGGAAATCACCGCGCATGCGTACGTACGGAATACCATCTCCACGCCGTGGTGTAATCTATTTTCTGCCACCAACTTAATTGGATGGTTATAATGGTGTAATGAGTAACTATATATGATTATTATAAAGTGATATTGATACTGAAATAGTATACATACACTTCAACATAATTTCACGATCATGAGAACGATATCATCGCTCGTGCGTACGTACGGACTACCGTCTCCACGACGCGATGAGATTCATTCTCCATGTTAACCATTTAAGAATGATTATAAAGTATATATAAGAAATAATAATTAAATATATGACATTATAAAGATACTGGATTTATTTATATATGTATTTCATCTACTTACTTCCATTCAAGACAATAAGGAAAGGAAAACAACGTTCATGCGTACGTACGTACTACCGTCTCCATGAACGGTGTGTTTCATTTCATTTATCTATCTATTATATATATATATACTGAATATATATGATATATAAATCATTTTTTATATTCTGGAAGTTATTAAATCATGATATAAGTAATAATAATGTCAAGAACAACAAGTCCAAACACCTACGATAAGTGAAACGATTTTACCCAAAACGCTTCTTTAACATGAAATTTACAAAAGAACGGGTAATATAAAGTCATAAGTTAACCATATATGATATCATAACAATAAATATGATTCTGTAATAAGTTAATGACATTATTTAAATCATTATATATGAGGTTCGGACGCTTATGAAGCATATCAAACTTAAGGTAAGGGAAATATCACAATCTCATTTTTATCCGAGATTGTTTATTCGTAAGTATTTACTGGGGTGTATTTTATCATCCACATCCATGTTTTCTCAATATGTAGTATTATTTCCATCCACCTACAATTGTTTAAATCCATTTTTACCCTTTGGTGAGTTTATAGAAAAAGATATGAAAGGAATCTTTTGTCGTTTTTCGTACGCGGTACTTTTTGACTTTTCTAACAAAAGTACGAGAAGAATGTTTTTTTTAAACTTGTACGGAAGGAATGGATTTTTAAAACACTATTTCCAAGAAGCTTCCTTTACAAGTTTTCAAGTTTATTTTTAATAAACTTCTTATAGTTTAAAGTTGTATGACATGTTAAGAAAGGAAAAAAATGTTTTTGAAGAAGAAAGGATATTTTCCTCAAGAATTCATTTCAAGTGTTTTATCAAAATTATTTTCCATCTAAGATAATATACGGTTCTGTTTTTATCCCTATTATTACATTGATTTGATTATGTTGTGATGGAATTATTTTTATGAATTCCTTTATCTTATATGAATTGTTTTATGATGTCATGTTGTTTAAGAATCCCATTTTTATTACATGGGTTATGCAATGATGTATGATTTATGATTTCGTGGCACACATAAGAATGGTATCATTATGAGATGGGTGGGACCGATATCTCCCTCCAATGCATTGGGTAAAGATTTTATATCTCATGAGATAGACATGGATGGAACGGTAGGTTATACCGGTTCAGTGAAACAGGACTAAAACGAGGGTGACTCGGTTCAGAAAGAGACTTTGTCCACTAAGATAGTCTTGGCAATGAGTCTTGACTAAGAATAAATTATTCTCTATGATAATGTGAGAATGCCACAAAGTTTCATGTTTTATGTTATGATTATTGTGATTACATTTCACTGCCATGATTTACCCCATGTTATGAAATTATGATCTCTTTTGCAGGTTAAGATTTCCAAAAGTTATGTGCTTATGTATATGATGTGATTGATATTTCTTTTGTTTACCCTTACTGAGTATTTGAGATCACCCTTTTGTGTTTTCTTTTCCCCAGGATATAAATAAAGGTTTTATGTATAAAAAAAGATCTATATGGGAGATGTTGAAGATCTTTCACCACGAATAGAAGATTACGTTCCGAGTTTCCAAAGACACTAAACTATTACGATCCTTGTGTGTGTGTTTTTTTTATGTACTAAGTATTCCGCAAATGTAATGTAATGTCCATGTACGTCATGATACGGGTCTCTACAGTTGGTATCAGAGGAAAGGTTTAGTCAACCGTTGGAAACTAGGATGCGAAAACGTTAGTGAGATCCCTAGAGATATTTCTAAGGTATGTCTAGGGATGTCCCTAAGGATAAGTATACGTATAGGATATAGTCCTAGAACTATGGTAACAAAATTAGATTAAACCAAAGATGTTAGATATTGAAGTTACTCCCCCTTTATTATGATTTTTGCCTGTCACACTATTCTTTTTGGGTTTTAGAAAATGGCTGGAAACAAGATGATTCACGATAATGGAGGATATGATGGACAATGGAATGATATTATTCATGAGAAACAAAATGAAATGGGATTTGGAAGTCCAAACATCATTATTATGCCGAATCAGCAATCTCATAATATGATCAATAAAGTAAAATTTGGTAAGTTTCCTGACTCTTCTAATAAGAGAAAGATGGAGTTTCATGATGATCATAGAGGAAAGAAAGTTCAATTTCCCCTATGTAAATCATGTGGGAAGAGGCATCAAGGATAATGTTTCAAAGGAACTGGAAGATGCTTTGGGTGTGGAAACGAAGGACACAAAGCCAGTAAGTGAAAAGGAAAAGGTTCAGTTAACACCAGGGATGAGGATAATGGTATTGATACGACATCAACAATGGTTAAATGTTTTAAATGTGGAATGTACGGGCATTATGCAAACCAATGCCCTAAGGTAAAGTCTCATGAAGAGAATCAGTATGGTCGTATGTGTAGTATTTATGTGGATGATGATGAAGAGACTACAAATGATATGTGAGATGAAAGAATTGTTGAAGCTCGGTCAATAGTTTAAGAATGTAGTGGAATGATTACATGTTTATCATGTGTAATGTTGTATAAGTAATCTCATACTACTATGGAATAAAAAGACATCTATGGATTGTTACACTGTTGTCTTTCCTTGAGTTTTGAAAGTGTATGATTAATGTTACCAGTATCCATGAAAGGTTATTCAGATATTTTTGGAATGTAGATGATATGCCCATAATGAAGGGATAAGGAGAAAATTAAATGTTTGATAGTATTCATGATCTCATGACTGATATAAGGAGAAGGTTATATCATGGTTTGAGTATATAGAATTTTTGGATTTGGGTATGTGGAAAGTGTTAACTTTTAACTGCATTCATGTTTTCACTAAGGTTTAATGGGTATTCATTCTTCAAGAGAATACATGATTAAGGTATTCACATTTGACAAACAAGATATATCTTATGATATATGGGGGATAAATGATGGAATTCACGTGATTGTTCTGTGACATTTCAAGTAATCATTTTCTTTATACTATGAGCTTGGACCGAAGTATTTTAGATAAGCCTAAATATTAGAATGGATTATATTGGACATAAGTTAGGATAAAACGTTTTTCGATATTATTGATGGGATGTTATAGTAATATAGCTTTAGAAAAAGGACAACCTGCAGGACGGGCGACATCCCATCGCGTCGGACAAGGCTGTTGGAATCGAACCCACAACCAAAGTGCGACTGGCCTTTATCGCCTACCACTGGCCTACAAGAAGTCCCTATTTAGTAGAAACTAGTTTTATTATATTAAGTAGTATGATATACGAAGTATTAGTCCATTTTAGGAACCATATATGATTAATCTCACTATAGAATGACTTATGTATATTTAATAACTTTTGCTAACCTTTTGTTTGAGACAGATGGAATGACCCGTCATTCTATCACATGATCTTCTAACACTTCACGAATAACAAATTCAACTTCATTTATTTAAGAGATGAAGTAGAAATTGTTCAAGGCACGGACAACAGTGAGATTGTACCAAAATAAAGTAAGTATTTATTCTAATTCAAACTCTTCAACTTTAGGGAAACGATCTTGAAAACCAAAAATGTTGTCCTAGTGCTCTTATATCTGATTAATCAGATGGTACCTTAGATCGTCAAAAATTTATGGATTTGCGATTGTTGGCTTTTCCATAGCCATGTTCTCTACCACTCTCCATCAGAACATAATGGTTAGATTTTTCTTCCATATCCATATTTTCACCTATCTGGAAACCCAATGATTAGTTTATTTGGGTAATCGTTACATTTCATACTTTAGTTTTTAAAGCCATGTTTTGGTATTCCTTTTTACGATGTGGGTTTCTATCAAAGAAACTTTCGAATAGTAAACCATTTATAACCCCGATGAATTTCGAGGGAGAAATTCATTTTAAGGGGGTAGAATGTAACACCCCGAGATTTTATGATAAAATATTCTTTTTAATTTCATTAATGTCTTGTGTTGTACGCTACACCAAATGGAGCTTGCACAACACGCATCCTTGACTTGTCTTTCATTACACACAATCACGACCTTCTTTGATAGCGTGTGTAGTACGCAATACTGAGTTTCACTAAACAACGATATGCTATTAAAACATTATTAAAACTAGCTGTTATGAATAGTAATAACCACTTTTTGAAATTTTATAAATTTTATTTTTCAAAATGGACTTCATTTTTGGATTTGTAATATCGAAATTATCTTATGGTGAAATTTTGGTGATTTTCGGATAACTTTCATATTTTGATGAATAGTGAAAATTACTAAATTTTAATTAAAAACAACTTTTTTAATAGAAATAATTAATAGTGATAAATTATTAATTTGATTGGTTTTAAAGTATATTTAGAATATATTTTTACAATTTAATACAATGTTGGTTATTGGATGTAATTTCACATTTAGACCAGACATAAACTACTGTCAATCTTTTGATAGTTATTATCTCTTAAGAACACGCTATTTGTTTTGACGATGGGAAATAATTTTTAAATTAATTAATGCAACTGATATGTTTTCAATTTGGTAAAATAGACATCAATTTTGAATTCATAATATCAAATATAACTTAGGCCTAATTTTTGGTATTTTTCTGAAAACTTTCAATTTTAGATGAATAGTGAAACCACTAAGTGGTAGTTAAAAAACTGAATTCTTCATAAAACATAATTTTACCTCTTCTGTGAGTGGAATTTCGAAAATCCGAGAGACACGGTTAATATTAAGGACTAAAATTTGGTTCAATGAGATGAAAATAATTTTTGGTGAATAGTAACTTTTTACATTTTTTTACCACGGTAAAAAGTAAATAGGGTAATTAAGGGTAGAAATGATACTATTATTACCCTAACACATGTCCTAATTCTATTGGACAAGTGTAATTAGACCAAAAACAAACATAGGAATAAAATATGACCATTTATGCCCACATGGATTAGATTAGGACATTTATTATTAATTTATTTAAAGAAGGGATAAAAGAGGTAAAATCAAAGTTTATTTACTAAAACATTTTTAATATGGGGTTATACATAAGATAAATTCGACTATAAATATTCATTAGAAAGATAAAACGATTTCCTACATAATGGTATTTTATTTGTAATTTTTAGACATTATATAATTTAATTTATTTATGACACAACGATGATTCAGTAATTATCTTATTAATGAAATACTGACATAATTGATGTTATAAATAGCCAAATAAATATATTTTGAGACTTTTAATGAATTAAACTAATTTTCTAGGTTAATATGACATGTTAGTATTGATTTAATAACTTTTTTAGAACTTATCATTCTGTTATGATTTTTACAAAAATCAATTACTAAATAGTGTCAAAATTGACATAAAATAGTTTTTAAAAAAATATTATATTATTAATTGTTATTTTATTCATAAAAATCTAAGGTTCGGCCAAATGACTTAGATAAGGTTATATATATTAATAATAAAAAACTTGGGGTTCGTTTGGCTTCTTATACTATGTTTATTAACCTTATAGTGTAAGAACAAAAGAAGACACGGTAAAAGTACAATTATTTAACTTAATGTTAAATCTAAATGATAAGGTTAAAATAGGAACCTAAACTTGTCTAAATTATATTGGATGAGAGGATTTCGACCCATCCCCACCTTAGCTTCGAAATATATCAATTTGGAGATATTTAAAACAGAACTTGACTTTATAATAAAATAATATTTTTAGTTATTCCAAAGGTGCCCCTCTCCTCCCTTATAAAAGGGAACCTCCTCCCTCTCCTCCTCACACCAATTTGAGCCTTCAAGCTCGGAAAACTCATTATAAAATCTCTTATCCACTTCCCTAGTATCATCCTAGAGGTCCTGGTCTTCTTCAAAGACTATCCTTAGTTCTTTAAGTGGAGGTTAAGTGAAGGCGCATCAAAAAGAGGTAATATCCATTACCGATCTTTTTCAATTTCTTTCTTCTTCAACTTCTTCTTCTTTAGTTGTTTCATGATAAAGTAATAACATCAGTATTTCTTATATACTTATATGTTATTATAAATATGAAACAACTCTAATTAACCTTCTATCCATCCTACGGAAAAAGGAAATCACCGCGCGTGCGTACGTACGGAATACCGTCTCCACACCGTGGTGTAATATATTTTCTGCCACCAACTTAATTGGATGGGTATAATGGTGTAATGAGTAACTATATATGAATATTATAAAGTGATATTGATACTGAAATAGTATACATACACTTAAACACAATTTCACGATCATGAGAACGATATCATCGCTCGTGCGTACGTACGGACTACCGTCTCCACGACGCGATGAGATTCATTCTCCATGTTAACCATTTAAGAATGATTATAATGTATATATAAGCAATAATAATGAAATATATGACATTATAAAGCTAATAGATTTATGTATATATGTATGTCATCTACTTACTTCCATTCAAGACAATAAGGAAAGGAAAACAACGTTCATGCGTACGTACGGACTACCGTCTCCATGAACGGTGTGTTTCATTTCATTTATCTATCTATTATATATATATACTGAATATATATGATATATAAATCATGTTTTATATTCTGGAAGTAATTAAATCATGATATAAGAAATAATAATGTCAATAACAA
Organism: Viscum album; assembly: GCA_963277665.1. Taxonomy (NCBI): domain Eukaryota; kingdom Viridiplantae; phylum Streptophyta; class Magnoliopsida; order Santalales; family Viscaceae; genus Viscum; species Viscum album. The sequence continues at coordinate 491,504,492 of OY728160.1, forward strand.
CAAGTCCAAACACCTATGATAAATGAAACGATTTTACCCAAAACGCTTCTTTAACGTGGAATTTACAAAAGATCGGGTAATATAAAGTCATAAGTGAACCATATATGATATCATAACAATGAATATGATTCTTTAATAAGTTAATGACATTATTTAAATCATTATACAGGAGGTTCGGACATTTACGAAGCAAATCGGACTTAAGGTAAGGGAAATATCACAATCTCATTTTTATCCGAGATTGTTTATTCGTAAGTATTTACTGGGGTGTATTTTATCATCCAAATCCATGTTTTCTCAATATGTAGTATTATTTCCATCCACCTAAAATTGTTTAAATCCATTTTTACCCTTTGGTGAGTTTATAGTAAAAGATATGAAAGGAATCTTTTGTCGTTTTTCGTACGAGGTACTTTTTGACTTTTCCGACAAAAGTACGAGAAGAATGTTTTTTAAACTTATACGGCATGAATGGATTTTTAAGACATTATTTCCAAGAAGCTTCCTTTACAAGTTTTCAAGTTTATTTTTAATCAACCTCTTATAGTTTAATGTTGTATGACATGTTAGTAAAGGAAAAAAATGTTTTTGAAGAAGAAAGGATATTTTCCTCATGAATTCATTTCAAGTGTTTTATCAAAATTATTTTCCATCTAAGATAATATACGGTTCTGTTTTTATCCCAATTATTATATTTATTTGATTATGTTGTGATGGAATTATTTTTATGAATTCCTTTATCTTATATGAATTGTTTTATGATGTCATGTTGTTTAAGAATCCCATTTTTATTACATGGGTTATGCAATGATGTATGATTTATGATTTCATGGCACACATAAGAATGGTATCATTATGGGATGGGTGGGACCTATATCTCCCTCCAATGCATTGGGTAAATATTTTATATCTCATGAGATAGACATGAATGGAATGGTAGGTTATACCGGTTCAGTGAAACAGGACTGAAATGAGGGTGACTCGGTTCAGAAAGGGACTTTGTCCACTAAGATAGTCTTGGCAATGAGTCTTTACTAACAAGAAATGATTCTCTATGATTATGTGTGAATGCCACAAGGTTTCATGTTTTGAGTTATGATTATTGTGATTACATTTCACTTCCATGATTTACCCCATGTTATGAAATTATGATCTCTTTTGCAGGTTAAGATTTCCAAAAGTTATGTGCTTATGTATATGATGTGATTGATATTTCTTTTGTTTACCCTTACTGAGCATTTGAGCTCACCCTTTTATGTTTTCTTTTCCCCAAGTTATAAAGAAAGGTTATAGGTATAAAAAAAAGATCTTTATTGGAGATGTTGAAGATCTTTCACCATGATTAGAAGATTACGTTCCGAGTTTCCAAAGACACTAAACTATTATGATCCTTGCGTGTGTGTTTTTGTTATGTACTAAGTATTCCGTAAATGTAATGTAATGTCCATGTACGTCAAGATACGGGTCTCTACATACATAGATAGTAAATCAACCATGAAAGAACATGGACACATAAATTTTTACTTGGTTCCCAATCATAGGTCTAATTTTAAGGAGTATTCAACAGAAATGTATCAATTTAAAAATTAATTAGAGATCACTTCAAATACAAGGTTCATAATGGTGTAATTATCCCTACTAATTCACTACCATTCACAATTTTAAATCCCACTTCTCTCTCAACTATGGGGTTCTCACATCTCTTTTAGATGATTATTCTTCTGTTCACTTGAATAAATATGCTTTATACATTAATTTATAAATCATTAAGATTCAAATTAATAAACTTGATAAATACAACATCAATGCATATTTACTAGGAAAATCCATTCTTATTTATATATGAAATTATTTTTAGAAAACATTTTCCCCCAATTTCGCCAAAATTCACAATTCTTCCAAAAACATGTTACTTTTACCAAACCCACAACATTCAAAAAGATCACAATCTTCATGATTATTATAACTTTTGTGATACTCAAAAAAATTTAGAATCATATATAACCTTCAAAAAATCATTTATTCAGGAAATAGATCACCTTGTGAAAACATTTTCACAAGAAAAATCCTTCAGGAATCAACGTCGTGAATTCAGATCCATTGGAATTTCAATAAGTCTCAGTCTCATTAAATAATGGTATATAGAGAAATTTATATATATTTCAACCAATTTAGGAATAATTTATACTTTTAAATTTCATTTCACAAATCTCGTAAAATTTTTAAAATCTGCATGCCTTCAAAAAGATTCAGTGAAATGTTTTATTTGAAAAACCTTTTGTAATCATATAGATTTTCCATATTTCCTTTATGGTCAACTCACATTCACAAAACTAAAAACCATTATAAAACATAAACCCTTCATTAAACACCAAAAACTTACGAAATACATTACCTATGAAATTTCCATGATTTTTCCATATCATTATGTGGCTTTCCTTGAAATAAAACTTGTTCAATGCTTAAGATGTTCTCATTATTTTTGACCCTAAAAATTGGAATACACTAGGAAATGACACCTAATTTTAAAACGAATTTTATATTCCTATTCTAGAGCTTCCATACCTATTTCATGTATATTTTTAAACCTACCTCATTAATATTCTCACATGAACTCCACAACAATCCTTTTCAAAATTCTTTTAAAACAAACACAATAAACCCTAAAACACTATAATTTTACCTTTATCGGTTTTTCCCACAAATGTTAAATTAATTTTTTGTCATAATGAAAAACAAAATAGTAAGATTTATAAACCATGGTTAATGTTAAAATGGGTTTATTATGGGTTAAACAAAGAGATAAAGGTATGTATTCCTCTAAAACATGTCAAATTTATATTTTATTGACATATATCGATCTATTTCTATCCAACATTTTGATATCATTCCATTTGAAAAAATAAATGATAATTAAATTATTATATTTTATTTAATTAAGACATTAAATTTATTACCTCTCTAACAATTATAAAATTACAACCCTTTGTTATCATATTTATACCACTTTGAGCCTTCTACCTTGCGAAAAACCAACCAAAATATCTTCCCAACATCTCTATCAATGTTCAAGAGGTGTTTGTATCCCCAAAAGACAAAACCTATAATCATTGTGAGGATATCAATTGTAATTAATTAAATTAAAAGAAAATTTCATAAATTTAAGGTTTATTTTTTACTTCTTTACATTATCTGTATGTATGTTTTTTAACATAAAATAATAACTACACCATCCCAAATATGACAACCCAATATATTGAGAAATATTTTTTTTCCTATAAATTTAATATTTTTGATATTTTTGGGTCATATTCCATGTCGAGATTAGATATGATTACACAAAACAACATGTTTATATTGTGTTACACACAACAGTAAGTTTATCTTGTGTTATACACAACAATAATTTTAAATGTAAGGTGATAATCTGTTAAAATAATATTATTTAATATGATACTTATCACCAAGCCACTGGAATGGGGATTATGAATAAGATAAACCATTTAATGAAATTATATGTTTTAAAAATGTATATAAAATGAGTTTATTAGTGAAAAATTAATTAAAAAATAAAATAAAAACACTTTAAAAATAATAGAAATCTATTTTTGAGATACATTATTTTTGAGAAAAAAATGTTTTATTTCAATAAAATAATTAAAGAAATTCTAGTGAATGGATTTAATGAAATTTTTATAATATATGTAGTCAACTATTTAACATTAATATTATGTGTTTTTATACCTGAGATAAAAATAAATTCACATTTCTGCTAAAACTGTATTTTCCTATAAACATGTTTTGTTTCCTTCTGCGTACATATTTTAAATTAATTTTTTATCAAATTTATAAATTTTAATTTTGAAAATAAATTCTATTTTAAATCATAATGTCAAAATTACATTATGGTGGATTTTTTCGAATTTTATCAGAAGATAATTTTTTTATGAATAGTGATTATACTTGTTTTTATTATAAATTATTATTTAATTTGAAGCATCTAAAAACATAAATATGATTTTAATATAGATTTAAATTAAAAATTATTTTAATTATATATATTAATCCAATTTAGTAAAATGGAGTAAATTTCCATTTTAATTTTTTTATAAAAATCATTTTAGACATTTGTAAATTTTCTATTTTGAAATCTACGTTCTTATCGCAACAACATGAATAATTTTATATTAAATTTTGCATCATATTTGAAATGAATTTTAAAAATTGATTAAATACTTGTAATTATAATAGTTTATATTATCTACCAAGTGATATACAATTATTTACCATAATGAATAGTAAAAAATTATTATTATTTTCTACAATTACGATAAAAATGGATTTACCATGCGCTCAATTTGTTACGATAATTGTTAAAAATGACACAAAACTTTGAAAACACTAATTTTATATCCATAATTTTACCTTCCATATTCTAGTATATAGAATGGTACATTTTGGTTTCTTTTGACATGTGAAAGACATGTGTACACCTTTTTTCAAAAATTACAAGTGAGTCACTCATCTCATTGATAAACAACTACACATTATCTTCTCTACAAAATTTGAAAACCAATTGGATCAGAAAATAACTTCCCAAATAAATTCTTTAGATACATAATCACATACTATAATAATTATTTTTTCATAAATACAACCTCTGAGCGTTTTGGTGCAAACCAAATGATGTTATCCCAAAAAGATGTAAGACCCCTAAAAGCGTGTTTTATTTTATTTTTCGGAAACCTCATTAAAATTTTAATAAAAAATGATAATATAATATCACAATTTTCTTCAATATAAATATATTTTTGTTTTTTGTGTTATTTACAACCATCTACTATTCAAAAAAAATTGTATAGAAAATAATCATTTTTCTGTAAGAAAGACTACCTCCTCGAAAACCAATGTTATTCATTTTCCATCAACACCTATCATGAATAGATATAAAAATTCATTATATTTTTATATATTATATTTATAATATTACATTACATTTGAAATTTTTATATCACATATACCTTTATACTTCCATTTATATGGGAATATAACTTATTCGCTTGTGTGTACAGTGAACTACAATCTCGCAAAATGATGTGATTCACTCATGCTTCATTTTAAAGGTAATAAAGAGGGGTTTAGGGAAAATATGAGATAAATATGAAATAAAAGTTATTCTATAATGGTAATTTATTATTTACCATTCATTATTTCAATTCATCTAGAAAAATGAAATAGTGTTCAAACTTACATACGACTTACCATCTCCATAAATAGTTTATTTCATTTTCTATGTCTAAATATTATCCACTACACTAAAATATATATAATAAATAATATATATATATAATGTATAAATATATATTTATAATGAAACCATGATCACTGTAATATCACTAAAAATAACAAGTCTAATCAAACACAAAAAACAAAGAAGTTATTGCTTGAAAGGTGACATAAAAATTGAATAGTTAATAAACAAGTAATAAAAGGTAATAAGAAAATAATATATTGTAAGATATATATAATTATGGTATTTAAATATAAGTATAAAAGACATATATCTATTATAGGAGAGTTTTTAATGAGTATGATGGAATTTGAGACATATAGTTATGGATTTCTAGCCTCTCTTTTATTTTTGGGAGACCTAAAAACATTTACCACTTGTTTCTTTTGTTTTGTATATATATTTCCTATTTCAAATGATATGAAATGAAAATAATTATTATTATAATATTTTTTGTTTCATTTAATTTTATTATTTTCATGAAATTTTGATTCAAATTGACAAATGTGGTTAGAGTTTTATGTTGTAATTTCATCATTTATAGGGATTATTTATGAATAAGCTTCAAAAGATAAAATCCTATTATATATCTCTCACAAAACAAATTAATATTATTTTCCAATGGATATTTTAGGATAATAGAAATTTTATCTTCATTTTCTTCACTTCATTTACACTAGTGTTTGAAATAATATTTTAAAAAAAAATATATTTATCTATCTCTTCATTCGAAAATACATTTTCTTTCAAAACAATGTCTTATAAATATGTTTTAATATTTTTTTAAAATTCATAAAATAAATTATAAAATAATTTTTTACCAATATTTTAATTTTAAAAAAATTGTTTGAAATTATTATTCATTTCATTACCCAAGAAAGCTCATTTGGATTTTACCAAAAAATCTAAAGGAATCATGGTTTTAATTTGAATGTCTTGAACAAAATTTACATTCATCATGAACATTATATTCCTTGAATTATAATTTATAATATTTAATGGTTATTTTAAAGAAATTGAAATGTATCTTGTTTTGAACAGTTTTTTTAAAATGGAATAGTTTTTTCCTCCAAAAAATAAAATAAATAATTTTGAAAGATTCCATTATTTGTTTTGAATGATTATTTTCATAGAAAATGTTTTCAATAATGTTTTATGAATTATTTATTAAAATATTTGTTTTCAATGAAAAGTTAATTTTCTCAATAAATTATCGATGTTACTTTTCAAAATCATTTTATATATGATATTAAATTCCTAAAATAAAATATTACATCTTAGGGGTATGATACAGGGATACCATTTTTATTATTTCTCTTAACTGTTTATGTTTATGATTGCATGATGTGCATGCATCCTTTTATCTTTTCACAATTTATGATATGATGAAATAATGAAGTTATTATGATACCTATTTATTTTCTATAGGCTATAATATGATGAAATGTTTATGAAACAAATTTCATTTTATGGCTTATGATATGATGAATGTTTTATGATATTACGATACACATACTTATAATTTTCATTATTTTTTATTGGGTCTATATATATCTAAAATAAATTGTCTAATGATATATATCTCATGTGATAGATAGTTCTGAAATGGTAATGAACTAAGCTATGTAGGGACCTTATTTGATATGATGGTATTATGAGTGAACCATGAAAACAATGATGGTTTGGGGTGTGAAAACATTCAACTAGGATAGCCTTAGAAATGACCCTTGACTACTATGGAAATGATTTTATATTCTAATGTGCATTCCATAATTCCATATATTATGTCAAGTTTATTCTCTCATGTATCTTTTTCATTAATTACTTTGTGATTCATGTAAAATGAACATCCATGTTTTATACCATGTCTCAAGAACATTATATTTGATATGTAGGGTATGGTTTTCAAATGTTAATCACATGTTGTTATTCCATTATTCTAATGTATTGCTTATTTTATCATCAATATCTTACATTATTACCCTTTTTTATTATCTAAGCTCACCTTTTTTGTTTTCTATTATAGATAACAATGAAATGTCTCTAGTATTGTATGTTTGAGAAGACTATTAAAAGGGATTATCATTATGGTTGAAGTTGAAGATCCTTCAGCAAATTAGATTATTGACTTCCTAGTCTTCAATGACATTAAAATATTATGTTCCTTAAAAATGTTATTGGGTAATTATTGGAATATTTTTATAAAAATATGTATAATCTATGTATGAAAATAATTGGTTGAAATAGTTTGTATTAGAGGATATGATTAGAAAATATTGGGATATTAGGATTAGAAAAACATTAGTGAGATCCCATGGGATTTTTCTAAGTATATGTATATGTTTATGTTTATGGATATCTATATGGATAATTTTAATAATAATTCTATGTCTAGAAAAATAGAATAGAATTTTGGTGATGGATTGAGAAAGGGGTTTCCAAAAAATTACATCCATTTCTGGATACTACAAGTGGATGTGGATCTACAATAATGGTTCATAGGGGTAATAACTCCAAAAATGGAACATTTAACAATACTCAATAATCTCCAAGTACATGATTGGAGGCCTTGATAGACACCTAGATTGTCACTCTCATGAGACAACCCTTTGAAATCCAAAAAATCTATATGAAAATCATAATTTATTTAAATAATGACCATGAATGGCCTACGTTAGGCCTAAGGTGTCATAGATTGAAAATATGGTGTAAAAATTTAGACATCCAATAGGTTATTTTTCATGATAATTTGGTTTCCCACTATGAATAATGTTACTCACACTATGATTTTAGGTTTTATTAAATGAAAGGAACAAGAAGGAACCAGATTCAAGTTGATTGTGATAAATAATGTGTTTAGGCGAAACCAAATGGGAAGATCATTGGAGTAAAGGGTATTATGAATGTTCTTAATCTGTTATCATGATATATGATTAACAACTTGTATCTCAACCAACACTTAAACTTACAAAATAAGAGAAGTATAATGATCATAGAGGGCGCAGGTAGTGAATACCATAGAGGAAATAATATTATGTTTCCAATATGGAAATAATATGGAAAAAATCACTCAAGTTAATGACTCAAAAGAATTATAATATGCTTTATCTTTTGACAAGAAGGGAAATTTTCATGTAACAATAGAAAAATATGAAAAAATTTGTTAATGTAATGAATGTGAATAATGGTATCCCAAATATATCATTGAAAATTGAATGTTTAAAATGTTAAAATTATGGGCATTATGAAAATCAATGTCTAAAGGGGAAATATAATGATGTGAATTGGATAGGATTTATGTGTAATGGTTATATTTTTTATTATGAAGAGTATTTAAAATAAATATTAATGGAAATAAGTGTTAGGGTATGAGATCATGGATCCTTTTTAATAGTTTAAGAAGTAAGTAGAATGAATGGAGTTTTTATGTGTTGTAATTCATGAATTATGTAATATTAATCAGGAAATATATAAGAGTTTTATAGTATATGTTTTTTTTCAAGGTGTACTAGGAATATATAGAATGGTACTGATGACCTGTAAATTTTATTTAATAGAAAGGTGAAATTTTATGAATAAAAAACTGATTAAAGGAAGTAGACCATTAATATTTTCACATAGTTTAGTTATTGTATATTGTAATGAATAGATTATCGATATGAATAATGTAAGTTGTATGTTATTTAAGACCATATAACTAAATAATGGTTTATATGAAAAGTGTATTATGTTATAATTTAATAATATTGGAGAAATATTCGATATATTGAATATTTTTAATAAAAATTCTTAATAAATGAATGTGTAATTATAAATATTTTCATTAATATATTTTTGTAACTCTAAATATTAACATGTTTCAAGAAAATATATTAAAATTTTATTAACATATTTGGTATGTGACATTTATAGATATTTCATGTTGTTTGTGGGATTAATGATAAGTCAATTTTAAATATTTCATGACCCTCATTCTAAATTTTTGTATTTCAATTTTGTACATAAATAGAGGATAATTAGGTTTTTATATTTATTGAATGGTTTATCTTGAACATTGGATGTGTTTTTAGATATTATGATCTTATTTCTCCAAATGATAGTTTATGCATATTGGATAACAAATGATAACCATATTATTTTGGTAACTACTTGAGATAGAATAATGATTTGTCATAGATTTATGGATCTTATGACATAATTGTGAATTATGGATTTGAAAATTCATCATCATTTTATGGATCAAGAGATTAAGTGGATTATTTTTTATTGAAACTTAAAGGATGAGATTGTAACTCTGAAATGGAATAAATTCATGTAATTGTATCTTGTTACAAAAAACACCCCAACTTAAGTGGAAGGATCTTGAAATAAAATGTTAAATATTTATCGAAATTTCAGAATAAAGAATTATATTTTCCACTATAAAAAATTCATCGCCTTGTTTTCATTAAATTTTTCCTGACCTTGTTCTCTATCACCCTACACAAGTATTTGGGTGTCATTTTTCTCTTCAATGTACGTGATTTCACTTCCCACAAATGATCTCATATATTGAATCCATGTAATGTTTTATTTTAGATAAAATTCACACATCCCTTTTTTTATTTTTAATATTATGTTCTATTAACCCTTATTAATAGGTTAGTTTCCCACAAATGTTATTTCAAATGCTAAACTCTTATTTATATAGCATAATTTCAAATTCCAAGGACTCAATTTAGTTAAGGGGTAGAATGTAACACATTGAGATTTTTTAAAATATATTTTTAAAATAATTATAATCATTTTGATAATTTTCATGACACAAAACAATTATTTTATCTTTCATTATAACCAAAAACATGTTTATCTTACGTTACATGATAAAATGAGTGCAGCTTGCGATATACACAATAATGAGTTTTAATATAAAGTGACCTAATGTTAAAATATTATTTCATAATATGAAATTTATCACATATCCATTAGAATTTTGGGTATGAATATGATTAACTAAATTATAAAAATATATTTATTACACATGTATATGAAATTACTTCCTTGATGACCAATTAAATTGAAATGAAAATAATAAAACATTTGAAAATAAAGGTATTGTGTTTCTTAAAAACATTTTAATGTTCACAAAAATGTTTTCCCTTAATAAATTATAAAAAAAATAAATTTATATGATTTATTTTTTTGAAATATATATAAATTATATTTAATAAATTTTTTAACATTTGTCTTTTGGGTTTTTCATTCAAGAGATAATGAAACAACAAATTTTCTCTTAAAAACAATATTTTAAGCCCTTTTGTAGCCTTTGAAATCATATATTAAGAGAAATTTTGAATATTTTATAAAATTTATTTGGAAAAATAATAAAAAATTATATAATCATGTAAAAATTATCTTAGTTTTAATTCTTGAAAATTTTATGACAAGATAATTGTTTGAAGAATCGTAAAAAATTATGTTTTTATTAAGAATTGTCATTTCAATCAATGAATTTAGAAATAATAAAAAAACTCAATATGGTTTTTAATTTCAAATTTGGTAAATTATATTTATATTTATTGAATATATTTCTTTATAATTATTTTCATTTTTACTTTTGATATAAAAACATTTAAATATTTTAAACATTTTCTCTTCAGAAAACTTCATTATTATCATAATTACATAATCATTTTTAAATTTAAATTTCTACTAATATGACTGGAATTTTGAAACATAGATTCCATATTTAAAATAATAATGAAATATAAATTACAATTATATGATATTAATTTATGATTATAATTAATATTAAAAACAATAACAATTTATTTAATTTGGTTAATGTAAAACTGAGTTTGAAAGTGGTTAATATAAAAAGATAAGGGTTAAAAATGTCCCAAAACTTCTTTAACAATAATTCTATGGAAATATTTCAACCTTATATTTTCTTTCCTCGATAATGGTCCATATTTCAAATGTTACATGATAAAAATTGGGGATTCCTTTTTCTTTCCAAAAAATTACAAGTGTATCACTCACCTCACTTATAAAATCCCACACACTATACCCTTATATTCGCACATAAAATACCCATTGTTTTGGACAATAATAACCCATATTACTACCTTTATTACCTCCTCATATCCTATAATCTTTCATTTCATCATAAATCTAACCTAATAATCATTTTGTTGTGAACCAAAAGATGTTTTCTGAAGAAGTGGTAAGGTCCCTAACCTAGTGTATTATTTTATTTCATCCTCCACCAAATTCAATTATAATTAATATATTATTATATAATAACATAATTATAATATATATTCTGATATTTTATTTTTTGTAGGGAATTATCTACAATAATATAATCTTACATCAAATGGGATGTGCAATTACCATTTATGTATATGGGGGGATACCATCGTGATGACCAATGTCAATCACTTTTACATTACCACTTATCACTACTAAATTTAATGATGTATTGGTTTTTTATATATTTTATTCATTATATCATTATAATTATGGAATTATTATATTCCATATACCTTTTTACTTTTTATTCTATGGGAATATAGTAACGTCGCTTATGTGTACGAAAGACTACCACCATGAAAGTGATGTATTTAATTCATGATTTTAATATAAGGTAATAAGTATGGGTTTAATGGTAATATGTGATATAAATGAAATAAAAATAATTTTTTAATGGAAATATATTATTCTCCTCTCTTTATTTCATCCTTTCAAGAAAATATAAATATTGTTCATGTGTACTACAACCAACAATCTCTTTGAACTATGTATTTCATTTTCTATCTATTCATTTTATAGATTAATATAAATACTAATGTACATAATATATGTGATATTTATATCATAATTAATATTATGAGGATGACAAAACTATGAACAATGTAAGAGGTCTAGAAATAATGAGTCAAATAATACACCAAAAAAATCCATTATTGCCTGAAATGTAACAATAACACAGAATTTATAATAAAATGGTAACAAAAACTCATTAGGAAATAATTTATGGTATAATATATATATTTATTTTTCAGAAATAGATTTGTAAATAAATTATATTAATTATACAGGTGGTTCGAAATTTGTACAATAGATTTGAAGACTTATATTATGGGATTTCTAGCCTCCCTTTTTTTTCTTGGAGACTAATGAAAATTCACCACTTGTTACTTTTTTTTCTATCTTTATTGTACCTTTTACATGTTAAATAATGAATATACTTATTTTTATGGTATTATTATATTGATTTAATAAAGTTATTTCATGTGTATTATGATTCAGTGTTACCAAATTGGTATGATTTTTCTGTCACAATCTCTTCATTTATTAGGTTGTTTATGATTATGAGTCCAATGATGAAATATCATGATCTATATATCTAGAAACTCATGAATTGTTTTTCTCCTCTAGTTATTTCTTGATAATAAATTTTTTCAATTCATTTTTCACTGTTTATTTACTCATGATTTCAAATTAGTATTTTTAATATAAATAATCTTTATTTCTATCTTTGGTAAAAAAACCATTTTCTACAAAAACAATGTTTTCTAAAAAAATCACTAAAAAACATTTAATCTTAATAAAATGATTTATTAAATATGTATTTACCAGTTCATATATTTTCAAAAAAAATAAATGGAATCTTAATGTCATCTTCCAAATAATCCAAATTTGGATTTTATCAAAAATGTGAACAAAATCCTTATTTTACTATGTAAGACATGAACAAAATTTCACTCCATCGTGAATATTATTTTTTAAGATTAATATATATTTTGTAACAAAAATTAGATAAAAGTATTTTAAAAATAACTTATGTTTTAAAATTTGTTTTTGAATGTGGAAAGGTTATTTTCCTCAATAAATTTTCTTAATTGTTCTTTATACTTATTTTATAAGTTTTAAATTTCATTTTTGAAAAGAAATAAAAAATATTTTATTAATTTTTAGTATTATAAAGTGATTTCAAATAAAATTTATTTTCCTCAAAAAATGTTCCAAGTCTATTTTCAAAAATAATTTTTTATATAAGATATCATCCATTGTAGTCACTAATTTATTACCTATGAAATGATATAAGGGTACCATTCTTATTATATATTTTAATGTTTTATTTTTTCTATGGTATGATATTTATGATACCCGCTTATTTTCTCGGGTTATGAGATGATCAAATTATTATGAAGACCATCACTTTTCCATAGGGTTAGAAATCACGAAATGTCTATAAAACCCATTCAATTTGATGGGAATTAATATGATAAATGTTTTATGATCTCATTGAATATATATGTATGATTTTTTACAATGTGAGGGGTGGGACCTATATCTCCCTCCAATTAAATAGGTAGTGATTTATATTTCATGAAATAGATAAGACTAGAATTGGGAGTGAACCTGTTTTCTTAAGGTATATTGTCCACTATAATGGTCTTGGGAGTGATCCTTGACTAATAATATGGTTTATGGAGTGAACCATTCCACTAGAGTTGACTTTTTAGTGAGATTTAATGAATGTGGAAATTATTTTACATGCTTATGTTTTCCTATAATTCCATATCATAGGTCAATGTTGTGCTCTTATGAATCATGTTCATTGTTTAATTTATTATTCAACTCTTATGAGCTACCAATAATTTTTCAATATCTCTATAATAAGATCATATATATATTGGGTAGGTTTCGGCAGGATAATCTCATGTTCTCATACCCTTATTATCATGTCATTCTAATGAGATCATCGATTCTTACTATCTTACCCTCAGTGAGTATTTATCCTCATCCATTATTACGGTTCCTTTTCAAAGGATGTAAATAAATTCCTTTAGTATGGTATATATATGAAATTTTCTAGATCATCTTATCTTAATTATATATTTTTAATATCATTAAATTTGTTAAAATATTGTGTACGTCGTCTCCAAAAACACCAAACCATTACAATAATCATGCATGTATGAGTCTAATATATTTTGAATTCATCTAAAATGTTGTAATATCTCTGCATGAAATTTATGGGGCACTAAATAAAAATAATAATATATAATTATTAATATTATTCCACCATTACGAACCATCATTTCCATAAATTGTGAAGTTAAATCATCGCTCGAGATTATGTATGACTTACTTTATCCAAGTAGCGATACAGTTCAATTTTAATCACCTTCTTATATAGATTCCCATTATGATGGGTTTATTCTTTATATATTATATTTATGACATAATTAAACTTTTTTAATCACAATATCACTTCTACCATATTATATTCCAATGTGTTGGAAATGATAATGTTTCTCATTCATACATGTGGACTACCACCTCCATGAAGCTATGTGATTTTTTTCATTTCTATTTTACAATGATGGTAAGAAGGACATATTTATTAAATATATACAATATATATTATATAATAATGATTATTTAATGTTTATTTAATTTTTACCTTAACCTCATTCCAACCTTTGGAAAGTGAAAATCGTGTTCATCCATACAGGCATCTTACTGTCTCCATGAATGTTGTACATCATTTTTATATTTATATCCTTTAAGGGTGACCATAAATTTAAATAGAATTAATATATATGAAATTTATTTCATGATTAACATTTTCTATTTTATGGAACCATAATAAAATTATAAGAACTATAGGTACAAAAATGAAAACTCCCATGTAAAACGAAATTGTTACCACTCATAAATGAACAATTTAAAAAAAATAACTATCTATAAATGAGTTATAAAATATTATAATTGGATCATATATGAAAATATAATTATTTATATGATTATTTTATAGAACTATAATAAATTTAATTTTAATATACTATAGTTTTGAACACATACAATGTAATTTGAACCTATAATGTGGTTTTGTGGTCTAAATTTATCTTCTATGAGACATATGTTATAATATGCATGGATCATATTTTATAATGTTTATATACAGACATATTTAAATTTTATATCATTAATATACATATTTTAATGATATTTAATGTTTAATTTAGTGTTATTCTTTAATGGAGTTTACGATTCAAATGTTACCCATGTGGAAAGGATTTTATATTACAATATCACTGTTTATTGAGATTGTTTATAATTAGGTTTTTGATAAAAAAAAATTAATTTATATACCTCTCAATAAACTAATAAATATTATACTCCTATAGTTTTTTCTATTGAATACATTTTTTTCCTTTCACCCCCTAATAACTCTAGATACTGAAATATTTTTTTAATTGAAATTTACTTTATTTCTCTCCTTAGAAGAAAATCCATTTTATTTTATATTCATGTTTCCTAAAAAAGATTTCAAGAATATTTTGAATATTATCCAATGATTTCAAAGTCATATTTATTTATTATTTAATTTCAATTTTTTTTAAAAGATAAATTTTTTTATTTTCTGAATGAGGTAATTTTTTTCCAAAGTATGACGAGAATTATTTATTTTAACTTATAACACGTAATAATAATTTCACCCCATATTTATCCCACTATTATTAGTATAATTAATTTAAAATTTACAAAGAAAATTTTAAATGAATTTTTTTTCCATAATATATTAAAACATTAAATATTTTAAATAAGTAATTTGAATGTTAAATGGATATTTTCCTCATGAAAAATTATAATTAAATTTTAAGGGAATTTTTAATTATTGTAACATAATTTAATATTCCTTTTTATTTATTGGGGATATTATATAACAATACAATACTTATTCATTCTATATATGGTTTAGGATTTTGTTGATAAAAGGATAATGAAACCAATTTCGTTATAATGGGTTGTGTTGTGATGAATTAATGAAATTTTTTTGAGACCCATTTATTTTTTATATGAAATAATATGATTAATGTTTTATGATCTTGTCGAAAAAATTTGTATGATTTTTATTTTGTAATGTGTGGAACCAAAATTATATATCCCTAAAATATATTTGATAAATTAGGGTATCTCATTAGATAATATATATTAAAATGGGGATTGGACCCTATTTAGTAAGGGACCCATTAAATTATCATATTATTAGTGGTTAACCTCTACTACTATGATGGTTAAGGGTGCGAACCTAATATGATAGGATATTCTTGGAAGTATTCCATGAGTACTAGTAAATTTATTTTATATTCTTAGGTGTATGCCACAAAAAATGGTCTTATGAAATTGTTTTTCACTCATATATCATGTTAGTTGATTACATTATGGTTCATATATTATAAAATGGAATGATTTATTTCATGTATTGAGACAATGATCTATTATATGATGGGTATGGTTTCCAAATGTTATGCTCATGTTCTCATACACATATTCATGTATTATGTTTATGTTATCCTGATTCATTAATTTTTTAATTATATTGAGCATCACATCTCACCCTTCCATAAATTTCATTTCCACATTTTATAAAGAATGGTTTAATGTATTATATGTCTAAGAAGGGTTCCAGTTATAAAAAACCATGTAGGATATGATGTTGTTCCCTTATAAATCAAAATTTTCTGTATATTGTTTCTAAATATAATATAACTAAAATATTTTGGAATAGATCATAATGTTATTTATATAAAATTCATTTAACAAGATTTTATAGTTATGTATGAAAAGTATATGTCATTGTAGTTTGTATCCTAGAAATGCTTAGTTAACTTTGGGAACAATGATGAAAATGTTTTTCTAATAACCCTTAAGACAATTTTCTGTATTGGAGAACCTCCAATGTTATAGTAATTAATGTAGTGTTATTTTACTATAGAAACATCCATATATGAGTACAATAATTGTTAATAGTTTAAGAATAGATTCATATGGAGATAATAACCTATAATGTGTTGGGAAATTGTATCATAGTCAATATTTAGGTTTAAGGTGAGTTTACTCTTTCATTTCACCTAGTTTGACATAACTAGGGGATATACTATGATAGATCACATTTTATTTATATTTCATTTTGAAATATTTTAATAGATAATAACAATGAATGAATAATGTTAAAAAAGGGTTTTATTGGATGAAAATAAGGATTCATGATTTGGACATAACAAAAATTATTTTTCAAGATCATATGGTTTCCCACTAGGATTATTATTTCTCAAAATATGTTTTTTGGTTTTTGTCAATTGATAGAAATTTATGTAATCAGGTTAATTTTGAATATGATATAAAATGAAACAATTTTCCCCCTAACAAATTTTTATTTATGGGATTCCAAATTTATAATCTCGTTGTTATGAAAACACAACATTATCATGCTATTAATCATCATGGAATTATAATCATGAAATGGAAGGAATTGTTTTTTATTGACTCTTTCATGAGGAAACACCCAACATGTAAAGGATTCAATGATCCAATAGTTATTGGGAAGTGGGGACATACCATTGATTACATATTTTCCATTCCTTACTGTTCGAAATATGAAAAATATTTTTTTTATCATTTGGGAGGTGAAGAAGTTCAATTGTGGGCTCTTATTAAGAACATGAAACATCATGAATAAATTTACTCCATGGAGTGTTATGATTTTAAGAGATTATTTCTCAATAATTGAATTCCAAATACAATTAATATGAAATTGGACAAAAAAATACTTGAGATAATGTATAAGGATGATGAACCTGTAGGAAACAATAAGGAAATTTTTATAATAGTAGTGATGTATGATTTTATTATTATCATCAAACATGAATGTAATGTTTCTTTATTATTCAGTGTCTTAAAACCAATTATCCATAGGGTTTTATCTATAAGGTATTTTAGTAGTAGTGAAGAAATTATTCAATGGTTTATAAAAGAAGAAATAGTGATCAGACATACCCCTTAATCCCATGGTTTTGATAGAAAATAAAGATGTAATTAGAACAAAATTATAATAGCCATATAGTTAATAAGATTATACTTCCATTATTCTAAATGAATTTAAGGAAACATGGAAGGAATTTTATTAAAGGAACTCTTAAATGTTTCACATGTGGAAATGAATGTCATCGAGTAATTGAATATTGATTTTTTGGGAAGTAGAAGTTAGAAAATAATAGTGAAAAGGAATAATAAAATGTATCACCCACAATCCAATGTAACTAATTCAAGGAGAATGGAAACTGTGCTAATCAGTTCCACTTATTATGGTTAATGATTGTAATAAAAATTTGTAACCTCTTAATCCTAGAGGAAAATAAAATTCTCATGAGATCACTACTGTTGATGTAGACAAGGAACTGGTGAATGGTTTAATTACTATCCACTCTATAATTTTAATGAATTATGTTTTTTTAGATTTAATGACTCTTTTATATCTGAACAATTTGATAATGGTATCACCATACCACCTCAATTATTATATGTCGACTTAGTAGTGAAACGCATAATGGTATAATGATAGCATCTCATGTTTATGATTCTTCTCCAATAAAATATTTTGGAGTATTATTCATGAAAAAATATTATTATTCTTCCTCTGGTAGACATTGATGTAATCTTAGGTGTGGATTTTATATATCTACATAAATCCTACATCCATTAATGTTGAAGGGAAGTCACATTTGAAATTTTGAACCAATATATGATCATATATCAGTGTGATGATAAGTATACACTTTTTTATCAGTAACATATCCATTATACAGTTATTGATTCCTATTAAAATTATCTTTATATTTTATATGGTTTTTATAATATCATAATCAAACATATACAAGTTTATGGTGGGTTTATTGATATATATCTATAAGTGTTTCATAGTCTCTTAGTAAATTGTGAAGCTAATATTTCATTATAATTCTTTTTTTTCAACACTTATTTAAAACACACCATATAGAATATCCTTAATTTAATTATTATAATAGAATATTAAACTATAATAGAATATTGACAAGGTATTCACTTAGACTTTTTTATCACCATGGGGTGTACATATTCTTTATATGAATAATAAATATTGATCAATGTGACTCTGAATTAATTATCAATAACTTAACACAACCACAATCTAGAATATACATCCTCATCCTCATTTTGATGACATTTTTTATCAACTATATAGATCTCAAAAAATATCCTTGATTCATGTTCATTATGGATATCCAAAATTTAGGGTGATTATTGAGGATATATAGAAGATATGATTCCATACATAGTATGAAAACTATGAATATATAGTGATCCCATTTGGTCATTCCAATTCCCACACTAACTTAATTGATTTAACAGATATGGCATTTATAAATTACTATAGTTAGTATGTGGTAGTATTTATAGATGACAATATTATATATTCAAAGAAAAAATAAGATTATGACAATCATTTGGGGATTTTATGGAAGACACTAATGAATGATAATCTATATTCAAAAATAAAAAAGTGAGAATCATCGATTCAAAAGTTTTATTTTTTGGTCATATTATCTCAAGAGAGGGTATATCTGTTGATCCATTAAAGAAATAAGTTATTTAAAATCTAACCATACATACTGTAGTGATTAATATTTATACTTTTTTTTGTTTTTATTATTGATTCTTTTCTGAATATTTATCATGACATTCAATACAATCACCAAGATAACTCATAAGGGAGTTGGGATCTTTTTGATATTTGAATTTTAGGAATAATTCAAGGTAATGTATGAAATGTTAGTTAGTGCACTTGTGCATATACTGACATGTAGTAAAGAAGGGGTTTTGATTTAAAATGATTCATCAAATAAGGGACTAAGATGTGTCCTCATAAAAAATCATCTGTTTATGGATTAATCTTCATGAAAATATATATTTCTTGATAAACATTTCTGAACTCAGTTTTAGAGTAATATATAGAATTTTTTTCATTAATGATATGGAGAAATTATCATTATAGACAAATGCGTGATATATATACGGGTTATAAAATCTTTAAGTATTTATTCTCTAAAAAAGATATGAATATGTTCAAGAAAATATGGTTTTTTAATTAGTGACCATGAATAATAAACACATTATGAACCCTAGATAGATAAAAAGGTGTCTAAAGCTTTAAGTAAAAAGGATAATGCTAGAATATCTATGATGATGATCATAAAACATCCATCATTTCTAAATTTTCAATAGATGGATCTAGATACTTGTAAGGATGGGGGGATATCATATCTTTCTCAATTGAGTGTCCAACCACTATTAATGTGAATATTAAATAGGTTTGGAAAGAAGATTTTGTGTTGTTAGAGAAGGTGTGAAATGAACCTAACATTGATCATGATTGTGATGAGATGATAAAAATTATCAACTAAGAAGGCATCCCATAAATATCATATTTGAATAAGTTTTTATTAGATATAGCACA
This sequence comes from Viscum album, assembly GCA_963277665.1. NCBI lineage: Eukaryota > Viridiplantae > Streptophyta > Magnoliopsida > Santalales > Viscaceae > Viscum > Viscum album. The sequence goes on from OY728160.1 coordinate 491,525,116, forward strand.
CAGTTTATCTTTCTCTATTCATCCTGGAAGTATGATGACTTATATATATTTGAGGGGGTATTTTTCATTGGAAAAATTGAGGTGAGATACTATTTAATATTTATATTTGTTCTTGGTATGTCATCAAGTTTAGGATGAGAGACATAATTCTATGTGGGGGATACAATCATTACCTATAACAAAAAAATGGTAAAAACACCCTAGATTTTTTTAATTGGATTCTCCAAACCATATAAATGTCGTAATTATATTTTTGTTTTTATCAATATCCTTATAAATTAATCATAATTAATTTATATCAAAGTAATTTTCTCACTTGAAAATCATTACATAATATACATTAATAATTGGAAATGTTGCATGGAATACCCCATTATATTGTATCTGATCAGGATTTGAGGTTTACCTTGATGTTCTAGAAATGTATTCAAAATTCTTTTCCTATATAGTTTATCTTCAGCATAACATATCATCCCTATATAGATATCTAGTTTGAGGTGACCACTAAAATCCTGGAGGATATATTGGGATACTGTTATTTTAATATCAAAGGGATTGGGATCAAAAATCATCTCTGCTCAATTTTTCATACAAAAATAGTTTTCACATGAGAACTAAGATGGATTCTTACAAATCCCAATATGGTAAAAAGTATGGAAATATAAAAAATTGGGATGATGTTTTTGAACTAGATCTATTGGGTCTTTATCTACCTAAGGATATGGCAGAGAAACCCATAGTCATTTAACACCACATTGAGGTGTCTTAGACTCAATCGAAATTTTATGTCGATTATCATCAGTGAGATCTCGAATTGTTCTTGGTGGGAATTGTTTTTTATAATATATGAATTGAATAAGATAATAATATTTATAATGAATTGAAATTTTATCCCTTTTTATATTGGTCCTTTCTAGATTCTTGATTAAGTAGGTACAATATCTTATAACTAATGTCTGCCACTAAACCTCTCTCAATTTCATGATTTGATCCATGCATACCTCTAGAGGAAAATTTTATCTGATATTTTACATTTATTATAAATTGAGGTCATACCACTAGATAATGATATTATTTATAAATAAAAACCAGTATAGATCTTGGATCACAGAGATATATTTTGACAATACAAGACTACTCGCACAGTTAAAGTCCAATAGAGGAATCCAAAATTTAAAGGGGAAACATGGGAAATTGAGGATGTGAAAAAATAAATATATCTACATTTTTCTATATATGAGTGATGTAATTTAGAGGGAAAAATAATTTTAATGGAGGTATAATTCAACACCCCGATATTTTATGTTTTATTTATTTTTAGAGAAATTATATCTAATTGATAGCTTGCAATACAAAAAACCTCAAGTCCAAAAGAACTACAATATAGTATATCATTATAACATATCCATTAAACTAGCAGTGTAAATATGAGAAACCAAAATTTAAATATTACATATAATATATTTCTAAAAATAAGATATATTAAATAAGTGCTTAATTTTTAGTAATATATTTATATCATTCATAAATACATTTTTTGTCAAAATAGCTTTTTATTTATTTTTTTTTAAAATAGGAAAATTAAAAATTTTCAAAATTTATAAAATTAATCTGAAAATATGATAATAATTTTTTGATTAAGTATATAAAAATTCTCTTAGAGTTAAATTTTGGGGATATTCTAAAAATATTGGTTTTTCAATTAATTGTAAAAAATACATGTTTTATTAAAAATTCCCCACTGATTAATTATTTTAAATGCATAAATTTTATTTAAAAATATATTTAAAAGTGTAATTAGATTTATTATATTTTTTATAAATGAATTTTATTCAGTTTAATTAATTTTATGATGAATGGTTATATAAAAACATTTTATAATGTAGTTTTTTTGGAAAAACACTTTTTCATCATGTTTAAGGGTATAATTTTAAATTTAATTCTAAAACCTCAATAAATTATATTTTATAAAATGTATTCAATATTTCTAATAATCATAATTAAAATTTTATAATATGTTTATCAGTATTTTTGGTCATAATTAATAGTAAAAATAGTAAAAAAATCACCACTATTGAGGTTAAAAAAGGTTTATTATCGGCTAAACATAGGTATAAGGGTACTTTTGACAATAAAACTTATCCAAGTCCACTTTCATATCCATTTATCATCCCCATACTAACCCACTGGAAAATATATTATTTTTTGGAAGAATGATTCTTATTAATGACTTTATTATATTTTATTCATGTATGAAATTCCAAAATAGTCCTTCCCACCATTTATGAAAAGACTCCATACCCTTCTATTTTTGACATGGTTCTTGATTTTTTGGTCAACAAAATCTAGAGAAATTTTCTTCTAAAATTCTGTTACATATTTATACTTGTTTTAGGTTCCTCCAAATTCTATCCCAATGATCCTTATGAGGATATCTAAAATATTTCTTTTAAATAATAAGCTATGGAATCTACAGATTTCTTTCATTTTAAACTTCTTATTTTACATACCATATATCCAAGTTATGTATTATAAAATAATAAATTATGTAACTAAAATATACTAAATTACTATTACTATTATTATTGAAACACCATTACCCACCCTCTTTTCTATCACAATAAATGTGAAAGTATTACACCTACATATGTATGACTTATCATCTCTTTATAGTGATACAATTCATTTTGTCAGAACCTTATTTTATTGGTGGTTATTAAGATTATTTTAATGTTTATAAATGATATATATTAAATTATTAAACTAATATAAATATAATATTTAATATAACTTCTTACCTTCCAAGTTTTTGGAAAATAATAATATTTCCCATGCATACGTGTGCACAACCACCACCACAAAGAGATGAGATTTGTTTTTTTTTCACATTTTACATAGATAATAATAATATTGGATTTAATAAATATATATGATATCTATATAATAATAATGATTCTATAATGGTGAATTAAAATTTTCCTTTATTTTTTTATCAAATGAAAATTGAATACAACGTCCATGCACACGTACTGCTTACCATCTGCATGAACAGTGTAATTAATTATTATATATCTATACATTAAATATTCATATATATATATATATAATATTATATATACATCTTGATTAAATTTTCTTATAATACATAACTATGATAAAAGTACATATAATGGTACTACTAAACTGAAATTCTCATGAAAAATGAAATAGCTAACACCTTGAAATAACTATTTTAATAAATATTTTTTTATAAACGAGTGTTGAAATATTATAAATAGATCACATATTACATTAGATTTATTTAAATGATATTGGGATATAATTATAATAAATTTAAATTTATCATACAATAGGTTCGAACACGTACAAAGGAAGTCGGACCATAGGTAAGGTCTTATCATCTTAATTTTTCTTCTATGAGATATATGTTATTTTGTGAACCTGTATTATTTTATGATGTGTATATACATACCATTTTAAATATTAAATCATGAATCAATAATGAAATAAATATTATACAAATGGTTTGGAATAGTTTGTATAGGTCACCAAATCATTTGTATTGGCTATATCAACGGTTTTGATGGTCGTTGGAATATCATCTATTAGTATATACCTATAATAATGGTTTTGAGAAATCATTTTTATAGGGCTATACCAAGGATTTTTAAAACCACTAGTATATGAATATTCCAATAGTTTTCGAAACTATTGGTATAGGTAATGTAAAAAAATCATTGCTGGATTTAATCCCTTCACCTATGAGTTATACTTCAAGGACTTAACCACTAAGATATAACATCATTTGTGAATATAATATGACCAATATATAAAATTATATTGATAATTATTTTAGATTTTGATGTATTTATTTTAATTTGATAAAATAATACACCAAAAATATGAATAACTATACCCACATTTTTACAATATATTGGTTTAGGGGTTAAATGTTTCAGACTTATATTAACAAATTGTCCAAAAACCTTTGTATAAGTTATTATTATAGAAGACATAACAATTGTATTTCAAATACCATTGGTATAGGGTCTTATTATCGATGTTATACTAACATTTTTTAGCTAAAACGTTGGTGTAACTATGACCCATACTAATGGTTTGTCTAATACTATTGGTATATGGACTTATTATATAATTTGTAACTATGTTTTTACTAAAACTTTTGGAATAACTAGTAATTATTACAATAGTTTGGCCAAAACCATTACTATAGGCCCTCTATATGATACATATACCAAAAAATTTGGCCACACTATTGGTAATAATCAATTAGTATAGCTCTAATTTCTAGTATTGAATATCTTTATTTTCATTATATTTAATGTTTCATTTGACGTTACTCTTTCATGGTTATTAGGATACAAAATATCTCAAATAGGTAAGGGTTTTATGTTAAAATATCTTTTTTTTATTCATATTTTTTGTGAGTATAATTCAGATGATGAATTTTAATTATATACCTTTCCAAAAACTCATAAATATTCATCCCCTATAGTTATTTTTGGAAAATACATGTTTTATATTAAATTTACCCACTTTAGGAAATCAACTGAACTAATGTGTTCTTAAAGGAAATCATCTTTATTTATCTCTTTGGTTGAAAATATTTTTTCTTTTTATCCTTGTTTTCTAAAAATATTTTCATGAATATTTTTAAATTTCTCATATAATTGTTTAAATTAATTTTTAACCATGATTTATTTTTTAAAAAAATGTTTTAAAATTAATCTTTATTTTCTAAATGAGGATCCTTTTTATTCTTTTTTGAAAGTATGAAAGTAAGGATTTCATATAAATAATACATTGTAAATGGAATTTTCTTTAATCATGACCTCTCATTGACTTGAAACCCCCATTAATAATTTACAATATTATTTTCAATGAAAATGTTTTCAAAATTATTTGGGAAATATTATTTTTAATGATCTTATTTAAAATGGAAAATATATTTTCCTCAAGAAATATTCTAAGTGATATTTAAAATTAATTTTATATTTTGATTAAATCCTTTCATATTAATTATAATTTATTAGGGATATAATTCAATGATTCAATCATAATTATTTCTTATGATTTTTTCTTCTTAAAATGAAATGATTTTTATGTTACCAAATCCTCTTCCAAGGAATATTCTATGATGAATTGATGAAATGTTTATAAAACCCATTTCATTTCAAAAAATTATATCTTCGAGAAATGTTTTTCAAAGACATTTCTTTATCAAAACTTATATTATGATGAATGATTCATGATATTATGGCACACATCTATATGATTTTCATTATTTTATGGGTGATATCATAGTTATAAAACCATCCAATGCATTGGGTAAAGATTGATATCTCATGAGATAACCATGATTGGAATTGAGAGTGATCTTATTTTAGTAAGGGAATCTATCCAAGATGATAGTCTAGAGAGTGAACCTTGACTAATATGATATTTTTGTGGACAAATCAGAATCCAGTATGATAGTCGATGATGATTTCCTTAACTAATATGGAATGACTTTTATATTCTTATGTATATACCAAAAATTTATGTAGTATAAAAATATTTTTCTATCATGGATTATGATCATTGATTCATCTGTTATTCATGTCTTGTGAACTTACATTATTTATTCCATTACTTAATATTATAATATTTAATATGTAAGGTATATTTTTCAAATGTTAATATCATTTCCTGAACACTTATTTATTTTTTTATATTTACGTATCATTGATATCCACCTATTTATCCTTATAGATCATCATAGTTAACCAATTCATATGATCCCATTACATATGTTATGAATAATGTTGTTATGTATTATATGCCTATAAAGGGTGAAAGTTATAATTAAATTAGTCATATATGATGTTGATCACATATGAACTATTTTTTATGTATTCAATTTCCAATGATACTAGGTCTATTTGATTCTTCTATGGATTTTAATGTTATGTGTTGAATATATATCTAATAAGAATTTATATTAATATATTAATATTATGGTTCATTTTAGGTATAAATATTAATATTGACAGAGAATAACGGTTATGGTCTACTAGATTTATTATTTATGGTTGTTATGTGCCCTTTTTTGAAAAAAAAACGGTGTTCAACATCATAGGGGAGAATAAAGAAGATTGTGTTGATGAAATACATCTCGAATATCTATGATAATCCTTTTACATGAAACATTTTGTACAAAATTTGAATACTTTTCAATCTGAATATGATGTATGGAAATATTATTTCTGATCATTTCAATTAATTCAATGCCATAAAAAGTTGGTTTTACTGGTGGAAATTACACTGGATATTGAGGTATGTGATCTAGTTTTGTTATCTTCATTAACTAATATTTTGGAAGATATTAAAATGACCGTGAGAATGTATTCCTGAAATAAAATTTTGATTCTAAAATATATTTGAGTCATGATCATTAGTGAGGATATTTAGAGAATTGAATCGATAAGATTCTCTATTTCCCCTCTAAGAATGGAACGAAGAGGCTGATTTTTATAATGTGACAACTTTATAGGATAATGAAAATCAATAAGAAATAAACGAGATAAATAAATTGGGACTAATCCAACCAATTGGACTTAAAAGAATAATTTTCATGTCAATAAAGAGTGTAGATAAAAAAGTAAAGTACCTAAAATCAATATAGAAAACCTAATGATTGAAAGGTAAAATGATGTGTTTCTACATAGCATGGATATACCTATAGATACATGTATTTTAAACACCATTTAACAATTTATTCTACTTTATAAAAGGGTTTCATAGATAATTAGATTCGTATATAATACGACACGGTACATCTTTCTGATTAAAAATACTTATATATTATAGGGATTGGTAATGCATGGATGAATAGAAACAATGGGTGTTTTTTATTTCTATAAATTATGATTAATATCCTTGGATAAAGAATAAATGTTATTTCTTTAATGAATCTTAATGAAATATCTTATAGAACCACATTCACTGGTGGATTATAGTACATTACTAAGGGATTTGTGGTCAAAACTCTGGAAGTAAAAAATGAAGCACTATATATTTTGGTATATAATTTCATAGAATTTTTTTTAATAAAAACATATTTTGTGAATTCAAAATTTTGTAACTTCTATAATGGAAAAATTATTGAGAAGGGGATGAAGGTTCTTTGAAACAATGGAATGTTACCAGATCAAATGTTGGTAGATTTTTCCATTTTCAATGATTTTTTCTTTGGAATGTAGAAGATGATATCAATTGAAAATGGTGTTATAATGACAATTTCTAAGAAGCTGGAGCTGGTGAACACTGGTGTTTGGGGGATACACTATTACTTTCCCATTGAGGTTTATAATTTTATGTGACATTTATAGATGAATCAATATGTAATTTATAATTCAAAATTACAAAAATAAAATATGTTGTGTTTAATGTGTTTCAATAGTGGTAAACCACGGTGGAGATAGAGTCTGGATAAAAGATGAAATGATTGAGATCTAACAATGGTGGAGATAATAAAGGTTACAATTTTATATAATTATATGATAATAGTTTAATTTAGTGGGATAAGAAACTTCGAGGTACCCCCCACCCCAATAGAATGTTGTAGCTAAAATAATAGATAAGACACTGAATAATCATTCATGGAGTATAAGGATGTACTCGAGGTTTCCCATGAATTTCTCAGAAGAGCCAGCGAACATAGTATCATATCTCATCAACATGAGTCCATCTGTACTAAGGATAAAATTCAAAAAATAGTATAACATGTCCAGAACAGAGGTATGACTCCCTCATTTATGAGTCTATGAGTGTTTGGAATATGTATATAGTAATTTTGATACAAGATACAAGTTTGATGTGAAGTCCAAATCTAGTTTCTTTATTGTATATGGTGCTAAGGAGTTTAGTTATCACTTCTAGAATGATAAGGACAATATTATCATCAAAATATAGAATGTAATATTTTATAAAGGTGAGAGATAAAAATATCATCATGAATATTATTTTTGTAGTGAGAATAAGGAATCATATCTTACTCCTCACAAAGAGTTAAGGATATCAACAAGGGTGATAAGGTATGTGAACAGGTATTCATCATCCAAAAATTGTTTTTTATTGACTAAAATTGGAGAGATATATTGTTTTCTTTTGTAATTGTAGATAAAGGCATTGAGAATGTTTGATTTGGGTTTTAAGGTGTTGATTTCATCATTGCATGATATCAATAATTGGGATTTAACACCTTTTACATAAGGAAATCATTCAGTGAAGAAAAAATGGGTATACTAAGACAATTAAAATCATGATATGAGGAGTTATGAATAAATACTAGTGGTGAAGGGGTTTTAATAGATGGATGGTGTAAACATCATTGAAATTTTATCTTATATATTGGATCTTAACACCATCTAACTAGTTCTTTGTATTTGTCCTTCAAAGGATTTATAACTTGAACATATTGATGTAAAGAATACATTGCTTCATGAATATAATTTGGATGGAATTTATATTCTGCATCTAAAGGGATATGTATTGTAAGGAAATAAATTACTATTTTGAAATATCTATAATATCTTCTATGGATTAAATGAGGAACCCTTGAAGTGGAAGGATACGTTTTTTTTCATTCATGAGAGAAAATTTATATAAAGGTTATAGCATGGGTCCGTGTTGTTGTTTCATTTATTTTGGTTTCCTATAGGTTATATTCCATTTTTGTGTGGAAGAAATTATCATTTTACTATCATATATGTATATGATTGATGTTTTGAAAGGTATGTAGAATGTGGATTTTGGGATTAATGATCATGGAGAAGATGGAATGTTTTTGGGGATTAAAATCAGGAGAGAACGCATAGATAGAACATTGAGGTTGTAAAAATCAAACTATATAGGAATGTTTCTATGTATATTTATTATACATAAATAAAATTAACTCTCAATTCCTATTTCAATCTGTCTCAAATATATTAATGGAGAAATCATAAATTACAATAGAAGTTATAGAGTACATATAAAAGGTTTTATCAGTATTAGCTGAGGGGATCTTGATATATTCCATGATCTGTATCAGACCTGATAGTACTCATATAGTGGCTGTTGTGAGTAGCTATATAGAGAACCCTATAAAGAAATATTGAAAATATGTAATTTAAAAACTGAGGTATTTTTAGGGAAGAAAATAAATATATTTTTTCTTTGGAAAAATATTTTCATTATATAGGTATATGGATACTAAACATGTAGGTGATGTCAATAGTATAGTCATTACCATAGGTTATGTGTTTACCTATAGAGAAACTGTGGTGATATGGATATATTAATTACTGAATGACGTGGAATTATCCACTATAGAGGCATAATTTATTGATGTAACAGAATCTGACAAGGTGATAGTTTTACTGATGAACTTCTTACAAGAAACAGATATAAATAGAGAGGAAAATAGTCTCACTACAATTGTCATATTGATATACATAATGAAATAATAAAAAAAATTAATCATGGATAATGAACACTCAGTTGATGAGGCATATTAACAGAGGCTTAAAAAAAGATGGGTTTCTAATATTGAAAAATATTCTTGAAAAAAAATCCAGAAAAAATGTTGATGAATCTGATGGTGATGGAAACGTTGAGGAACTATTGATTCTCTAGTGGTATTAAATGATCAATGGATGATGAGTGGAAGAATATGAGAGGAAATTATAAGATCATAAAATGGAAAACAAATGGTATTTAATAAATCTTAAACATAAAATTGAATATTTGACTGCAAATCATGCATTTGAGAGTGAAGAATAGGGGTAGATGATATTATTTAAATTTTTAATGATAATAGAATAAATTTAGGTTATCATGTAAGATCAAGATCCAATAGAACATTGTTGGATTCTTGTAAACAGATCCTTGATTGAAATTGGAATAACACTTTGGGAACTATATAAATTTTGACCAAACTATAACAGATCTAACTTGGGATAATAATGAGGCACTCTACTAGCACGAGACTTGACATTGTTACTAAAGCATGTTTGGATTCATAGATAGTTGTTTTATAGCTTTTTATACTTACATATTTCCATCATTGTATCATAGGGGAATTATTGTGCGGTTAGTGGAATAGTTTCATCATATTCATTATAAAATCATTCGATTTGGGGATTTTGTGTGTGTGCTGCTCTAGAAATTCACTATAATTCTAATATAGATTTATTGAAATTATTATAACTATCCATGTAAATTGGGATCATTTTCCAAACCATTTAAATATATATATATTGAAATCTTCTTCATATTCTATTGATTTTGACCTTTTACACTTTTTTCTTGAATCATTAATCAATGTTACCCACAACATGTTTAAAATAAATAAGGTGTTAGGATTTTCTCTTCAAAATCCTTCCATATTTATAGTAGTGGTGTGTTAGGTAGGACAAAAGTGGTTTGGCAGGTATGGATGGTCCGAGGATGGGTTTTGGTCATGTCCGGCAAGTATGTTGGATTATCATGTCCTAAAATTTAAGAAATTATGAAATTAGCAAAATAATTATTCATTTTAATTTTAATTGTATATAAATAAAAATTATTGATAAACATTACAATAGTTTTATAAAACATCCACGATGTGGTTCCCAAAAATAGTATGAATCGTCATTTTAGGAAAAAATTAATTATAATTTTTTATATTTTAAAACATTTCTAAATGATTTTTTGTAGCGTTGGGAGTGTCTAGTCCCCAATGATTAGCAAGTTCTATCCCACATATCATGGTATTTTCCTTTTCATCAAAAATGAAATTAAGGAAATGTGGATAACCTTAAAACCCGGAAAATATATTTCTCATAATAATCAATTCATGCCCCTTATATATTTAATAAAATGTGAATTTCAACACTTCTTGAAAAATATAAAAATATTTATAAATTTTCCAAATAATGATAGTTTCCTCCGCCATGACTGTTACTTATCCACCAATGAAGTCTACACTAATTTTTGGCTCATTGTTTATTACTCTTCTCAATGTAATTAATTATACTATAAGTTGGTTTCTCTCCTCAATTTTTTCAATTGGAATGTTTATTATAAAAATGAATTTAAAAACCATGATATACACTTGTTACCCATAACATTATCCCTCAAATAAAACTAAGATCTAAAATCCATGTCTCATATTATATTATATCCCAAAAATCATGTCATTTCCAAAATTAATTAATCATGTTTCACAAAAACCATGACACTTTTTCCCTCAACATGGAAATAGGACTTATCTCCCAATCATTTTAAGAAAAAAATCTTTTAAAAATGTCCTCTCCCATGTCCAACAGTAATACATGTTTCAATTCAGTGTGATGGATAATATTTTCATCAAAACATGTATTTAATACCACGTCCTATGAAATAATATGTTATATCTCACAATTCCTGAATGTCACTTCAATATTTTTCGAATTCTCATGAAATACCTTAAACTATGATTATAATTATTTTTTATTACTAGATAAATCTTTCCATGACATGTTTAGAGATTCACCATGATGTGGTTTTACCTTACACAAGATTTATTTATTACTTTTTCAACTTTTCATTCTCTAATAAAATTAAAACAATTTCATAAGCTTGTTTATAATAAATATAACATGAATAAATATCATAATGGGTGAGTTCCACCTTAAAAAAATACATAGTATGATCCCAATGTTTGATACTTTAAATTCCATTGTACCTAATAAGGTAATATTTGTGAAATAAATCATTTTCATAGTGAAAATAAAAATATTATACTTTAAAAATGTCTATTTAATCTCCCTTGATTTTCTTCAATGCCACATTAACACTTGAAACTTCTCCTAGGATTTTAATATTATAATATTATGGTTTGAAAATAATTTTAATTTTTTATCAATCTTGGAAAATTATATAAATCATTTTTATAACATTAACTAATATTTCTAACCATTGGGTTAAACCAAAATAATCATCCCATTTTAGGACCATGAATTTACTATCCCATTATGTAATTTTATAATACAATATAAAATATGTTTTATTAGATATTTGGTTTTATCCCTTCATGATAATGAAAACAAACCGAATGAATACTTGATTTTTTTTGGTTTAATTCACTTCTTTTCATGAAATATGTGGGATGGATAAGAATGAGGACACGAGTAAGAATTCATTTTTTATCATAAATATTTCACTGAATAAGGTCTTAATTATGGTTTTATTACAATGAATATTTTTCCAAAATTATCCATCTCCCATATAATTCATGTGAATCCACTATTGACCAAAATTTTCAATTTTCCATGGTTTTATTAGATATCATAAAATACTATACAATAAAAATATTCATTTTACTATGGAGGGTTTTTTCTATAAAAATGAGTGTTTTGAAAAAAACATTCACCAAAATGATGAATTCTCTAAAGTGTTGTTTTTAAACACAATTTTAAAAATTGAAATTTTAAAATTATCTGACCACTTCAAAATTTTTAGAGATGATAAACTTTGGTCAGTTACAATTCCTAAAAACAAATTAAGGTATATTTTTTTATTTATCATCCTATACATAATATTATTACATTGTTCTTCAAAACCATCATTCTAACGTCATATTTTAGAATTTACAGATAAATTTCAATAATTTTCATTTTAATTCATTATCTATTATGATGGGTAAATAAATTAATTCATACATTCAATATATGTACTTACATAGATCCCTAAAATTCCATAAATTTATAATTAAATGATTTTTTTAAAATGATTAGCTTGAAGATTTGGATCAAATTTTCATTATACTAACATTAAATTATATAATTCCTTTATACTTAACTTATATATCACACATTTACATGGTATTTTTTATTCGGTTATATTAATATTTACATTTTTTTATTAGTCTCATTATATAACATTGTATTAAAAAGTACGTCTAACTATAATTCTATTTCATGTTATAATTCAAAAACAAAATTTTGTCATGATTTTGAAGTAATGTCATACACGAATCAAATAGAAATAATAAAATATTAATTAAATAATAATATTTGAAAAGAAATTAAATATAATTCACCTTATCAACCCCACATGTCTATTTCAAAAACAAATATTTTATTTTCCATTTAAAACTAATGAATATGAATTAATTCATGGTTTTTTGTAAATCATCAAACAATTTAAATAAAAAAATAGATCTTTTAATCACTATTTTACATTATTCGATGTTCATTAGTCATTAATCTCATATTTAAATATTATATTTCACATGAACAGTAATGTACATCTCACTATGAGATAAAAAAATTAATTAGTATTAATTATTACAACAGACATGAGAATAGTATATGGATTTTGTATCCATTTTCAGACTATCATGGTGAAAAATGAAATTTAAATCTAATAGGGAAAATACTAATTAATTTTCTAATTTATAAATAAAAAAAATATTAACAAAAACTTATATTTTTTGTCTTGGAAATTCCAAAAAATGGTCATATTTTCTTAGGACCAAATCATTGGAAGATAACACATGATATTTCAATAATTTTTAGCATCATAAGTTGTGGATAAAATTTTATTGAATTTTAAATGGGATCATGCTTAGTGAAACAAATTATCATTTTATGATCCTATAAAAATCCATGACTTATTCATGGTATTCAATAGTATATTATAAAACCATTGATTTTTTAAAAAATTTAGTATGCCTAATATACAATTTATAATTTAACAATAAAAAAATGATACCATATTAGTATTTCTAAAAAAATGTAAACATGAAATGTGTGAAACATTTTAATTATATGAAAAAATAAATTAATTTTATATAATAAAAAACACAATTAAATAAAATAACATTAAATATATTTCCTTATAAAATTTCAAAGGGTAAATAATATATTAGAATCATAAAATCATGTAAATAATATCAAGGTAATTAAAATTACATATCAATTACAATTTTTTCAACAAAATACATAATTAAAATGGAATTATGTGACAAATTATTATTAAGAAAGATGAAATATTATATCATGTGAATTTCTATTATAAAAATTCGTTAAACGAAGACACATTATTTTATTACAAAAATAATTAATAGATAATTGGATGAAAAATCCATTTCATTGAATTAAAAAAATATAAGATTCAATTCATATAAAAATTCTATAATATGTATTAAACAATAATATATATTCAATTCAATTATCACTTGTTTCTAAAATCCCCAGGATTCCTAAATAAACCATGATAACATGACAGTTAAGAATGATAACATGGGGAAATTTTAATATGGAATGACCTAAAATTGGTAAAAATGATCTCACCCAAAATTTGAAAACCATAAATATTTGGGTTTTGATAATAATTATAATGGAGAGACATCAAAATTTCTTATAATATTTTATTTTTAACTACCTTCAACATATTTTCCAATATTATAATGATATCATTTTGTAATAATTATATTTGTGGGTAGTTGGACAAAAAAACTTTTTGGGAACATTCCCCCAGTCACTAGTGATTAGTTACTAGTTTAGATTGAAATCAAAGAAACATGATAGATTAATTAAACTCTAATTTATACCTTCATCATGTGACTAAAATTTATCCAAACTTTTCCACGAGGTATTCGTTCAACAAGTAATCAATTTTCTATAGAAAAAAAAGAAGTGGTTCCTTGCATGAGACTACATAGTGTCATAATCATAATATTAAATTTTTTAAAAACTGAAAAATGATCAATAATATAATGGTATGGATTTCCTTAATCCCTTATATTGTTATTTATTAGGATATTATAGATTCTAGTGAGTTCATAGTGGTATTATTGATTCTATTGGATGTAAGGAGATGAAAAAGTTGAGATTTATGATGGAATATTTATCCCATAGTGTGATAGTGTGAATAACGCCATGATATGTTGATTGAAATATGCATTAAGATATGAGGATGTGTCCTGAACCATGGATGTAGGCCCTAATAGTAAGGTACCAATATATTTCATGTTGGAATCCTCATCATGGTGTGGATGGATTTGTTCATTCCTTAATGGGGTTTGAAGAGATCTCAGAAAAGTTGATGCATTACATATTGAGTTTTACATTTTTCTCATGGAGTGGTCATTGATTTTCCCATTTAGATGAACAATAGGATGATATCCTTGATTCTTAGACATTAGGGATCACTACTTCACAAATATTGATACCAGATGTGGGATTGTCTATGGTTGTGATTACTGAGATGGATGTAAAGGGAAACACATTACGATTCTCGTGTGTTTGAACTTCACATAATTATAACCTTTACTGGGAAATGAAACCATTTTTCATTGAAGACATAAATATTTATAGTGAGAGAAGGGGTGGACACAAGTGGGAAATCATTCGGTTATATTTGGATATAGGGTTACCAAAATGTAATGGATCTCTATAATATTGTGACATAGAGTTACCTTTATTTTTATATAAACTCAAGGTGTTTCCCAAATTCATTATTTTCCTCCATAATCCCTTAAAATATATGAGGTTTTTTGATAATTTTAGAGATATCGTGTAACTATGATCGATTCCTAGGCCATCTCTTTTTGAGAAATCAATCCTAGAACCAAATTATCTCTCTTATCCTCCTTTTTCTTCTTGTTATTATCTCATTATTTATTTCTAATCTATAATTGTTATTCCATATTAGTTTTTTATTCTCATATCAATTATTGATGTATAATTAATTATGTGATGATTTCATTAGGTTTCATGTATTTCTCATGATGTTTCACGATTGTGTACTTCACTCATACATCTGTTTGCGTGTAGTGAGGTCAAAGATTAATATCAAAATAGGGGATAAAAATATTATCCCATATTTTAATTACATGTGTATGATTATCAAGATATGGTTTTCTCTAGGTAAATATTTTTTATTTACTTAAGGAATATAAAAATAAAAAATTATTGAATTGGATGATATTTAATGGGTTTTGTGAATCAAATACAATAATCCACTTCTTTACGATGGTTACTTCATGTTATTTTCTAGAGTGTGTGATATTATATTACTATGATTATATAATATTTATTTTATATTTTTAAATCCTGAAACATGAGAAATAATGTTAAAATGTTTATTTATGGAAGGATAAGTTGAGGAATTCATTGATTTTATCATTCATATATAGAGTTGTTTTCTAAGAGAATTTTTATATTTGTTCATGTTTATTAGATGATTATAGAATCTATTATTTATTCAATTATTAAGTTTCTTATTTTTTTTAACCTCAACTTAAATAAATTATAAATTAATATGACATGATACATATTTATTACAAAAATTCATAAATCTTGGATGAATCCATTCATGCCTTGTTTACTATAAGCTTGCATGAATGGAATGATATAACATTGATTGATACATTAGATTTTTTATTTCTTGATTCATGATTCACATCCATTTTATAATTTAGATAAATTTATGCATTTCAATTTCAAACCCAGGACAAGGTTGGTTGTTTTACTGTGGTTTGTGTTGTATTTTGTTTGGTGGCGACAACATGATGAGGTTGATGTTAGGATAGTGTGTATGATTTGGAAAGATGTTGTGGATGACACGTAGATGGTTTTATTTATTTGATGGATTTTCCTAGTGTCTATTTTCCCATTTCATACCTGCTAAACATATTTCTAGCATGTGGAAGATTGATTTTTTCATTGTAGGTGAAGTTATATCTTAAAAAATGTCCCGTTGTGTCATAGAATTATAGGTGTAATTGAAGGTTATGGAATTATAAATGATATAATAGGAATGGATTTTGATGAAATATTAAATGTGAATATATAGAATATATTTTTATTAAATGTTCCATGACATAGGAATTTTAATTATAATGATAAATGTGAGCACCATGGATTTCTATTGGTAACAAATTAAACTAAAATTGATTCAAGGTTTTTTATAAATTGAATGATTAGTGATAATAAAAAAAAGTGATGATTATTTTCATAGATGGGTATTAGGTTACTTTTCCGTGTAATGGTAGCTATGTTTTTATGAAGGAAATTGGTTGTATTTTGAGTGTAGTATTATGTAGTTTTCTCTAGAATGGTGGTGTGCTATATATTGTTTATGTTATGATAATTATATTCCTCCATGTAATGAACTGGATTTTTCAAAAGGTGAGAATAATTTTTATTTGGAAAAAATTCCATAGTTCAGACCTTGTAATAGTACCTAATAGATTTTCAAAGGTCATGAGGATGTTTAAAGATTATTTGATGCTAAGCCCTTAGAAATATGAGAAACATATTGGGCCACATTTTTATAAGAAATTTCCCCACCAACCCCGCATGGTTACTCCTAAATGTGCACAATGTTTCAAAGGATATTAGGGGGTCTCAAGGTTGTTTTAAACCATATTAGATGAGGAGAACTCCCATTGAAAATTTGTAGACATTTTTTTAGTGGGCTTCACATGGATTACGCATGGCTAGAAAAACTGTGTGCATAGCCCATGCGGGGTTCCACCCAAGATAGAAGTGGGAGTATAGTTGGTACATGGTTTGGCCAACTTTGTACCAAACTAGAAAACCAAGAGATTTACAGTAAAAATAACATTTCACCCTTAATGATCTAAAAACCTCACACTCTTTTTCCTTTCCCATTTACAAGTGTGAAATACACATCGTTTTCTCTCATGATCTCTCTATGTTTATTTCCAAGGGATCAATGTAACAACCTCATCCAAAATCCAAACCAAAAATCATCAAATGTGTTGAATCGGGATTAGTAAGATTTATATTCCTCTTGCTTCATATCTTCATTAGACTTCCCAACTCTTACTCTATTTGGGTGAGAGATCAATCTCCCTATTTTGTGGGAATTGCACCGTTTATATGATTTATTCAATTCTATATCCAATTTGAAGATGATATTGTATATATATTTACATGAAACCATATGGTTGGTGTTATAGTTGTATTCCTTAAAATTTGGGATGTTTTCATAGCTCTTTCATTGTTCCGCACACAAGTTTTACCAAACATTCACATAATAACAAATCTTCATATTTATTTCAATTGGAACATTTCAGTATAATTTTGTGGACCATAGTTTATTGGTTAGAGGATGTTTATCTCATTCATTTACACTCCTTGGAGTGTTCGTAGATTATTTATTCCTTAATAGGAATGGTAATTGATAATTCCTCCTAAGTGGTTCATCATGGTTATAAAATGGAATTTCCCTCCTTTATATAAATTTATAGTTGAGCATAGAACCATCTTTGTGTTTTGATTGACCATAGAATTTAATTTCATTTCCTTGATAAAATAAATTGATGTTTTGAATTTAATTTAAATGTATGGCATGGCCATGACTCATTGATAACAAATATGAATAGGAATTATAAGAAATTTCCACCCATGGATAATTGGGAAATGTGATTATAAATTAATTTGATGTAATCTCTCATGGTTATAATTATTATAATGATTATTCCATTTATATTTCCTATTGAATGATGGTTAAGGGACTTACTAAACATGATATTACACTCTCCCTTAAATATGGTGTTGGGAAAGACATATCACACCGTTTTACATTTATTTGGTCATTGGTAATAATGTTCTGGATTCCTCCATATTAGGTGTTTGGAATGAACAACCCCCCCCCCCCCACACACACACACGCATCTCCAATGATGTGAATTAATTCTCATATTCATCATCAGATTTATTGTATGTATTCTTTTGGGAGTCTATAGCTTATTAGACTAATTATGGATGCCTGAGTTTTACCCAAGGACTATATAGCACCGATTATCAATTTATATGCCTACATATCTCATGATGTACTTATTGAATATACATGTACAAAATATAAATAAATTTATATATATTTATATATGGTTAAATATATATTGTTACTGATCAGACTATTACAAAGTCCTATCCTGAAGTAGGTAAACCCAGTAAGGCATCCTCTTGGAACTTGAGTTGGAAATTGTTTATTTATTTTGAATTTATTATTATTCACTATACTTGTACACTTATATGCTAAATACACTATAGGGATTTTATATAGACATGGTTGGTGGTGGAATACTAGGTTTTTCTAATAACCTACTCAAAATTTCTGAGATAAGAAAGTAGACTTTATGTCTTCATGGATGGATAAGTGAAAGCTACAACCTAAAAAAGTTTAATCTGTTAATTTATTATTTATAGTATGAGAGAATAATACTGAGATTTTTCTTGTGATGCTTGAGGATCAATCTTTTAGACTTTTTAAATTTATTATAGCAAGATTTATATGTCTATACCCTGTTCCCTTTTCATATATGATTCCCCAATGACAATAAATTATCATATATGACTCAACCTATGAGATTTTGATTATATATAAAAGATGTTGATTATCTATTGTTCAACTTTTGTTGTTATATCATGCTTCTTATATTTTATTTTTATATTTCTTATCAACTATTTCACTCTAGTATGAGGTTATAGCCACCCCACCATACCACCATGGACCATCGTTACTAGTTAAATGCCTCAGGTGCACGAGGAGGCGTGCTTGGGGACATGTGACACACTGGATCAGTCAATCGGCATAGTGGCTCATATGTCAGGATGTACAAAGTGGTATTAGATCAATTTCTAATTTTTTCTAGAAATTTGGGTTAAACATGACATAATAATGTAATCGAATTTATTAATGATCATGTGTCTGGTATTAGCTAACCCATATATAGGGGACACCAAAATTACTTAAGATGGGTTATTTTTGTTATGATTTTTTTTGTATTAAATATTATAGGATTTCATCATTGGGTGATTAACATGATGTGTACACTTATTTTTATTTCTATACTGATTTTGGAAAAAGTCATTTTTTTGTTAGGTAATGGAGTATGAATTGAAATCATAATTATAGGCACATAATGATAGATATTCCAAGAGACTTTCAATACAATTTCAACTTTCAGTGTGCATTTTCATACTGAATATAGTTACATACATGATTATTTTATATTGAAATGTTCTGAAATTTCTTGAAAGGATAATATAATTTGATTAATTAGTGTTCCTACACATACATAAATAGGGTTTCCCTGTATAGATTGTTGATGAAACCTTAATTAACCAATTATTCTATATTGTGGGATGTGTGAATATTGCATCTAGACCGTGAAATATATATATATATATATTATTAATAATTATATTAAATTTAATCTATAAAATAAAAACGGTTACCGCTAAATGGGATGCATATTTCAAATTAAGGGGAATTTTTATTTATACTAGAAACTAACAATCCATATACTGGAACCTCATTGTTGATATATGATACCTACACCCTAGCCCAGCCATAGTAGTGGTTAATTGGGTGTTTCTTACATTATTATATCATGTTTTGGTATTTCCTACTCATTATGAACTAGATTTTAGAGCATATATAGATTTGTGATCTTTTTCATAGGAAGTCTGTGTACCAATCCAAAATATCTAACTATTATCATTTCAACTATTAAACCCTTTTTTGAAGAATATGTTTGGAATTGTAGAATAATTTAACCATGATATCCTTAAGTAGTATTCAATGAAGGTGTTGGAGACCATACATCAAATGTTGTGGTCCCTGAGTCGCTAGTGATACCTCTACTAGTTCCACCTATGTAACCACCCTCTATTCCAAAAATGGTCACTGATGTCCAGTTTTGTGTGGGATTGTTCCATATAATGAAATCTATGAAATATTTCACTTGAACTACCCTAAACATGGTAGAGTTGACTGAAAATATTCATCATAATAATCCTCCCACATTTTTTGGGGATAGAGAACAACATGTTGGACAGTCATAGATCGAGGATATACTATATATAATCGAGCATATAGAGATTCCTCTAGAGTAGAGGTAAGATATTCATGCCTATATAAAAATTGATTCATCCTGTGATGGTGGGATTTTAATACCTATGAATATCAACATTGATATATAATCTAGCTGGGTTTCAATATGACTTTATATGGCTAATTTTTTCAACATACTATGATGGTTTAATGGCCTAGAGTGTTCTTGAACCTAAAGTTAGGAGGCATGATTTCTATGAAATATTCTAATTATTTTTTTGAGTACTATAAATTCTTCATTACTTTATCTAGGGATGAGATTATGACTATTAGGGGATTTGAGGATTGTCTGGTATACACAATTTGATAGAATTTTAACATCTTTCGGTTGACCACAAACATGGAGAATGTCAACTAGGCACTCATTATGTAGAGGAATATGGAAAAGGATAATAGTGGGAACTGGATAGGATCAACACCTATATTTATTAGTGTTTATTCTAGTGGTTGATATTTACATTTTTAGGTTTATAACGGGGTATCATAAATTAAATAATTTATAATGATTGCTTTTTGATATTTCACCCGTGCAGGAAACCAGGACACACAAAACCACGATGTATGTGAGGTTCTGTGAAGTGAAGAGGATATAGAAGGATGGGGCATATCCATTTCTTCTTTAGAAATTTTCCATCAGTAACTATATATAATGGATCTACACATAATCTACATTATAAAGCTTGTCTAGTATAATCACACAAGGAAGGTGGCTATAATACCATCAGCTACTTAGGCTAAGGTGGTTTTTAAGGTAGAGTTAACGAGACTCTGGATATGTAGCTCCCTGATTGTGGGCCTACTCAAGGCATTCAAGTTGTGACTTAGGGCCATGGTATGTGTTCTTACGTATAATTAAGCCTATGTTGGAAGAGTATAGCGTCGAACCTTATACTATTTAGGGTACTCTTCCAGTAGCCTCAACGTTATGGAATGCTTTATTTGACACACGCACATCACACTCATTTATATCTATGGTACTTTTTAGATACTAGTCCTTGTATTATAGTTTTATTATTTAATTATTAACCTTGATACCCTATTGGGTATCTAATTAGAGGGTTTTCTCCTTTTAAATGATGGTACCCTTGAGATATGTGGATATCTCTTCGTATGAATCTTTTTCTAACTCAACATGATATGGTTTTAAATAACTATTGGGATGGACTAGTTAGTTCTATGTTGATCCCACAATCAATTTTATCATCATAGGGTAGATTATACATTACTAGAGGGTGGTATACATAACCACAAGGGAGAATGGAATATTCATGTGACTCAAGAAGGACTTCAGAATCAAGGGCTACACATAGTGACAACCGAGTTTGAAAATATATTAATTATTGATTAAGGGTTATGACATGTTGTTTACCCTCCTATAGGGGATTTTTTCAAGGATGTATTCCCTAAAGAATTTTTTGGGCCACCTCTAGTGGGAGAGGTTTAATTTACCAATTACCTAGTGTCAGGATAATCACTAATGTACATTCTTCCTTGCATGATGGTAACTATGGGGATTTTGAAGATCAAGAAAAAGTATGAAAATCTTGAGGATAAACGATTTATACTCCATGGAACATATCATTGGGTTTCATCATTCATATTTTATAAGAAGGCATATGGAACCATCATGCATTTCATTGATTATTGATGACTAAACCAGGTTATGATTAATAACCGATATCAACTTCCAATAATAGAATAACTCTTCGATCAACTCCTTGATGTAAGTGTGTTTACAAAATTTATCTAAGGGTTGGCTATCATCATGTATGTGTTAGACCTTAAATAATACCTTGTACAAATTTTTGGAGCAGGTATGGCCTTTGGGAGCACCCAGTAATGTCATTTTGTCTCATGAATACACAATAAGTTTTCATGGATCTAATAAATTTGGTTTTCCACTAGTAGATGGATTCATTTGTGGTTGTCTTTGTTGATGATATATTAGTGATTTCTTGTTCTTGGCATTACCATGCCCGAAATTTTGAGATCATATTTAATACACTAAGTAAGGATCATTTCTATGCTTATATTATAAAATTCCACTTGGGGATTAACAAATAATTCTTCCTATGACAAATCATATAATTGAAAGGAATATTAGTAGTTCCTAGTAAGGTGAATATTGTTGTTTCTTAAGAGCATCCCAAAAACATCATTCACATACTGAGTTTATTGGTGCTAATATGGATTTACAAATGCTTCATCTAGGATCTCTCTCACATAGCAGTACCTCTTATGGTCTAGGCAAATGAAGGTGTTAAATTCAAATTTTCATAAAAATTTGAAGTAGAGTTTTAAGAGTTGAATGGAATATTTAATTCACTAAAAATACTATGTCTTCTTGAACTATGTAGAATCTATACTATTTACTATGACGTATTAGGTATCAGGTTGGGAGATATTCTAATCTAGGATAAACGAGTCAAGGAATATAGGGATCATCAAAAAAGGGATCACGATTGGAATTACCAGACTCATGACCTCATGCTAACTACAGTAGTTCATGATCTATGATTTTGGAGACATTATTTTCATGGGGAGAATTTTTTGGTATTAATGGATCAGAAAAGTCTCAAGTATATATTTACTATGCATGATATGAATCTCAAGAATCATGTATGGGTTGGGTATATTCCATCCATTTATTTCAATCTAGCTTATATGCCTAGAAAAGGAAATGTTGTTGGTGATTCTATGAATCTTGATACTTAGACACTGGCTATTCAAGAGGCTAGAGGTGAGTGGCATCTGGTGGCCATGTTTTATGAAATTAATGTCGAGCTTCAAGAGGATCATGGTATGAATATACTAATGGAAAATATAGTGAACTCTAACCTTCTAGAATGGGTGATAATAAAGAATCATTCAGTTCATGAGGTCCTAAACCAAAGATAAATTGTATTAGATGATGTCTCATATTATGGTTAGACCATAGATGAGTTTTAGCCTTATGCAATCATGCGAATTTCTGGGTACTAACCGAAACTAGAGAAGAGTAGATCTGGGAATTTCATTCCATGGATTGGGTAGTACATACCATTATCACTAAGGTGTATCGAGACTTACTTTTCTAGTATTTTTGACCTACTATGAAATGGGAGATATCAAAATTATCACTTGTTCTTCCGCCTAACATCAGTTGAAGGAAAAACATTGAAAACCAATATGAATTTTACAACCATTATCTATTTCCAAGTAGAAATTAGATAATGTAGATATGGAGACTATGTCTGGTTTATAAAGATCACCTCGTGGAATGAACCCCATTTTAGGGGGTCTTTTTTTATGAAGGATTGAAACTTATTACCTATTTGAGAGACCATATAGGTGGAAATTTTTGAGAGACTATATTTCATTGAGGTCATATATCATTATGATGTCCATGACCTATAATATAATACAATAATCCTCTCTTTATGTCTTGGTTCATAAAGTGGTTGGAGAGGGCCTTGGGTAAATAAGGACTTTTGGGAATAAGGAATTATCCTCAGACTGACAAACATAAACTGTGCACGATTAAAGTGTTAGAGGAAATGATCGATGAATGTGTCCTTGAAATTACGAGATCTTGTTAGAAAAACAAACCCATTTTTTATTTCCCTTATAATAATAGTTTTTATGATACATTTTTTGATATATTCTTATGAGGCCTTGTATGGTAGCTATTTTTGATCACCCATGTACTGACTAGAGGTAAGGGAGATAGATTTACTTTAAACCCATCTCATCTAGGAGACTTAAGAGAAGGTCTAGCTAATCAGGATGTTCATGTTAACATATCAGTCTAGGAAGAAGAAAAATTTCAGCCATTTTCAATACCATATTGAGTTTGAGGTTGGGGATTAGGTTTTCTTGTGAGTTTTTTGAAGGTTGGACAATCGACATATTCAGTGGTTGTGTGATCTTTCACCTCCATTCATTAGACCATTTGAGGTTTTCAAATAAATCAAACCATTGGATTAAAATATTTCACTATTTATAGATACCATTATCTATATGATATCTTTAATGTATCTCAACATCCTTAGCTCTATCTAGACCTGTCCTATGTTTTTCATCCTTATAAGGTGGAGTTATAAATAGATACCTCATTTCAATAGTACCCAATGTGTATTAGGGATCAGATATTAAAGAGACTTCATGGTTGGTTGTTACCTTTAGAACAAGTTATATGGCATCACAGTCATGTACGGGGTGAGACATCGGAGTGGGAAGTTGATATAGAAGCTCAATGGATAGAATTCTTGATGTTGATCTATCTTTACCCTCAAAAGGGAAATAAGGGGAATATTTCTTTGATGATGGTAGGTCGTAATGAACTATAATTTCTCAATGGTATGAATCATCATTCAATGGTTTAAATTCTATATTTGTCCCTTTTAATGGTACTTAATGGAGTCACAAACTTCATGAGTGAATATATCTAGTTAGGATTAAAGTATCTCTAAGAGGGGGACGGTGAGTTAGTGATATATTTTTCTCTTAGGTTTCCTTACAAATGAAACAAGCTTAAAATCCTGTTAAATATTTCTTTTCCTAATAAAAACAATTCAAACTCACATCCATATGAACACAATAAAAACAATCTTTACTACTCAACAAGAATAGTAGAATCCTTGGTATGGTTTGGAAAGAATTCAATACCACACAATCCACAAGAAATAAATACTTTTATTTAGAATACAATGGGTAGGATTTTCATATACAATTGAGTATAACTTTAAAAACAAACCAATAGTGTGTGTGATCTCTCTTCGCACAATTAGGGTAAACATATCTCTTGTGATTCTTGGTCAAATTTCACAATTTTAACTTCAAACGATTATTCTATTCCATACCCAGTAGCTATTAGGGAATTATTTTAGTCCTTTGTGAATTGTCATGATTCTTTCATTGAATAATTGTTTCATCTACATACTAATTTTCACAACTTTTCATGAGGTCCTAACACACAAGTTTTTGCTTTGTCCAATAACCCCTAATTTTCAGATTCCATATTCTTATGTGGACCAACTTGGCTCTGTGAATGGATGATTCCTCCATTGACAAAAAATTCTCCACATCCCTTTTTCCTTGGAATTCTAGAGAGCCTCACAAAATTCTTCCATGTCTTATACTCATGAATTGTCTCTTTCATGGAAATAATTACTCCATGAACTACTTCATCTTTCAAGGAACTCTTCTCCATTAACAATCTCCTACATGGAATTGTCCATTTCTAGTTCTTCAGAATTCATCAAATTCTCCCTCTGAGAAACGTTTTTTTCTAATGAAAATATCTCCCACTTAACGATGGTATTATGGTCCATTATAATGAAAAATAAATCCAAAAATCATGATAATTTGATTTACCCAAATTTTCAATATGGTACAACTATCACTGGGGACTATTCTACTTCCGCAAAATATTTTTCTCTCTACGGTCCACGGACAACCATTCTTTTTTCTTAGAGGCCGATAGAATCTGAAAACATATCACCACCTCTCAGCTGAAAACAACATCATTCCCATGCATATAAATCCACCTAAAAACAAAAATCCTCACAATAACCATTTTCCTTATACATTCTATGTATATTTCTTCATAGTTCACATAGAAATACTATGCATAATCTTTTGTCTATTTTCCTTTTCCATTCTATGAACTTCCTATGCATAAATCCTTCCATTTCATAAAAAAATCAAACTCTTGATATTGAGGCCCAAAAAACCGGCATCCACTGGTAAAAGGATCCACCTTAATAACATGCTTCGAGAAACACTAACTCTACTGATATTTGGTTATCTAGAATTATTAATAAACACTAATTGATGTATCGTTAATGCATCAACCAAATTATACTGAAATTTACATGATTACAAAACCACTCAATTTCTTTCATCACAACCAATATTTCATGATATATATATTCATTGATCAATCATGTTTAGCATCATCATATTTTCAATAGATAGTACTATAACTTCCTTTTCTTCTAGTAACATCATTCCTTCCAATCAAACCTGAATACAATTGGTAGCATCATTAATCCCCCATAAAATTATAATTAATTCATCACAGGTTCTGCAAACAGCATATGTTGTTTTTGAAATAAATAATCTAAAAGCATCATTATATTTTACAAGGAATTTACAAGGTGAATTAATTTATCATTTTGAATAAAAGATAGCAGTCATAAAAAACACTTCTTACTTCCTTCTCCATCCCATATGGTCCCAATAATGTAGGTGTATTGTGATTGTTCAGAACCCAAAGCTGTGGGATTTTTTAAAATACACTAGGTTGCACATTTAGAATAAACACTGTTTCCTCGACCGCACTATTTGGAGAAACCATGAGTGGGTTTTCATTTATGTGAAGGGGGTTTCACGATTTCCTATAACCATGTGAGATGAGCCACATGAAAAATTGAAAATTTCATAATTTTTGGAGTGTGATTTTCATGGAATGCACAAGGTCATCCAAACCATGTTGTTATCCCTTGCGGGGCCCCTCCTTACACTGAACTGTGTGAATGATTGGAAGACAATTTTGACAACCATGTAGTCAAATTGTGAACCCTTTGGATATTTGGCTATAAGTGCATTTTTTCAAAATGATAATAAAAATAAATTCCCACTTTTACTCTCTCATTTTAGAGAATACAAGAACCTTCATTTTCTTCTAGGATTTATTCATTTTCCTAATACAGGGATCAAGGTAACTCCTCCTTCCGAACTCCAAACAGATCATTGTTTGAAGAATTGGATCCACATTGGTATTCTCTCAAATCCTATTTCTTAAATTATTAATTACTCTTCCCATATGCAATGCTATTTGGATAGATCTCATTCAACATATTTTCATAGAGTTGGACTGTTTCTCTAATTTCTTATGTTTTTCCTCAAATCTAATGCTAATATGGGAAAATGGGTCATTTATGGACCTATGGAAGGTGATATAGTTGTTTTACCTAAAATTTATGATTTTTGAATAGATCTTTTCTTGTGTATAATGTAGTTTATTTTCTTGTTTTAGTATAAAATTTCTTCATATTGTCTTTAAAATTAATTTAAGCATGTTATTATACTCCCATAGACCCTTTCCCAGTGGTTATATAATGTTTATCTTGTTCAATACCACATAATAAAGTGAAATTACTTAATTACCACCTAAATATTAATGATAATGTATTCATCATCCTCCTATGTGTTTCTTCCTAGCTTTAAAATGAAATTTCCCTCTTTGATATAAATATATTGTTGTCCAAATCACCTTGTATGTTTCTTGATTAACACTAGAATTTAATTACATTTCCTTGATTAATTAAATGGATTGTTTAAATTGAAATGAAGTTGGTGGAATGGAAATGCCTCATGATTAATAAATATGATTGTGAATTATATTAATTATGGACCGCTAGATAATTTTGATATAGTGATTATAATTGAATTTGAGTTAATCCATCATGGTTATTAAAATTATTATAATTATTATCTTGTTATTTGTGTTTGAATGATGTTTATGGAACTTTTTGAGCCTAGAGTTTCAATCGCCCATAAATCAGGTGTTGGCATGATATCACTCATCTTTATAATTTTATTTAGGTGGTTGAAATGGTTTTCCACTTTCCATCGTATTATGTGTTGGGACTGAAAACTAACCCCTCCTTATTTAATTATAGTAAATATATCTTGAATTCATCATTAAATTCATGGAATACACTGATAAAATAATGGGAAATATATCTTGAATTCATCATTATATACCCTCAGTTATATCCAAAAACATATGGAATAATGTAGGCTCTCTTCATGGGTCACTCCCATCTTCAATTTTAGCCTAATAGATGTACCATTTTTGGAGGGTCATGAGAAATTTGTCTCATGGAATTTGGATTAGGTAATGGGTTGAAATTATGAATAGGAACCTGTGAGGATTTCGATGGGTGGTAAGGAAACAAAATAATTTGAACTTAGTGCATGATCTTAGTAAGGGAAATTGATTATGAAAATGGATTTTATATCCCCCACTGATAAAATAAAAGGACATTATGTTTAATGAATGTACTAAGTAAAGTGATGATGTTTCCAATGTAGAAATTTAAGTAAGGATCATGCATAAATTTTTTCACAAATCTTTTTTTTATTAGTTAGATAATTAGAAATATGATAAACCTCAATTAAATAAGCTTATGTATTGAATATTCTATTTTCATGTAGTCCCTAAAATTTAATCATTTATTTGTATAGAACCAACTCAAAGTCCTTGTTAGGCTCGTGTGGATGATGTTCCGTATGAATCACCAACTGATAACCACATAGCAAAAGTATATGAAAATGATTTCTATAGGAATACACTGGATATTTTTAATATTAAAACATGTATATGTATGAGTGATCTTTTAACTATTAGCCGACTCAAGAATGTTCATAAACTGAGAGGATTTATTTCCATTTAATTTTTTCTTGGATGGACCATTATATTCCATTGACTACCAATATGTTGTGTAAAGATACTCCTCAATGGTGGTTTTTGTTACATGGGGTTCACATTGATTTAATAGTTTCATGGGATAATTCACGTGATATATTTCCGGATGAGCTCCTTTCTTCAACCACGATGGTAGCTTCCTGATAGAGGATTCTTAATCTCCACTTGGGGAGTTACAGCATGTGGGATTTGTTTATTTGATCAAAGAATATATTTCCTTATATTTTAGATTTTAAAGTAGATTCATAACCTAGAGAAAATAATTTAGAGGAAAGGTTTCCTCAAGAGATCTAGCATCAGTTTATCTGATTCATGATAAAAATGATTCATAAGGTTTGGGAAAAGGTATAAGATGTTGAGAGGATGTTTTATAGGGCCAGATCATTAGGTTAGGGAAAATGTTTTGACTCCCTTGGGATAATAACTACAGACAAATAATCTCAGTTTCTTTTATTGTAAAATTTTTATATAAATTGGAATTTATTCCATCCTTCTTCATCATGTATCATCAAAGATTTCCATTCTAAGACACCTATTTTGATAACATTCAATGTTTTTTATTCATGTGGAGGTCATGTTCCTTTAAATAATGAGTGTTTTACCATCCTAAATAGTTATAATATAGTTAACATATTTCATTAGTTTCATTAATTTTTACCATATAATCTAAGGAAGAAGTAAATGTAGTGTGATCCCGGATATAATCAATGGAGAGGAGACATGGTGGGAATATGATATCCCCTTGATACACCTCTTCCTTATGGGGAAATAAGAGAGAACAATAAATGATGTGGTCAATATTGAATTGTCTAGTGAACCATGTAGACTCCCAAGGGGTTGAATCAGGTGTGACATTTTAAATAAATTTCTTTATATTATTCCACTACCCTAATAATATTTTAAACAAAGTCTATTTTATGTGGTATGAATCTTTTTATTTACCCATAACACTCACCAACACATGAAATGTATATAATGAATGAGATATAATCAACATGAACTATTTCATCAGGTTTAGTTACATTGGGGGTACATAATCCTTCTTCTATTTGAATCCAATTAATACATATTATCACTCATCATTTATAGTGATTATTATGTAATTTAAAGATATCATACTCTATAAATTCAAAAATATTCCAAGAATACATTCCCCAAAATCCAATTATGATATGGTCAGATATCGTCAACTACCGAAAACTTATCTCACGATAGCTTATTCATCCTAAATGTTGTTAATTATCATATCTATAATGAATGATGTTTTTATAATATAATCGCCTGACCCCAGGGGTCCTCTTTGAACTCCTCAATTTTTTTTAGTATTTCTACATAAAATGTCCCAACATAATCATAATAAGAACATACTCTTTAATATGTAGGTTTTTAACTTCCCAATTATTCATATAAATATTGTGACCACATCAGCCTTATTCTTCAACACAATCTCACAATGATTATCTACCATAAAATCACAAACATCCAAGAGTCATGACTGAGGATATGAGTGACAATAGTAGTATTACATGTTAGTATCTCTCTCAATATAATTTCTTCTATTATTATATGGTATATGAGTATCACAAATAAACATCAATTTCATTATCTATACACATGTTTTTATTCACTAAATGTAGTCATATATTATTATTCCTCAATAATTAAGATATTAAATAGAAGTACATGTATAAGATTATCTATAATTGATGTGTTGTTTTTTCCCTATAAAGTCTTCATCAGGTTCAATATATCATTAAAAAATTCTTTTTTCTTATCTTGTTTATATATTCATATTATGACTTGAATAATATTTCCACATCTTATATTATGGGAGAATGATTTTCTTTTTTTAAAACGGGTTAATAATATTTCTAATTTTAATTCTCATTTCATCCTCTAAATTATTACATGAAATTTAAAATTTTACTCTTAATGATATATTGAAAAATATAACTGTTTTTCCTCTAAAAGCATACAATATATTTTAATATTGTTCCATGCGTACATGAAATCATGTATAAACCCGCAAATATATGGCATTTTTTCATTAGGGTGTGGCAACATATGATATTCCATAATAGATATCACTTAATATTGAATCCACAAATCACATAAAATAATATTATTGTTTTATTTTATTTGAATATATTATTTTCATCACAAATCATACTCCTTTTTAATGATTTTTATGTTTCTATTATAAAGAAACAACAAAAGTATTTCCTAAATTAAATTCATCCTTATGAATTTATACAAAAATTCATACTTTTGACTCATACATAAGAGATAAAACTTCTTGAATATCACAATGTGAGCCTTAAAATGTCATAAATATTTATAAAGGTTTATTTAAATTATCATATTTTATTTTAATCTCTAATATATTTCTTACTCATGAACTGAATGTATCTTATGTATAAATTATATGTTACACATTTTAATCTTTAAATAAATTATTTATATCTCCCATGAGCATAACTTATATGTAAGAAATAATTAATATTTTATATTATATAAATGCTCCTACCAATATAGTGTTTCCAATTTCATTTATAGAATATGAATATTACATATTCAAATAATATTTTTGATGTTTCCACATTTCTAATTTTCTTAGTAGCACGTTACCCTTATATAATAAACTCTTTGAACATAAATTCGTATCAATTATATAACACAATTAAATAATATTCATGATTGAATGCTATGTATTTTTTATATTTTCATATTTCAATGTACAGAGTAAGATTGAATCTTACGCACTATTCGATGATTCAATGGTTACTCGTATACACTATCTAAATGAATCTTATGCACATATAGTTACTCTAATGTTTTCTAAATTTGATATGATATCTATTATAACAACAAAATATTTTATGGTATATTTCATTAATTAAATTTAATTTATTCAATGTCCTATGTAAAAAAAATCTATCTAAAGAAATGGTAATGATGTATAAAGTTATATCATAGCTATTGTATTTTCATGTAATAATAGGGATAACTAAATTATGAAATTTTTTTGGTATAAAAATTTATAAAATGAATTTATTTTTTATCAATTAATTATAAATGATATGATATTCTTTGAAAATAAATGATTTTTTTCTAAAAAACCTATTTTTTGATGAAAAAAGTGTTTTTGTTTAAATAAATGAAATTAATTACTATTTTTGAATTAATTTAATGAATAAAAATACTATATATTAAGTCAAAATTTTTAATATTAATCTTGTAGGATCGAAATTCTGATGTAGATGCTCAATTTACAAGAGGGGGGTGAATTGTAAACTTTAAAAATTCCTTTGGAACCTTAAAAGTTAGTTATGAATAACTATGTTTTCCTTAAGAAAAGGAAAGGGCTAAGTTTAACAAAGTTAAGCTAAGGAAATTCACAACACCTCTAACACAGAATACAAACTTGGAAAGAGATTCCAAAAGTAGGTTCTGGAAATATGGTTCTGGAAATTGAAACTTAATCAAAAGTTACAATATGAGATTCTACCTTAAAGCGTATAGAATCTAAATGAAACAGAGTACAAGTAAGGAAGTATAAAAAAGTTATACTATCCTTATATTACAAAATGCAGCGGAAATTAAACAAGTAGTTAAACTACAAGTAACAAGATAATAGTCTTTAAACCCAAAGAGAAGGGTATCCAACAACCTTGGATAAAGGTCCCTTGATTTATACTTTCAAGCAAGTCTGTCTTACCCACACTAGGGTAAGCCCTCGATACGATGATCGGAGTGTCTCTGTCTTACTATCCCCGCAAGCCCTCAACTTCAAGGTAGTTGGCAACCTCTATCTTCCTCAGCAAGGAAGCCCTCGAACTTCAAGGTAGTCGGCACCTCTGTCTTCCTATCCCCGGAAGTCCTTGAATGTAATCACCAACATTCGGAGTCGCACGAAGCTTTGAGAGTTAATAAGAGCCTCTCTCTCTAGAAATCACATCAAGAATGTAATCACATGAGCCGAAGATCATTCAGCCTTTTTTCAGCTTTTTTCAGCTACGAGCTCTTTCAAATGAGCTTCTATTTATAGGTAAAGTCGGCTCCTTCTCCAATGGTCATATTTTCCTTAAAGATTGGAGGGACCTGTACACGTGTCACTTAGACAACGGTTAGTTTATAACAAAATAGACGACATCGTTTTATAACAAACTTGGTATAACTAAATGTATGACATCATTTTAGAATGAAGCATACGTAAGTAAAGGCTAATTAATAATTCGGAGTGTAAACAAGTCAAGAGTTCGGAGTCGATCTTCTTAAGAGTTCGGAGTCGAACTTCTTAAGAGTTCAGAGTTAAACTTCTTAAGAGTTCTGAGTCTAACTTCTTAAGAGTTCGGAGTCGAACTTCTTAAGAGTTCAGAGTCGAACTTCTTAAGAGTTCTGAGTCGAACTTCTTAAGAGTTCGGAGTCGAACTTCTTAAGAGTTCGGAGTCGAACTTCTTAAGAGTTTGGAGTCGAACTTCTTAAGAGTTCGGAGTCGAACTTCTTAAGAGTTCGGAGTCGAACTTCTTAAGAGTTCGGAGTCGAACTTCTTAAGAGTTCTGTGTCGAACTTCTTAAGAGTTCGGAGTCGAACTTCTTAAGAGTTCGGAGTCGAACTTCTTAAGAGTTCTGAGTCGAACTTCTTAAGAGTTCAGAGTCGAAATTCTTAAGAGTTTTGAGTCGAACTTCTTAAGAGTTCGGAGTCGAACTGTTTAAGAGTTCGTATTAGATCTGCTACAGATTTTGAAGTCTAGAATTCGGATTAAAACTATATTACAGATCACATCCAAGATTTGGATCCTAAAAACAGAATGCTCTAATTTTTTATTATAAGACTCCGAGAATTTGGTTGAAAATTCGATTTTTGATTTTAAGGGAAACAAATAGCTATGTATAAGAAAAATCAATGTTATGGTAAATTTTCTTAAGGAAGTAAATTTTCCTTATTTGAGTAATAATAATATTTGCTTACGTATAAGGTGTTTGTGATTTTCAAAACAAGAAGGAATGGAAATGTCATAAGGAAAACCTTATTGACTCAACAATCTCCCCCTTTTTGGAAAGCACAAACATCCTTTTGAAAAAGTATAAGGGGAAAAAAATTATTAGACTTTATAAAACTTATCTCCCTTTGTTCATGGATAAAAGTGAATACAACTAACTCCCCCTTAGGCATTGAAACACTAAGGATTGTATTCTTGGTTTCCGGAGTAGAGTTTTCATAATTGTAAGAATGAAACCAAAAGTAATGGGAAACTCCCCCTTTCCTTAAGGATATTTCTCTCATAAATTTTTTTTCTCCTCCTCAGGAACAGTTCTTTTTTCCTTCTCCCCCTTTGTGATTTTCAAAAAGAATTGAAGGGAATGGAAAACAAATTATGCTACCTGAAACATTATTATACAACAAGAGACAAACCGAACAGATAATCGTTCATTAGAGTTGTGGGCAAAAAAAATACAAGGAAAGACAACTACAACAAAATATCGGAGTGGGTTCATTTGTCTTCCTTTACCTTTGGAATAAGCTGCTTCAACAAGGCTTTGAGTTTCTTCAGGTCTCTTTGGTCTTCCTCTCGTTGCCTCTCCAATACTTTTACCTTTTCTTCTTGGGCTTTTAACAGCTGTGCATGAGCCTCCAATGCTTCTTTTTGCAAATTCAACAACTCATCCTGTTTCTCCATACTCTGTTGAAACTCAATCCGGAAATCTCTTTGAAATTTCCAATTCTGAGATACTAAGTTAATCTTGCCATTTAGATCCCTGACCTGTTGATTCCGGACATTTTGTTCTTGGGTCAACTTCTCAGAAATTTCAGTAACTTTTTGTCCTCCATTCCAAAGGCACTTTGAACGTCAGCCTGAAAATTTTCAAAATGTACTAAATCTTCATCTACTCTCTTAGACCACTTGGTTACTTTACTACAAGATTTCCTATGTACATCGTAATCAATCAGAAAACTTTTCTATTCATCTTCCAACTTCACAATCTAATCCATTATCATGGACAATGAATCTGATTTTTGATTCATAGATTGTTGAAACAACTGGCATCTAGAATCTATAGTTGGAAGAATCGGTATTGTGTCCACCAGCTTTCTCAGAGATTGAACCACAAAATCATGCCCGTGGGATGATGATTCCGAATCCGAGACTTCTTTTTGAGATTCCTCTTCTTCAACTGGCATCATCTTCCTACTATAGGTACCACCAACCTCTTTCTTTCTAATGATATCCTTAATAGGTGTCTCCATTAAATCTTTCTTGACTTTATCGGATTTCGGAATGGATTGCACATTTGGAGAAACTTCCTCAGATTCAGAAACTTGAACAATCTGATCTTCATCTGGTTGCTGTCTTTTTTTTCCTTCTTCAAGATAGTTCCTTTGATATGATTCTTCTTCATCAAACAACTCATTCTCTTCTTCTTCCTGTTGGTGTTGCTTGCCGGCTTCCTCGTCTCCCTTCCCGGGAGATACTATTTTTCCAGATTTAGCCATATAATCCTGAAATTGTTTTTTCAAGGTATCTAGATCTTCAATATCCTCCTCTTCTTACTCTTCCTCTACTTGTTCTACTTCTTATTCAACTACTTCAGCACCTTTTTTCTCAGCTTCTACTACAGGTTCTTTACCCTAGTTCATTTCTGGAGTGACAAAAGTTTTTGCTGGTGTTTCTGTTAAAGAAGGTTCGACTCTGAAAGTTTCCAGAACTGGAAGCCTTTCAAAAGACAACTTTGTACCTTTTAGCAACGATTGAACTAGTTCATCTTCAGACATATTCTTCCTCAACTTCTTTTCCTTCGATTGTCTTTCCAGCTCCTCAGCAGCCTTTTATTTTAAAGCCTTAGCCTCAGCAGGGTCGAGTCCGAATTGAGGATCCCCTTCCTTCCTCATTTCCTTATCTTTCCTCCATTTTTTTGCTACTTCATCTATATAGATTTTCTGCTTCTTCGGTTTGGGTGGTGCAGATTCAGTTTCCTTCGGCTGAGGAACATCTTCATCAGAAACTACTTCCTTAGACTTTCTCTTCTTCCTTTGTTTTTTTAAAGGTTCCGGAGATTGTGTTTCCTTTTCATCTGCTTCAAATTCTTCCACAGATAGGGGGTAAAATTCTCCGGATTGACTAGAATATCCCATCTTCATTCTCTTAAGCGTATCATCACTGAAAAGCATGAGCTTGCAATTCCGGATCTTTGATTTGCAGGAAACATTGAATGATTCTAAGCACCGAACAATCAAATTTGATAATAAGGCTGGATACATAATAATCTGAGCTCTCATATTTCCTTCTTTGATATTCTTGATCGTAACCAAGACATGCCTTATCAGATTTATCTTTCTTAGATTTACCAAAAAAAATTATACATAGATATCACTCTTCTTCAGATTGTCTTTATCTCCTCTTCTCGGAACCAGAAAACCTTGCACCCATAGTTGCAGTATTCTATTATGTGGAGCGAGCCGAGCAATCTTTGTAGTTGAATCATCCTTGAGCCCAAGACACTGTAGTGCTTTTTCCATAACGAAACTTCCTTGCACATCTGGAAGTTTGCGAGAGAAAAATTCAGCTTCTCCCTCATATGCTGTACCCACCAGGCTTTCTGCCTTAGTATAAGAGAGTTTATAAGTCTTTCCATAAGACTTAAAAGAAAATTTTTCTCTGCCATCTTCAACTAGGAAGGAAACAGACTCATAAAATTCTATCAACAGATCACTGTAAACCGGATCCTGTTTTTCTGACTTGGCTATGCAGACATCTTCCCATCCATTTAGTCTAATATTTTTCGAAATGATAGAATCAAGATTATAAAAATCTGGATGAACTAACCTTTCTCTGTAAACTAACCACTTTGAAATCGGTTTCATAGTTGACATATATTGTTAAGTTGCTTCAATAGACATTCGGAGTGAAGTAAACTGTAGGATTCGGATTAGCTTCACAAGGTTCGGAACCGGCCTTAAGAGGAGCAGCAGGGCTTTGAGACGCAAAATCTTGAAGACCGATGTGGGACGAGTCTCAGGTCCCCCTTTTTATAGGCAAAGAGAATGACAGTTGGTCTTCCAATGATCATCCAATGGTTGAAAATACTTTGATCTGATCTGAGGGTTGAGAATATTCCCGGTGGAAAAAAATGACTCTGATCTTTTGAGGTTATTTTTATAAAAAAAAATTCAGAATTGAGGCAAAACTAGAATCCGAACTAATCAATGAAGATACTAGTAAGAAAATTTTGATTATAAAACTAGAAAGGGAAAACCTAACTTACGGATTGATAAGAAATATTATTTGAAATTGGTAATATCAAAAAAAACATATTATGAAGAGTCTAATAAAAAACCGTTACGAAAAGCCCAGTCCAAAAATCTTCATTCCAATAATTTTCATTACAAGAATTCCATTCCAGACGTTTTTGAAGAAGGAAAAAAAACCAATCCGGAAAATTTCAATTCTGGAAATTTCCATTCTGGAAATCTTAGTTCCAAAAAGTGTGAAAACAATCCAAAAAAATTGTTATTCTAACAAACAAATGTACTCCCCCTGTGAAACGGAGTTTATTACGGTAAGGATACTTTTTCAACAAAAGGTTAATTAAGAAATATTACCTTAAGGTTATCATCCCTAACTTCTGTTTAATGTATTCAAATCTATCAGAAGGCAAGGATTTTGTGAAAATATCATCAAGTTGATCTTGTGTTCCAATGAATTGAAGAATGATATCTCCTTTGAGTGTGTGATCCCTAAGAAAGTGATGCCTAATATATATGTGTTTTGCACGGGAGTGATGTGAAAGATTCTTACTTAAAGAAATGGCACTTGTGTTATCACAAAAAATTTGAGTTTTAGTAAAACTCAAGCCATAGTCTGTGAGTGTGTGCTGCATCCACAATACTTGAGCACAACAACTTCCAGCTGCTACATATTCAGCTTCAACAGTGGAGAGTGCTACAGAATGTTGCTTCTTACAGGACCAAGAAACTAGTGAATCTCCTAAGAAATGAAAAGTTTCGTATGTACTTTTTCTGTCCATTCTACATCCACCAAAGTCAGCATCAGAAAAGATTTTTAGAACAAAATCATTTCCAGAAGTATAAAATAATCCTAGATCCATAGTTCCCTTAAGGTAGCGAAAAATTATTTTTACTGCCTTTAAGTGAGATTCCTTAGGATTGGATTGATATCTTGCACATAAGCATACTGAAAACATTAAGTCTGGTCAACTAGCTGTTAAGTAAAGTAAACTTCCTATCATACCTCTAAAAGATGTTTGATCTACTGGTTTCCCAGCTTCATCAAGATCTAGAGAATTTGAGGTACCAATGGGAGTACTTATACTCTTAGTATTGTCATAACCATACTTTTAAAGAAGATCTTTAATATACTTATGTTTAGATATGTAGGTTGCTTCTGGTTTTTGAGAAATTTGAAAAATAAGGAAAAAAGTTAACTCACCCATCATACTCATTTCAAACTCAGATTTCATTAGACTTGCAAAAGAGTCAGTCAAAGATTGCTGAGTTGAACCAAATATGATGTCATCAACATAAATTTGAAGAATCAAAACATTTTTCTTATCTTTCTTTATAAAAAGAGTTGGATATGAGTTTCCCTTAACATAGTTATTTTGAAGCAAAAATCCAGTGAGTCTATTATACCATGCTCGTGGTGCTTGTTTAAGGCCATACAAAGCTTTGGTAAGTCTAAAAACATGATCAGGATGTTTTGTATCTTCAAATCCAGGAGGTTGTTCAACAAAAACTTCTTCTTGAACATAACCGTTAAGAAAAGCACATTTCACATCCATTTGGAAAAGTTTGAAATTAAAGAATGCTGCAAAGGCAAGTAGAATATGGATAGACTCAAGTCTAGCTACTGGAGTATAGGTTTCTTCATAGTCTATTCCTTCTTGCTGATTATAGACTTTAGCAACAAGTCTAGCTTTATTTCTAACTATGACTCCATTTTCATCACATTTATTTCTGAAAACCCATTTTACTCCAACAACAGAAGTTTCCTTAGGTCTTTCAACCAAGGTTCAGACTTTATTCCTTTAGAATTCATTTAGTTCATCTTGCATGACTTTGATCCAATCATTATCACCTAAAGATTCATTAGTGCTTTTTGGTTCTAATTGGCAAAGAAATGCTAGATGTTCTACTTCATTTCTTAAGGAACTTCTAGTCCTTACAGGTTTATTTACATCACCAATGATACTATCACTGAGATGATTCTTAAGAAATACATAATTTGGGTTTTGTAAAACCTGTTCATCAACATAGGGTAGAAAGTCTTCTGGGGTAAATGTTTCTGAAGTATCTTCTAGAACATTATCCTTATCAGAAGGTTCTTCTATCAAAGGTTGATAATCATTTTTTGAAAACACATCCGATGATGTAGGTAGGGATGTATTAAAAACTAAAGGATCTAACTCATCAAATTTTACATGTACTATTTCTTCAACAGTGCAAGTATTTTTATTAAAAACTCTATAAGCCTTAGAGGTTGTGGAATACCCTAAGAAAATCCCTTCATCAGATTTTGGTGCGAATTTATGTAAATTATCTTTAGTATTCAAAATGAATACTTTGCAACCAAAAACCTTGAAGTAGGAAAGTCTTGGTTTTCTACCATTCCATAACTCATAAGGAGTTTTATTAAGAAAAGGTCTAATCAAAACTTGATTTTTAGTATAACAAGCTGTACATACAGCTTCGGCCCAGAAAGGTCTAGCAATAGAATATTCACTCAAAATGGTTCTAGTTATCTCTTGAAGAATTATATTTCTTCTTTCAACTACACCATTGTGTTGAGGAGTTCTAGGTGCTGAAAAATTGTGAGTAATACCTTTTTTACTGCAACAAGTTTCAAAATCAGAATTTTGAAATTCTCCTCCATGATCACTATGAATAGTTTTCAATGGAAGGTTTTTCTCATTTTTAACTTGAGCTCTAAAACTATTGAAATAGGAAAAAGCTTCAGATTTCTTTGCTAGAAAATAGACCCAAGTAAACCTAGTGTAATCATCAACTAGAACAAACACATAGTATTTTCCTCTAATACTTCCAGTTTGTGTTGGACCAAAAAGATCCATGTGCACTAACTGTAATGCATCGGTTGTTGAGACTTCACCGATTGATTTAAAACTAGATTTATGTTTCTTTCCATATTGACAAGGATCACAAACTTTAGAAGAATCAAATCTAAGCTCCGATAGATCCTTAACTAGTTTATTCTTAGAGAGTTTACATAGGTTCCTAAGGTTACAGTGACCTAGTCTTCTATGCCATAACCAAGAATGATCTTCCATTGCACTTAGGCAAGGTAAATCTTGGCTTCTGAGGTCTTCTATGTTCAGAGTGTAAACATTCTCTTTCTTATTGGCTGAGAGAATAAACTCTTCCTTGGAATTGTAAACTAAGCACTTATCATTCCTAAAATTCACAAGGTAACCTTCATCACATAATTGGCTTATGCTAATGAGGTTGTGCTTAAGAACCTTAACAAAAAGAACATTTTAAATCAAGGTTTTACCAAGAAGAACAATATTACCAATACCAAGAATCTCTCCCTTAGCATTATCTCTGAATGTTACCTTTCCTCCTTTCGTTTTGATAATCTCAAAAAAGTTTTTGTTACCAGTCATGTGTCGGGAACATCCACTATCCATGTACCATGTATTGTTTCTGGTATACTTTTTATTTTCCTGAAATCAAGAAGAAAATTAGACTTTCAGAATCCAAATTTTTTTGGATCTGAGATTTCCATATAATAAAATTTTAGGAACCCACATCTTTTTAGAGATGTAAGCTTTGTGAAATCTTAAAGATTGGGTTTTGTTTAAGGAACAATTCTTTGCCCTGTGACCACCACATTGACACTTGGTACAAAATGGGGCACTTTGAGGAACAAAATCATTGTTACTGAAAATTGGTTTTTCATGGGTATAACCAAATCTGGATTTATTTCTTAAAGGTCGTATTTGAGAATACATTTTATCAAAATTTTCCTTACCATGGGTAAAGTTTGATAAACAATTCTTTAAGGAAAAAATTTCAGACTTGAGTTTTACAACCATGTTTTTATCCTCATAATCATTAGTTTTAGAACTATAGATAGGCTCTAAAACATTTTTATTAGAAATTACTTTTTCTAATTCTTTAGAAAGTTTGTTCTTATCAGAACTTACTTCCTCATGATTTTTTGAAATACTTTTAAAATCAGTATTTTCTTTATCAAGATCTTTAGAAGGATATGATATCTCTTTTGTAAGAATATAATTTCTAGAGTTTTCCTTATCAAGTTTCTTATTGAGTTTGGAATTCTCAATTTCAAGAAGTTCAGCAAACCTAGAGACTTATTCATAAGTAGGTAAAGTATTTTCCTCATCAGAAGATGATTCTTCATCAGAAGAGTTATAATACTTACAATCATTAGAATGTAAAGAAATATTGGTCAATGATTCAGCATTTCTTACCTTAGCCATGAAACAATGATTATCAATAGAGAATCTGGCTATAAGACCAAGATTCTTCTGTCCTGAAGATTCATAATCAGAAGATTCATCTGAAGAGTCACCACCACTGGCACTCCAGGTGTCGTTAGCTTTCAAAACATTCTTAGCTTTGGCTTTATAATACTTCTTTCTATTCCTGTCTGAATGTCTTTCTTTTCTTTCTTTCTTTTTGAGCATAGGGCAATCTGGTCTAATATGTCCAGATCTTTTTCACTCATAACAAGTAACTTCTCCATCTTTCTTATCTTTGCTTTCATTTTTCTTATACTTATATTGAAAATTTCTCTGGTCCGCTATCTTGTTCATCCTTCGAGCAAGATTGGATAATTCATTTTCTGAGACTTCACTCTCACTAGATTCGGATTGGAAAATAACTTTCTTAGACTTGGATCTGGTTACTCTCTCAGGAGTCTTAGCTTTCATCTGATTTGAAGTTGTAGTAAAGGCAACAATACCATTTCCATTCTTCTTCTTAATGTTGTCTGCATCTCTCTTCATTCTTGTTTCATGTTGTAGAAGAGTTCCAAAAAGCTCATCAAGAGAAATCTGAGTGACCTTCCTGTTCTCATCTATAGATTTTCTTTTGGATTCCCACTCATTGGGAATAATATCAATTATTTTATCCACAAGAGGTTCATCATCTAACACTTTCTCTCCCATAGATTGTAGACTGTTGACTATAGTCATGAATCTCTGTTGCACTTTACAGATTGGTTCACCATAAGGAAAATTGAAGCCATGATATTCAGCTCTAAGCACAGCTCTTCTAGTCTCAATCACTTTAGAAGTCCCAAAGTGTGTAACCTCTAACTTCTTCCATAAGAAATTAGCTGCTTCACAAGAAGATATTTGGCTCTATATATTTCTAGTCAATGAACATAGTAGAGTATTGTGTACCTTATAGTTGAGTAGATATTGTTTCTTTTCCTGGTTAGTGAAAGTTCTAACTTCTTTGTCAGGAATTTTATAATCACTAGTAGGCATTAAAAAATTGTCTACTCCAGTATTGATAACAAAAGTCTTCATGCGATCTCTCCAGTACTCATAATCATTGCCATCAAAGATTGGTGGTCTTTTAGGATTTATATTATCAATCGAACCAACATTGATTCCTGCCATACTAGAACAGCTTTTGGCACACAAATTTGTTAGTAGAAAAAGTTTGTAATCACAAAGTTCGGATTGAGAAAGTTAGGAATGGAAAAATTTGGAATGTCAAAGTTCGGAATGATAAAGTGAGCAAGAAAAACATATTCGTATGTATAAGTATTTCAGAGACCTCCTTTGATACCAATTGTAGGATCGAAATTGTGATGTAGATGCTCAATTTACAAGAGGGGGGGGGGTGAATTGTAAACTTTAAAAATTCCTTTGGAACCTTTAAAGTTAGTTACGAATAACTATGTTTTTATTAAGCAAAGAAAGGGATAAGTTTAACAAAGTTAAACTAAGAAAATTCACAACACCTCTAACACAGAATAAAAACATGGAAAGAGATTCCAAAAGTAGGTTCCAGAAATATGGTTCCAGAAATTGAAACTTAATCAAAAGTTACAATATGAGATTCTACCTTAAAGCGTATAGAATCTAAATGAAACAGAGTACAAGTAAGGAAGTATAAGAAAGTTATACTTTCCCTATATTAAAAAATGCAGCGTAAATTAAACAAGTAGTTAAACTACAAGTTACAAGATAATAGTCTTTTGACCCAAAGAGAAGGGTATCCAACAACCTTGGATAAAGGTCCCTTGATTTATACTTTCAAGAAAGTCTGTCTTACCCACACCA
Source organism: Viscum album (assembly GCA_963277665.1). Lineage (NCBI taxonomy): Eukaryota > Viridiplantae > Streptophyta > Magnoliopsida > Santalales > Viscaceae > Viscum > Viscum album. The sequence goes on from OY728160.1 coordinate 491,568,829, forward strand.
GGGTAAGCCCACGATACGAATATTGGAGTGTCTCTGTCTTGTTATCCCCGCAAGCCCTCAACTTCAAGGTAGTTGGCAACCTCTGTCTTCCTCAGCAAGGAAGCCCTCGAACATCAAGGTATTCGGCACCTCTGTCTTCCTATCCCCGGAAGTCCTCGAACGTAATCACAAACATTCGGAGTCGCACGAAGCATTGAGAATTAATAAGAGCCTCCCTCTCTAGAAATCACATCAATCATGTAATCACATGAGCCGAAGATCAGTCAGCATTTTTGCAGCTTTTTTTCAGCTATGAGCTCTTTCAAATGAGCTCCTATTTATAGGTAAGGTCGACTCCTTCTCCAACGGTCATATTTTCTTTAAAGATCGGAGGGACCTGTACACATGTCACTTAGACAACGGTTAGTTTTTAACAAAATAGACGATATCGTTTTATAACAAACATTGTATAACTGAATGTACGACATCGTTTTAGAATGAAGAATACGTAAGTAAAGGCTAATTAATAATTCGGAGTGCAAACAAGTCAAGAGTTCGGAGTCGATATTCTTAAGAGTTCGGAGTCGAACTTCTTAAGAGTTCGGAGTCGAACTTCTTAAGAGTTAGGATTCGAACTTCTTAAGAGTTCGTAGTCAATCTTCTTAAGAGTTCGGAGTCGAACTTCTTAAGAGTTTGGAGTCGAACTTCTTAAGAGTTCTGAGTCGAACTTCTTAAGAGTTCGGAGTTGAACTTCTTAAGAGTTCGGAGTCGAACTTCTTAAGAGTTCTGAGTCGAACTTCTTAAGAGTTCGGAGTCGAACTTCTTAAGAGTTCGGAGTCAAACTTCTTAAGAGTTCGGAGTCGAACTTCTTAAGAGTTCGGAGTCGAACTTCTTAAGAGTTCGGAGTCGAACTTCTTAAGAGTTCGGAGTCAAACTTCTTAAGAGTTCGGAGTCGAACTTCTTAAGAGTTTGGAGTCGAACTTCTTAAGAGTTCTGAGTCGAACTTCTTAAGAGTTCTGAGTCGAACTTCTTAAGAGTTCGAAGTCGAACTTCTTAAGAGTTCCGAGTCGAACTTCTTAAGAGTTCGGAGTCGAACTTCTTAATAGTTCTGAGTCGAACTTCTTAAGAGTTCGGAGTCGAACTTCTTAAGAGTTCGGAGTCGAACTTCTTAAGAGTTCGGAGTCGAACTTCTTAAGAGTTCGGATTAGATCTGCTACAGTGTTTGAAGTCTAGAATTCGGATTAAAACTATATTACAGATCACATCCAAGATTCGGATCCTAAAAAAAGAATGCTCCAATTTTTTATTATAAGACTCCGAGAATTTGGTTGCAATTCCGATTTTTGATTTTAAGGGAAACAGATAGCTATGTATAAGAAAAATCTATGTTAAGGTAAATTTCCTTAAGGAAGTAAATTATCCTTATTTGAGTAATAATAATATTTGCTTAAGTATAAGGTGTTTGTGATTTTCAAAACAAGAAGGAATGGAAAAGTCATAAGGAAAACCTTATTGACTCAACAAATCTTCTTCTAAGGAATGAGATAGGAATAGCTCCATTTTTATGTTTAATAAAAAAATCTATAAAAAATGACATTTGCACACTTATTTTAGATTTAATTTTATAAAATAGTAAATTTAAAAAAAATTAAATCCATTTTTTAAGGAGATACAAATATGGTCAATACAACTCTTATATTTTTAGGCATTATGAATTGTAAACATTGTAAACTTTATCACCTCAATTTAAGGAAAATTGATTAATCCTGCGTTACAACAATGTGTTAAGGTCTCCATTTTTCATGTTAATTCTTATTAGATGAAGGGAATTCTACCCTTATCACCATGGAATCAAAAATTTAATTGAGTAAGGGATACTTTTCCATGAAAATATTCTAGACATTCTTTAAGGAAAAGAAAAGTACAAAAGGACTCCCTCTTATAGTTAAATATTTATAATTCATTCACATAGGGGAAAAAGAAATTTGTGAACATATATTAGTAGTCATTTTGAGAATAACAAATTTATTTTTAGGATGGTAACTTATTAATAATTTTTAATAATTATATAATTACCATAAATGATTAATCAATGTTGACACTGTTATTCATTAATAAAAATAAACATAAATTTAACTATATTAAAAATAAAAATGTAATACTATTTGGACGAGTTACAGTGTTATGAAATTTTTATAGATGAATATAACATAAATATTTTATGATAAAGTGTTATATTAGAATTAAATAATTTACTTGATGACTTGAGAGTCAAAGTAAACGTATCTTTTCAAAAGTAAATTAATGATATTTTACAAAAATAATATTTAATTAAATTATTTAATAAATATAAAAATGGGGAAATATGACAATGTGAATAATATATGTCAAAAATTTCATCACATTTCTAATTATGTTCCAATTCTCACTTTAAATATAAAATTATTACTCTTTAAGAGTGAAAAGTATGTTATTATGGTTAATGATAAAATAAGTTAACTAAGGGGTAAAACCAAAATACAAGGCATAAAACTCAATATAAAATTATCCAAAATTTTTTCTTTGATGGTATTTTAACAACAGACAACGATATAATTGAATATATATCAATATGAAATCATTTTTCTAGATAATGGCTTTATTATATTTTAAGAATTTTGGAAATACCAAGATTGCGCCATCCATCACTTATAAAAGGTAACATCACCTTTCAATTCATTACACCATATTTATATTTATATTATTTGACCTTGGGGAACCATGTGAGGGGTGGGGTAAATCAGGGTGTCAAAATTTTCTTGATGTGATCGATCTTGATCCCATATTGGAAAGAACTCATTAAACATGTACGATGGATGTGATCAGTAATCAAACATTCACATGCAAAGATATGAGATGGAAATTTTACTTGGTTCACCACTAAGGGATACATACAAGGAGAATATGTTGACAGTGTATCGTCATACCAAAATCCAATAATCTTCAATAACTATGGAATTCAGAGGTTCAATCACAGTCAATCTGTTTCAAGCTCACTACATTTACAATGTTTAAGGGATCACTGAGTATGTCTTTCAGAACACTTCTGCTGGATCCCGCATTCTCACCGATCTGAGATAGGTAAAACTTATTTTTTCAACTTGAAGGTTTCTTCAATGGTCTAGATTTAATTTCTTCATCTCTGACGTAGCATGGGACACTTCATGCATCGTAGTACTAAGTTTATACTCACTAAAATCCATGTATACCAAAATTTGATATTCAATACTTCCCTTCATGAAGTCCCTTCTCAATTATATACCCTTTACAAAGCACACTCCTTCATAGAGAACAATACTTCGCAGAGCTCTAACCTTTGTAGAGCTTAAGCCTTCCTAGTTATCAATCCCTCACAGAGATCAGGTGCCTCTACAGAACTCACTGTTGTCGTGAAGAAAATTTCCTTCATAGAACTTAATGTTGTCATGAAGCAAGCTTCTTTCGTAGAACTCCTTATTTCACATAGCTCACTTATCTAATGTGGAACACCCCATCTTTATGAATAAATCAATACTCAAAAAAATTGTCTTGATTCAAGAAATGAATTTTCTTTTGACAAAGATCAAGCATTCATTGAAGCCTTACTTTTTAGATCACCCCATTGCTTCATGAAATTAGTCGGTTTCCATATTTTCTCTCTTATCTCATGTCTGAATGAAGAGGGGTGACCTCTTATGTATACATGAAGTCGAAATCAGAGCTCCTCTTCTTCCAACGTGATTTTCAGATCAGTAAAAAATGTCATTCTGGTGCATTTCCCTTTGCAAAGCCCCATGGATATTTCCCATTCACATTTCTCATCGTAATCACATGGCTCTCTGTCAAATCCCTTTACACCACCAAAATGCTATAATTCTCATAATCGTGATGCAACACCATGTCAAATCATAAAGAATAATTTATTTGAAATTCTCAATCCATTATTTGTGAAAATATGGCCTTTTCCATATTTATGTAATGTTGATACTAAAATAATACCATTTATAAAGCTAAATTCTGAAATTCTCATAATCATATAGCACACTGTCACAATCTTCATGTCTTTACGAAACACACTTCATGAAGTCCATATCTTTGAAAATCATGCCTTGTCATATTTTCTTATGGCCTTCAAGAAAATCCACATTTGGCAATGCCCACCATTCTCTAGATTTTGGACCCCAAAAAATTGGAAAATAGTGGGAAATGATTCCACCTTCAATACTGCTGGACATTCCCATAAGGCATCATTAGTTATCTATAGTTCTTTGCAGAAAAATTATAAAACTCAGAGAATAAAAACTCAAGGTATAATATTTAGCTCGTCCGAGTTTCGACCCTACAAGGATGATCTATCTGTTTAATATTTATTAGGAAATTGAAATTTAAATTTTTTAATTCATTTGGAAAAAAAGTAAATAACCACAGGATATATTGGGGTATGAAATCTGGATGAAGGTATTCCATGTTTAATGATTTTCAGTAGAGTGTTCTGGGGATTCAATTGAGCATGGGTTTATTCATGTTTATTGATAGAATTGGGTGAGTAGGGATACATGGTATTGGTATCCCGCCATATTCTTATGATTTCACCTTTGTAATAGTCATCTACATAGTTCAATCATAGAAATAGGAAACCTGAAACCATTGTTTAACATAACTATTCTATATTGCATAATCGTTATGGGAAAAGTGAGAAAATTAATTGAATTAATAAAATTAAACACTTGAAATTGCACATAATGGTCATTCAATATGAAGAGAGATAGAGAATTGGAATTGGAATTGGATAAAAAATTTACAAAAACTCAAAACATGAATATAATGTAGAAAATAATCTATATGTAGAACTCCTCCTACAAATTACATCACCCAGCACTATGGGACTACTCAGTCATGGTGGGAGTGAGAGGCATTGGTACCCGAGATATAATGGCATCGAAGAACGTCTTCGGATCATCACCTGTGGTCTAGAAAAATTCCATTGATGTTCCTTGGATTCATCATCCATAGATTATCTTGGAAGGGTGGCCGGATGTCTCTTTTTATGGGTAGACTCATCCAAAACCCACAGCCCGCATTTCTTGATTTCTTATATACATGTCGACCCCTACACGATGTGTACTTTGGGTACATGACATGTACCTTAGATCCACCTTTTTCTTATTCTCATTGAATATGTGAAAAATTTTATGCTTTTTTTACTACTGACACATCGTGTATTGGACATGTACGATGTGTACTTGGATTACTGGCTTTGAATTCTTGTCATGAATTATCCCACACATATTCTCTTTACATGAAATTATCATGAAGTTTAATTGTGGTACACAACATTTAATCACTTTTTCATTAGTTTTCCCTCTCCTCCGCATCTCCAAAAATCTGGTGTCACCTCACTTCCCTTTTCTCCTAATAGGAAAGGTCATTTGGCGCATTTTTCTTCTCATTTTCTTTTCATTTCAAATATATATAATTTCTTTCCAAAAATCATAGAACTAGTAAATAAATTCCAAAATTGAAAATATTATTCATTAAATTACAAAAATAAAAAAAATTAAACATATTAAAATATAAAAATGAAATACGTGTATCACTGCTTTCGGCCTGAACTGTATGATCCCCTTCCTTGCAATCTCCCTAATCATCCTTTGGGATTCCATGTTAGGATTGACAAAAAATAAAACCCAATACCCATTTCCAAAAAACAATATCCTTGGTTACAGAATATATCCAGAAATAAACTTGTGAAATTATATTCTAAACATAATTATACACATTTTATTTGTGATTTTATTTGCAAAAGACCAACCCTAGAGTCATTAAGAGAAGAAAAAAATGGGTTCTTTGAATGAAGATGTGTTAACCTTAACCAAATATTTTTTATAATTATTCTATTACCGACTCTATTTCTAAGGTATTTGTAATGAAATAATAACTTCAGAATACTAAATTTATTTTAATGTTATTATGGTTATTAAACCACCATTAATCACACTCTTTCCCATCAAATGTGATATTAATGTATCACTCATCTATATGTTTAACTTACAATCTCCACACAGTGATATAATTAATTTCTACTTTCCTTATTTTATACATTAGTATTATGTAATATTTAATGATTATATATAATATTTATGATATAATTATTCTTCCAAAATGATAATATCATGCCTACCTTATTATCTTTAAAATCATTGGAAAATTATAACGTAGCTCACATGTTCATTGGGACTACCACCTCTACGAAATGATGTGATTCATTTTTTGTATCCTTATTACATGGATGAAAACAAAAATATATTTAATTAATAATATATATAATTATTTATGAAATAATAATTTTTCATTAAGGTTGAATCAATATTTTCTTTTCTTTCATTATATTCATCAAAAAATTGAAACAAAATTCATGCGTACAAACAACCTACCTTCTCCTTAAACGATGTAATTCATTTTTTATATATAAATTTTATAGATGAATATATATATATATATAATAAATATGGTATTTATATCGGTATTAACATTCTTCATATGATTTAATCATTATCAATGTTCATGTTTTATGATTGTTGAAATGAAACATGTATGAAAAATGAAGAACTTATCACCAAAAAATGATTTTAATAAATAATTATTTGAAAATGGGTGATAGGTTATCATACATAAATAATATATTTTTTATAGAAATGATTATGTTTTATAATACATTTATAATAAATCAAAATTTATCATATGAGAGGATCGAACGTGTCTGATGAACTATGATACTTGAGTTGATGGATTTAGATGTTAATCCTATTTTAATCAGGATTTTTTTCTTGAATTTTCATTATAGAAATTTTGTTATCCATATATAATAAATCCATTTTTTATACCTTGTTTTTTTATAATAAATATTTCCCTTTCACTTTACTCAATTTATGATCTCAATATATTGAACGATTTTTTTCAATGAAAATTGGAAACGTTTTAATATTCTGTCAAAAAAAAGATTTCTTACATGTCCATGTATCAACTAAAATGTTTTCATAATTAATTTAATATTCTCCAATGAATTTTTAAATTAATTTTTATCCATGTATTAATTTCAATAAAAAAGTCTCATAGTTATCTTCTTATTATTTTATTAATGCAGTACTTTTGGAATATTCTACAATTGTGTACAGGGAATGTTTTCTTTTAACTCAAGTTTCACGAACAGAATTTACCACCATCATTAACAATAAATTATTTAAATCCCCCTTTATAATATTTTAATTTTATTTTCAAATAAAATATTTTCTTCATTGTTAGGGAAAAATTTTAGGTTCTAAATACGTGATTTTGAATTAAATATGTTATTTATCATAGGAAATTTGCGAGGGATTCATGTAAATGAATATTCATCATTGAAAAAAATCCATTAATGTTAATTAATTTTTACTGTATATATGATTGAATGATATAAAAAATATTCATTATCTAGTTGGTTTATGATTATGATGATGACATCCTTACGAAACACATTTTTTCTGTGGGTTATTCTATGATGAAATTATAAAATGTTTATAACAATATTTTAATATAAATGGGCTATGATATAATGATATGATGAATGTTTCAAGGTCATTTTGAACTCCAATATATATTTTTCATTGTTTTATGGGTTATCTAGTAATTTTATATCCATCTAATGAATTGGGTACTGTTTTATATCTCATGAGATAATTATGGGAAACTATTAGATGTACTAGATCCATTATGGTAGAAACGATGATGTCTTGGTCCACTATAAGAAAATAGATGATGTGATTCGTCCACTATGATAATGAGTTAATGATTCTGGATTTGTTATGATATTTGATGCAAGTATTGATTTCATATCACTATAAATTGATGGTTTCAATAGTTAACAGTTTCATATGAGTTGGTTTATATACCTCTGATGGTTCCACATTTATATAACATGAACTTGTTCATCAAGAATGATTTATGATTATTTCTCACTCTTATGATAGATTTCTTATCAAATGACAATATTTTAATCCTTGGATCCTATTTTCGATCCATGATTGATAGGGTATGAACTCTTGAGTTATTGCTGTCATATCCTACACTTATTATTATCATATTATTTTATTTTAACAATGATTGTTGTTTATTGGGATTACCCTAGTTGTGAATCAAAGTGCACCCATTTTAATGTTTAATTTCCCCAAGTTATGAAGAATATTATAAATATGGTATGTTTATAAAGATTAATATATGGGATGGAATTTACGGTTGATTTTGATATATCATTCATTAAATAAAAATATTGTTTATCTATTCTTAAAATACACTAAAATAGTATGATCTTCATGTAAGTATTTGTAAAGTTTATTGAATATTTTTTTAAAATAATGTAATGTTTATGTGTGAAAATTATTTCTCATTATAATTGTTATCATATCCCGTGTTTAGTCAATATTTGGATATTGTATTAGAAAAAATTGGTGAAATACAAGGGGATATTTATAAGTATAAGATAACATCCTAATGTTTGTAATAGACTATAGATAACCTAGGTTAAACCAAGGGTCCCAAAGACTGAGAATATAATTTCCTAGTATAGAAATCATATTAATAATATTTCATGATTTTTTATAGTTAAATATTATTATTATATCTTGATTATTACAATTTTTTTGTCAATGGATGGAACAATAAGTTATTATGCTAAAAATGAATATGATAGTAAATTAAATTATTTTCCACTTGACAACACAATTTCTACCATAGTCAGTATATATAATCTTGTTTCTATGCCCATGAAAATTTCTTAGGTCTTGGATCATGATGAGATTCCAAATTATTGAATGATGAAAAAATATATAATAGAGTATTTTAGGTAGAAAAATCCACCTTTTTAGTGTATATCCTAATCCATTAGTGGTTTAGTTATGGATTAGCACCATTAAAAAATATTTTTTATTCACTGATGTTAGGAACATGAATTTTTTTTTCAGACTTATTATTTGTGAGGACAACCATATTAATAATGTAAATATGCTAATAATATGAGACTAGAAGAAAACATTGACCCCATGAAATGGGATGAGTTTTAGAGGGATTTTTATGATGTACTTCTATTGTATTTAACATAAAAATATTGAGAAGTAATTTCATAATCCTAATAAGGATGAGGATGAATCGATTGGTACTTATGAAGAATATTTTAAAATAACTATAAGGAATGAATCCTTTCTAATCATTAGACCTAAAAATAATAATTTCTATTATTTGGTGGGTTAAAACCATGTCTTTCAAAGGAATTACCTATAAGTGACATTAGTGGCTATGAATAAATTGATTGATGTGAACTCAATGTATAAATGGAAATTGGATATTAAAACTATTATCAATGTATATTGATGAAAATGAATTTCAATTTTCAAGTAAACTCTATTAAATAACATGGTCGAATGAAATTATAACAATCAACATGCCATAAATATGGGAGGAAAAGTCAAGGGAATTGATTGAATGGAATAAGGAGGTAATTTTAATGTGGAATATTAGGAGAAGAATACCATTAATCAAAAAAAGGAAACAAATACTATGGTTAATGATATACAAGAAAATAAAATGATAAATTATTCAACACCCATTCTCTAACGCTTTAAATTAATGGAGCATGGTCTCTTTTCCTACCAGTACATGAATCTAAAGATTTATGATGATGATTGACATCAAAATGATGTGGGTTACAAAAATTAATTGTTCAATGGTACACTTTTCATCATCTATAGAACTATTAATGTATTATCATATTCTAGATATACCGAGTCTTTTAAATATAATAAATTTCCTAATGGTATTACAGTACAACCTCAACAATTACCTATTTAATTAGCTGTTAAAATCCCATGTTTCATGATGATTGAATATCATGATTATGATTCCTTTCCTATTTGATTTTATGATAATATTCTTCCTAATAATATCATTATTCTCAATATATTTTAATTAAAAGTTATTTTTTCATGGATTTTATTTAATTACATAAATCCAAAAATATTTTTTGAGGAATGGAACTCATGATCAATATTTTGAAACAATATATTATTATTTATTGGAGTGATGATAACTATTCAAACTTAATGGAAATTATATCAATTTTAAAGATATTGATTCCTATTTATAAGGGCTTTTTCTCAAGATTTTTGGGGTGAAAATCAAAATCATTGATTTTCCTATTTTGTGGGATTTTTTTATTCCTTATGGAATGAGTTCTCTAGTCTTTTGTTGAATTTTGACGTTGATTTTTAAATAGAACTCATACCTGGTTCAATACCTATTCCATGGAATCGATATAAAATAGACCCAATTGAGTTATATAATCTGAATAATAAAAAATTGTATAGTATTGAAAAGGGATTCATTCATCCAAATACATCACCATGGGGTGTAACTACCCCTTTTTAAGAATAAATATGGTTAAATGGGGTTTTTATTGATTATTTGGAACTAAACATTATCATAATAAAAAATATCATTCTCTTAATATTTATGATTTTTTTCAATCAACTAGGAAGATATGAATAAATTTCCAAGACTGATATTTGATCATGGAATTATTATTATAGGGTCAAAAGTAGAGACATACCCATGAAATTATTCCTTATAAGGTATAAAAACTATTAATTTAATGCGATGATTTTTGGTCTAACTACGTCCCACACTATCTTCATGGATTTAATGAATATATTCTTTATATATAATCTTGAGTAGTTTTTGGTAGTCTTTATATATTATAATATTATATATTCAAATAAAATGTAATACCATGAAGATAATTTAGGGATTTTCCTAAAGATCCCATGGAAGAAAATGTATTATACAAAATTTAAAAAGTGTCATTTTTTTTAGAAAGTTTCCCTCTTTTTTCATATAACCTCAACTGATGGTATATCCATATATCCTTCAAAGATAGATGTTATTGAGAAATGGATTAAAAAAACTACGGTATAAAAAAATTTAATTTTTCTTGGATAACCTAGATATTATGAATTCATTGTGAGAAATTTATCATTATTTTCTAGTCCACTAATTAGGTTCACTCAGAAGAGGGTCAAGATCTTTTGGAAATATCAATGTGAGGAAAATTTCATAGAATTGAAGAGAAGGTTTTTTGGTGCACCCATTCTCACAGTACCATGTAGTGGATATGTCATTGAAATATGTAGTGATGTTTCAAAGAAAGTAATGGGATGTTTTCTCATGAAAAATGATATCATTATACCTTATGAATCATGAAAATAGACATTTCATGAGAAAAATTAATGAACTCTTGATTTGGAGTTAACAGTGGTAATTTTTACATTAAACATTGGCTTAAATGACCATTATAGTGAAGTGTGTGTAATATATGCTGATCATAAATGTTTTTTGTGTATCTTGATATAAAACAGCTTGAATTTTTACCTAATAATACGGTTCGATTTTATTAAATATTATGACTACAAAATAAATTATTACCCAAGGAATTCTAAAAAGGTAGAATATTCTCGAAGTTAGAAAGACCTTACTAGTTTTCAATGATGAGGAATGAAACATATCCAATACATAGGTATTTATAGAAGATAGAACCAGAAATCCTGATGAAATGGGATTGATCTTATATTTCTCAAATAATAGTTCAAACATCTATCCATGTGAGTATAAAGGATGCACTAAAGTAAGAGTTAGAGTTTCAACATAATGTGATAAATTTCCCAGAGCACAATTACAATTATAATGAATATTGTTTGAGGGGATCCTCTTAGACTTTATTATTTTAGGATCCCAAAGAACTTTTTATTGTTTTGTACCCCGACCTTTGTCTTTTTATAAAAATAAAATAAATAATAATGGTGATACCCGATTTGAATAAGGAGTTGTTGGATAAAGCTCGTAGTTCAACATTCTATTTTATCCCACAATTATGATGATGTACAGATATATGAAATAGTATTTAGGGTGGGACAAAATTAAAAGGGATATTGAAAAATATGTTTCTTGATGATTGGTATGTCATCAAGTTAAGGTTTATAGATTGAATTATAATTATTTTTTCACAAAAAATTTTCATACATTAATAAAAATGAGAAAACATCACCTTGGAATCCATCACCAGTCTCCCCAAAACATTTAAAGGGAAAATTGTTATTTAGGTTTTAGTTGAGATCCTTATGAAGTCATCACAATTAATTTTAATTATATTTGATATCCCACTTGGTAAATTTTATAGTTTATACATTACGAATGTGGTGAGACTACATAGAATACCTTATTCTATTTTATCTGATTATGATCTGAGGCTTACTGCAATTTCCTAGTGAAGTCTATAGTAAAATTTGGAAACCAAGTTATGTCTCAACACTTCATAACATCCTTATAAATATGTCTAGTATGAGAGAACCAGTCAAACCCTATATTATATTTTTAGATCTTATTCTATTGAATTCAATGGTTGTTGGGATCAACCCCTTCCTCTAGACAAGTTTTCAAACAATAATAGATTTTTAATTGACAATTCAGATGACTACTTCTGTGGCCCTCTATGGTTGTAAGTACATAACCTCTACATGTCGGGATAAAGTAGGAGAATAAATCTATTGGGACCTGAGCTAGACGAAAAAATTGTCACGACCAGTCCACCAGGGCCCATGTTGTGACTAACCGAAGCCCGCCTTCCATAGGCTAGAGGATGGAGACTAACACCGAAAGGAATATCCCCTAATACCGGGAAGGAATTGCCTTTATATCCTATAAACACACTCAACCAAGGACATAGAAAGGTACAAACACAAGTAAACTCTATAGCAAAAGAGTGTTGAACGTATGTAAAAAGGGGCCATAATACAAGCCCAACTTGAAAGTACAAGAAAACTAAAAGGTACAAGAAAACTGAAACTGCTCCTGTGGACACCCACCAAGGATCTTACCTAAAGGGTGGGTACAACTCTTGAATGGTCATCTCTGCAGTACGCCTCATCTAATGTCCACCTCCAAGCTACTTCCTCTAGTCCTGGTACTCTTGTCCTCAGTCAGCGATGTCGGTCATCTGAACCAAACACAACAAGGTACGGGCATAGCACGTGCAAGGGTGAGTATGACGATAATTAGTAGGGACCCCGAGACCACCTAGATCTCAAAAAATCCATAATGGATAAACCATAAAGCATGGATACAACTGAAAAACCTACTTAGGTATATTCCCATGCATATACCTAAGTTATCAAGTATACCCATCTCAACCATGAGGAAACATAGGGTCCAACCCAAAATCCAAAAGCTCAACTATTCCACAAAGCTAGGAATACCACGAAGTTAAGTACCACACATGTACGCCACATAGAAGAATACCATAAATGTATTACCAATAAGTAAAAATACTAATCAGGTACAGACTCATCTCACAACAGGTATAACATAGGTAGAGTAGTAGAGATGAATAGTTGAAACTACTGAATTATCTTTCTCTGTTCAGAGGTAATCCCACAAAGGGCCCCAAATTATAGATCAACACAATATCCTAGTACATCGTTAGACCCACACATGATCCTAGTACACCATTAGACCCACACAGGATCCCAGTTCAATGTTAGTACATCGTCAGACCCACACAGGATCCTAGTACAACATTAGTGCATCATTGGAGCCACACAGGATCCAAGTACACCGTCAGTACATCATCAGACCCACACAAGATCCTAGTACAATTTCAGTACATATTCATACTCATAGATGATCCTAGTACATAGTCAGTACATAGTCAAACCCACACAGGATCCTAGTACAATGTTAGTACATAGTCAGACCCACACATGATCCTAGTACATTTTCAGTACATCGTCAGACCCACAGAGGATTCTAGTAAATTGTCAATACATTGTAAGACCCACACAGGATCCTAGTACATCATCATTACATCTTTAGACCCACATGGGACCCGAGTACATCGTGAGTACATTGTCAGACCCACACATGATCCTAGTAGAACGTCAATAAATCATCAAAGTGAGCTACAACGTACCCACACTATGCTTTCTCGTCTCCAGGAGATTCTGCTCCTAAATCTGCTGGTTGAAACTCCAACTACCAAGAAGTCCCACGAAGAAGTATCCCAATGGACCTCCACGTAAAAGGGGTCTCAACGCAACAGACGATGCGTCAATTAGATTCTCGGTCTAGAAGTTATTAGCCTTGTAATCTCAAGGGACATGTTGGATTCATGCTTGATCTAACCCGATTGTACCCTAACGTTATCCAAATATCATGTGGGGTATAAAAAAGGACCTCATCTCTCCAAGGTTTCCAGCGCCACAGAAGGTTTGTCAAACGGACACTTGGTGCCAAAATTGTGGCCGAAAGAACATATAGGGTTGAAACTGGTCTGGGTCGAGTCCCACCCGGTCGGACCGACCCGAACTTGGCCGACCTGACCCGAAATTAGTTCGATAGCATGTGGATCAAGAAGATTAATTCAACAAAAACCGTGAATAACAACAAAACCCCTACCTCGAAGGTTCGTTGATGTTTCCCATGATGAAGAACAGTGAATGCGGAGAGGGTGCCAACAATTGTTTCTTCCGTAATCAAGCTTTTGAAGTCAGCTCCTGCATCTTCCTCTTTCTTGATTCCTAATAATGATCATCGATGGCATTCTTCGCATGGAGGAAAATTTCTTCATTTGAGAGGTAGGATTTCTCCAAGGCTTTCTCCCAATTCTCCACACTTCTCCAACCAATCCTCAAAATAAAAGTTGTTCCATATAAATTAAAATAATTAGATTAATTTATGTTGGAATAATTAAATTTTTGACACATTTAATTAATTTATGTTGGCTCCAACAAATAAATGGAGCATTTAAATGGGTTTCTCCCATTAGAGATGGTTCGGGTGGTCCCCGCCATTAATTTCAAAATGGGAGTTTTAGTTGAGGTGGTCCGCACCTCTTTAACATTCATCTGGGAGGTTTTGTTAGAAATAAAATAAAAGCTTATTTTATTAAATTTTTTCCATTTCCACAAAAAACACAAAAACTAACTTTCACCCCTGACCAACTGTCATCGAGGTGAAATTCTCCATAAGAAAATATTGGCGCTGCGAGTTCAATGGTGTCCTCAGATTTCAATTCTGTGCATCGGTTCAAATGTTTCAAAACCCTGCTTGCACATTTACTGAACGTACCCAAAAAAAAGTTCATAAATTCATTCCAGACACACCAAGCCTCGGAATCATGCACCGTCAAATTTTTCGTACTCTTAAAATTCCCATATATTTAAAAAAAATACATGGAATTTTTGGGTCTTTACATTATCCCCACCTCAAGGCTTTGCATCCCCAAAATCCACATCACAAAAACTAGAAAAACAAGTGGGGGTACTGAGCACGAATCTGAGCCTCCCGCTCCCATGTTCTCTCCTAGTGGTTCCCGTTCTTTCATCGAACACGCACCAGAGGTACTGACCACCCATGAAGGACCTGCTCCTGTCGATCCTCAATCTCTATAGGAACCTCAGTAAACGTCACCCCATCGTCGATGTCCAGTTCACTGTGGTTGATGATGTGAGAAGGGTTGTGCATGTATCTCCTCAGGTGGGATATGTGGAAGATAACGTGCACCCGGTGAAACTGAGGGGGAAGTTATAGGCAGTAAGCCACCTCGCCAACTCTGATGAGGACCTAAAAATGTTTGATGAACCTTAGAGATAACTAGTCGCCCCGTCCAAATCTTCGCAAACCTCATCGAGGTGAGACCCATAGAAAGATGTGGTCTCCATCCTCGTACTCCAGAAGTCTTTGTCTCCTGTCGTCATAAAACTTATGCCTACTCTGTGCAGTCTTCATCTTCTCCTAGATGATCTACACTTTTTCTATGGTATCTTGTACCATCTCTGGTCCCATGAGTGCGGACTCCCCTGGGTCAGTCCAGCACAAAGGTGATCAACATGGTATCTCGTAAAACGCATCAAAAGGTTCCATCCCAATGGTAGAGTGATAGCTATTGTTATATGAAAACCTCACCAAAGGCAAGTGAACCTCCCAGCTGCGACCGAAGTCGAGGACGCAAGAACGCAGCATGTCCTCGAGGGTCTGAATAGTCCGCTCAGTCTGGCAAACTATTTGAGGATGGAAGCCAGTTCTCAAATGAAGTTGCATTCTGAAAGCCTCCTGCAACCCCGTCCATATCCAAGAAGTAAAACATGTATCATGATCAAAGACAATAGCCATGGGTAATCGATGTATCCACACAATCTATTTCACATAGAGGTGTCACATGCTCTCTATTGAACCCTACTCTCAGATCGGTAGGAAGTGGGCGTACATGGTGAGTTCGTCGACGATCACCCAGATAGAATCATGACCCTAGATGTATGTTGAAGTCCTGTCATGAAGTCCCTAGATATCCCATCCCACTTCCACTCTGGGACCTTTAATGGCTGAACCAAGCCTACTGGTACCTGATGCTCCACCTTCACTTGCTGACAAGTGAGGCACTGAGAGACAAACTCTGCTACTACTTTCTTCATTCCCAGCCACCAGGGCTATCTTCGGAGGTACTGGTACATATTTTAAACTCCCTGAACCCTTCCTCTAGAAGCGACTCTGGTACCATGGTACATCCTCTGAAAAGAATGATGTGCTCCCCAACTTCAGAAAATCCATCAGGTGCCTATCCTATGGATATCTAATCACATAGAGCATCGTAGACCATATCCCACACTACGCCTCCTTGACTCACTGAAGAAGTGGGGGAGTGAATGTTAGATACTGAAGAAAAAATTTCTCTATCTCGATCCTCAAAGGATATCTACAAAGTGGCCAACTACTTTGTCGCCTCTCCTAGTAGTTGTATACTAGATCTTCTGCTGAGTGCATCTGCTACAACATTTCCCTTCCAAGGAATATAGTCTATCTTTATGTCATAGTCTTGGAGGAACTCATGACAATGTCACTGTCTCAGGTTCAGGTCCTCCAGTGAGAAGATATACTTGAGACACTTGTGATCATAGTAGACTAGAAAACACTTTCCCATCATGTAATTTCGCCACATCTTCAAGGCGAAGACGACTACTGGTAACTCTAGGTCATGGGTTGCATAGTTATATTCATGATGTCTCAACTGTGGAGGACCATATGAGATCACTTCTCGTTCCTGCATATGGACACATCCGAGCCCAGTCCATGATGTGTCGCAGTAGACTACGAACCCTACACCCTCCTCTAGAAGCCTCAAAATGGGGGAACTGGTCAGCCTCTGCCTCAACTCTTAAAAACTCTGCTGGAATCTCTCTGACCACATGATGGGTTTCCCCTTCTTCGTTAAAGTTGATAAAGGTGCTTCATCTATGGAAAAATTTGGCACAAACCTCTGATAGTATTCGGCTAAACCCAGGAAAATCCATACCTCCGTCACACTCCTAGGTGGCTCCCAAACAAGTACTGCCTCAATCTTTACTGAATCCACCACAACTCCAGCCTTCATGATGACATGTACCAATAAAATAATTTCTCGAATATAGAACTGGAACTTTAAGAGCTTACCATAAATCTTGTTCTCTTGTAATGTGTCCATAACTATCTAAAAATGATAGGCATGCTCCTCCTCAGTAGTCGAGTATATTAGAATGTCGTCAATGAAGACTACAACAAATCGATGATGGTATGGATGAAAGATCTTGTTCTTGAGTCTCATGAACACTACTGGGGAATTGGTCATGCCAAAATTCATAACCAAGAACTCCTAATGTCTGTACCGACATCTGAAAGCTTTCTTTAGCACATCCTCATCTCATACTCTGAGCTGGTGATAGCCTGATCTGAGGTCTATCTTCAAGAACCGTCGTGCTCCCTTTAGCTGATCAAAGAGGTCTTAAATCCTCAGGAGTGGGTACTTGTTCTTCACAGTCACCTGGTTCAGGTGCCGATAGTTGACATAATGTCTCAAGATCCCATCTGCCTTCCTGGAGAACCAAATAGGGGCTTCCCAAGGAGAAGCACCAGGCTAAATGAATCTCATTCCCTGTAAGTCCTCCAGCTGTACCCGCAGCTCACAATGCTCCATGAGATCCATCTGATACGCTGGTGTAGATATTGGTGTCATCTCGGAGTACAAGTCAATATAAAAGTCCACTTCTCTGCAAGGAGGTAGACCTCGAACATCATGAGTAAAGACATCTGCGTACTTGTCCTCCACTACAGGATAGCTCAGACTCTCCACCTTAACAGCTTCGAGGGTAAGGCTATCCAACTGATGAGTGGTCAGTCGGACTCTCCTCCAAGTAATACCATTCTGTGCTGCCAAGGTTCCCTTCTCATTGGTGAACAGAACCTGGTCCCATCCGTGCAGACACACCACACTTGGCACCTAATACAATCAATTTGAGCATGGATGGTAGATAACCAGTCCATACCCAAGATGACGTCGTAAGGCCTCAAAGCCACTACTAGGAGATCCCAATCGATTCTCTCACCTCCTAGAGTAAGATCACAATACAGTCACTAGTGTGTAATCATTGAATCCTCTCCCATAAGAGTCTCTAGTTGTAAGGATCGAGCCAATGGCTCTATTGGAATCTCCAAGCTCCGAATGAGGGAAGTGGAAATAAAATATTGACTGTCACATGTGTCTATAAGTACTGTAGATAAGGTGGAGTAGACACAGATCGTACCTTATATAATCTCCGGAGCGCCATGGTCATAGGCCTAAACTTCGAGGATCTGATGTCTCCCCTGTAAACCTGCTCTCTATGGTCGGGGTGGAAAACCTGGTGGTGGTGGTGGTAACATCTCGAATCGTCGCCCAACACCAGTTGCACGAACAACTCCTCTGCCACGTCTGCCTACTCCCTACGGACCTCCTCGGTCAAACCGCAGTCTCTGCCTGGGTGGTCCTTCGACCATCTTCTGATCAACCTTATAGAGGGTCAGACAGTCAAGAGCCATGTGACCCTGTTCACCGCATGTGAAACACTGCATGTTCCTCAAATGACTGGCTCTGTCTCTGGTACCCCGCACAACCGATCTTGAGTCATGCGTTCATCCACATGTATGTATGCTCCTCTTGGACCTCTATGACATCTGTCTGCCACCAGCTATAGAAGACTCTACTACGTGACGACTGGTGGTGGGTCTCTATGCTGGTGACTACTCAGCAAGGAGACTGTCCACTAAGAGGGCTTGATCTAACACCTCCACCTATGTCGGGATGCTGAGAGAAATCATTGAATCCCTACTCTCACACCTAAGTCCCTGTTCAAAGGTATGGGCCCTGAAGAATGTTTCCTGCACCATATTAGTGATGTACTATGAGAGGTCAATGATCCTTTCTGAGTACTGAGCCACAGTCATGTTGCACTACTGCAGATGAAGAAGCTCCTATATGTGAACTACGTGAAGAGTCACTGGGACAAACTCTGCTCAAAATAGTATCTCGATGTCTGCCCAGGGAAGCACCACCTCATCGTGAACCTAGAACATAAAACTCCACCATCTGCCTACTAATGAATGTAGAAGACTGGTGGTATGGATCTTCATGAGATCAGATGGTGTCTATACCAGTCGAAAACTCTCACCACATCCTCCATCCAATCGTCAGCTGCCTGTGGGTCTGCCACTCCCCAGAACCTGGGTGGCATACGGTGCTGGAACTCATGCAACGTTATCAAGTGGCATGCACCCTCTGCTACTAGGGCTAGTGGAATTGGGGGCCCAACGGGAAATGGTACCCCGGGTTCCTCTGTTGGTGCCTCTACTGCAAGAGGTCCAGGCACTGAGGCCTCATCGCTCGGTGGGATATCAGAGCGTACTATACCCGGTACCCTAGCAGGCTATCTGCGTGGAGGCATCCTGAAAAAAAAATAGGTTCACCATGGTCAATAAGTTATACCTAGTGAGCTGACATAAAGAGATCACAAAGAAAAATCTTAAAAAACACACACGCAATCAGTGTTTTCATGCATTGAGTCTGAAATCAGATGTCAGGGTCCTGGTGTATTGATATGTCAGCCGCCGCACCAACACTGGATTACCTAAACTGATAACCACACTCAATACAGTTAACACTATTGTTGTTAAAAGATCAGAGTCATATTCTGTACGGTATAACCAACTACTCTGATAACAATTTTTCATGACTCGTCCCCCGAGTCCCATGCCGTGACTACCCCAAGCCCACCTTCCATAGGCCAGGGTTGGTGACTAGCACCGAATAGTGTATCCCCTAAAAGTAGTAAGGAATTGCCTTTATATCCTGTAAACACACTCAACCAAGCACATAGTAAGATACGAACACACGTAAACTGTATAGCAAAAGAGTGCTGAATGTAAGTAAAAAGGGTCCAGAATACAGGCCCAACTAGAAAGTACAAGAAAAAATAAGGGTACAAGTAAACTCAAACAGCTCCTGTGAACACCTGCCCAAGAACCTACCTGAAGGTTTGGTATAGCTCTCGAATGGTCGTATCTATGGTATGCCTCATCTAATGTCCACCTCCAAGCTACCTCCAGTCCCGGTACTCTCGTCCTCAGTCAGCACTGTCTGTCGTCTCCACCAAACACAACAAGGTGCAGGCATAGCTCGTGGAAGGGAGAGTATGACGATACACAGTAGGGACCATGAGACCCTCAAGGTCTCACAAAATCCACAAAGGATAAACCAAAAACCATGGAATCAACTGAAAACCCTATATAGGTATATGCCCATACATATACCTAAGTTATCAAGTATACCCATCTCAACAATGAAAAAACACAGGGTCCAACCCAAAAGCCCAAAGCTCAACCATTCCACAAAGGTAGGAATACCATGATGGTAAGTACCACACAGGTACGCCACACAAAACAATACCACCAAGGTATTACCACGAAGAAAAAATACCACTCAGTTACGGACTCAACTCACACCAGGTATAACGTAGGTACAATAGAAGAGATGATTAGTTGTAACTACTGAATGATCTTACTCTGTTAAGAGGCTGACCCACGAAGGTTCCCAAATTGCATACCCACACAAGACCCTAGTAGATTGTCAGACCCACAAATGTTCCTAGTACATCGTCAGCCCAACATAGGTTCCTAGTTCAATGTTAGTACATAGTAAGACCCACACAGGATCCAAGTACAATGGCAGTACATCGTCAGACCCACACAGGATCCTATTACATCACCAGTACATCGTCAGACCCACACAGGATCCTAGTACAATGTCAGTACATCGTCAGACCCACATAGGATCTAAGTACATCATTAGTACATCATCAGACCAACACATTATCCTAGTACATTTTCTGTACATCGTCAGACCCACACATGATCCTAGTACATCGTCAGTACATCTTCAGACCCACACAGGATCCTAGTACATCATCAATATATTGTCAAACCTACAGAGAGTCCTAGTAAAACGTCAGTACATTGTCAGACCCACACAGGATCCCAGTACAACGTCAGTACATCGTCACAGCCAGCTACAGGGTACCCACACTAATCTTGCTCATCTCCGAGAGAGTCTGCTCCTCAAACTACTGTTTGATACTCTAACTACAACGAAGTCCCACTAAGAATTATCCTAATGTACCTCCACGTAAAAGGGGTCTCAACGCAATAGACGGTATGTCAATTGGATGCCCAGTCAATAAGTTATTAGCCTTTTAGTCCCGAGGACCTGGTTGGATTCTTGCTCGATCCAACCTGACCATACCCCAACTTTTTCCAAACATCAAGTGGGGTATATAAAAAAACCATATCCTTACAAGGTTTCTAATGCTATAGATGATTCATCAAATAGACACCCAGTGCCAAAGTTATAGCCAAAACAATGTATAAGGTTGAAACTGGTCCAGGTTCGGTCCGACCCGACCCGACCCGACCCGTCCTGGGCCGACCTGACCCGGCCCCCTTGTTCTAGCCTGGCCCACGCTGGTTGGGCCATCCTGGCGACCCAGCCTGGTTGCGTGCTGGGTGGGGGGAGTCATGCACCCCCTACTCCTTCTCACTGAATGACTGAAGATGTTCGGTCGCCAGGAAGCACGGGGGACTCGCTCAGGTCCCCCTCAGTCCAGCTCGGATCACTAAAATTGCTAGCCCTTGTCCTCCTGGTGGCACGTCGTGCACCACCCCCTATAGCTGGCTGAACTCTATCCGCCTTCTTCCCTCCTCCACGGCCATCAGGGTCGCTGCCCCTTGCTCTGAAGGCAGCGCGTCGTTCGTCACCCCTCTGCGGCTGGTCGAACGTCGTCCGCCCTCTGACCCCCGATGCGGCCAGCAATACCCTACCACCCTCCAGCCTCCGCGCACTCTCTTCCCCTACCGGAGATGTGGGTGTGCGTCGACCTGGTTCAGTGTGATTAGCCCTGGAGGCAACCACCTCCTTTCTCGGCCGCGAAGAATACAACAACCATGAAGAATAACAGAGGGATCAGGCCATGTTCCTTTGTCCCATAACCTCTGCATTAGTTCAGTAGTAGGAAGATCCAGAGGATCAATTAAACAAAAACCAAGAATAACCACAAAACCCGTACCCCAAAGGTTTGTTGATCTGTCGCAAGATGAATAACGGAGAAGGTGAAGAGGGTGACAACAATATTTTCTTCTGCAATCACGCTTCCAAATTCATATCACGCATCGTCCACTTGCTTGATTCTGAAGAACGATCTTCGATGGAATTATTCGGTTAGAGAAAAACTTCTTCATTAGAGAGGTAGGATTTCTCCATAGCTTTCTCCCAATTCTCCACACTTCACCAACCAATCCTAAAAAGAAAATAGGTGCCCGTAAAAATTAAATTATGTAGATTAATTTTTGTTGGCATAATTAAATGCTTGACAAATAAAATTAATTTAAGTTGGCTTCAACAAATAAATGGGGAGTTGTAAGGGGTGTCTCCCATTAAAGAGGGTTCGGATGGTTCCCGCTTTTAATTTCAAAATGGGGGTTTTATTTTAGGTGGTCCCCACCTATTTGACATTAACATGGGAGGTTTTATTATAAATAAAATAAAACTTTAATTTGATTTATTTTTTTCATTTCCATGAAAAACACAAAAACTAACTTTCACCCACGACCAACTGTCGTCGAGGTGAAAGTCTCCTTAAGTGAATATTGGTACTATGAGTTCAACGGTGTCCTCAGATTTCAATTCCGAGCACCCATTCAAAAGCTAAAAAAACATACTCGCATGTTTATTGAACGGAACCAAAAAAATGATCAGAAATTTATTCCGGGCACACCGGGCCACAGAATCATGTGCTGTCAATTTTTTTAGACTCATAAAATTCCCATATAATTTTAAAAAAAATTACATGGAATTTATGGGTCTTTAAAAAAATTGGATGAGAAATTCAGATCCATTCATCATTACACTAGAGTAGCTCGTAGTCGATAGAAATGTTATTCTAACAATCATCAGTGAGATCTAGAGTTTGATGTTGGAGAAATAGTATTTTAATAAAATTTTCAATGGAATTAGATTATGATATTTTGGAAAAAAATAATGTTTTGACCTAGTTATATGGTCCCTTTTGAGATTCATGATTGATTATGGACTGTAACTTATCACTTTGACCTTTCACCGAACCTCTCTGAATTTCATGATTTGTTATACATATATTTCCTATAGAAATACAAACCTAATAAAAAACATGCAATAAACTCAAATATCATGATACTTGGCCATGATAATTATTATTATTAATAAAGAATATAAATCCTTGATCATATATATTATGGTCTATGAAACCAGACACACACATGGTTAAAGTTCTTGTGAGGAATATGGAATTAAAATAAACAACTTGGGAACCTAAGGATGTGATGTAATTAATATGTACTAATTTTTTATATCATAGAGTGATGGGATTTCATGTGATAAATTCACTTCAATGGGAGAATAATGTAATACCCCAATATTTTATAATATATCTTTAATGAAATTGAATTTCTTTGATAGTTGTGATACATGTAACACAGAATCTAAAAGAAATATAATGAATTATACATATATAGTATAGACATTGAATTTGAATATAGGAATATAAAAAATTAAATTATAACAATCTTATGGTTTACACATGTATTAAGGTATTTCATTAGTTATCAATTAACTATAAATTAAACTAAAATTGTTAAAAAATAATGGAGTTGTTTTTATCGAAAACTATTTTTACGTGCCCAATGAATTTTTGTATTAATAAATTTAATTATTTAATATTACTAAATGAATTTAATGAAATTTATATCTCACATTTTCAATAATATATTTCATCAATCATATAATTTTTTTTCAATAATTTATATTCATATAAATCGAGTTTAATGATTAAAATGTATTTTTATAAAAAATGGGTGATGTCGTGTATTTATTACTTATTTTAATGTGAATTTCTTCAAATTAAGGAAATTTAATTTTGAAAAATAGTTTTCATATTTAAAATTAGTAGGTATAAATTGGGTAAACATAACCATTTTATTTTTAGGCATTTTTAATAATAATTGTGGTAAAATATATCACCCCATTAAAGGGTAAACTAGTTTAACCTAGGATAAATCTAAGTGTTATTGCCACCATTTTTTAATTTATTTCTTATTTTATTAAGGTATGTATACCATTACCTCTTTATTAAATTCATTTAATTCTATATATTGAATTTTTTTCTTCAAAATGGCCTATAAATATTTAAATAAAGTAAAAATGAAAAATTTCACTCTCTTACTTTTATTTTTATATTATTCATTCACAAAGTAAAAAAACATGTGAAAGAATATTAAAGGTTATTTAATGAATAGTGAAATTATATTCATCATGTTAATTTATAATTTATTTTATGAAATATTATATTTACCTTAAATTATAATGCCACAACGACACAAAATTTCATCAATTTCGGGGAAAATCAAATAAATCATTCTAAAAATATTGAAAATCAAATAATTTGTGTGATTTATATTTTTTCAAAATCTTTCTATATGAATAGAGAATATTATTGTTATTGTAAATTATTATATTATAATTATGTAATTCTTTGATGACTTTAAAGTTATATTATTTAAATATTTTCAAAAATGACATTAATTAAGTTTTTTTGAAAATAATGTTTTATTCAATTATTTAAAAATCATTTAAAGGTGTAAATAAGACATGGTGGGTTTTTTATTGTATAAAATTTAATTCCATGTTTTTTTATGATCCAATTTTAACCATATAAGTAAAATTATAACCCTTTAAGCTTGATAAAGACGTTATTGTGGTTAAGGATAAAATAGGTTAACTAAGTAGTTGAACCAAAAGACAATGTGTAAATCCCACATAAAACTGTTAAGATTTTATTGTATGAGAGTATTTATACTAAATAACACATTATCTTGGAATAAATTTCCATTTTCATTCATGTTTCAGGAGAATTAATTTTTTATATTTTAATCCTGTAATAAATTCCAAGGCTCCCCTCCCCTCAATTATAAAAGTGTGCCTCCCATTTCTCTTCTTTACACCAATGTTAGCCTTTTATATTGACCTAAACTACCAATTTATATTCCAAAAATCATTATCCAAATTAAAGAGGTTCTTTTTCTTCCAAAAACACCTAACCTAGTGTTTATATGTGGATATCTAAATGATCTCTTTCAAATAATTGGTTATTACCTTAACCTCTTTCTTTATTTTTAATTATTCTTTTAAATCCACCAATTAGATTATATTTATCTTAAAATAATAATTTTTGTATCCAAAATATATATAAATTTTATTATTATTATTATGAAAAACAAATTATACACCGTCATTCCCCTCATATTTGATGTGAATGTATCGCTCGTGCATATGTACGACATACTATCTCCACATAGCGATACAATTCTTTTTTCACCAAAATAATTAATGGATGTGTATTATGATAGTTTTAATATTTTTATATTATATATATGTTGTAATTATTCTTCTATAATGATATTATAAGAACCTTATTACATGGAAAACTATTTTAAAATGATAGTGTCTCCTGTGTGTACATATACAGTATCACCACCACAAAGCGATGCGATTCTTTTTTTATCCCCTATATTAATGGATGGAAATAAGGATAGATTTAATTTGTATTATATATATATTATTTATCAATAATTATGTAATGGTGAATAATTATTTACCTTTATTTCGTTCCATCTGTCGAAAAAATGGAAATAACATTCTTCCATACATATGGCTTATCTTCTCCATGAATGGTGTAATACATGTTTATATATAATCCATTTATAGATTAATATATATATATATATAATGAATATATATGATATCTATATCATTATTGATATTATTTATATTATTATACCATGATCAATGTAAAAGGATCGAGACTGCTGAACTAAAACATGTATACAAAACACTGCAGTTATCAATCGGAATATTGATTTTAATAAAACATTTGTGAAAATGTTGATATGATATTTTAATTAAATCTTAGAAGGTTTTATTTGTATTTTTATTGTTATATAATAATTATTTTATAATTTTATATTTATTATAAAGGAGGTTATAACAATTATAATTAAATACATAACTTGATATAAGGGATTTATGTTTCAATCTCATTTTAATCAGGATTGTTTATGCCTAAATTTAAGTTGAGGAACATATATTTTATTTATCTGAAATTTTTTTAGAATAAATGTTTATTTTTCATTTTTCTAATGTTATTTTCTTGTGATATTTAATAATGTTTTATGGGAAACCAACTATCTAATACTATTCAGTTGAAAAGGAAAATTCTTCTATGTCCATGTATTCTCTAAAATGTATTAAAAATTGTATCACTATTCCCCAATTTTTGTTTGAAGTAATTTTTCCCACGTTTTAATATCTAAAAATATTTTTAAAATTCATCATCATGTCATCTTCCAAATTATGTACTTTTAATATTTTTCAAATTTGTAAAAGGAATGGTTTATTTTAACTTATTTGACATGAATATAAATTACTTCCATGGAGACCACTCAATTGATTGATGACTCTTTTAAAATATTTCTATTTTCAATTCAACTAAATAATCATTAATTGTTGGGAAATATTTATATTCTAAATATGTTATTTAATATTGAGATGGGTATTTTCCTTATAAAATCTTCTATCACTATTATGATGAGATTTTAATGAACCCATTTATTTTCCATATGTTATATGTAAATGAAATCTTAAAATATATATCAAACTTCTTTTCTTTGAATGGGTTATTATATGATCATATGAGGAATGTTATATGATATTATAGCCTATATATTTAAGGATTTTGTTAGGATTTGGGTGAGGTGGATTATCTGGTAATTATATATCCTTCTAATGCTTTGTGTAAATTTATATATGTAATGAGTTAATTATGGGAAACTTGTTTATGGGATTGATCCAATATAGGGAAAAATCTTATGTACTTAATTCAACATGTTAAATAGGTAATGATTTATGGTCTGTTATGATGTGGTAAATAGTTGTACATTCCCAATCGAATGTGATTTGATTGAGTCGGTAGTATATCGTGACATTTTATATGGTTTTAGGTCCAATGATGGTGAAGTAGTAATATGAATTGAACTTATTGTTCATGATTGATTTATGATAATTTATTACTATTATGATTCATGTAATTTGAGAAGAAATTTTTTTATGACATGGGTTATATTTATGATTAATTTTATATTATGGACTAACCTATAATTTATTCTCATTATCTCATACCCTCATTCTTATCGTATGCTATCATATGATCAGGGATTACTATCTCCCATATTTACCCATAATAAGCATCTTAGATCACTCTTTATTGTGTTTCCTTTCCCCATGTCATGAATAATGGTTTATGTTGGAAATTTATGAATATTAAAATGTGGGAATATCCCTATAGAATATTGTTATGATCATTCCTGATGTATGAAGACAATGTATCTAGTCTCCAAATACAATAAACAATTATGATCTTTTGGAAGTTCTTTATGAAAAATATTGGATATTCATCTAAAAAGTTTTAATATTTATGTATGAATAGTATTATTAATTATATGTTTGACCTTGAGTTTTTGTATGAGGTGATTGGGGAAATTATGTAATTTCTTCCCCTATATTTTTATTACTTAGTTGTACTCTTATTTTAACGAGATAAATGAGATATATTCCATGGGGTGGTTGTTTTGGGATCTATCTACTTTATTTTCTTGTTTTATTTTTGATTCTAAAGAATGATAATAATTTGAGATTTATCATTTATAAGATAATGTATCGTACAAAACCATTAATTTTTCTAAATTTTTTTAGGGATTCAATGGAGTTATTTGTGATTGTCTTGAGGTTGAGGGAAGGATGGAGCTAATGGTGGTGAAATTTATGATATAGGAGTTGTTTCATGACATAATGGTGTGTGTCATGCCATGAGTTTTCTTTGGAAATATTCTTCCTAATGTGATGATATATCATTAATTGGTGGTTTTGATTATAAGAGTAAGGCATCATACTCTTTCTGACTCAGATCCTCATTAAAATGTGATTGTATTTTTTCATGTCATTATATTTTTTAGTGAGATTTGGTTTAGTTGAAAAACTATGTATTTCTTTTTCCATTTTTATAGTCAAAACATGAGGAATTTTTTTATCCATGATAATCTGGAGGATGTGATCCCCGATTCAACTATATTAGATATCATTATGTTTTGTCACATTATACATTCCATGGGGTTGTTTGGGGTTGAGTATATTAAGGTGGAGGTCAAGGGAAACACTTATATGACTTTTATGAATTTGGATATTATGGTGTGACATACTCCACCACACCATGAAATCATTTATTTTAATATAAATAATTTTTATTTACCCCAAGTGAACATGGTAGTGGTGTGGGAGAAATTATTTCACAATCTTCATATCTAATACTACCACAACAAGATGAATACCTATCTTGTCGAGATATAGTGTTTTCCAAGATTTTTTATAAATTTTATGTGCCTCTCAAATTGTTATTATTTTTTTAATATTCATTTAAACTATAGTTATATTAGGGATCATTTTGGATGATCCAAGGCCTATGTGACAGATTCATAGGCTTTACTTGTGCAATGTTGATATAAAAATTGAGGTCTCTCTCTCATCCTCCATTTTCTTTTATAATTCTACTATTCATTCTTGAAGAAATTTGAAAGTTATAACTGATTGGTTTTTTGGGTTTCTTATAAATTATTTATTTACAATTAATGAATGTATTATGCCTTTAGGATTTATAGATTTCTTATGAGGATTCAATTTTGTCTTCTTTACCCATCTATCTATTTTAGTTCGGTAAACATTAAAGATTTATATAAGGATAGGGATTCTAATCCTCTAATTTTTTATGTGTATGTGTGGGATTATCTTTTTGTGGTTTTTAATCAATAATAATATGAGGATTTTATAAAGAATAAAATTATACAAAATTATATAATTGGATAGAATTTGAAGGGTGTTGTTGTCCACATGAAATTATTTTCTTATTCATTATGGTTGCCTCATTTTATTATCTATATAATGTGATATTATATTTATATGATTATTTATTCTTCCTTATATAGTTTTCCTTATTGAACCTCATTCATCAACCTAAATATGTTTTGATAATTAAAAATAATACAATAAATTCCTTGATAATATCATTATTATGTATATTTTTAACAGAATAAATTTTTGTTGTGAGAATCCTTATTCTATTACTATAGATAATATTGGTTTCTGAGTTAATATATTTATTATATACTTAATAATACGTTGTATTAGTAAATAAAATAATATTTAAGGAAATATATTTATTTTTGAAATTAATAACTAGTTGTCCAATACGTTTAGACCATTATTGTTGTAATATTTCAAACATGGAATTGTCTAGAATTAATTTATCCTTGCTATTTTTAAACATTAGATTCATGATTTTTTTCCATTTAAAATTTATAGCCATTAGTACTTTTAAATTACAAACCCTATTATGGATTTGTGGTTTTAGAGAGTGGTTATATTTGTTGATGTTATAGTTGTGGTGACCTGATGAGGTTGATTTTGGGATATTATTGCTAATATGGAATGATATTGGAGATTATACTATAATGGGGGTCTTTAGTTGGGATCCCTTATTGATGTTTATTTTAAATTTTTTTAATATTTCACCCATTTATTTCTTGTGGTAGATTTCTTATTTCCTTACGGATTCATATCGTCTTTCAAGTATGTCAGGTTGATTCATAGAATTCAAGTATAATTTAACGTTAATGAATTATAAGTTGTATACCACGAATGTGTGTTTATGATTTGATTATTTATTAAATGATAATCCATGAAATAGATATTGATTAAAATTTTCTAAACATGTAAACTATTTTTATAATAACAAGTGAAAACACCTTGGGTTTAGATGGTTAATATATTAAAATAAAATTTATAATGGGTTATTAAAACATAAATTATTAGTGACAATATTGAACCTTGATGCATTTATTCTTAGATGATTAGTAAAGGAAAAATCTTAGTGATGTTAATTGGGATTTAATTCAAGACATTGGTAGTAGTTTTATTCTAGGGTTAGGTATTTTCACCTATAATGGTTGTTTGATATATATTCTTTGTGTTCTAATATTCCTTGTAATCGACCACCATATTCATTTGGGGAGAATGATACCCATAATTTTCATTGTGTTTTTTTATTACAATCATATAGTATTTCAATGATATAGATATCTGAATAATCACCTCACTTATCTCTCTTCTAGATGTAAATATTTTATGGAGGAATGTTCTTGCCATTGTGGCTTATAGTTACTGGATGTGTTTAGCCATACAAGTTTTAACAACATAGTTTTATGAAATACATGTATATATGGTATATAGAGTCTATTATTTATATAAAATAAATATTTATAGTAATTAATGGATTATGGTGACTATAAGTATACTTATGTGTTTTTTGTAAGGGATTATGAATAATGTGTACTTATTTAGTCTATAATAGATCTCAGTTTCATATGTGTTTATATGGATGTTATGGTGATGTAGTTGGGATATATTTAGAAGGATGTGAAGTATTACTATGATGATTATTTGGATATTATAGGTGTTAATAAATGAAAATTATGACATATGAAAGGGACTGAAGCACCAAGACAAAAGAAATGGATATTTAGGGTGACAAGTTTAGTGGGAGAGTTATAGGGAGGTACTTTTCATATATATATATATATATATATGTTCCTTGATATTATTTCACTTGATTTTGTGTAATTTTTTAACCAATCCTTGGAAAAATAGAAATATATATTACCTAATTTAGATGGAGGGTTTATTTTCACTATTTATTTACTAAAGAATTAGTACAATTCTTCTACATTTTCATAAGAGGTTTTGAGGGGGGGAATTTTGGAGTATTACTATATTCACAACCATATATATATATATATATATATATATTATTAAAGTATATATGAGGATTTGATGATTTATATGGTCATTACTAGGTCTTAGAGGTTCTCTGTGAATTTCCATTGTTCATGGTCACTACCATAGAGATTATCATGCTATAATTCTATTCTGTTCTTACATTATATGAAACTCATCCATAAAATTTTGGTTTAATTATATTTATGGATTTTTTTGGTGAATTTATATATTTTTCTAGTAATATTGATGGAATTTTTATCCCTATTCATGAGTTCTCTACTCTCAGTTCTATTTTGTAGCCCATAGTCTTTTTGGTTATGACTAAGTGATCACTGTGATCTTTAATATCAGCCTAGGAGGGGTAACAATAGGTATGAGTCATGAAATGGTTCTATATTGGATTAATTATTGAATATTAAAAATCAAATACAAAATAAAATAAATTGATTCGTGTCAAAGGTAAATTAAATCCAAGGATTAATTAACAGAAAAACATGAATAATATAACAAAGGCCATATAAATTTTCAATAATAACTGTTAATAATTATTCCAACCCAATTCTCAAGTATTCATGAAACAATACATGATTGTTATGTAGCTTAATGAAATATATATACATGTAAATGTGGAGTGAACATGATGTGTATTGTTATAAAATAATAAGTATTATTTCCCTTACGATATGGGATATTCATATTGGTTTGATAATGTTGTAATAATTTGTTATTAAATCATGTACTAACCTATTATACCCTAGACTAGAGCACCCAACTTGGCCCTTATCAATTAAGGAATAACATTATACCTCCACATAGGCTGGAAAATACATCATAGGAATTGAGAATACTCTTTATGAATGTTTTTCTTGGAATAATTAATCAAAATATCGAATAAGAGAACTTGGTTTAAATCCACCAAACATTGATGGGTTTGAAATTAGTATTTATTTAAATAATAATCAATATATAAAAACAAAATGTTAATACTAACTCGTGATAAAAAAGCATCATAAGAAATAAAAACTAAAATTATTGGAAAAATAAGGTATTCAAAGTAAATAAACGAATGGTATGGGAAGATGATTATGTGATACAATATAGAACTAATACATGATTCAAGGTAAAAAATCAATAAAAAAACATCCACCATTGTGTGATATGTGGTCTTATCCCACCAAAAATCCTCTACAAACGTAGTGAGAGATGTCAAGAACATCCACCACCTCTAAGAGGTGCTTCTTACATACCTAAAATAGTATAAATAAGGTATTTACCCACATTTTGGGATTGTATATATTTTTATCATAATAAGATCAACAATATCCAACTAAATGTTCTATGTAAAAAAAATTCAATAAATATCTGAGAAAAAATGTTTTAAAGTAAATATTCAAAATCAAAATTGAAATTTTGGAAATAAAAAAGAATTATAATATTGATGCAATATAAAATGAAAAAAATTGAAAAATAAACCAATTAAATAATGTTATAAAAATAATAAACATGGTATTACACCTTAAGGTCTCCAAGTATATAGGAGACTACTAATTTTACACTGCTAATTAGGGATACCCAAAATAATTGAAACAACACTTTAATAACTTCATTGAGATAGTAGTATGGCCATGAAATCAATTCACTAGTTAGAGTAAGACAATAACTAGTTGTATGGGTCCTTCAGCTATTCTAGGATTTCAATCCAATGAACTTCGGGCTCTCCTAAGGTTTTATTAATATAATAAAATGTTAGAAAAAAATATTCATTCACAAATGAATGAGAATAAGGATATTCATAATATAAATCATCATTCATAATCCATTTCTATTATTCACTACAAAGGGAACACCAAAATGTATATTTTCATAAAATTAAAACATAGAAAACTAAAATATATACATTTTATAGCATTTTAGAAATTGGTATTTGAAGATAAATCACTAATATTTTAGCCAACAAAGGTATGATATGGACGTACCTACCAGTAACTATAAAACCACAAGAAAATTCACTAGAAATGGTGAGTAATGGTAATTTGGATGAAGGAAAACCCATGTATATCATAACTACTCCAATCAATATAGTCTGAATGGATCGGTAAGCCACAATTTCATGGGGGTAGAGATAAAACTATGAAAATTTTAGGGAAGGACGAATAAGATTTAAGAGGATCACATACCTAGGTGCCTCATGGATGTTCCTAGATGAAATCCTTGAAAAATATAGGTAGAGAGGATCATAGGAATATTCTAGTGAGGGAGAAGAGGATGGATATAACATCCCAATATGTGATCCACTAAAATGATTCTCAAATCTAGTGGGTCACATGGCCTCAAGTGTGAAAGATCGTACTCTATAGGTTGCCAACTACCAGTGAGGGTCCAAGGTGTCATAGTGGGGAAACTATACCATAAAATAAGAGTGGTATATCAGTAAAAATAAATAAATTTAAATAGAAAACACATGATATAATATAGGTAACAATGAAAACAAGTATCATAATCATCTAAATAAGCATGAAAAAACAAAAAATTGTAATAGTAAAAAAAATACATAGGCTATGTTATATAAAAAATTGTTTCATGGTATAATGATATACAAAAATGGGAAATATGGGACATAGGGAAGAGGCATGTACAACTTTCATTAAAAAAATAAAAAACCCCAAAACACAAAACATCACAAGAATATTCTTGATCTTCCTCTCTCATTCACCATGTAATATATAGACATATCAATAACACATGGTTGGGTACATTCCATTACACAGAACTATAATTATGAAGGCCACTCTGATACTAAAGGCTGCTAGAGTGGGGTGTGAGATAGACATTGTAGTCCACCCCCATCATTATCAATAACATCTATTCATTTCTTGTATCATAGTAGTGTATATTATAATTAATAATAAATAGTGATGGAAAATAAATACTCATCGTCTCAGGTTCTAGAAGGACACCTAGAAGACTCTACTTGCATTGGCATAAGTTGGATTGATTTTGATAATTTTACCATATATATAATAAATTTTATATATACATATATAATATATAATAATGTATATACACTCTATATGTACATGAATAGAGAATTATATATATGAATACTAGGTAGTAGTAGTACTAGGGGAATAAGATGTGCATCAATGAATCCTCTAATGAGCTAATGGATGAGATAAGGTCACATGCCCTAAATAACATATGAACATTAGACATCATGCTCATCACATGAGGTGGTGGAATGAGCTATCATTCCCAACACCCAATCAAAGGCTTGTGGAACATCATTAAAATAATTCCTCGACCTTATACATTAAATAATATTGTGTTACGTCAATAATTTGGATTTTAATGACATCGAATATCATTTTAGGTTTATAGATTTAGAGAATTAGGTCATAACACATACATAAAAACTTAAAAATTTCAAGTTGACACTTCTACTCACTATCCATTTTTCTACAAAATACAAACTCATTAAAAATAAACATGGTATTGTTTCATGTTCAAATAGAAAAAATTTTCCATGATCCCATCA
Organism: Viscum album; assembly: GCA_963277665.1. Classification (NCBI taxonomy): domain Eukaryota; kingdom Viridiplantae; phylum Streptophyta; class Magnoliopsida; order Santalales; family Viscaceae; genus Viscum; species Viscum album. Next base: position 491,603,805 of record OY728160.1, read on the forward strand.
TTGAAACTATTCTTATTTAATCCCAGTGAAAAACATTTCAAAATTTGGGATGAGCATAAAAATATCTTTAAGGAATGTAATATAATGAATAAAACCATTTGTCCATGAATATTTAAAACCCTAGAGAACATTTTCTAAAAATCATAATTTTCACACATAAAACCTAAACTACTTAGATTACATTATGTAATCATAATATCATACTAAAATTCATATAAATCATAAAACATAAAGTTAACCAGTGGCATCCGTATCATAATTACATTATAGCTTCCAAAATTACATATAGAGTTACCTTCAGGGTTACATTTGGAATACCCACAATACTATATGCCGTAAATCTCTTAGGAGAAACATTAACGTTTACCTTAATCATGTTACCTAATGCATTGGAGAGATATCCCAGTCTCACCTACCCTTAGTTAATCATGGAACAACTGGTATACAAAAGCAATACCCATGAACCAAAATATATTCATAAAAAATAAAACATGCATAATAGAAAACTAAAATTTCCACATTTAAATCAGAATATATGATTTCACGATATTGATATAATCAATTAAATCTCAAAAACATTTTAAATACAAAAATACCCAAAAAAGTAATACGGTATTTAATTTTATTTTAAAAACATTATGGCTTGTTGAGTAAGCCAAATACCAAATAATGTTCATTTTGGAGAAAAGGTTATTGTCTCCACATACGTAAAAAAACATTCATTTTTCCACTAGTAAAATAATTTATATAAAAAAGATTCTTTTTGTAAACCATTTAATGAAAATAAAATTCATTGGGGTTTATTATACACAGTATAAAAAATGGGGGTATATATTATAAAAATATTCCCCAATAAAAGGATATTGAGATTGTAACACCCCAACCACATTTACCAGGAGCTGGTGCATTATTTTAATACATTAACATGATTACAAATAATGAATTCTAGAAGGAATGATCAGTTTAGAAGTCACAGAAATTAGATTACATACATAATTGTAACATTATAATTTATAACATACAACACAACATAGATATTCCTTTTAGAACTTCATCATTCCCTTACCATAACCCTATATATTAATCATAATGCACTTCTTGGAATCGTGGGAAAATTAAACATTAGAAAGGGGTGAGATCAGATGCTCATTAAGGGTAAATTATTTAGTGGAATCTATTAACATTTAAGGAAATATTTGAAATAAAAAAAGTCTTTTAAACATAAACATGAAAATAATATGGAAACAATAAATCATACATTACCATATATACATGAAAATGTATATCCTATAAGTCGAATAATGACATGTAATTACTAATTTCATAACTATGTAATTCATAATGTCGGACATCATAACCACATAGTCAATGCCTCATGCCAAGACTACAAATAAACAATTTTTTCAATTCCTTGTTCCAAGACACTAGTTTTTTTCATGAGAGCTACCGATGCATCGAGGAGCTACAACGGGCTCCACCTCTAACATACTAAGATCAATTCATTCCTCATATAAAAATATTGAAACATAACATAATCATTCTTATTAAAAGTAGGATAAGAATGTTAATACTTTAACCATAAACCATGAATGTTATAAAAATAGCACATCCAAAATCAAACGTATCATAACTCATTCAATACAATATAGAAGATTTTATTATAATAAATCAACCTGAATCAATAATAATATCGAGTAAAGGATGTTTGAATTATTGAAAATGATCAGTAAAACTCTTTGAGAGAAATATCCATTTCTGTGAAATCATTTTAAATTCACGCATTTATAAAGGAAGTAATTTGAAAGATATTTTTGAATCAATGTTTCCCATACCACCTTGAAACTTTTGAGTGGAATTAAAATTTTAAAACATTGATGTCCATTTAAATAAATCCTTAAAATAATTTTTAAAACATGAATAACAATTAAAAAGATTTAGTAAAATAAATCATTAAAACATTTAAAATGATGAGCTTGAAAAAGATTAATTTTTGAAAAACCTTAAAATATTTATTTTGAAAACAATTTTATGAAACATGGATATGGATGATAAAAATATCCGAGTATATACTTACACATAAACAAGCTTGGATAATAATGATATTGAGAAATTAACCATTACCTTGTACTCTCCTTTGGTCAAGGGTACGTCTAACTTCATGTATGATGACCATAGTATGTTATTAAATTATAACATATCCATATAAGAATTTATCATATCATACATGATTCATTTATGGCTTTATAACATCCATTTAATAATAATTTCTATGTTAAAATAACATTTCGGGTAATAATGGATTTATTTATCATACATGTTTTAACTTGTTATTCATGATTGTATAACTTATATCATGATTTAATTAATTCTAGAATATAATGAATTTCTTAAAGTATAATATATATTCATAATATAAGTATGAATAATATATTGATATATGAAATGGAAAACATTGTTTATTGAGAAGGTAGGTCGTACGTACGATTAAATGTTGTTTCCATTTTCATATCATATTGAATGGAAGTAAGTGAATGAGATATATGTAAATACACACACACGCAGATATATATATATCAAGTAAAAGTATTATGTCATATATTACAGACTTATTAATAATATATATATTTATTATCATCGTTGAATGGTGAACGTGGAAATTAATCTCATCATGTCATGGAGATGGTAAGTCATACATACACACGAGAAATGATATCATTCTCTTGACGGTGAAATTGTATGTAATTTGATGGTATATTATATATTTATAATCAATAAAATTTTATATTTATTATTTACATCAATTATACTCATTTTTATACCCATCCAAATAATGAATTGTTAAATAAATAACTACACTGCGATGTGGAGACGGTAAGCCGTACGTATGCACGTATGGTGACTTTTTCATTCCTAGGATGGATAGAAGAATCAATATGGTTGTAACATATTTATAATAAAACCAAATTATATAGAAGGTACTGGATTTCTTATTTGGTTTTTTTAACAACAATTAAATAGGTAGTGGTATAAAAAAACAACATTAAAAGAGGTGTTGAAATAATTACCTCTTCTTCGGGTTCTTCCTTTTGATTTGAACAGAAGGGATCCATAGGTAGGATTTATGATAAATGTAAGGCCACTAAGATGAATTTATTGTAGTTGGGAGGATATTTGAGATGTTTTTGGCTGAGCCAAATGACCTTGGATGTGTGAATATAAGAGAAGGGGAGGTACCCTTTTATAAGAGAAGTGTGGGAACTTTTGGAAAAGCATGAAATATTAATGTATTATAATATTATTTTCGGTTTATAATGGCTCCAAATGATTTTGTTTCGAGTATGCGGTTGGGATGGATCGAAATTCTCTCAAAAAATAGGTTTTAGACATGTTTAGGTCACCATATTAACCTAATCATTTAGATTTAACCCTTAGTTAAATAGTTTAACTTTTTCCATGTCTTCTTGTACTATTATAATACATGGTTAATAAACATACTATATAATGTCAGGAGTACCTAAAGTGGTTCATTAAATACATATCTATCATTATATAAGTCCATTGGCCAAACCTTATATTTTTAGGATTATTATATCATTTAATAATATAGTATTTTTTTTAAAAACACATTTATGTCAATTTTGGCACTATTTCATATTTGGTTTTTTTGAAAGTCATTAAAAGTTTATTAATTCTTAATAATTACATAAAACAACCCTAAAATGTCATATTCACATATGAAATTAGTGTATGGAACCAAAAGTCTCAATTTAAATTTACATTGATATTTATAATATCAATTATTTTAATCGTTCATTAATAAGGTAAATACATCTTCATCATTGTTCCATAAAAAATTATTTATTTAATGTCTAAAATTATAAATTAAATATCAGGATGTAGGAAATGGTTTTATTTTTCAAATTAATTTTTATAGTATAATTTATCTTAATTTTATCCCTAAATTAAAAATGTTTTAGTTATTAAACATTGAACTTAACACTTTTAACTCTTCTTTAAATAAAATATAATAAATTTCCCAATCTAACACAAATGGATAAAAATTATCTTATTTTTGTCCTAAGGTTAATTTTGGTTGAAATAAACTTATTAAATAGAATTCTGACATGTTTTGGGGTAATATTAATATTAATATTACCTTTAAATTCCTTATTTACTTGTAACCGTGGTAAATAAAATTCAAAAATTACTATTCCCCAAAAATTATTTTCTTCCTATTGAACCACATTTTACTTACTGATGTCAACCCTGTGTCTTTGATTTTTGAAATTCAATTAACATAAGCAGTAAAATTAGGTTTTATGACAATTTTCAAATGCTCTTAGAAGGTGTATAAATGTCGTTAAAATGGTTCAATAAAATATTATATATCTAATCATATTAAAAAATCACTCCAATGACATAAATTGTACTAATATATGTATTATTTATCTATTTTATGATAAATTATAAATTAAATATAATTATTCAAATGACAAAGTTGGTTTTTATGTACAATGTAGTATTTTTACACTATTCATCAAATATTGAATGTATCAAGAAAAATACCAAAAATTTACCCTAAAATAATTTGGAAATTCTAAATTCAAAAATTATTTCTATTTTACCAAATTAAAAACATATAAGTTTCGTTAATTAATTTAAAATTAATTCTCGTTTTCAAAACCAGAAAGCAGGTTTTTAAGAAGTCATAACTATCAAAAGATTGATTTGTGTTTATTTCCAATTTAAATGTAAAATTAATTGTGATGAAAAAATTGGACTAACTTATAAAAATGTAATCTAATTATACTTAAAACTCATTAAAATGTATAATTTAAAAATATAATTTATTTTTATATAAAAAGTTTTTTTCAATTAAAATTTAGTATTTTTCACTCTTCATCAAAATATTAAAGTTATCAGAAAAAAAATTATCCAAAATAAATTTTAATGTCCATATAATAAATGAGAAGTATAATTTGTCAAAATTATTATATAAAAGTTTAAAATATTTGATTTAAAAAGGGTTCTCCATTAAAAGGCGGCAAAATTGCATTTTTTGAAACACTTCTTTTATCTAAAAAATTGGATTTGTTCATATATTATATCCAAAAAAACACATAATATGAATTCTAAAATTATAGTAAGTATATGAAATTCAAAATTCAGTTAATACTATTTGTCACCTCATTTTAAACGGTGAGTTTGGTAAGTCGTGGTGTGCTCGAACTCGGTGTTGCCTGTGGCGCAAGCTATTGAATTACTTTATAAAGATAACATATTATGAAATAATGGGGTCTTACATTCTCCCCTCCTTCAATAAATTTCTTCCTCTCAGTTTGATATTGTTCTTCGAAAATAAAAGCTTTAAAATAAAAAATACCTTTGTGGAAAATCCACATGAGAAATAGGGTTTCTAAAATTTTGTCTTAAAAAGAGGGAAAGGGAAATGAAAAATTCACAATGAAATTAGGGTTTTAAATAATAGAACATTGGTCAAAATTATAGACACATAATTGTAGGAAAATGTAAATATTTATAGGGAGTGATTGATGTCATTAGTCAAAAAAAAGTGAAAAATATAGGGAAAAATTGAGGGCCACAAAACCATAAATCTATGTTGATTTAAAATATCTTCGGTTCAAAAACATAAGGTATTAAGATAACCCATTTTTTTAGAAACATAATTTTTTTTGAAGATGAGGGATTAATTAACAATCAAGATATTAACTCAAGAAAGGAAACTTGATTTCATTACCTGTCTTAATCAAAATCTCATCATTTGGTTGTGCTTCGATCTATTTTCACTTCCTCCCTTATACTAGGATATGAATTTTCAAATATGATTTTTATGCCTAATATACATTTGATAAATTAGAAGGTCAACAAATATTTTCTTTATTCTTATATCTGTTTGTTTAAATACAAAAGGATAGGTCAGAGTATCCAATAAATTATAATTTAACCTCATACAAAATATCATGTGCTCAACTTACACAATTCCAACCATTAGACTTAACCAAAAATACATATATCCAAACTCACAGTCTAATAATTTATATGGGAGGTAAATATTATGAATATATCTTTTTTCACATAATAACATGTGAATTCCATCATCATGTATTTTATTAAAACATTGTAACATCCATAATTTCCATAATCCATTATTGAATACGTTCAGGCTCCCTTATTTCTTATAGAATACTGATATACTCATTAAATCCCAAAATGTTGTAAACTCAAACAACGATGGAATAAACAGACAATTAATTAGTTCCAAGTTAGTCAATAATATCCGATATACTTTATCTAACTAAATTTAATCTTATTTTGAAATCATTGTCTCAATTTCAGAAACATATTAGGGGTTATATTTCCTCCAACCATATGTTTTCCAAAATGATTAACTTGAAACTGTGTCACATTACTTGGTACCATAATATCTTAATTCCTTAATGAAAACATACTATAGTACAATCCTTATAAAATTTATAATTCTTTCACCTTGTACTCAAATGATAGAATTTATTAATAAAAACTTAAGAAAACTAATCATTCCTCTTCATCTGCGGTAGAATCATAACATGATTTTTATCCAATAGCGTCATTTGAGGTATACTCTTATGATTTGGACAATGATTCATATAGTGTCCCAACTTCTTTAAGATGAAGAATTGAAAATTTTAATCCTTTTTCTTACCCTTGCAGTCACGAACATGGTGTTCTTTTTCTCCACACTTATAACAGACTCCAATTCCTTTCAAGAAATTCCTAGGGTGATTCTTTCCACGGTATCACATATGGGAAAATCCTTCTTTCCCTTATTTCTTTAACTGTATTTTTCTCTACCATCCTCTTCATCTCTGGATTCCATTAAAATCCATATGACTCCGATAATTCTTTACTTATCTTATTCACACATAATATTATTTCTTCATATGATGAGAATACATGGGAGACTATTTCCCTTCTAAATTTTCACTTAATACCATGGAAGATATGATCCTTCCTTCTCGTTGGATCATTTTTATTGATAGTGTTCTCATTCATTCAACTAGGAACTATTTCTAAATGAAGAAATACACTAGGTAAGCTCATATGATAATTTATAATCCAAAAACTAAAAAATATCAACATTAATTGAATATTTTCAAACATTTGTTATCATAAGCATAAAAATGGTATCTTTGATGATATATTTACTCATAAATCATTCATAATGGTTTGTAAAAAAATTGGTAATTATCCTAACCATATCCCTTGGGAGTGTCATAACTAAGACTGTAGCAAGGCCAGTTGTCGTTCACCGGTTCCCATTCGAGTGTAGCTCAAAGTGGGGTTTTTGAATTTTACCCCTTGATACATATGTTCCAGAGCATCCTCTACTAGAACATATCCAGATAGGGATTTATTTCTTGGAAAACTCGCATAATTTATACATTACCAAAACTCATGGATGTTCTTCTATACTAATCCTCAAATTATATCTTAGGGTATTGTTCTGTAATCAGTGTTTTTATAAATATAGTTTCTATGGATTGTAATAAACATCCTATGATACTAACTGTAATGCCCAGACCCCAGTTACCCATATCTAGTGCATTATTTTGCTACATTAGTTTGATTACAAGGAATCAAGTCCTGACAGACAGATCAGTTTAGCAGTCTTGCAAAATAGATTGCATACATGAATGTTACATTACACTTTTTAACATACAACACAACATAAATAATCCTTTGAGAACCCCATTATTACCTTATTATAGCCCCACATATTAATCATAATACACTTCTTGTAATACTAGGAAAATAAAACATAAGAAAGGGTTGAGATCAGATGACCACTAAAGGTAAATAATTTAGCGAAAGCTATATACTTGTAAGGAAAGATGTGTAATACAAACAACAGTCTTTGAAACAAAATCACGAACATAATATGGAAAATATAAATCAAAAATTACCGTATAAACATGAACATGGATATTCTACTAGTCAAATAATCACATGTAATAACAAATTTCATAATTAGATAATGCATAATTCCATACATCATAACCACATAGTCAACACCTCATTCCAGGACTAAAAATAAAACATTTGTTCAAGGCCATGGGGCAAGACACTAGTTTGTCTCATGAGACCTACTGATGCATCGAGGAGCTATATTGGGCTCCACTTGTCACTTACTAAGTCCAATTAATTTCTCATATGAAAATTTTGAAACATAACATAAGCAATTGTATTAAAACTATCATACAAAATGTGAATACTTTAACCATAAACCATGAATGGTATAAAAATAACACATCCACAGTCATACATATCATAACTCATTCAATAAAATATGGATGATTTTATTATAATAAATAAACCTCAATCAAGACTAATATCCAGTAATGGATGTTGACATAGTTGAAAATGATCAGTAAAACTCTTTAAGAGAAATATCCTTTTTTGGTAAATCATTTAAAAGTCATGCATTTATAAATGAATTAATTTAAGAGATATTTTTGAATAAAAGTGTCCCATAAATCTTTTAACCTTTTTAAAGGAATTAACATTTTAAAAAAATCATGTCCATAAAAATAAATCCTTAAATTCTTATTTAAAACATGGACATTAATAAAAAACCTTTAGAAAAATAAATCATTAAAACATATAAAATGATGATATTGATAAATATTCCCTTCAACATAACATTAAAATATTTATTTTAAAAACATTTTTATAATAAATGGACATGGATGATAAAAATTTCTCAGTAAATACTTAAACATAAACAATCTCAGATAATATTGAGATTGGGGATTAAAACATTACCTTGTACTTTTTTATTTGATAGTACATTTAACCTCATGTATAATGACCGTAGTATGTTATTAAATTATAATAGAACCATATTTATATTTTTTATATCATAATTTATTAATTTATGGCTTTATACCAACCATTTAATAATAATTTCTATGTTAAAATAACATTTCAGGTAATAATCGCTTTCTTAATCATACGGGTTTTAACTTATTATTCTTGATCATATAACTTATCTCATGATTTAATTTATTCTGGAATATAAAAAATTATTTATAAATCATATATATTCATAATATAAGTATGTATAATTGATTGATATATGAAATGGAAAACATTTTTTATGAAGACAATAGGTCATACGTACACTTAAACGCAGTTTCTATTTTCATATCGTATTGAACGGAAGTAAGTGAATGAGATATATGTAAATACACACACACAGACAGATATATATATATATATATATATTTGTGTGTGTGTAATATAATTATTATTTCATATATTAAGGACTTATTAATAATATATATATTTATAATCATCGTTGAATGGTAAACGTGGAAATGAATCTCATCGCGTCGTGGAGACGATAAGTCGTACGTACGCATGAGCGGTGATATCATTCTATTTATGGTGAAATCATATACAATTGGATATTATATTATATATTCAGAATCATTTAAATGTTATATTTATTATTTACATCAATTATAATCATTATTATACCCACTCAAATAGTGAAGTGTTGAATAACAAACTACCCCACGACGTGGAGACGGTAAGCCGCACTTACACACGTATGGTGACTTTATCATTCATAGGAAGGATAGAATAATGTATATGGCTGTACCATATTTATAATATCATAAAATTATATATAAGGTATTGGAGTTATTATTTTGTTATGGAAGAAACAAAGAAAGAGGAAGTGGAAGAACAGAAGAAGTTTGAAAGAGGTGATGAAATAATTACCTCTTCTTTAGGTTCTTCCTTTTTATTTGAACAAAATGGATCTTTAGGATAGATGTAAAATAACATTAATGAATCTAGGATGAATTTAGGGTAGTTGTGATTATATTGGATTATGGTTTGGCCGAGTGAAATGGCTTTGGTGGTGTGAATTTAAGAGATGTGTATGTACCCTTTTATAAGAAATGTGAGGGGAACTTTTGGAATAGATTGAAATATTAATTTATTCGAAAATTATTTTCGGTTTTTAATAGCTAAAAGTATATTTATTTCTAGGATAAGGTTGGTATGTGTTGAAATAATCTCAACCAGTAGGTCTTAGACATGTTTATGTCACCATATTAACCATATCTTTTAGATTCAACCCTCAGTTAAATAGTTTAACTTTTACCATGTCTTCTTGTATTATTATAATACATGGTTAAAAAACATTCTATATAATTCCAAGAGAACCTCAAGTGGTTAATTAATGAAATATATATCATTATATAAGTCCTTTAGTTGATACTTATATTTTTAATAATATTATATCATTTAAAAATATAGTATTTGTTTTAAAAACTCATTTATGTCAATTTTGACACTATTTAGTATAAGGTTTTTGTGAAATCCATAAAAAGTTGATTAAATCAAAAATTACATTAAATCAAACCTAAAATGTCATATTCACAAATAAAATTCTTTTATGGCAACAAAAGTCTCAATTTACAGTTATTTTGTTATTTATATTATCAATTATTTTAATCATTCATAAATATGGTAATTACTTTTTCATCGTTGTGGCATAAATAAAATTAATTACATAAGGTATAATTATTTTAAATAAAAAACCATGATGTAGTAAATATTTTTATATTTATAATGAATATTTATATTCAAATTTATGTTATGTGTAACCCTATATTATAAATGGTTTAGTTATTAAACATCGAGTTTAACATTTTTAACTCTTATTTAAATAAAATATAATAAATGTCCCAATCTAACCAAAATGGATCAAAAATAATTTTTTTTCTAAGGTTTATTTTTGTAGAGAAATATATATCCAATAGAATAAGGACATGTGTTAGGGTAATATTAATATTATTTTTAGCTTTAATTGCCTTATTTACATATAACCCTGGTAAATAAAATTCAAAAGTTTCTATTCACCAAAAATTATTTTCATTCTATTGAACCATATTTTACATAATGATTTCAACCACATATCTTGTATTTTTATAATTCAATTCACATAAGTTCTAAAATTACGTTTTATGAAAATTTGAAAATGTGCCTAGAAGGTGGGTAAATGTGCCTAGAAGGTGGGTAAAAGACGTTATAATGGTTGAATAAAATTTTATATATATAATCTTTTTATAAAATGACTCCAATTACATTCATTTTACTAATATATATATTATGTATCTATTTTGAGATAAATATTTAATTAAAAATAATTATTTAAATGTAAGGGTCAACGTTTATGTAATATGCAGTATTTTTCACTATTCATCAAAAATAAAATGTTTTCCAAAAAATAAAAAAAATCACTCTATGATAATCTTGAAATTACAAATTCAAAAATTATTTCTATTTTACCAAATTAAAAACATAAAATTTTCATGAATTAATATAAAATTAATTCATGTTGTCAAAACCAGAAAGTATGTTTTTGAGAAGTAAAAACTATCAAAAGATTGATATGTGTTTATGCCCAATTTAAATGTAAAGATACTTCCAATGAACAAAATTGGATTAAATGATAAAAATAAAATCTCATTATATTTCAAATAAATTAAAATTTATAATTTTTCATCATAAATTCTTTTGATTAGAAAATTTGTTTTCAGTTAAAATTTAGTAATTTTCACTATTCATCAAAATATAAATGTTATCAGAAAAATGCAACAAATTTATCCAAACTAAATTTCTATTTCCTTATTCTAAAGAAGAAGTTTATTTAGGAAAATTTAATTTTTTAAATTTTCAAATATTTCATTTAAAAATGGTTCTCTATTAAAAGGTGGGAAAGTTCCAATTTTTTTGAAAAACATTTCTTTTATCTGAAAATTAGATTTGTTCTTATATTATTTATAAAAAAACAAAATATAGATGTTAAAATTATATGTATTATATAAAATTTAAAATTTTAGTTAATACTATTAATAACCTCTTTCTAAATGGCTAGTTTGGTAAGTAGTGGTGCACTCGAACTTAGAGTTGAGTGTGGTGAAAGCTATAGAATTTCTTTAAAGAGATAATGTATTATGAAATCCTGGGGTGTTACAAAGAATAAGTCCCTTAAAATATAGTATAATTAATTCAATGATAAATCAAAAAAATAATTGTGTTTAAAAAATATAAATACACCCAATGTAAGTGGATATTCAATGTAAAACAAGTATAGGTCATTCAAACATATTCTTTGAAAAAAAACCCAATGACATGTATAATTAACTCAATGAATAGAGATTGAGTTATGATTTCCCATTCAAAGATCATTTTGTTAATAAAATAGGTTTATTATGTGTATTAACAATAAATAAACATACCCGAAATATAAATACAAGATAGGATATCAAAATTTATTTCTCACATAACCATAGAACAACATAATCAAGAAGTATAAGATTAACCTAAAGAATGGATATTGGGTTAGGAAGTTCCATTATAGCATTTTTATAAATGACATAAGAATTTATAAAAGGGATGATTTTTTGTAGAAATATTATATCCACACAAAGGTATTTATAAACTAAAACATATATTATTTAACAATGATTCCACACATAATCATGGCATAATATAATAAAAATGTATGTGTAAAACCCAATGAGTAGAAATTGTGTTTTGAAATTCCTTTTCCTAGAGTCCAACATGTCTCATTCAATATTTAATTTCCTAAATAATAAAATTTGTATAATTTAAACTTTTTCATAAACTCTTTGTAGTTTATTTTTCATTTTATATCACTTATTACCATGTTATAAAATTTATTTAATTATTTGAGTTCGTAATGCATGTTTTGGCGATGTTTGGTACTTGAGTAAAAAAAGAAATTATTTTGATGAAAATTTTCCACATGGTCATAATTCCATTATCACCATAATTATATTCTTAATTTAAATATTATATATATCTATTATATATGAATTTATAATAGTCCATAACATTTGGAGATAAAAAAGAATTTCACTGTTCATAGAGACGGAAGGCCATACGTACTCAGGAATGATACATTCATTTATTTTTTATATTAATGGGATAAAAAATAAATGATACATAGTTATATTATAATTATAATATAATATAAAATTTATATATGTTACATAATTTCATTAACTTCTTCTATTATATAATCCATGTATGGAATGAATTAATTATATAACTTTGAGGGGGCGGTAGTCCAAACATCCTCAAATGAAATTATCTTATTTACGCACTATGGAAAAAATAAAGGAAAGTTGTAAATAAAAATTTTAAAAGAATATAGACAATATAAATATTAAATATATCATATAAAAATACATTTACATTATAATTTCCATCATAATAGGTGGTAGGTGAAAATTGAACAATCATAATTTCATGAGGCCGTAGTTCGTCGTACACAGAAATAGTATTTTCTATATATATTAGATGGAGGGGTGTGTATGTTTAGATAGAACAGATAGAATATAAAAATTATATAGTATTTAATATATTAGTGGTCTTATTAAATATTGTAATAAATAATGGTTAGGGGTTGGATATGGAAAATAACGGAAATGAGTTTTAGAGACGATGATGCCTCCAAATCGGGTAACTCCTTTTGATTTGAGCCAAAAGGCTTTCTTCAATTTCATTATTATAAATTTATGGATTATAAGATTAATTATGGATGTTGAAAGATTATTTTAGGATAATTTGGTTGAGTCAAGGGTCTTGATAGGTGTGAGTAAGTGGGTAGAGGTGGAGGCCTTTTAGAAGAGGGAGAAGGGTCACTTTAGGAAAGTATTGAAATATTATTTTATTATAAATTTGTTATCTAATTAAAATAGTTCAAAAGTGATAAATTTATAGGATAATATTATTATGTGTTTAAATCATCTCAACCAATAAGTTATAGACAAGTTTCGGTCATAAAATTAACCATATCTTTTATCTTTAACCCTTTGTTAAAAACATTAACTCTTACCATTTCTTCTTGTCTTTTCATAATAATTGGTTACTGTAGCTACATTAAAAATTCCAATAGAAACAAAATTTGATAATTAGTAAAATTTATAACAATATATAATTCATTTATAATATTCTTGGATATTTAGGAATGTTATATGATTTAATAAAATAGTATTTCTTTTAAAAACTAATTTAGGACATTTTTTACACTATTTAGTAATTGATTTTTATTAAAGTCAAAAAAACATGATTCCTTAAAACCAAAATCATTAAATCTAATATAATATTTCATAATTATCCATAAAATTAGTTTATGGAATCAAAATGTTCAAATTATATTAATTATAATATTTAGGATATCATTTATTTTAATATTTCATTAATAAGGTGATCACAACATCATCATTATGTCATAAATAAATTTACTTATTTAATTTCTAAAAATTATTAATAAAATACCAATATTTGAGAAATAATTTTATATTTATAAATAATATTAATAGTCAAATACATTTGTAATATAACCCTATATTAATTAACATTTAGTAAAAGATATATGTTTATGATACATTTCAATTTAATTTAAATTATTTATTATAACTTGTCATTATCAAGTACAAGTGGCTCCATGGGGTCCTAAAATAAACCCAAGGGTTCCTATTGATGGAACTATCCCATAAAATAGTATTATGACACATTTTAGGGTAGTTTTATATTATTATAATATTATTTTTATATTTTTTTACCAGATTGACCCTTTTACCATGGTAATGAAAAATAATTTCTGAAGTTTCTATTCATAATGTCCAGAAATAAAATGTACCCATTTTTAAAATTTGGATCTTATTATTCTAAATATGTAATCCATTTTTCCAAAATTAAAACACAGAAAATGTAGTAATTATTTCAAAATTAATTCACATTGTAAAAACCAGAAAGCTGGTCTTTAAGAAGTAATAACAATCAGAAGATTGACATGGGTTTGTGTCATGTTTCAATGTTAAATTACTTCTAATGACAAAAATCGTATAAAATTATAAAAAAAATATTCAAATTAAACTTTAAAACCAATTAAATGGATACTCTAACTATAAAAATAAATTAGATAAAAAGGATTTTTTTGAATTAAAAAGAAGTATTTTTAACGAATCATTAAAATAT
Organism: Viscum album; assembly: GCA_963277665.1. NCBI lineage: Eukaryota > Viridiplantae > Streptophyta > Magnoliopsida > Santalales > Viscaceae > Viscum > Viscum album. The sequence continues at coordinate 491,618,892 of OY728160.1, forward strand.
GGATTTCATCAAAAAATTACCAAAATTTCAACCAAAGTAAATTTTTATGTCCTAATTCTAAATAAGAAGTCTATTTTTTTGAAATATAAAATATAAAAGTGAAAAAAATATTTAAAAATGTTTCTCCATCAAAAGGTGGTAAAACAACCTTTTAAAATTTATTAAAGTGTTTTATGCTTAAAAATGGTTTCATTCTCATTTTAAGCTACTAAATTTTAGTTGATAAATTTCGAAACATTTAGAAAATTTTTTTAATCATATTGTAGTTAGTTTATTTAATTTCCACCAATACAATGGCTAGGCGTTAACTACCAATTAAAATAATAATATTATTATTTATTCTTTATCAGTATAACTCAATGTTGTGTGCAACGAAATATTTCAGAGAAACCTATTGTGGCGTGTCGAGTAGGATATAATAAAAAGTGTCCCATCTATCAAAAATTAATATCTTATTCATAAATTTTAATAGATATAAACAAGTATTATTATAATTACTTGGGATGTTACATCCATCCCACCCTTTGAATATTACGCCATCACAATTTTAAAATTGGGCTCCATAACTTCATTGGAATCCCACATCGGAAAAATATTCAATAAAACATCCATTTTATAAGTAATAAAGTGTATTAGAAAGTCAAAATGAGGATCTATGAATGAAAATATGAATATTGAAGAAAAACTAAATCTCATAGAATAATAAAGAGTGATGGATAACTTGATCACAGAATGATAACCATCACAATACCATAAATATTTTTTTGGGAAAGAGTTTATTGATAAAATCAATAATATAATTTTTTTTAATCATTATAATTTTTATAGATTTGAAGAATTACATCACTACCTAGACAAATATCGAAAGGAAAAATACTTACATGACAAGTAGTGTTTCATTCTTTAATTAATTTCCCCCACATACTCATCTATTTCTCTAAATGATGAGTATTAAAGACAAATCAACTTCTATAGAATCACATAATACACAAAAGACTACATATCCATTTATTCTACCTTTAAACATTTACCAAACCAAAATGGTTAGTGAAAGATCAGATAATTCCTGCCAAATGTATAATCCTTTATAAGGATATGGTTTACTTTTAATATTTAAAATTTATTAGTAATACCCAGTGTTCAACATAGACCATTCAACAAATAATTGTAATTAAAATTACTCAAAATAATACAACTAATAATGAAAACCAAAACTCATAATTATTTGATCATCTAGTCTTCCAAGATAAATTTTAACTTGTATCTCTAAATAAAATCAATCACTCTTAAAGTATCATACTAAAAATTACTTAACCTAATCGCATATTCTCCATGATAGGATAAAAATTTCCACAAATAACCTAATTTCAATAATTCAACAGTTAAAATAATATATTCTTCCATAATATAATTTAATAATTACACCATTAAATCCCATAGTGTCCTTTTTAACTTTAATCATATTATTTTCCCAAAAAAAGTTAACATCTTAAAAAATAATGTTTATCATGTAATACCCAAATCGTTTTCCAATACCATGGATATCCATTTTATAAAAAATTAGTTCTAAAAATCAACTTCATCATTTTCTAAAAACTAGTTTGACAAAAAATAAATATTTTTTACTAAACATGTACTTCACATAGGCTAGTGGTAGGTTAAACACCCTTTTATCTCTTAGTTTGTTGGTTCAATTCCGACGGCCTTACTATACGTGAAGGGTTGTCACCCATCCTGTGGGTTTTTCATTTTATAAAACTATATAATTCTTATAATATTCCAAAAAAATTATAAATACCTCAAAAATAACGATAACATGGTTTAACCTCAAAGTTTAATTCCTACCTATAATTTTTCACCCCAAAAAATAATAACCCATAATTTTCCCAAAGGTGAATGTCTTAAAAAATACCATTAGTCCCCTTAATATTTTAGATCATAAATCCTCAAAAATTGGTTGGGATGAAATTGAACATATTATCTACCATAAAATTATAGACCCACGATGATATCTCTAACTATTAATAAAAAATCATAATCTCCAAAGTTTTCTAGACCGAACTCTAATACCAATTATAAGGCTCTGGCCTTATATATTACATTTTCTTGAGTTAAGTAAATAATTTGACTTCTAATCACCCTATGTATCCTTTTAGTTTTATATATTTATATTAATATTACATAACTCAAACATAACTACTTAAAAATTACATGTACACACTTCTACCCACTATCCATTTTTTCCACAACACAAAAACCTCTTTAAAAAACACAGTATCATTTCATGTCATAAAAACATAACTTTTCTTGGATACAATCATTGACTCTGTTAGTCATTATGTATTTTGAAAAAACTTAAAAAATATTGGATGAGAATAAAAATCTCAGTACAAAATATTAAATAATTAATAAAACCTCTAGTCTATGAATATTAAAAACCCATTAAAATAGTTTTTAAAAATCATATTTTTCACCAATTAAACAAAAACTACTTAGCTTACACCATGTAATCATAATATTCCAAAAAAACATCATTGAAATCATAAAACATAAAGGTAACATGAGGTATCCATATCATACTGACATTGTAGTTTTAACAGCTATATAGGGAGTAACCTTGATGGTCACATTTAGAATACCCATCATAGAATATTCTCTAAATATCTTAAAAGAAACATTAACATATACCTCCATAATATTACCCAATACATTATAGATCTATCCCGGAATCACCCATATACATAATCAATTCCCAAGAACCATAAAATAATCATAAAAAACAAAACATGTATAAAGGAAAAAAACATTTCCATATTGCAATCACAAGATGTAAATTTGAGATATTATTACAATAAATACATTCTCAGCCCCATTTTCAATACAAAAATACCCAAAAATGGAATATGGTATTTACTTTTTTTAAACATTACGACTTGTAGAGAAATACAAATACCAAATAAGTGTCACAATGGCATAAATTTCATTGACACTAATTTTGTTAAAAAACATTTCTTTTGTTATTTAGTAAAATTATTCATATAAAAATGATTGATTTTTATAACTGTTTAAAAAATTTTAAAGTCAAAGAGGATTTTTATACACTGTATATATGTATAAGGTGTATATTATAAAAATATGCCTTAATGAAAGGTGATTAAGATAAAGTCCCATACAAAGATCATATCATTAGATCAAGGATTAATGACTAAAATAATTTTGTGTGGAAAATATAAATACACCCAATATAAGTGGATATTCATATTAAAACAATCATAGGACATTGAAGCGTATTCTTAGAAAAAAACCAATGAAATTGATATTTTTTACAACGAATGGGTATTGTGTTAAGATTTCCCTTACAAAGATCATTTTATAAATAAAATAGATTGATTATGTGTATTCACTATAAATAAACATAAATCAAGTACAAATAAAATGTATGATATCAAAATAAATTTCTCACATAATCATATCATGACTTAATCAAGAACTATATGACTAACCCAATGAATGGAAATTGGGTTTAGAAGTGCCCTTACAAAGTTTGTATAAATGATGTAAGAATTTATCAATGGGGTGATTATATGTATCTATAGTATATCCACAAAAAGGGAAGTGGGAAATAAACATAAATAAAAATAGTTATTCCACCCATTATGTTGGCATATTATAATAAAAAAACTTTGTGTAAAACCCAAGGAGTAGAAATTGAGTATAGAAATTCCCTTACATTGAGTCCAACTTGTCTCATTCCATATTTAATTTCATAAATAATAAAAATAGGATAATTTATACTTTCTTGAGAAAATTTTTAGAGTTTATTATTAATTTTATAACACTTATTACCATGTTATAACTATTAGTTAATTATTTTTGTTCATATCGAACGTTTTTTGATGTTAGGTACTTGATTCAAAAAAATGAAATTATTTTGATGAAAATAGTCCATGTGGTCATAAGTCCATTATATCCCTAATTATATTCATGATTTCAATATCATATATATCTAGAATATATTTATTTATAATAGTCCATAACATTTTGAGATATTAAATTAAATGAACCATTCATGGAGACGGTAGGTCGTACGTATGCATGAACGCTACTTTGATTTCATTTTCATATTAATGGCATGAAAACTAAATGGTATATAGTTATATTATAATTATTTTATAATATAAATGTTATATATGTTACATAATTTCATTAACTCCATCATTTATACATTCCATTTATGGAATTAAAGAGTCAAATAACTTTTAGGTGTGGTACTCCACACTTCCTCAAATAAAATTATCATATTTACATATTTTAAAAATAATAAAGAATGTTGTAAATAAAACTACAGAAGCATAGAGAAAAATAAAAATTTAATATATATCATATATTAATATAGTTCTACCATAATTTCTACCATGAGAGGTCATAATAGATAATTGAACAGTCATCATTTTGTGAGGTAGTAGTTCGTCATACACAGAAATAGTTAGTTATATATCTTTTAGATGGAGGATTTCGTAAGTTTATATAGAACCCTTATAATATAAAAACACTAGTATATTGAGGATACTATATTTTTAACAGAGTAATGTAATAAATATAGGATAGGGGTGGAGATGGAAAATAATTTAAAGGAGCTTGAGAGAAGATGTTACCTATAAATCGGTTAACTCAATTTGATTGGATCCAAAAGACATTATTGAATGTCCTTTTTCCAAAGGTAAAATTCTAGGATGATTTAAGGATGTTGGAAGCTTATTTTATCATAATTTGGATAATCTAAGGGCCTTGAGATGTGTGAGAAAGAGGGTATATGTGGTGGCCTTCAATATGAAAGAGGAGGGTCACTTTTAGACATTATTGAAATATTATTTTATTATAAATTTATTATAAAATTATAGTAGTTAAAGGGTGATAGATTTTTAGTATAAGATGTGGATGGGTCGAAATCCTCTAAATAATAGGTTTAGACAAGTTTAGGTCACAAAATTAACCTTATGTTTTATCTTTTACCCTTACTTAAAAATCTAAACTCTTACCATGTATTCTTGTATTTTCATAATATATGGTTACTATAGTTACATTATAAATTAAAATAGAACCAAAAGTGGATAATTAAATACATTTGTAACATTATATAAGTTAGTTTTCGGAATCTTGGAATTTTAGAACTATTATATCATTATATAAAATAGTATTAGTTCAAAAAACTCATTTATGTCAATTTTGACACTATTTAATAATTTATTTTTGTTAAAGTCATAAAATCATGATCCCTTAAAAAATCATTTACACGAATATAAAATTCCATAAGAAACCACAAAATGCATGTATGGCACCAAAATATTCAAATTACATTTATTTTAATATTTATAATATAATTTATTAGAATCTTTCGTCAACAAGGTAATCACAATGTCATCATTATGAGAGAAATAATTTTTTTTATTTAATGTATAAAAATTATAAACAAACTGCCTTAATGTTGGAAATATTTTTTGATTTCTACTAAATATTTATATTCAAAGAGATCTATTTTATAACCTCATATTAAAATTTATTTAATTAAAGATATATGTTTATGTTATATTTATCTTTACATTAAATTAATTATTATAACATATTATTATAACATCCAAGTGGCTCCATGGGGTCCTAAGATCTACCCATGTTTGGCCATGGTCGGCCATATCCTATCCAATAGGATTAGGACACTTTGTTAATTATAATGAAAAAGTTGGATTAATTGATAAAAAATAATATAATTATAATTTAAAACCTACTAAAAGGATAGTATAACTATAAAAATAAATTAGTTGAAAATCATGTTTTTAAATTAAAATGTTGAATTCTTCACTGTTCATTAAAATATGTATTTTATTGGAAAACAAAATTTCAACAAAAGTAAATTTTTATGTCCCTATTCTAAATAAGAAGTTTATTTCTTTAAATAGAACATATAAATGTGACAAAACTATATTTAAAAAAAATTCCCCATGAAAAGGAAGTAAAACAGCCTTTTAAAAGTCATTAGATTACTTTATAATTAAAATTGGATTCATTCTCATTTTAAGCCTCTAATTTTTTTTGGATAATTGTAAAATCATTTAATGAAAATGTTTAATAATATTGTAGTTACTTTTTCCATTATATCTAATACAATAACATGTTGTTAAATACCATTTTTAATAATAATAGGATTATTATTGTATTATTTTTTAGTATAAATAAAAGATGTGTTCAGTGTAAGATTTTATAGAAACCTATTGTTGTGTGTTGAGTGTGAAATTGTAAAAGTGTCCCCTTTAACAAAAAATTATAATATTTTTTATAATTATTAATAGATATGAAAATTTATTTTTATAATTACCTTTTATTTTACAATTATCATCTCCCGAATGAAAGTAAATGGTGGGATATGTCATTCCCATCACCCGATGTAAGGGAGCATGAAACATCATGCTTAAAAACCCCTTAACAATTTTCCAATGGATATTAACCATGGACCAATTATAATAATCATTGGGAATTACCAATTATGAATTTATAAACGTCATTCCAAATCCAATGATGTGATTAAAAATGTTATAAATATTAATAATATAATTATACAACACTTGGTGTTGTCTTTACACCAATCACAATTTATATTAATTTAACCATTTGATTTCCAAGAAAGGGAAATAATTTTAAAGATTAATAAATACCACAAAGAATGTGGTTAGGTCAATTAAACATTTAACTCAATAGATAAATTTATTAAACATAATTTAATGGGTTCAATCCAAGAGGTATGATTTTTTAAATAATTTAATTTGAGTTTATAGGAGTATCATGAAATATTTCACAATTAGTATTAAAGGTAAATACATATTAAGGTAATGCATTGAAAATTTGTTCATGTGTGACTTCATAAAATACTAAAAAAACACCTAAACTTTTTGGATATATTTTTTACCACCTACCTTAGGTTTATAACTCTCTCCTCATCCAATTTTGGGCTTTGAATCAAACTGGAATTGGAGAAATTGAATGAATAGAAAAATTCACTAAAAATAGGGAATATTATCTTGCACAAAAATATCATAAGGTAAGGGAAGATGAACAATAAAACATATAAATAGGATTTAAGACCATATAATTTAGTATCCAATGTTAGTGGAGATAATGAAAAGTGTGTCCATGTAGAATAGGAATCAAGATATCTTGCGTAGGCCTGGGAGAACTCAAAGGGGGAGAAAGATGGATCACATCTACTAGAGAAGTTAATGAGGAATATGGTTGAGGGTTTAAAACCATTTAAGGGAGAAATGATAAAATCACCCATCATTTAAGGGGTCTTAGGGTTTGGTTGCATGGTTGGCCAAACATTGTTCTGTTCTATCTCCATCCATTATCGGAGAACCACCACCAGTCTGGGTTCACAGTTTCATTAAACATGTATAGGTTGTGTGAAAGTAAACTATCAAAAACTCTAGAGAACCCTCACAGGTGTGTGGCATGGATCACATGGTTTGAAACAAACTCAGTGGACTATTGGTTTTCCTTGGGTGCCTCACATTGTTATATCATGTTGTTAGCCCTAACATTGTAATAACCATTTTGCTGAGAGTTACTCAATAATTTCCCAATTTACAGGCTTTGAAGAAGAATTTTATTCTCTTGAGAACATTATTAAGCCTTAGAGAATTTTCTATAATGAAAAAAATGAATTAATCCATAAAATTTTTTTTCACCATCATGAAAATATGAGTCGTTACAATCTATTCTCCTTATATTAACACGTTCTTGGGGTGGATTTTCATGGGTAAGAAGGTATCATTTGAGAAATTATCTAGACACTAGTCATATACATTTGAATCCTACTCCAAGGTATTTTCATGTAGTCTTACATTTTTTCATATCACCTATAATAAAGTAACTAACCATCCTTTGAGTTTCTTCATGCTATGATCCGTGATACACAACAGGTAATCCTCAAAATAAGATTTCACATATTACCCAATATCATCTAGTTATGGAGAATGTGATGGTTCTGGATAATACTAAAGATTATAAGACACATGAAAAACATCATACATATATTTGTATCTCTAAGGGGGTTCTATATAGTAATCCACTTGTTTGATTCTCTCATAAAACCTCATAAGGTCCAATGAATTGTAGTGACACCTTACCCTACCTCGGAATTCCTCGATGACACAACCTTGTAAAAAATCCTATGAAAAATCAGATCCCAACCAAGAACCCAAGAGTTAATTGTAGGATATTGGAATTAGACTACTATCTTGATTGAGTTGTCACCATTTTCTTTTTGATTATCTATACTTACACAGAAGTCTCTTTGATGAGAGGTGGTCCATATAGTTCTACCTCCCATGGCTCTAACTAGAAAAATGGTTATCAACATGGATTTTTATATAACTATTCATAATTAACCATATGACTGGTATCCTGAGACATGTAATTATAAGTGAAATCAACTAGGGTTATGTGCCCCTCCCTAGAACCCCTTAAGCCAAGAACCCATGCCTAGAGAAAAGTCTTCCAACACCTGAATCATGCGTTCTTCTTATATTCCCTTCAAATTGAAATATGAATCACTTAGAAGAACCTATATACCCAATTAATTTTTGGAAACCTTCCATAACCGATATAATCAGTGAGATTCTATGTCAGATATGATAGTTCATAGATCTCTATGATGTGTACAACCATATTTATATATAGCCTCCCAATCTCATCTACTAAAAACATCTCTCGAATAAGTAAGAGGATTGTGACCTTTATCAAATGATCTATGTTGACCCATGTTATATCATTTTCATTGTGGTTATATATGAAATCATATCATCAATTCCATTTAGAAATTACCCATTTTCCACTCAGGAACAGAAAATGGCTATAAAATTTCCACTAGTCAATCATACTATCCATTAACTTACAGACAGGTGGTACAACCTGTGATAAAACCAGCTGTCTCAAATTTTATACCAGGACACTAATATTAGTGATGTAAGTCTCGATAAATTTTGGTTACATAGTGTTGTACTTCCCCAGCTGAGTCATGATATTCCTACATCAATTCCTCTTGAATTTCTATTAGAACCTTGAAAATCCCATGTTTTTGTAAGGTCTCATCCACATCCACGGTTTAACCAAAATATAAATCATCATCCTAAATTCTCTCCCTATGGACTAGGCCCTTGTGAACGGAAATTTTCTTAATCCTTACCCATTACAGGAGGTTAAAGATAACTTCTAATGTTGAGAGGACTATCTAACCATGATCCTCGTAAACCTTAGCATGAATCTATAAAAGAAAGTACATGAACTACCACTCACCATATGAATCCTGACCTAATTCTATTTGGGGGAGTTGATGTTATTAATACTTTAATGACTTATTATATACTCCATTTAATGATTTTATATGAAATGTGCATAATTTGTGTGAAATATTAACGTTTTAATATTAAGTATAATATTTGAGCATTTTTAGAAGTAGTTCAATTGAGTCAGTTTACAGTTTTAATAATAACTATCACTATACCAATCCAAATTGTGTGGTTCTTGTTTTTAAGGATTCTTATTTAAATATAAAACATTTTATTAGAATGTACCATGAGCCAATTCTTCCATTTGAAAGGTCATATGGTCCTCACAAACAAGACCAAAGAATCTGTGATGAAACTGGACTACTCATGAAGATTGATTTACTGGGCTACATGCAGAAGTCCAAATTCTATTATTCTACACCATAGTTCGGGTCACAATTCAAGGAGTCTTTTATAAAAATTTCATGGACCAAATATAATAACATGGGGCCCAAATGAAGCTTTAAAATCCATCCCACCATTCTGGACGAGAATTAATATCAGTATAGTATGCATGAAATATCTCATGATGTAAGAATCCAATCGAGCTGATATTTTTTAGTGTGAAAGAGGAGATATAGACGGCCGACTTTGTTGCAGAAATAATTCGGCTTTGAAGGAATATTCCTATTCAAAACCCTTTCACATTGTGGACATTAAAAACACTGGATTGAAATGGATAGTTTAAATCAACCGGCCAGAACTTTTGATCCTTATGTCCAAATGACACCAAATTTTGCGAGTAGTTGGACAAATTTATTATCTAAAATTTTGAAAAAGGAGATTTCTCGAGATTCGGCTTTCCGTATAGCCAACATGGCGATTCAAGTGGAGGGACAGATTGGGAATGAAAGCTGTCCACTCCTTGGGCTATAAATACTCTCCCCTTCTCTCCTTGAGAGGGGTTGGCATTTCAGAAGAGAAGAGAACACATTGGAACGACCAAAGCCTTTCTAAAGGCTTGGGAGGACCTTCCATGCTCATGTTTTTACTTGAGAGACCTTTCCTCCTCTCTTTGTTTTCACTTACTTTCGTGTTCTTCATTTTTTGTAATCTTGTAATTCCTTTTCTTTGTAATTCTGTTTTAATGCATATTACTTCTTCAAGATCTCTTATTCTAATCCAACTTATGTAGTTTAATATTTATGTTCTTAAATTTTTTTAAATTCAGTTGAATCCTTTTCCCTTCTCTGGCTTCCTCATTCAATTGAAAAATCCTTTTTTAATTAACATCATCGTTCGTGTGTGTGTGTGTTCAACGCAAATATCTTTTCTTATCCCTTTCTTTATCTTATCTTCTTAATTTATCATCATAATAATTATAACCAGATTAGTAATCATTTTAATGGCTGGGTAAATATTTAATTGGGGTGAGTTATAATTAGGGTATTTTAAGTGATTGAGAACCTTTGCTCGATGAATGTTCTTTAAATTAATATTGTGTATGTTGAACTTTATATGTCATGGATTAATGACATGTTTTGTTTAATATGTGGATTACATGGATTATTGGAACCAAAAATTCACTACCTTAGACAAGTAATGTTAATTATTATAATCATAAGTTACGTTACGGCTTGGATTAAATATTTAACACTTGGGAATTCCGATCAAAATCATCTTGTGACATGGGTGTTAATTTAATGCAATATAAAGCAAAGCTCAAGGATATCACAAGCTTAACTACCTAATGATGAACTAACCCCAATCTTTATCAATTTGTTAAATCAAACATCATCAATAAGTTATTTTATAAGCTCTGAAAACAATCCCCCCAATAAGAATACAATCAACTAAAAACAAACGACTATTACAAAGTATCATCGCCGAGGATTCGACCCGAGTGCTGCTATACACATTAGCAGAGCACCGGAACCTTGACCGATTGATAGGCAACAATCGGCCGCTTATTTCAAATAGCTCTATTTCCGGGGATGGTGCTTTATGTATTCATTAGTTTCTGGTTATTGTAAGAAAATCCAAAAAAACAAAATTTTAAAAAAATTGAAAAAAACACAAAGAAAACCCGGTCTTCCTCTTAAAAATCATAAACTGAAAAAAAATACAAAGAAAAACCCATCTTCCTCTTTCTTCCAAATTCTCTCTGAATGCCCCATAGTCTTCCAAACAATCCCTCAGATTTGTTCTACCCTGAAATTGAGCGAAAACTTCTCCAACTTAGGAGGAACATCAGAGACACTCAAATAATTCAAGAACCAGTCCTCATCCAACCAGTTGAATTTAAAATGGCCAATCCTAGGGAACAAACACTTAAAGAACTCGCTGACCCTTATATTAATTAACAATCTCTTGGTATTCAATATCCAAAAATAGAATCTGAATTCGAACTCAAATCGAGTTTGATTAATCTTCTCCCTCATTTTCACGGGCTACCTGGTGAGGATCCACATCTCCACCTTAAAGAGTTCCAAGTAGTGTGATCTACCATGAAGCCTCAAGGGGTTTTTGAAGAACAAATCAATCTCTGAGCCTTCCCTTTCTCCCTAGCTGACACTGCTAAGTCATGGCTCTACTCCCTTCCTCTTGGTTCCATAAGTACATGGAATGATATGAAGCGGCTCTTCTTAGAGAAATTCTTTCCTACTTCTCGTATTGCTTCTATCTGAAAGGAAATAAGTGGTATCCTTTAGTTCCCAAGTGAATCACTCCATGAATATTGGGAGAGGTTCAAAAATATTGTTTCAACCTACCCACACCACCAAATCCCTAACCAACTCTTGATTCAATACTTCTATGAGGGGTTATTGTTTATGGAGAGAACTCTCATTGATGCCGCAAGTGGCGGTGCTCTGGTTGATAAAACTCTTGCAGCAGCAAGAGATCTCATAAGTAACATGGCTTCAAACACACAACAATTCCATACATGAGAACATTCTCAAGTCGAACAATCCCAAGATAGTCAATCAATTGAGCCGAACAAGATGACCGAGTGGATGAGTGAACTTACAGGTCTTCTGCGACAGCTAGCTATGGCTACCAAATCCCCAGCCTCGTCTTCTCCACAATCAATGTTTCCTGGACCTATCAAAAACTGTGGAATCTGCAACTCTCCATCTCATCCAACTAACGCATGTCCGCAACTTCAAGAGGATCAATCTGATTCATCTGGACCAATGGAGCTTAATGCAGCATATGCTTAGCGGAACACCAATCCTCAACTATCAGGTAAGTTTGTAAGAAACTTCATCCAACCTCACTCTGAGCCCTTCTCTTCTTCCTATAACCAAGGCCTGAGGTATGGTAATCCCGTCTCTCACCCCCCTCAATTTCCGCCTCAAAACCCAAAACAATTCCAATATGGTCAAGGTGCTGGTAACTTCAATCTACCTTATCCTTTTGTTACTCAACCTCAAAGGAACAATCCTCCTCCTGGATTCCATTATCCTAGTGAGCCTTCCCAATTCCAAAACCAATAAAATCGATTTTCCAAGAACCAAAATCTAGGAAATCACAACCAGGGACAATCCTCTTCTTCCAAGAAACCATGGGAAAGTGCAGTGGAAGACCATGTCTCCTTCACCCGTTCTAGCCTTAAAACATTGAAACTCAAATAGGTCAACATGCATCCCACCTGAGCCAGTAACAACAATCAAATTCTTCCCAACTCCCAGCTCAACCATTACCCAACCCCAAGGGTAATGTAAGTGCAATTGCACTTAGATCAGGAAATCAACGTTCTATGCCTCAAGATAAATCCTCAAACCCTCCTTTGAATGTTGACCTCGAAAGCGAAAATAAAAAGAAACTTGAAAAGGAACCTGAATCCATTCCCTCACCACCTTCCATTCCACTTAGGAATCCAATTCCTTTTCCTCAAGCTTTTTCTAAACCAAGGATGTCCTTCGAACCTGATCCTGAAATGCTCGACATGTTTAGACATGTTGAAGTCAACATTCCCCTCTTAGATTCCATAAAAAAATTCCTAAGTATGAAAAGTTTCTCAAGGAGTTGTGTACCCAAAAGAGGCAACTTAGGACCTTCGAAAATGTTTCCACCCAGCAGTCTATTCCCATAAAGTGCAATGATCCAGGGACCATTACGGTTCGATGCCAAATTGGATGTTCTAACTTTGATGATGCACTCATAGACCTAGGAGCCTCAATTAATGTCATGCCCTAATTCATATTCTCCATCCTTGGTCGAGGTCTTTTACACCAACGGGTGTTTTCATCTAGTTATCCAATCGAAGCAAAGTTAGTCCCGAGGGAATAATTGAGGATGTCCTTGTCCGAGTTAATGATCTTATCTTCCTAGCTGATTTCTATGTCCTTGACCTGGAAGGTGAGATAAACCCTCCTCGATCTCCCCTAATTCTTGGAAGACCATTCCTCATGACTGCGAGAACCAATATTGATGTCCATTAAGGCATCCTATCCATGGAATTCAGTGACCAACTGGTCAAGTTAAACATTTTCCAAGCCATGCGATAACCATCTGAGGATCACTCTGCATTCCCAATCCTTGCTTCTGAGTACACTTCAAAGAGTCAATTGAACCCCATTCCATCATGTTCATCATGTTCTGAAGTGATAGGATGTTGTGAAATCAGCACTAGGATTAACCATGTCATAAATGGTGATGTTGATGTGGACCTCTCTTTCATAGACTACATCAATCTAGAGGAACTTGAAAACTCTCTTGAATTCCACATCAATTCTGATCTCTACTGCTCCACCTTGGACAGTATTAAGGAAAATGAACCTGAAGAAACCGAAGTCCCTTCTTCAATTCTTGAGTTGTCTAGCACAAAAGTGAAATATGAGACTGATCTGAAACCTCTTCCCGCACACATGAAATATGCATTCCTCTTCCATGATCGCTCATATCCTATCATTATCTCTACCACACATACTGAAACTGAGGAGCCCAAACCTGTTCAAGTGTTAGAGGAAAACAAAAAGGCCTTAGGTTGGACCCTTGATGACATGCCAGGAATCAACCCTGCTCTTTTCATGCATCACATAAATCTTGAGGAATCATCCAAACCAATTAGAAAAAAACAAAGAAGACTCAATACACTCATCCTTGAGGTAGTTATGGAAGAGATCACCAAGATTCTTCGAGCTGGTATTATCTACCCAATTTCTGATAGTGAATTGGTTAGTCTAATTCAAGTTGTACCTAAGAAGGGTGGGATAACTATTTTCACAAATGAACATGGAGAGGTAGTCACAACTCGAGTGAAAAACAAATGGCGTGTGTGCATCAACTATAGGAAATTGAATGTTGAAACAAGAAAAGATCACTACCCTCCTCCATTCCTTGATCAAATACTAGAATAATTAGCTGGAAAGTCACACTTTTGCTTTCTTGATGGATACACTGGCTACTTCCAAATCCCAATCGCACCTCAGGACCAAGAAAAGACTACTTTCACATGCCCCTTTAAAAGATATGCATATAAAAGAATGCCTTTTGTACTTTGCAATTCTCCTTCAACATTCCAGAGGTGTATGATGAGTATTGTTTCTGAATTCAATGAACACTTTATGGAAGTCTTCATGGTTGACTTCACCATTTATGGCGATTCATTTTAATTTTGTTTGAATTCACTCTCTCTAGTCCTCCAAAAGTGTGTCAAGTGAAACCTTGAGTTAAATTTTGAAAAATGACACTTCATGGTTGGAAATGGGATTTTTCTAGGGAACATAGTTTCAAAAGATGGTATTGATGTTGATCCTACCAAAATTGAAGTGATCGAATCACTTCCTCCACCCACTTCTGTTCGAGACATTCATTCATTTCTCCGTCATGCCGGTTTCTATCGGAGATTCATCCATAACCTCGGTAGGATTTCCTTCCCACTCACTCGGTTGCTCCAAAATGATTTCACTTTCCATTTTGATGATGTTTTCAAGAGATCATTTATTGAACTCGAAACTTCTCTTACATCTTCCCAGATAATCCAACCCTCAGATTGGTCCTTACCCTTTGAGTTAATGTGTGATTCATATGAGAGAGCCTTTGGGGCTGTTCTTGGTCAAAGAAGATAAAAGATTCCTCCTGTCATCTATTATGCCTCAAAAACATTGGATGAAACTCAATCTCACTACACTATCACTGAAATAGAACTTTTAGCAGTTGTTTTTTCCATAGATAAATTCTGGCCCTATCCCTTAGTTGCCAAAATCATCATCTTCACAAACCATTCTTCTATAAAGTTCTTACTCATGAAAAGTGATTCCAAACTGAGGCTAATAATATGGATCCTAATGTTCCAAGATTTTGACATTGAAATAAAATATAGACCAGGAAAATTAAACCCTGTGGCTGATCACTTGAGTAGAATTTCTAATTCTTCTCATTCGGAAATCATTGATCCTGAATTCCCACTGAGCAACTTTCATCTCTCACTCCAAAAATACCATGGTATGCCCTAATTGTAAATTACTTGGTTTCTGGTGTTTTCCTGAAAAATTTTCAAAAGAACAAAAATTGAAGTTGAAAAGTGATTCAAAATACTATTTTTTGGAAGAAAATAAACTTTGGAAAACTGGGGATGACATGGTTATAAAAAGATGTGTCGATGAAAATGAACATTATTCCATATTAGAATTCTGTCAATCACTTCCCTGCGGTGGCCACTTTGGACCACAAAGGACCTCCCAAAAGGTTCTAGACTCTAGATTATTTTTGCATTCACTCTTCAACGACTCACATGAGTTCTATAAATCATATCCCACTTGACAAAAGTTTGGCACAGTTTCCAAGAGAAATGAAATTCCCCAAAAGCCTTTAATTTTTTGTGAGATATTCGATGTTTGGGGCATCGGTTTCATGGGACCATTTCCACCTTCCAATGGATTCTCATACATCCTTCTTGCAGTTGATTATGTTTCTAGGTGGGTCGAGGCCAAACCCACTAGAAGGGATGATTCACATACTATTTGTGAGTTCCTAAGACACACATCTTCCACAGATTTGGCACTCCCCGTGCCTTGATAAGTGACTTAGGAACCCATTTTTGTGATAAAACCATGGAATATCTTTTGAAAAAGAATGGGGTTGTACATAAATCTTTAACTTCATATCACCCCCAAATAAATGGAATGGATGAACTTTCTAATAGAGAAGTGAAAAGAGTGCTTGAGAGAATTGTAAAACCCACTATAAAAGATTGGCCTGAATGACTTGGTGAAGCACTTTGGGCTTATCGAACTGCCTATAATACACCCATTTGGATGTCTCCTTATAGGCTAGTTTTTGGTAAAGCATGTCCTTTTCCAGTTGAAAGCCAACATAAGTCATTTTGGGTAGTGAAAACTTGTAATTTTGATCTTAAAAAATCTGGTGAAGAAGGATTGTTGCTATTGGATGAACTGGAGGAGCTTCGACTTGATTCTTATGATAATTATATTCTCTACAAAGAAAAATCCAACGTAATCCATGACAAACACATCCTGATAAAGGTATTCCATGAAGGTGAAAAGGTAATGCTCTTCAGTTCTCGATTTCGGCTTCACCCAGTTAATCTTAATTCTCATTGGGAAGGTCCTTTTGTTATTACTAATGTTTACCCATTTGGTGCAGTGCAATTCCAAGACCCCTCTTCCAAAATGACATTCACAGTTAATGGAATCGGTTAAAGCATCACTATGAGGGGACACACAATCCTGGATCATCTTCTACATCCATTGGATACCCAAATTCTCCAGTCAACCCACCACCGGATGGAGACGACAAACCACCAAATCTAAACCAGGGGGCACCTCTTTCCCTTTAACTCTATCTCTATCTCTTCCTCTCTCTACCTATTTCTTCTTTTTCCTCTCTCTTTAATTTTTTTACCACTTTCTTTATCAAAACCTTTCTTTTTCACGTTCTCTTTTGTGTGGGTGTATCTTTATAAAAAACAACAATATATAAAAGCCTAAAAAACTAAAAAAACCAAGAAAACAATCACTTAAAAAAATACAAAAAATTAAAGAGTCATGCTTACTCACCATCGAGTTTTGAAATTTTTTCCAACCATTTTGGGGAGTTAACAGACATGTTTTCATCTAATTTTTTTTTTATTTTCATCATGACTTTTGATAAAGAATTTTGTTTCAAAATTAACAAATTTTTAATGCTCAATTTTTGATTTGGAAAATGCTTTTCCCGAATCGTGAGAAAAAACATTTGCTTTCATGGCAAGGCCACCTATGGCCATCTTTTCAAAATGTGTGTTTTCACCCCCATTTGTAGGTCTTGAGTTTGTGGACCATCAAGCTGAATTTCATGCCTTAGTGTGCATTAATATGATAGAGGACATTTCTAAACCACATGAGAAACACAATATCCAAATATCCTCCCATTTCCCTTACATTAATCCTCATTTTTACAGCCCCTTTGATCATATGAAAAACTTTTCTTTGATAGAAAAATTACAAGACCAATACCTTTTCCCACCCAATATAAACATGTATTTTCATTGAATATTTTTTTATTTAAGTGTTGGGGGAATGTATTTCATTGTTTGGGTACAGTATTATTGATTTTCAACGAGTTATCATCTGATTGAGGGAAAGCATCCATTTTAGTGTGGGGTAGAGGATGTAATTCAGTGTGTTTTGGGGAATGTAATGTACTTCCATTTATGTAATTTTGTAAATATTTTTCACAAGTGTTCAAAAAAAAATGATGAAAAAAAATCATAAAAAAATAGCAAAAATGGGTTGTGTCTTGGGTAAGTCAAAAATCACTCTTTCTCAACATTTGGTCTTGTTATAACTATTACAATTAGTGCCGTTAGGAGATCAAACATGGGTTGGGATATGAGTGTGAGATCTATTTCAAGTTCAACTTTCTAAAAAACAAAGAAAAAAAAAGAACACTTTCATTATATTCTTATATCATTTGGAGAAGTTTTTTGGTTTGTAAATATTTCATCTTCTCATCCCATTCATATTTTCCTCCACTATTGTGTCTTTCTTCACACAATCATTCCCTTGTAAATATTTGTTTTCATTTCCTTCCATGTTTTATTTCCAAAAAAATGTGCATTGCTTTTTCTATGTTGGTGTTTTACCCCTCTTCTTCTCTCTTGGACATTATATTCCTACCGTCCCATAGCCACAGTAAAACCCCTTAAAAAGACCTCTTGATTCTTTTGCACTTTGGATAGGGATTGGAAGCTGATAGCTCTTTTCAAACTCTAATATTTTCACTTTTGGTTGTTGAAAGAGTGAACCTCCACAAATGAATTTTATCATCTTGAGAGGTGTGAGTTTCGAGTGTCCACATTTTCCATTTCTAAATTTGATCATGAAAAAATGAGTTAGTTTTTGAAAATTTTTCTGTAATAAATTGTGATGGAATTCAAAATGGATGAGTGAAATAGTCTAAACCTCCCCTGATTGGAGAAAACAAAATTTTAATATTTGTTGGTGAGTGAAAATGATTTTGTCATGTTTTTATATTTATTTCACATGAGAACATGCACGAAACTAAGTGTTGGGGAGTTTATTTTATTAATATTTTCATAAATTATTATATTCTCCCTTTACTGATTTTATATGAAATGTGCATAATTTGTGTGAAATATTAATGTTTTAATATAAAGTATAATTTTTGAACATTTTTAAGTAGTTAAATTGAGTCAGTTTACTGTTTTAATAATACCTATCACTATACTGATCCAAATTGTGTGGTTCCTGTTTTGTAGGATTCTCAGCTAAATATACAACATTTTATTAGGTGGTACTAAGAGCCAATTCGTCCATTTGAAGGGTCATATGGTCCTCACAAACAAGACCAAAGAATCTGTGAAGAAACTAGACTATTCATGAAGATTGATTTACTGGGCTACATGCAAAAGTCTAAATTCTATTATTATCCACCATAGTCTTGGGGAAAATGCAAGGAGTTCTGTATAAAAACTGCAAGGCCCAAATCTAAGAACTATAGGCCCAAATGAAGCATTAAAATCTACCCTACCATTCTAGACGAGAATTAATATCAGTATAGTATGCATGAAATATCTCATGATGTAGGCATCCAAGCGAGCTGAGAATTTTCAATGTGAAAGAGGATATATAGGAGGTTGAATTTTTTGAAGAAATAATTCGGTGTTGAAGGCATATTCCTATTCAAAAACCCGTTCACATTTTGGACATTAAAAAGACTGGATTGAAATGGACAGTTTAACTTTGTTTAATCAACCGGCCATAACTTTTGATCTTTAACTCCAAATGACTCTAAATTTTGTGAGTAGTCGTCAAAAGTTATTATCTACAACTTTTAGAAAGGATATTTCTCGGGATTAGGCTTTATGAATTGCCAACATGGAGATTCAAATGGATGGATAGATTAGGAATGAAAACAGTCCACTACTTGGGCTATAAATACTCCCACTTTCTCTCCTTGAGATGGGTTGGAATTTCAGAAGAGAGGAGAACATATTGGCACAAACCAAAGCCTTGAAAAAAGCTTGAGATGACCTTCCAAACTCATGTTTTCACTTGAGAGACCTTTCCTCCTCTCTTTGTTTTCACATTCTTTCGTGTTCTTCGTTTTTTGTAATCTTGTAATTCTCTTTCA
The DNA here is from genome assembly GCA_963277665.1 of Viscum album. Lineage (NCBI taxonomy): Eukaryota > Viridiplantae > Streptophyta > Magnoliopsida > Santalales > Viscaceae > Viscum > Viscum album. Next base: position 491,638,811 of record OY728160.1, read on the forward strand.
TTGTAATTCTGTTTTAATGCAAGTTACTTATTCAATATCTCTAATTATCATCCACCTTCTGTAGTTTAATATTTATGTTCTTAAAATAGTTTAAATTCAGTTGAATCCCCTTCTATTCTTTTGCTTCGTCATTTAATCGAATATCTGTTTTTAATTATCATCATCGTTCATCTATGTGTGTGTTCGACTCAAAAATATTTTCTTATCCCTTTCTTTATCTTATCTTATTAAGATATAATCATAATCATTATAACCAGATTAGTAATCATTTTAATTGCTGGCTAAATCTTTAATTGGGGTGGGTTATAATATAGGTATGTTATGTGATTGAGAGCTTTTGCTCGACAAATGTTCTTTAAATTACTATCGTGTATGTTGAACGTTATATTTCATGGATTAATGACATGTTTTGTTTAATATGTGGATTCCATGGGTTATTGGAACCAAAATACACTACCATAAATAAGTAATGGTAATGATTAGAAACCTAAGTTAAGTTACGTCTTGGATTAAAGCTTTAACACTTGGTAATTCCAATCAAAATCATCTTGTGACATGGGTGTTAATTTAATGCAATATAATGCAAAGCTCAAGGATATCACAAGATTAACTACCTAATGATGAAATCATCCCAATATTTATCAATTTTTTAAATCAAACATCATCCATAAATTATTTCATAAGCTCTAAAAACAAACACCCCAATCAGAATAAAATCAACTAAAAACAAACAACTATTACAAAGTATCATCGCTGAGGATTCGACCTGAGTGCTGATATACACATTAGCAGAGCACCGGATCCTTGACCGGTTGATAGGTGGAAATCGTCCATGAGTTTCAGTATTATAACTAAGATAGTTGGCTTCTGCATATATTTATTTATGTATAGTGTAAATATCGGAATCGAATCACTTTAAGTATTCAACACATCTACACTTCCTATGATTCTGGTCATACTGTGGAATGATATAATTTTAGATTTTATCATCTATGAACAACCCAAAATGATCCTCAAGTAATATAATGCCTCCAATAGCACAAATCTTGAACAAAAACTATTCGGTCAAGATCATGCATTGGTAAATTCTACTTGTGTTTCCATAACCGAATATACATGTTTTCCATGGCTTCATCATCGTGTATCAGAATTTCTCAAAGCATGATTCTTGATGTATCAAAAAAAACTATAATTATCCTACCCAAATCTGTAGGAATAATGATTATTTACAAAGTCAGCCTTCCATTTCTAACACCCCAATATTTCATAGTACGTTATGTTTTCAAAGAAATTCAATAACTTGCGCTACATGCAGCACTGAGTTCGAGCGCACCACGACTTACCAAACTAGTCATTCAAAAAGCAGTTATGAATAGTATTGACTGAATTTTGAATTATATAAACTCCATATAATTTATGAATCCATAAAATGTGTTTCTTATAAATAATATAAGAACAAATTCATTTTTTCATATAAAATCAGTATTATTAAAAAAATGCAATTTTACCACCTTTTAATGGAATTTTTTTAAACCAATATTTGACACTTTTATATATTCAATTTAATGAAATTAAATTATTCTTTATAATCAGGACATAAAAATTTAGCTGGATAAACATTTGGTACTTTTCTGATAACTATTATATTTTGATTAATAGTGAAAAATACTAAATTTTAATTAAAAACAACATTTATAATCGAAATAATTTATAGTGATAAATTATACATTTTAGTGGTTTTAAAGTATCATTAGATTATATTTTTATCATTAATTATAATTTAGGTCAGTGGATGTAATTTCACATTTAAACTGGAAGTAAACAATTGTTAATCTTTTGATAGTTATTATTTCTTAAAAACACGATTTTTGTTATGACAACTGGAATTAATTTTAAATTAATTTCTACTACTTCTGTTTTTTGAATTTCGAAAAATTGATTACATATTTAGAATCAGGAGATCCAAAATTTTTAAATAGGTAACTTTAATTTTTAGACATTATGAATATTTACTTCAGTAAATATTTTATTTACCATGGTTAAATGGTAAATTTGGTAAATAAAGGTAAACAAATATTATTATAATAATATTGAATTACACTAACATGTGTCATATTCCTATTGGTTGATACATGTATTACCATGGGAATCCTTGGGTCAATTTTTGGACCACATGGAGCCACTTGAGAGTGATAATGATACATTATATTAATTAATATAAAGTAAATACAAAAATGACATACACATATATCTATTAGTAGAACAATTTGTACAAGGTGTTATATAAGTTATATTATCAACTATAAATATTAATTAGAAAGAAAAAATTATTTCCTACATAATGGTGTTTTATTTATAATTTTTAGATATTAATAATTAATTATATTTATGAAACAATGGTGATGAATTAAATACCTTATTAATGAATGAATCAAATAAATGGTATTATAAATATTAAATTAAATATAATTTCAATGTTTTTATGACATAAAAGAATTTTTTAGGTGAATATGACATGTTAGGATTAATTCAATGTATATTTTTTGAAGTAATAATGTTCTAATGACTTTTAAGAAAACCAAATACTTAATAGTGTCAAAACTAACAAATATGATTTTTTAAAACAGATATTATATTATTAAATTATATAACACTCATGAAAATCTATGGTTCTCCCAAAGTGAGTAAATAATGTTATATATGTAATTAATTAACCACTTGTGGTTCCCTTTGAAGTTTACAATATGTTTATTAACCATATATTGTAATAATACAAGAAGACCAGGTAAAAGTTAAACTATTTAACTAAGAGTTAAATCTAAAATAAAAGGAAAATATAGTGACCAAAACCCGTATAAATATAATTGGATGAGTGTTTTTCAACTAATATCTACCTTATACTTGTAATAAATTATTTTGGATCCATTAGAAACCGAAAATTATTTTATTATAAAATAATATTTAATGATTTTCTTAAAGTGACCCTCACCTCTCTTATAAAAGGGTACTCCCCCTTCTCTCAAAGTCACACCTCCAAAGCCATTTGGCTCAGCAAAACCTTCCCAATTATCCTCAAAACATCCCTCAAATAATACTAGAGTCCTTAATTTGATCTGAAAGCCAAACTAAGGATCAATTTTGATCAACTAAAAAGGAAACACCCGAAGAAGAGGTAACAATTTCACCACCCTCTTTCAAATTCTTTTCTTTTGCCACTTCATCTTTCATGGTTGTTTACATACCAAAATAATAACTCCAGTACCTCTTAATTACATTGATGTTATTATAAATATATTACAGCCATATTTGTTATTCTATACATCCTATAAATGACAATGTCACCATACGTGCGTACGTACAGCTTACCGTCTCCACGTCGTGGTGTAGTTTGTTATTCAAACACTTTATTGTTTGGATGTGTATAATAATGAGTATAACTAATGTAAATAATAAATATAACATTTTAATGACTCTGTATATATTATATAACACACAATTATATACGATTTCACCATCAATATAATGATATTATCGCTCGCACATACGTACAGATTACCGTCACCATGACGAGATGAGATTCATTCCCACATTCAACATTCATCGATGATAATAAAAATATATATATTCTTAATATGTATGTAATATATTAAATAATAATTCTAATAGATATATATATATATATATATATGTACTTACATATATCTTATTCACTTACTTCCATTCAATACGATAAGAAAAGAGAAACAACGTTTATGCGTACGTATGGCCTAATGTCTCCATAAACGGTGCCTTCCGTATCATATATATATATATATATATGTATTATATATATTTATATTCTAAATATATATGATATATAAATCATGGTTTATATTACGGAATTATTTAAATAGTGATCAAAATGATACGATCAAGAATAACAAGTTAAAACTCGCATGATAAAGAAAGAGGTTATTACCCAAAATGTTAATTTAACATGGAAATCATTATTAAATGAGTAGTATAAAGTCATAAATGAATCACGTATGATTTAATAAAAATGAATATGGTTCTGGTATAATTTAATAACATACTATGGTCATTATACAGTAGGTCAAATATACCCTTGACCAAAGTAAAGTGCAAGGTAAGGGTTAATTTCACAATCTCTTTATTATCCAAGGTTGTTTTTAGATAAGTATCTACTGAGAAATATTTATTATCCATGTCCATGTTTCATTAAAGAGTTTTCAAAGGGATTATTTTTTAGGTACTTTTTACTAAAACATCATTTTAAATTTTTTAAAGATTTATTCTTATAAACCTTTTTCATTAATGTCCATGTTTTAAAAAAATGGTTTTAAAAATTTATTTATATGGACGTGAATGTTTTAAAATGTTAATTCCTTTCAAAAGTTTCAAAGTGGTATGGTACACTTTTATTCAAAACTATCTTTTAAATTACTTCTTTTATATGAATTTTAAAATATTTCATGAAAAGGAATATTTCTCTCCAAGATTTTTACTGATCATTTCTAACTATGTCAACATCCTTAATGGGATATTATTCTTAGTTGAGGTTGATTTATTATGATAGAAATATTCTATATTTTATTGAAAGTTTTGTGATATGTTTAATTGTGGATGTGTTATTTTTTTTTTACCATTCATGGTTTATGGATAAATTATTGAAATTTCATATTCTAGTTTTAATATGAATGTTTATGTTATGTTTAAACCTTTTCATATGAGAAATGCATTGGACATATTATGTGATGGCTGGAGCCCGCTATAGCTCCTTGAGGCATCGTTAGGCCTCCTGAGACAGACTAGTTTCCTAGTACAAGGCCTTGGAAAAATCTTATTTGTAGTGTTGTAACAAGGTCTTTACTATGTGGTTTTGGAGTCTGGAATTAAGCATTCCATCATGATGAAATTGTATATTGATATTACATGTGATTTTTAGAATAGTAGAATATCCATGGGAATAAATAAATGGCATTATTTGATTTATCTTTTCCATATTATGATGAATTTTTTGTTTAAAATGATTTCGTTTTAGTCTTATACACTGCCTTAAATTTTTATTCTTATTTATGAAAGTTCGAGCTATATTGTTATCCTTACTGAGCATCTAAGCTCACCCCTTTATATGTTTTATATTTCCCAGGATGAGAAGAAGTACATTATGAGTAGCCTGGAGGGATAGTCTAAGGGATATGAATGTTGTCAATGGAGATAGTGTTGTTGTTTTTTTATTCATTTTATAATGTAATGTAACTTTCATGTATGTAATCTATTTTCTAAGACTGATAAACTGATTGGTCCATCGGGACTTGATTCCTTGTAATCATGAAAATTTATTAACATAATGCACCAGATCTTGGCTTTTGGGGTCAGGGCGTTACTGTTGGTATCAGATAAATTTTAGCAATAACCATGGAAATAGATGTAGATAACCTCTGATTATATAACATTACCCTAAGATAGACTTTGAGGTTTAGTATAGAAGAACTTCCTAGAATTTTGGTAAGGTTGAGATTTTGGGTAATTTCCAAGAACGACATCCTTGTCTAGATACGAGTAGGTGGAGGTGGCTCTAGCATAGATGTACCTAGGAGTGAAAACTCTGACATGGAGTTTCGGGATTGACCCAATGTATCCAAGTACACAACAACGGGTCTTGCTACACTTTTGGTTATGACACTCCTGGGGGATATGCTTAGGATAATTCACATTTACATTATAAGATATTATGAAGGGTATAGGATTAAATACTTCCTCAAAGAAAAAATTTTATGATTATAAATTATAGGCATATTCTTTTCAATTTATGTTATGTATTTTACAAGTTTGGAATTATGAATTGTGATTCATAGACTAACCTAGTGTATGACATTGTTTATAAATGGTGCCCAGTATGTGGAATGAGAACTCCAGTAATATGCATGATCCAAAGAGTAAGAAGGATCATATATTCATTTTATTAAGCCAACATTTAGAAAGAAAATAGTCTCCTATGTATTATCATCATATGAAGAAATAAAATCATGTATTAATACGATAAGTAAATAATTCTCAGAGTCCTATGGCTTTGAAGGGAATCCAAATAAGATTGATGAAAGAGAGAATGATGGATGAAGGAAAGAGGGGAATGAAGGATTTTCCCATATGTGACAACTGTGGAAAAAATCACGTTGTTAAATTCTTTAATGGAATGACAGTTGTTATAAGTGTGTAGAAAAAGGACACCATTTGTGTGATTTCAAGGGTAAGAAAAAGGTTTCAAATGTACAATTCTTAATATGTATTGAGTTGGGACACTACATGAATCATTGACCAAATCATCATAGTATTCCCCAACGATGCAATTAGATAATAATCAATTGATGATACTACCACAGATGAAGTTGAATGACTATTTTCATTATGTTTTCATTAAATAATTACTTCATTTGAGTGGTATATTGACGATGTACTGGTTATGTGAATTATAGAAATAAATAAGGATTGTTCTGCAATACTATTTCACTGAGGATTTGAGATTATATATTTCTAAGATAAGTGACTCAATAGCAAGTTAAACTTTTTTGGAAAACACATGGTTGAAGGAAGATAAACATTAATATGTTTCTAATACTAATGTTGTGATTTTGGAATAAGAGATGGTTTATTTGGATAAATTATTTTGGATATTCTTGACTACCTTGGAAATTATTAATGGTTTGTTTATTCCAACATTGTGGGAATTTTCAAAAAATTTGGATATAAAAAATATATCTAGTATTCTATAAGTAATAAGGGAGAATGAATGTAATAAATATGGTTTGATGGAAATTTATAGTGTTACCATGTTTTAAAATAATACATTATCAAGGTATTAATATGTTATTACGTGGAAAAATAGATCTTCATTTTGTATACCTTCCTTATAAATTTTGGACTGGGAGTTTGGATAGAAGTATTTTGGATAAGTATAAAGGTTGGAATGGATTAAGTTTCACATTGGATACTATTATTAATGTTAAATCATCTTGTATGATTATTTTTGGATTTTAATAGAAAGGAAAACCCGGAGGTCGGGCAACAACCCGTCACGTCCGACATGGTCGTGAGACTTGAACCCACAATCGAAGGGAATAAAGGGAGGATCACCTACCACTGGAATACTAGATGTCCTGGTTTGTATTATATAGTTTCTTTAATAGTCGGAAAAATGAATTGTAAATTCATTATTTTTGTAAACCCTATATGATTAGGATAAATAGAATATTTTTTAATTCTGTTATCTTTTAGAGTGAAAGATGAGTTTGGGGTGGGAATTAATTGAAGGATGAAACTCTACTTTTCAGGAAGATATATATATATATCATCTAATTTTATGAATAAATTAGTTTTTAAACATTAGGGAAGGTATCTTAAAACCAAAAATGCGTTATCCTAAAAGAATATGTTTTGTTGAACCGATAATAATTTACATCATCTTAGATTGATGGATTTGAGACCCTCAATTATACACTTGTTTGTGATTGATGACCTCATTCACTCCTAATAATTATTTACTTTTTCCTATAATTACGTGTCTTTAATTTCCACCAATGTTCTCCTAATCATGATCATAATTTGGTGGTGACTTTTTTATTTCCCTATCCCTCTTATTAAAACTAAATTTTATTAACCTAATTTCTAATGTGGGTTTTCCATGAATGTATTTATATATTTTTAACGATTTATTTTTGAAGAAAAATTTTAAATTGTGAGGATGCAATTTATTTAAGGAGGGGAAAATGTAACACCCCAAGATTTCATAGTACATTTTCTCTTCAAAAAAATTCAATAACTTGCGCTACATGAAACACCGAGTTCGAGTGCACCACGACTTAAAAACTAGTCGTTCATAAAGAGGTTATGAATAGTATTAACTGAATTTTGAATTTTATATACCCCATATAATTTTAGAATACATATTATGTGTTTCTTAGACATAATATAAGTACAAATTCCTTTTTTCCAGATAAAAGAAGTATTTATAAAAAAAATGCATTTTTTCTCCTTTTAATGGCGAACCTTTTTTAAACCCAGTATTTTACACTTTTATATATTAAATTTAATGAAATTAAATTATTCATTACAATTGGTACATAAAAATTTAGTTTGGATAAATGTTTTTTAGTTTTCTGATAACTTTCATATTTTGATTAATAGTGAAAATACTAAATTTTATTTAAATTTTTTTTAAATCCAAATATTTTATTATTTTAAATTATTAATTTCAGTTGTTGTAAAGTATCATTAGATTATATTTTTATCATTTAATATAATTTAGTTCATTAGATATAAATTCACATTTAAACTAGACATAAAAAAGTGTTAATCTTTTTATAGTTATTATTTCTTAAAAACACGCTTTTTGTTTTGATAATGGGAATTAATTTTAAATTAATTTCTTCCACTTATGTGTTTTGAATTTGTAAAAATGGATTCCATATTTGGAATCAAGAGGTTCAAATTGTGTAAATAGTTAACTTTTATAATTAGACATTATGAATATGTACAGCAGTAAACATTTTATTTACCATGGAAATGGGTAAATCTGGTAAATAAGGGTAAAAAAATATTATATTATTATTATTAAATTACCCTAACATGTTCCTTATTCCTATTAGTTGATAAATTTGCGACCATAGGAATCCTTGGGTCGATTTTGGGACCTCTTGGATCCACTTGATATTGAAAATGACACTTTATATTAATTAATTTAAAGTAAAGACAAAAATGACATAAACATATATATTTTAGTATAACAATTTTTACAAGGTGTTATATAATTTATATTTTTTAATATAAATATTAAATATAAATATAAATTTTTTTACTACATAATTGTATTTTATTTATAATTTTTATACATTAATAATTAAATGTATTGATGATACAATAATGATGCATTAATTACCTAATTTATGAAAGAATCAAATAAATAGTATTATAAATATTAAAATAAATATAATTTTTATGACATATACTAATTTCTAGGTGACTATGACATGTTAGGATTGATTAAATGTATCTTATTATAAGTAATAATGTTGTAAAGTCTTTCACATAAACCAAATACTAAATAGTGTCCAAATTGATATAAATGAGTTTTTAAAACAAATATTATATTATTAAATTATATAATATTCATAAAAATATATGGTTTTTAAAAAGGGATTAAATAATATTATATATGTAATTATTGAACCCCTTGAGTTTCCCATTTTTATTTTTGAATTATTTTTATTAACCATATAGTGTGAATATACAAGAAAACACGGTAAAAGTTAAACTATTAATCTAAGAGTTAAATCTAAAAGATAATGTTAAAATGGTCACCTAAACTGGTCCAAAACCTATTTGTTGAGTGGTTTTCGACCCATACCCTCCTTATACTAGAAATAAATCATTTTGGAGACAATAAAACCCAAAATTATTTTATTATAAAATCATATTTTAAGATTTTCCTAAACTGACCCTCACCTCTCTTATAAAAGGCTACTTCCCCTTCTCTCAAAATCACACCTCCAAAGCCATTTGGATCAGCCACCCCTTTCCCAAATATCCTCCCAACTTACCTCGAATCAACATAGTGTCCTTAAATTGATCATAAATCCAACTTATGGATCCCTTTTGATCAACTCAAAAGGAAACACCCAAAGAATAGGAAATAATTTCACCACCCTCTTTCATGTTCTTTTCTTCTTCCACTTCCTCATTCATTTTTTCCATACCAAAATAATAACTCAAGTACCTCATACATTCTTTGATGTTATTATAAATATGTTACAACAATATTCATTATTCTATCTATCCAATAAATGACAAAGTCACCATACGTGCGTACGTACAGCTTACCGTCTCCACATCATGGTGTAGTTGGTTATTCAAACACATCATTATTTGGATGGGAATAAAAATGAGTATAACTACTTTAAATAAGAAATATATATTTTTAATGATTATGTATATATAATATATCATCCAATTACATACGATTTCACCATCAATATAATGATATTGTCTCTTGTGCGTACGTATGGATTACCGTCTCCATGCCGCGATGAGATTCATTCCCATGACCACCATTAAATGATGATTATAAAAATATATATATAATTAATAAGTATGTAATATATGCCATAATAATGCTACTGTATATATATATATGTACATACATATATCTTTTTCACTTCCTTTCAATATGAAATGAAAAGGAAAACAGTGTTTATGCGTACGTACGGCCTACCGACTCCATAAACGGTGCCTTCCATTTCATATATCTATCTGTTATAAATATTTATATTATAAATATATATGATATATAAATGAAGGTTTATATTCTAGAAGTATTTAAATTAGGATCTAACTGAAACGATCAAGAATAACAAGTTAAAACGCGTACAATAAAGAAAGTGATTATTACCCTAAATGTTAATTTAACATGGAAATCATCATTAAATGGGTAGTATAAAGTCCTAACTGAATCATATATGATATAATAAATATGAATATGGTTCTGTTATAATTTAATAACATATTATTTTCATTATATAGGAGGTTAAATGTACCTGCAACCAAAGAAAAGTGCAAGGTAAGTGTTAATATCACAATCTCTTTATTATCTGAGGTTGTTTTTAAATAAGTATCTACTGGGACCTCTTTATTTTCTGTATCCATGTTTCAAAAAATAGTATAAAAAATGATTCTTTTTTTGGTACTTTTTACTAAAACATCATTTTAAATGTTTTAAAGATTTATTCATGTAAACGTTTCTCATTAATGACCATGTTTAAGAAAATAGTTTTAAGGATATATTTATATGGACATGAATGTTATAAAATTTTAATTCCATTCAAAAGATTAAAAGTGGTATGGACAATTTTATTCAAAACTATATTTTAAATTACTTCCTTTATATGAATTTCAAATGATTTCATGAAAAGGGATATTTCTCTCAATGATTTTTACTGATCATTTCCAACTATGTCAATATCCATTACAGGATGTTATTATTGATCGAGGTTGATTTATTATGATACAAATCATCCACATTGTATTGAATATTTTGTGAAATTTTTGACTATAGATGTGTTATTTTTATACCATTAATGTTTTATGGATAAAGTATTGATATTTCGTATGCTAGTTTTAATACGGATGTTTATGTTATGTTTAAAAAATTCCATATGAGGAATGCATCAGACTATGTAAGTGACATGTGAAGCCCGCTATAGGTCCTTGATGCATCAGTAGGTCTCAAAAGACAAAACGGTGTCTTGGAACAAGGACTTGACAAAATCTTATTTGTAGTCTAGTCAGAAGGCCTTGACTATGTGGTTATGGAGTCTGGGATTATGCATTACATCATTATGAAATTGTATTTTGATATTACATTTCATTATTCGACTAGTATAATATCCATGTAAATAAGTAAATGGAATTATTGGATTAATATTTTCCATATTATTATGAATTTTAAGTTTAAATGGATTTTGTTTTTGTCTTATACATTGCTTAATTGTTTACAATTATTTATGAAAGTTTCCGCTATATTATTATCCTTACTGAGCATTTGAGCTCACCCCTTTCTATGTTTTATTTTACCCAGGATGAGAAGAAGTACATTATGACTGACCTGTAGGGATTGTTTAATAGATATGAATGTGGTTAATAGAGACAATTTTGTTTTTTTTATTTTATAATATAATGCAACGTTCATGTATGTAATCTATTTTCCATGACTGGTAAACTGATTGGTCCTTCGGGACATGATTCCTTGTAATCATGCCAATGTATTAAAATAATGCTCCAGCTCTAGGCTTCTGGGGTCGAGTCATTACACCATTAATCTATTAAAAGTATTTTTCACAATACATTGACTAAATTAAATTTACATCATTCTTATTCAGGCCCATAATAAGAACTTCTGGGCATGAGAAATCTTGTATGAATCATATGTAATACCTGAAAATCCCATATAATCATTTTATATCAATTATGTTATTGGGAAGCCATTTGGAAACTAAAACTCTCTCCTTCTTTGGTTATAATGATACTACTATTTCTCATATGATATGACCCCAGAAGAGGACTCTTTCAATTCAAAATTGGATTTTGATGAGCAAATAATAATGATGGTTCTCTCTCTTTGTATTTATCATGATCTCAATATGTTTTTCATGGTTGTTTCTAGAGTGAGTATACAGTAATAATTCATTCAAAAATACTACCATGAATGAATCCAAATATAGGAGGAAAACCTGATTTATCAGGGCATTGAAAATAGTTGGTGTGTTCATATGAATGAATGACATTACCAGGTACTCAAAAAGACTATACCTACTCTAGAATGGGGTACAAGTTATGTATAATTTCATAACACATAACTAAATATAGACTAAACTCAAATTGAAGTTTTAAAAGACACATTCTTCTCAGATATGATTAAAAAGTACTTTTTAAGGTAGTGGATACATGTTCTTCACCATAAGTTGGTTCAACAATCCTTAATCCACGAAAAGACTAATGGTACTATCCACCTTCATGGAAATAAGAATCGATGAATTCCAAGGAGATGTGTTGGGGAATAAAGAGCCCTTAACCTACAAGTATCCAAACCACTTCATGAGAAAAAAAGCTCTATAGATGTCATCCTACAAGGAGGAATGGTTACTAGTTCTACTCATTGAACAAGATCAATAGTGAATTATACCTATGTAAATGGAGGTAACATAGAAATTTCATCAAGGAATGTGGCCCAAAATCAATCCACTATAAGAGGGAAAAATATATGGAATAACCCCTGATCATCCCAGAAAATACTAAAAATCTATGAAGTCACCTTTCCCAACTCCGAATTCTCAGTACCAAATCAAGACACATGGAAATCCCCTACCTATTATGGATATGTCAACCACTCTCTAGTTATGTGAACATCAGCCTCCAATGATAACAGACCATATGGGCTTCATAGGGAGCTAAATAGTCCATTCTAATAATTACATCAAACCCTATCATGTTGATATTGAATATATTATATATGAAAATATATCTAATTTTCTCATGGGGAAAATCCTTACAATAGTGAATGCTCTCTGGTTGGATACCCAATTGGTTATGGACTATCATGACACTACATAAATACTCTATCTTGAGGCCCAAACTCTCCATATCTTCTGCTTATATAAGAGACTATGACACACCAGTTTCAAATAAAGTAGACAACAGTTTAGATGATATCATTATAGTACCTCAAACTATAGAATCTTTAGAATGATTCTCATACGGCATAGGTTTCACTATTTGCAACTTGATCGTACTGTGTCCCCATGATGCACCCTGATATCCCTATGAAACTAGCTCTGCTGGAGATGTGAATCCTAAGTTTGATTACATATTCCTCAACATCCACCTCATTATAAGTGGTCGGTGGTATTCCAAATTCCTTCGTAGCATGATACTACCATCCCCACTCTGAAATGTTGGAAGGTGTAGATCTCCCTCACTAAGAAATATTGGAAATGTCCAACGAAAGTGATAAATATGCCCTATCATTCCTCAACCTCTGTATTCAACTTGACCTCACATACATTAGGGTTTCATGTGTCCCAATTTCCAACACTTGTGAAATTTAATGAAGATATCGGTATAAGCAGTCTCACTCCTACATCCCTAGTGAGAAACCTAATAGTTAAAATTCCTCCTTCAAGAAGAACCACTCCCATGTCTTGGTGAAAAACTTCCCTTACTCAAATAGTCAAATTCCCAAAAATTATTTTCAATAATGAGGGCATTAATGACTATCCACAAAAAAGTGGTCAACCAAAAGACATTAATCTATTATCGAATGGAATGTAATAGCCCATCCTAAAATCGAATTTTAGTTATAAGTTCATCACCCACTATAGTTGGGGTGAATCATTGAAGATTAGTATAATGAGTACAATACATGATGTAAAACATGGATCCCTATCACATGTTCATCAACTCTTAAGCTCTGTCATCACTCAATGTTTTTGGAAAGAATTATTCATAGAAAGACATATAAAAATCCCTCCATATCAAGCAACTGTGTTTGTATGCAAGGGTAATGACATTCCACCATCACATGGATGAGCCACATAGTATATATGAAGCATGCTTGATCCTCTTCTCTAAAGGCATCTCCAGATTCCCAAATAATGAATGCATAGCCTCAATCGATCACATATTTACCTGAGGTTTTCCATCCATCCAAAATTAAAGAGGAATCTGCTACTGAAATTCCTGAGTCCACTATTTCATAGTGGAGGAAGGTCAATAAACATTCTGAATATTCTTCATCAAACAATGGAAACCGTCTAAAAACTAGGCACTAGTTCACAAATCTAGAATTTTATGTTGTTTCATTGGTGGAATGACTAGAGGCGATACCAGTGGATCAAGGCCCATATCCATTGGTGAATGGTCTTCTACTCCACTTTATCTTATGACTCGAGGTCATCATGGTAGAATGTTTTAAAATTACCAAACGTGTGCCTTAGATAAGAATTTATAATTTGAAAAGATCGTAGATATATTGTAGGAAAGGTGCATGACCTTCCAATAAAAAAGTCCACACCTCTCATCCATCTTCATAAGCTTGACCCAGGTGGTATGGAATGTATATAACAGGAACAATACATGTAAAAGATGCCACAAAATACACACTACAAATGTGAGTTTTGGTTCTCAGACTCATATTACATGAAATAGTTTCTATTATGCATAGTGTAAATTATATGGTATAGAGGAAGAAACCCTTTAATTTAAAAATAGGTATCCTTATTTAGTGGAATCCATTTAATTTGAATAATTAATTTCATTTTAGTTAATACTCATTGTGCACAAATATATATAATGGTTCAATAAGATATGTATCCATTTCAAAATAATTAATGCCTCACTTCTTTTAAATTAAAATCGGAATGACATTTAACTGGAACATGAACTTTACATCATGTAAAAGGATTTAAAATTTCATATTTAATGATTTTATTACATGAATCACCATTCAGGATTTATATAAGTATATTCATCATAATTCAATATTTGAATTCTAGTAATCTAATCAACTATCATTGTCTTAGTTTACGGAACTAGAAGGTTCCGAAACCACAACATGGTATAACTGGCTAATTAAGGTTTCACCATCAATATATGTGTGAGGAAAAATATTAGATTGATTGTGGAAATTAAATTTAACCAATTATGTTACCCTTACAAGAAGTGTTCTCATATTTCCATATATAATAATATAAGAATAAACTATATGAAGTAGAAAATACAACATGAAAATAAATGTGCCATGGTAAAAATGTATCAAATATTAGTCTAAAAGATCATATGATGATTCATCAGATGAAAATAATTTTACACACCAAGACAAGGAAAATTACATTGAAAATAATAGTAATGTTATTATTAATGTCACAAAAAATGTGTTTCACCCAATGCTAAAATCAGTGCATGTATAAGGGGAAAAAATAAAAAATAGAAATAACCCATCCTAGGTAATTTGGGTTTCCCCAGTACATGGGTTAGAAACACCCAAGCACAGTCCCATTACTAAATTCAATTTCCTTCTGAGTCACTTATTAAAAATCCAAATAGTATGACACCAGGAAAAGAAATGTTGTGATACCACTTGGTAATGTCTTGAATGGGGATCCATGAAAACTGTTCCCTAAGTCAGTTGTAACATGGCCTTATTAATTCCTCCCCATATGATAGAGGCTACTAACTACATGTGAGGGTCAAAGGTGGTGGGGAGACTATACCCACATTTTAGAGAAACACAATAGTTATAATAAATAAATATAAACAGCATAGTCATAATATAACGTAGGAAAAAACGTAAAAAGTTAAAAATTTAATGGTGGAAGGAAAACAACCAATAAATTGTAATATTAATCAAAATACATAAGCTGAGTCATATAAAAAATGATGTCATGGAAGGATTACATACGAAAAATGGATACATGGGATACGAGGAACATGCGTATAAAACATTTTATAAAAAACCAAAATTACCAAAATAAATCTCTACTAAAATCTTGAGCATATGGTTTGTTCTCTTCTCCCTTGCTCTATGCTTCAAGTAAATAGATCAATAATATATGGAAGTGTTCTTAACCCTATAAAAATGTGTACTTATAATCTATCCTAGTGTCAAAGGTGACCTGGGAAGGGTGTGAGTGAAACTAAGCAGTCCACCACAAATGGTATATATAATAATCTAGTAAGTGCACTAAGCATAAAAGTGTTGAGGGTAGTTAATAATAAACAGTGATGGAAAATTAGTATTGGTCATCACTGATTCCAAATTGACACCTAGTTATCTCTACTTGCATTTTCATAGACCAAAATGTGAAAGATTAATTTATATATATATATATATAATTAATTATTTTTATATATAATATGTATACATGTATATACACTCTATATATTTAGACATATATAGGCATTATATGGATACTAGGTTCTATCTAGATCTGAAGTGTAACATGGGTATCCATAAATAGTCTACCAATCCAATGGATCTAGAAAGGATAAAATCCCTGAATCTCATATTAATTGAGATATCATTCTCATCACTTAAGAGAACGGGGGGTGTTTTCATTCCAACACCTGATTCAATGGTATTTAGAAAGTCATTATCATCTCCCAAGTGAATGTAAACATTTTTAGGCATCATTCCCATCTCCCAATATATAGATGCATGAAACACCATTCTTAATATAACCCTTACCCATTTTCCAAAAACCAATAACCACGGTTTAATCACAATAATCATGATGTAGTGCCCCTTAGTAATTTATAACACAATTCCTAATCCAACCATTGGATTAAAAAATTAAATAAACCATAATAATATAATTACGAAACACTTCGTTTGGAATTTCCACTATTTAAAATATAATTATATTAAACCTTTTTATTTATATGTAAGGAAAAATCATTTCAATGCCAAGATAGACCACTTAGAAGATAGTTGGGTAAAATTTAAATTTAACAAAATAGAGAAATTTATTCAAAAAAACTAAATGGGTTGTATCCAAGTGTTAGAAAACCTCTAATAATTTAACATGGTTCTATATGAGTATCTAGACATGGAGTACAATTAATATTAATGTTAAATACATTTACGACAATGTGGAGAGAAGTACAACATGCATCACATTGGTAAAAAATATAAAAATACCTCAAATTTTAGTAAAAATTCATCTACCAACTAGGATGGGGTCTTAAAACTCTCCCCATCCAGAATCAAACATTGAATCCAACTAGGAAAAGAGAAATCAAAATAATGGACCAATGATCTAATAAATACGGCATGTGATCTCACACCATAATAGTGCATGATATGTGAAGGTAATCATTATTGGAAGAAATATGATTTAGGATATTACCATTTAAGATCCAACATGGTCTATAGTGATGAAAACAAAGTATGGATGGAAGTTGAATCATGAATACAATATTAGTCTTGGGAGAACTTCTCAAGAGTGAAAAAAGACTACACATCTACTAAAGAAAAGAAAGAGGAAGATAGGATATAGTTCAAAATAATTTAATTGAAAAAATGTAAAGATGTCCATAATTTAACGGGTTGCATGGTCTAGCCACATAGTTGGCCAGACCATGCACCAATCATTCGCCCTCAAATTTCAAAGAACACTACTTGCATGGGCAAGGTGAATGGTTTGAAGAATCGTGCACAAGCCATCTGAAAATAAGGTATCACAAAATCTATAGAACTGGAATCAGCATGAGTCCTTTCTCACATGGTTACAAACAAACCATGTTCCCCCTATTGTGTATTGGGTACCTCAAATGGATGAGTCTCATGGTTAGAACTGGCCATGTTTTAATCATTCAACTCAAAATACCTTAGTAATTTAACATATTCGAAGATCTGAACAAGACCTAGATGCTACTGATATGTTCCTTAATACATAGGGAAAAATTTTAAAGATAAAATAAAGAATTAAATATGAAAAAACTATTTGTATGTTCATAAAAAGCCACTTCCTTAAATTAAGGTTGAATGGGAGAGAAAAATAGGGGTTAGGGTGTTTAATTAAAGTATTGTTCACATTGGTAATTTCAAAATTTCAAAATCCTAAACATACTATATGTTTTTTCCACATGAGTTTTCAAAAAATGTAACAAACTTGATGGTGGAATAGTCTTGATCTAAGAAACTTGTATGGATTGGATGAAATGTATGTTAAACCATTCTCAAACAATGAAAAATGTTTATTCAACCAAACTATTTGATTTTCATTATTTTCCACAAGGTTAGTGTTAACCATGAACTAAATATGTACAGCCCACTACTTTTAAAATCCTCTAAAATTTTGAAGGAATCAACATAAGAACAATAAAATAAAATAAATAAAATATCAACTGAAATGGCATGATGGGTTTGACAATTCTCCCCACTATATCACTTTCCACAACCATAATATTCAATTGAATTACCAGAAAAATATACTTTTACTATGAAAAATTATCTTAATTAAAATTATATGGTGGTGGACCTCCACATCATATATTTCATCCTCTTATAGTAAGACAATTTTGATCTCCAAAAATTTTATTTTATCATGGAATGTTATGTACAAATTCCCTTTATAATTAAATCTTTGAGAAAATAATGAAAGTAATCAATTAATTCCATTATTTGAGGTCAAAATGAAAAAATCACATGATATATTCATCATAAGGAAAATGGTCTTAAAAAATATATATTGTTCACCAATTCATAAAAGCAGAAAAATGGAAAATAATTTTTTTATTAAATATGACAGCACAATTTCATAGAATAAACACTATAAAAAACTCAACTCCAAATATAATAAAATCAATCCAACAACTAATAAGGGGAAACTACATAAGTTTTTAAACCAAACTAGTCACAAATAGCTAACTTGTTTTATCCAAAAACTGGAGTAATTTTGAATTTTTCCAATTGTGTTTGAAACCAAAAATCATACAACAAATCAAAATTCAAATTATATTACAATAACATAATATCTAAATAAATAATTAATTCATATCTTTATTAATACCTCATTTTTTTTGAATCATCATATTGTCATTTTTAGAATGATGAAACAAATAATAGTTATGGAGTCCCTATAAAATATGAATTTTAATGTAAAATTACTAGATTACTTTTTAAGATCTTTGATTATTAATGAAAACAAGATAATAATTAATTAAAACCCACTAATTAAGGAATTTATCATAATAGGATTTATCTAACCTATTATGTCCTCAACACACTCTAATGAACGAATATCACTGAATGAGTATTTAAAAAATATTCTTTCAATAACCAGAGTCTAATTAATAGTGAATAAATGTTAAAATAAGCAAACTCAAGTAAAATAAACATACAACCCAAAAATAATATCCAAATATAAGTCAACCATAATAGAAAAAATTGTAAAATACACATGATAATAGTGATACGACAAAAATCAAATCATATTCCTTCATAAATCTCAAAAACACTAATAATAATTTCTTGATTTGGGAACCAAATTTTGAAAATCTTCCAAGGCACCACTGAATATTATATCAATGTACATTACAATATGAATATACGATATTGAGTGACCATAACAAGTTTGACCAAAATTTAATGATTATCTATACTTAAATCAATCAAGTCAATAATGCTTATATTAATACAAAACATAAATTTATAAAATAATCCAATTAAACCCAACAATCATGTCAACCCAAGTAACCATTTTAAACCTATGTCAGAACATAATCAAATGTGGACCTAAATTATGTTAGACCACTTTCTACCAAAAACTTATAAAATCAACTAAAATAGTGTTAAATAATATATATATATATATATATATGTAAATAATTTAAAATAAAGTCTGATGGGATTCTTAAAATAAGAAACATTCCCATGAATCTCTCTTAATAAAGGAATAATAATTAGTAAACTCGTAAATAGGAAAAACAATTTCACATATACTATGTGATAATTATGAAATATTATATTTCCTATTGAACCCACACACCACCAAGAAATTTGTTAAAATAATAATGGCTAAACACATCTAAGAATATCTTCACATACTTCATATAAGAAAACTAGTCTCACAAGATATATATATTATAATTTTTATATAAATTTTTCATACAACCATTATTTTAAATATTAAAACTATGTAACATGTTTTATATTCTAAAATAAGTCACTATTTATAAAGTAATATAGGATTTTTATAATATAATTTCCACTATATTTAAAAATAACAAAGGTAAAAATTCCCATAAATACAAAAATTATGATTTCCATAGAAGTAAAAAAGGTTAAATTGAACATTCTAGTTCCATGGATTAATTACTTTAAATCATATAACATTTAACAAGTAATATTTTCCTAAATATTTTTGTTATTAATTAATCACAATGGTTATTAACATTACATTAAATCCCTAAATAATTTCATAAATCACATATCCCAATATAATGGTAGAAAACATGTAGGACTTATGCCACCTGGTTCCCATTGAGTTAAACCAAAGAAATTACCTTATCAAATATACCATTTGCAAAGAAATATTTCAAATTTTTATAGATTAATTAAAACTAACAATTTATTTCTATCCATTTTCAATAAATAATTAATGATATATAAATAAGAAAATAACCTAAATAAAAACACATTCAAAATTAAAAATTATAAAATTAGAGTCTACAGAACACCATCCTATAAAATATATAGGATACTATTTGACCACCATGTTACCACTAAAATATGTTCTTTATTCCATTATATACAACTTATTTAGAGATTATTAAATTAAATTAGTTCTATATTTACATTATCTGTTCCTACTATAAGGTAAAAATACTATTCTAGAATCCACTTGTTATAATTACGTATTAAAAACATTTCCATGAATAATAAATTGAATAAGAAGAGTAAAAATATAAAATAGCTATAATTGAATAATATGTTCTTGAATTAGTAAAAGGATCGTAAAAAAAAAGTTGATCTTCCCTTGAAATCACAAAAACAATTCTATTGAAATTCCATTATAAATCCACTATGAATTGCTTTAAGAAATTACTAAAATTTCACTAAAGAAATTTATCTTTAGAAACACTTTTAGAATAATTTACTTATATCAAAATTTAAAATCATTCATTTAGTGATTGAAAATATTTTATAAGATTATAAATTACCAAAAATTCATAATCATACTATAAGAAAAATTTACATTATCTTGAAACTATTTTTACAATAATTCACAATAATCATACTAATTAAAACTAACTTTTTCTATTGAATTTTAATATCTCTATTAATATACCACATTAAAAAACTTGTGAATTTATACATCATTATTTGAATAAGGATATAGAAGTTTCTTTTATAATTAAAACAATTAAACAATTGACCAATTTGACTCTATTTTATTACACTAAATACTATGTCACCCCAATAATTATCTTTCAGGGAAAAAATTTAAATATATTAAATGATCATAGTAATGTTTCAAAACGAAATCCATTATAATTATAATGTTAGATTTATTACAATAAAAATACCCACTAATTAAATGAAACTAGGAAACATGAAATATAAATATTACCCTTAGGTAAATAACATTGACCATTCCCAAATTTTAATAAATTAAAATAAAACCACTAAATACCTTATGTGCATCATTAATAACAGTAATATTACATCCCTAAAATTATTATAAAATATTTGAAAAAAAAAATTGAAAACAAATTAATAGGAAAATATAAAACTCATATCCTCAATATATATCAGACCTGGGTGCATGGTTTTTTCCCACACCCCCAATCCCTCGACCTAATGGTTCCCATTTAATCATTCTTGAGATATAAAATTATAACAATTAAGTAATGTTGGAATAATAATAGAACTATAATATCTCATTATAACTTCCCCTACTAACGAAATATGTTTTACTAAGAGTATTTTCTAGACACCACTTCATTCCAACCATCCTTGATAACCAAAGGTCCCAAATCATTTTTCTCAATACTTGTTAAATAAAAGATAAAACAGAGATTTGATACCACTTATTCATGAACATTCAAGGACACCAATAAACCAGCTACCCAATCTGGTCCATGGAAAGGATCGATGGTAATTACTAATCCCCACAAGTTTGAAACTAGTGAATCTACTTGAGGTGTAGTCTTTGGGAATTGTTTCACCAAAATGTTAATCAAGATTTATAATATAAATATCTGTCTGGACTCATATATTTATTGATTAATCATTCATATGAAATTAATTTTCAATAATAATCATCCATTAAAACGTAATTTCAATGGTAACTGATGTAAAAATTATATAAGAAAATATTAACAAAACAAAAACAGGAAACTCAGTTATTCAAAATACAAAAGGAATAATATGGGAATCAGATAAGGAATAATTCATCAGAAGAATGTGATAAAAGATAAAAAAATAAATAGATACCCATCACAATTTAACATTATGGATCATCCAATAATTTCACCACCATCCATCCAGTTAGAGCTATCAATAAAATCCATTTCCTCTTAGAGGTGATGTATCCTTACCTACAATAGAATAAATAGGGTCTACCCACACACGATGAGTATATATAGGGTGTGAACATAAAAATCCCAGAATGGTCCCACTAAGTGTTCCACATAAAACCTTTTATATTAAAACTAGATCACTTTAGACTGAAATTAAATATAAAAAATACCATTTAACGATTTTTTTAATAAATTTTTTTTTACCAGGGATCTATAAAATAAAAACTTTTATAGAATGTAAGAAATAAATATTATTTTAAAAACTATAAATATAGGATATAACTTTTAGGAAATCATGGTTAGGGGAACCTAGATATTCAAAATCACTAATTATGAATACCCTAAATTATTGGAATGAATACATTACTATTTAAATGGTCTAGTGGGATGTACAAAACACTACTACACTAGCTAGGGAAACACCATAACTTTTGGGATGATACCTTCACCTAACCTAATATTTCATACCCAATCATCGAGTCTTCTCATGAAGTTTAATTAATAAATTAAACAATTAATAAAATCAGTTTGGATAATAAATGAATGAAAAAAATCAATTTTATAATTTCAAACATTATTCAAAAATATTTTCTCACATCTAATCTAAAGGAAATACTAAATTAATCTATTTTCATATAATTATCTCATTAAAAAATTCATATACATTATATATAATTTTATAAAACATTATTTTAAAATCAAGGACCAAATGTTCAACCAATGAAAGGAGAATATGTAACCACCTACCTTTAATGATGAAACCTTATGAAATTAGGATCAACCCATTATAAAATGACCAAAAATATCCTTGGGATTTAAGAAAACCCCAATACAAAAAAAATAATCTAATTAAAATTGACCCAAATTAACCCTATACCAAATTATATTTAGAGTGGAGAAAAAACCTAGAAAATTATAGGGAAGTCCCAAGATGGATAAACAGTATCACTAACCTAGGTGATTTGGGGATGTTCATGGGAAAAATACCCATAAAAATCGAAGTTTGGAGGATAGGTGGCACATTAATATGAGGGAGGAAAGGATTTGGTTGAATTGGAGTGATAAATGAGGATTGTAGTATTTTTTTGAAGATAGTTTTGATTGATAATTTCAAAATTATTAAAAATTAGAGAGACCACAGTATTTGGTTATACGTTTTTCAATACACATTGGCAATAATATTGGTGGCCCTGTCTCCACCAAGGCACATTCATGGATTAGATTCATGGTTAGGAATAAACCATGGTCTAATTATTAAAAATAAAAATTATAAAAAAATAAAAAAGTTTCATGGTTATCCACATAGATATTACTAAATATGCTCTTATTGTGTGATCCCAATAATACCCAAAACTTTCATGAATATTAACGAAAATACCTAAGAAAGAAATTTCCAAATAAATAAATAATTTCACACCACTAAGGAGATCATGGTTATGAAATAATATCCTTGACATGGTATTATAAAATATCATTACAAACCCCAACATGATAACATTATAACATTTCATTAAACCATGTTATTAAAGTTAATATATAACCTAAAATAAATTACTAAATCATGTAAAATTTAATAAATCACTCTGTAAGACCGTTAATACATAGTGAAACTCATAAAATGACCATGTGTTGGTAGAAAACATTGGTGAAGAACCAAGTTATCTCTAAGTTGTTCATATATAATAATAGAATAAGGGTGACAACTATTATATATGACTCATGTGAGTGACATTAATATATTATTTGACATCTTACGTGGCATCTCCCACATAGTATTCCCATAAAGATATTAATATTAACCTCACTTCATTTATGAGTTTATATATCTAAAAATACAAATACAAAACAAAAACAATATTTTACAATGATTCCAAGATAAAAAGATATTAATATTATAGAAAAATGTTCATAATAGGGTGAAGTGTTTTTATGGAATCTAACATGATTAAATAATGTATAAAAAATGCAACCAAATCCCTAAAAAATTTAAAATTTATGATTTATAAGAAATACAAAAAATGAAGAGAATAAATTTTATCTATTCACTAACCCATATTCTTCTAATTATTTGATAAATATATCTTATAACAATGTTAATGAATTTTTTCTTCAAAAGTAATCCATGAACTATGAAAATGTTAAATTAACTCTACATGACCTTTCCTCTCTTCATGGTATGTTGAAATCATTACATTGAAGAAGAAAATGTTATTGTGAGTTCAATTACCAATGAGTATTTTATTTTTAAGTATTTTCATGAGTCCTATATTTAATTTTATGTTATTTATTAAGTAAATTAATGAGGTTTTAATGAGGTATATTTCCAAATATTTTATAAATGTTGTATTATTAAATACAATATGCTATCTAAAAAGTATTTCATGTTATAATTGAGGATCCATTAATAGTTTATTCATTAATACTTAATCAATACATTTAATCATGTTTCACACATTCTCATGTGTTATAATGAATGATTTATATGATTACAAATGATATGGAAAAAGTCAATAGGAATAGGTAGTGTTGTGATGTCTCATATCACATTCCATAACTTAACATATCATATGTTGTGATATGACCTATATAATATATATGATAAAAGATTTAGTATTCATATAATTTTCAATATACTAATTATAATAGATAATTCTAAACATTAGACATTCATAAAATTAGGTTATATAAAATTTTAAAAACATATGAAAATTTATCCAAAATACTTTTGGAATAGATTTAATCTTCTTTTCGATATATCATATTCACTCTGTCAATTTGGGATAATTTTTTTAATAAAAAAATACAATATCACATAGCCTTAGATTTGACCATGTGGGAATTTTTAGAATTAAAAATAATTATTCATTCATTATCCATAACAATAATCAAAGACTGGTATGTAAAAATTACCTTTCCACAAAATCTATAATGGTATTTTTTGTGGTATTCAATAAATATATATATATTAATTTAAGAATTAACTATATGAATCTTTATAAATCATGATTAACAATATAATATCCTTATCTAAGAGATATATTCAATGAATGAGTTATAAACATGTGTTTTTCATATAGTCCAAATCAGTTATTTTTTATTTTTTGAGTCATGACAAGACAAGTTAATTAAATACATCAGATGTCAATCATACAAGTAGATTAGTGTATCAAAAGTCAATTGACTGGTTACAGACATACACTTCTTATGTACTATTCAATCAAGTTCCCATATGTCATACCCATCACATAAGGGAAAATTTTTCATTTCTTATATAAAAACCCAACCACATGATGATTAATATACCCAACCATCCACTGTCAATCTTAACCTCAAAATTAGTTTATGAAATTGATTAATGTTTGAATTATAATATGAATGGAAAATTTATACCCTTCTTTATAAGGGATTAATATAAAACATTCACCCCAAATATACTAATGACATTATTTATGACATTCCATGATATATACGAGTGTGAATAAATCTAGAATACATGTGATACTTATAACACATCAGTGAACGGTGTATCATTGTATGAGTCTGTATTCATATTAAATAAAATATATTATATAAAATAATTACATTAAATAATTCACATAGACTAGGTATAATATAGATATTTATATTTTTGAGGTTATTTATCATTTAACTCTCAGGATATATATGAAACACACATGAATAAAGGAAAACATATAATATTTATTTTATAATAAAATATGATATATTTTATACATTAGTAAACATTAATTATATGTATATATATTAAGGATTCATATTTAAACAAGACTATATACATAATATCCAATACTACTACATATTAATACATAGGTACCTTAATAGAATTTCTGATTCTATTGAATTTATTAGTTTTTAAAATACAAGATACATTAATATGAAACCCATATTGTATAACCATACATCCACATGAAAAATAAATACATAAAACCTACCACTAAACTCATTAACAATATAGTATCTTGGAGAATGTGTTCATATAATGATGAAATTTTTATTTTCAGTACCTTTGTTTTTTAGTTAAAATTTCTATGAAAAATATATCTTTATAACATCCTATGTTATTATTTACATAAATTTTCTAATCTAAAATAATAATTACTTGGATGTTTCATCTATAATATAACATTTTTTAATTAAATACCCCCTTATTAAAATTAAAAATAATTACATCATTTGAGATCAATCATCTTGATAAAAATAATTAATGAATTATTTATAATTGTATTTATTTACCATTATATCCCAAAACATATCAAATATATTTGAAAAATTTTTACATATCCTGTAAAATTCCAATTATATTAAACTAGTATAATAGGAAAATAATTTCTATGACACCAAATACTTGTCTACCAAAGAATGTAGATATATATTTTCTAAAGAACAAATAGTAAATTAATTTAGCACCATATATTATATAAAGAATTTATTTTTGATGTTAGTTGTCACTAGTGAAGATTCAGAATGTTGAATTTTTTTACTCATTTAAACATGAAGATTTTTTATATTCTCAAAATATAATAATAAATTGATTCAATTTTATCAAAAATTATGATACTTTAAATCCTAAAATAATTATCATGATATATTATACATTATATTATTAAAAATTAAAGACCATATGTATCAAATCATAATCATCAAATAATATAAAAGAAAAATATAATTTTTATTTATATTAAAACATATGTACATTATTATCTTATAATACTTTTGTAAATAGAGGTTTTGTGATGGATTTTTTAAAATTAATCATGTATTTTTTTTAAAATAAAGGATGATAATTGATGGAGGAAAATATATTATTATTTTTTTATAATGTAATTATGATTATGGTGATAAGTGAAATAAAATATAAATTAGTATCCAAAATATAATCCAAAGGTGATATGATTGAAAATAAAAGATTATGAAAGTTGAAAATGGTTCAGTCATGGAAGACATTGTAAATGATATGTGGTATTGACATATATGTAACAAAAGAATTTACATAGATATAGATGATTTGGAGAGATGTAATTGATGTAACTATAGTTAATATATGGAGGTATTTTTTATTGAGGGATACCTTATCATTTTTAAATATCAGTGATATGGAATTTGGAACATTTTTGTTATTACAACATTATTTTAAGGATGTTATATGAGATATACTATGTTTAGAGTAAGTGTGATCATTCATGGTAGAATTTGGATTTTTATGTAAGTATTTTTGTAATAATATGAGTATATCATACTAAAATTGTTTAAATCCCAACATGGATGCTATATAGGATTAAAAGTAAATATGTAGAAAAAAATAAAGAAGTTACATCTCTAGAACATGAATTTATTCAGGAATGTTGATGAAGTGATGTGAATCAGACCCCGTGAAAATTATATCTAGTTCTGTCCAAGGCTAGATGAGGCATTTCACCATAGAGTATGAGATCATGCCACAATAGTCTTGTATATGAATAAAGTATTTCTATATAAGAATAAAGCATTCCCCAAGCCTTTTACCATGGCATAATAGATGTAATATTTGAATAAATGGATCAAAAATATGATAATTCAAGATTACACAACAACAAAACTATTTGTGTCATGAAGAGATCGATTTCACCATGAAATAATAAGTCATGAGACTTTATGTAAATTAGGTCAATGTTGGATGAATGGGATCATGTTATGACATTTTATTTCATTGAATAATTTCATAATAATCTATGAATATACTAGAAATCATATTTTTTAAGGATTTTAAAATAATGTTTTATATATATTTTATAGATCATTGGTTGACTAAAAGTTTACAATAAAGTATATTGAGGAGCATGATATTTCGATCTAGTAAATTTTGAGATATTGGGAAGATTTAGTTAGAAATTTAAATTATGATATATGGAATGGATTTATATGGATATGATCGACTTTAATTGATGAATTTGACTATTCTAGTTCAAATGGTACACAATAAAAAATCTCTTAGAATTAAATGATGTATAATTGAAGTCAATTATTGATTAAATTTTTTAGATTAATTTTAACTTTTTATTTTTAAATGGAAAAACAAAATTTATTCATTAGGATTTTCAATAGGGAAGAGGAGATAAAAATATAAAATATTTTAGTGATACATTTACTAGAATAAGAATAGGATGATAGTGTATAATATTTCTAATTATAATAATAAATTATTCGTCATCCTGAAAAATTCCGTCACTTTTCTGATCATGTGGAAGATATAGATGTGAATATTTAATAAATTAAATGTACCCATCGGGACATAGAAAATATTTATAGTGAAAATAAAATTAATGATGCATCAAATATAAACATGATGATGTATATATAATAAAATTTATATATATTTTTAGGTGATACCATTATGTCAATAAACTATGTAAGATTTATCTAATGTAGTCTACTGAGAATAAAGAATAGGGTGAGGCCCTTGGGGGTAGTGTTCAATCCTTAAACATGTTTTACAATATTGTTTTATACAATATAGAGTGATCCTAACAAAAATATTATATCCTCTAAATTTTCTAGGAGAGTGTATTTTGGCACACCAACACATC
The DNA here is from genome assembly GCA_963277665.1 of Viscum album. Lineage (NCBI taxonomy): Eukaryota > Viridiplantae > Streptophyta > Magnoliopsida > Santalales > Viscaceae > Viscum > Viscum album. The sequence goes on from OY728160.1 coordinate 491,668,024, forward strand.
ATCATGTGAATATTTTTTATATTTATCCCAATGTGGGTGAACCTAGTGAAATAAAAAAAATTCACATGAAATTCCTATATATATTAATATTATTTGGTGATATAAATATTTATATGGAATAATAGATTCAATGAGTTCCTCCCAACAAGGAAACATGATCTGATGATGGTGAGTGGTATAGTAAAGAAAAATTTTATTTTGGTCATCACCAAGATTTAGGCCCCTTTTAGTCATCCTTTATATTTATATTATATTAATTATTTCTAATAATTGGTATTAGATATGATAATATTATATTTGGAGATTGATATAGTATATTTACAATTTTTTCATACACATGGAATCTTTGATGATGACTTATATTTTTAATAGAAGTAAATTTGATGGATAAAATTAATAGATTTTATTATTTATTAAGATAAAAAATAATATCATATATTTTATATATAATTATGTTTATTATAAAATTCATATATAAATAATTCATGATGACAATATGAAAAGGATATTGATTAAAAAAATGACCAATAAGTTGTATATAAAAACACATCATTACTCTATATAAATTTAGTTTTGTAAACATTTAGAAAAAATTTATGTTAAATATATAGAATTAATTGTTATTTTTATATCATTTTCTAGATATAAATGAAAATTTTCTTAGGATGTTTCATTGGTGGAGAAATCTAGTAGAAATTTCCTAAAAAAATAGGTAGGTAGAGGGGGTGAGAATAAGTCCTTTGAGATAAAGAATATACTCACTTAGGTAAGTGTTAATGATTATTATAATAAATCTATTACAAATGTGGTTTTGAAAATTCGATTAAATATTTAAATTCATATTACCCCATGGATATTGTTGTGGATTATGATTTTATGTATGAAGTACCAATAACATATTTAGTGTATTTGTAAAAATTTTATTTACTAATCATGGATAGATGAAATATATTGATCAACTAAAGATTTTAAATTTATTTGATTTTATGTTCATGGAAAATTTGTATTTTTGAAAATAATATTATTTAGAAATAGTTTACCATGCTGGAATCCCTTTCTATAATGTTTTGAAATATGGAATTTCAAAGTGATTTAACCATATAACGTGTCCAATAGTTAAAATAAAAAATATCAAAAAAGAATGTTCTTAAAGAAAACATTATTCATAACAGAGAATAACACAATTATAGGATCACATATTAAAATAAATTTTCCCCATTTAGTGATAAAATTTTTTCCCAAATGAAGTTGAAATTTGTGAAGATCATAAAACATTAAATGTTGTTAAAATCCTCAAATTTAATGTTATTTATCCATCACATGATAGTCTCAACAATTTCTGCATAGATATTTAAAAATCTAAAATCAATTGATTTGTGGAAAATTCCTTCCAAATCTAAAATATAATTTTCCCAAATAATTTTTGAATTATAGTGTAACTATTTTGGAGTTGTGTGATACACCATAGATGTTTTTTTAATAACAACTACTCAATGATGGAAGGATACTTAAAAAATACCACATCTAAGAAAAAAATAAATGAGTTATAACATCATAAGAAGATGTATTATATTTAATAACCATGGTAATTTTATGAGTTACTATATCATGATATTTTATGTTAGGTCCAATAATAAAACCCCTACATTATTCTTAAAGGGGATAAAAATATGTGAAGAAAAAAATATGTAATCTTGAAAAATAAATTTATAGATTTAGAGGAATGTGTTTCTTAAAATATAAAGGTTGATTCATAAACCACTTGGAAACATTATAGATTAAAAATAAAAAATATAACTTAAGAAAAATTATATAATGAAAAGTAATCTACCAATATTATATATTAATAGGATAAATTTATGAAAAAAACACTTACTATGGATTCAAAAATTCAATGCAGTCATGAATATTTTTAAATAATAAAAATGAAAGGCATTTCAACATGTGATCACAAATACCAATAAATTTCAAAAGGGTAATATTGATAGAAGATCTATCCTATTGAAGAAGAAACATGGAGGGGGATGTTTTCATGATGAATTAAAATTAAAAAACATTTTAAAGATATATTATCCCCATAATTAAGTTGAATCCAAAGCCAAATAACCTAGGGAATAAAAAACAATTTTTTTGCAATGAAGAGTATTAAATTGGTATTATTAAATGGATGAACACTATGTTGTCATGGAATAAAGTGGTCACAAATGGGTTTGTGCCACATAAAAACCGCATTCCTTTAATTTAGGATCATTAAGAAGAACCTATCCCCCCATATACTCTATTATCACGATTTTTTGGAGTGTTGTAGGATTAAGGTGGAGGTATGATCCATAACGGTCATTTAAAGAAATTATTTCATTAAAATTTTAGCAGTTGAGTTCAATTAAAGTGGTGAATTAACCACTAATGGAATAAAGAAATGAAATGAGTATACAATTAATGATATAGAAATTCTAATTTGAATCGAATCCAAACACGAATATAAAAGTGGTGTCTTTTTAAATATGTAATTTCATGTGGCCATAAAAACTTTTATTGGGGCATAGAGCATGTGATGAAATGTATGATGTGTTAAAGCCTAATATGAAGTTTCAATGTATATCAAGAAAAATATAGTGAATATATAGATGTATCTGAAATATTAAATGTGGTATTAAGCCATAAATAAGGGAAAAAACTATATAGAATAATGATTTTTATGGAAAATTTCTTGATTTGTTTATTTTTAACATAAAAATCTTGTATCAGTTGCTTATCATTTAGGACACTAAATGCTACAAAAATTGGAATCCATTAATTTTAATGGGTATTAATACTATTGAAGAAAATTAATAGGATTTTTTATGAATATTTAATGTATTATGATAAATTAATTGTGTAAGCATAACCCTATTGAAAAAGACGATAAATTGTATTATCAATTAGTATTGTGAATATATCATATAAAGTGGTATCAATTTGTTTAAAAATAGGTATGATTCAATTAATTGGTATATTTTTTATTTATTTATTTAAGATCTTATTGAATATTTATTTAGAATATAGGGATAAAGTTCAAGGAAGTTAAATATTAATTATCCAGAAGTAATGGAATCAAGTGAGAGAAACAGACAACATGTATGTTCTTGATGATTAATTTTATTTTATATAATGAGATCTTACTCATTAAGTATAGTGTATTAATTTATGAATCTATGATATTTGTTAAATTCACTAACTAAATTTTTTTTAGAGTGTAACTATAATTTAGTGGAATTGAAAATAATAATTATAAATAATTTATTAGTTTTAAGAAGTGTTGATAGAGCCCTTGGTAACAAAAAATGGTTTATCAATTATAAAAATAAGTAAAGATGTAAATTCTACTCTTCCTCGAGCCTTAAATATGGATAAACATTTATATATTATGTATAATTGAAATATTAAGATGGTATAAAGGTGGTTGATAGAGCATAACGGTTTATAACTGGTTAACATACACTCATGGTTTTGATAGATTAAATGAAATGAGGGAAAATGGTAAAGGTTGTGTATGTTTTTTATAATAAAGGGAGAGTTTAAAATCATTTAAATACATTTATGTAAAAAAAATATTGATCATTTCCCAAAAAATAATTTTTATTCAGTCAAAATATGGGGCAAGTATAGAATTTTCAAAATTAGAGAACATTTGGTGAAGATACTCGTGTGAAATTTAGTGGTAGATAAAAATATTGAGTAAGAAAATATAGTAATGGCTCTATTTTAATTTTATAGTCAATGGTTTATAAAAAATAAACCGTGAATTGATATATTTATTTAGAGTATTTGGATTAGAAATATAGTGATTTATTAATAGATAATAGTTATAAAACATCCTAGGGCGATTTAACTCGAGGTTATATAATGGATTTTTTCCAAATAATTGTGGATTATTTAGAGATGAATAATGGAAATTAATGAATATTATGATATTATATATTGATAATTTGAAGAAGATCATGGTGATGACTGGGAAATATATATATATATATATGGTGATGTAAAATGAAATCCCAAAGTGATATTACAGAAATTAAAGAATTATGAATAAAGGGAATGATGTAGTCATGAAATACATTGTGAGGGATACTTGGTATTGATATATATTCCATTAAATATTGTACATGAACATGGAATATTAAGATATTTATCATTAAAGTTATTATTGTGACTTTTAGGTGTGATTTATAAAAAATGTACTGACTTGTTTTTTTAACATATCAAAAAAATATAGAATTTTAATTCATTCATGTAATGATATTAAACTAAGTAAACTTTGTATTTCATAAAATATTAGGGTCATCGTGATATCAGGACAATTCATGTTGGAATTAATTGAAATATATAGGTGGTTTCGATGATGGATGATTATTTCATTATGTAATGGTTTATATAACATCATGAATGTTGTGTTGGGGTATAAGGAAATATATAATGGAATAAATAATAATATAGTTAAAGTAATAGAGGATAAATTACTCCTAGAAAGTGAATTTTTTCAATGAAAGAGACAAAGAGAATATTTAGTGTGTGTCAGTCTAGGAGTGGATGAGGAAATATTACATGGATTAGGATATTATGTCGTAATAGAATTTTGTTGTAATGGTCCCATTCTAACTTCTAATAAATATTGAAACAATGACTAAACCTCTTCATATTTGATGTATTGTATGAATAAATGTCTTGGGGAATACAAACCAAAATCTTTCAGTGACCAGACTGGTTTTTCCCTGAGGGGATCAATTGAACAATGAAATAATAATGAATGATAATTTATTATGGATATAGTTAGTGTTGTATAAAGTGTATCATGCTTAAATGAAGTTAGTAATTTTTTAGTGGGAGAAGATTTGATGAATATATAGTGGATTACACCAGGATTATCATGGAGCTTAAAATGATATTTTTTTGATACTTCATATTTATAGTTGATATGATTTTAATGGTGAAATGAATGAAAATATGCCAAGATATAGCTGAAGATGAAGTGTTTAATGCTTTAAGGAGGAGTAAAGTTATATTATCTAGTAATCTATAAGATATTTTTAATATTTTATTATGATTTTATATCAAGATTTATGTCATGTATTTTTGTTCATATCCCGGACATGAATGGATGAATTTTACCACATTGATTTTTATAAATCACTTGATTATTACATAGAGAGAGAATGGAAGGATAATTGATCCAAAACATTGATGAATGGATGGAGAGTTGGAAGAAATTATAAAACTACTATCTAATTTTAAAAATTATTAATTAAGTTGATACATATTATTTTTCAAAGAAGAAGATGTGATATAATGAAAGAGGAATTAATTAATACATTGGATTAAAGATTAAGATGACTGTTTGTAAGTAATATAAATTCAGTGTTGAATTATTCGGTATCTTAAATATTTTTTTATATTGGATTCATATAGAAAACATAAAATTGGGTATCTAATTGAGGGGTCATTCACAACTAGTCATGGAGAAGAAGTGTAGAGAAGTGAATATTAATATCTCAAAAAATCTTGGAATGATGATAAAAATGGGATAAGATATGTTTTCATATATAAAAGACACATAAATACCTATAAACTATGAATAAATTCTCTAAATTTGTGCATGGATGATGAAGAATAAGATGTAACCATTTGTAGATAGTGTGTTATTCATAAAAAAATATAAAAGCAGTAAACTTAGAGTGGAGTTACCATGATCAAAAAATTGTATCCATAAAATAGTATGTGATAATAGATTTTGGTACAATGTAACATTACCACATGTATACTCCATGAATGTAAATGGGTGTCGGTGATCCAAATTAAATCCTTTGCATTTGTCCACTTTATATTTTTTTCCTCTGTTATTGGTATTCAGTGAGAGAGATATTAATAGTGGGAAATAAGTTGTATGAGATACATCTAATAATGGAAATAGATAAGATTATATTGATGGTTATAGTGAAGAAAAATTTTAGTTTTTTCAATAACTTGTTTTAACCACAAATATGGTTCATTGGGATTCATATCATAACATTCTGGTCCCAAAAAATATATAACTGGACTATTTTTTATCCCGTTAAGTATACTATTTCATAATTATAAAATCAAATTCATATAAATTATGTAAATCATATTTTAACTTTATCTAATGTATAAAATCATATTTAATTGTAAAAATAGGGACCATTAATTCATTTTATCTACTTCTCATCAACTTTGGAATCGTATACATATAAAAATATTTTAAAGTACTGCAGGCATCCTATATTAATTAATTAATTATAGAAAAATATATTTATATAATATAAATATTATATGGGTAATCAGAATTATTTTTTCACATATATTTTAGGTATTCATTAAAATTTAATTTCCAATATAAAATCATTAATTGATGTAATAATTTCCCCTACAGGATGAAACCTGCATTTGGTTTGATGGATACAGGTGTGTTATATGATTCTTTAAAAGATTCCATATTTATAATTCAAATTTTTACCCTTATTACTATATACCATAAACATGGTACTAAATCTGGAACTCTTTATTCCCTTCTCTACAACTCATAATATATTTATAATTCTAGCTAAATTCTTTCTAAATTCTTTCTTCTTATAATTAACAGTGAAATGATAAAATATCTTTAATAATGATTGCATGATAAATTCTTATAGGTAAATATGTCCAAATAAGTAACCCCCATAATTATGTATCATTTGAATACCTAATTATATTTGTCACATAAGTGGAAAATGATGTCCCCTATATCATCCTTCACTAAAACATTCTTTAGAAACACTATATTTCTAATGTGTTTCTTGTTTATGATACAACATTTTCAATCCACTGATAATTTTAAATGCATTCATATTCTCATATTGATTTTTAAGTATTAGTTTCATGGAAATAACCATATTAATTTATATATCAAGTGAACCCTTATTCTACTTATTATATATACATTTACCCTAATTATTTAATTCACTTGTAAATGCCTCTTTGGGGTGATATTGATATATTAACTATTATTTACATTTCATTCTTTATAAAAACTATTAAGTTGTAATACCAATTGATAAAATCACTAACAATAAATTTTTATCAATATTTATCGCAACCTAATGATATATTTGAGGTTTTTTATCATTTTATAATTAATTGGATATTTATTTTTTATATTAGTGTCATATTTTATGAAATTATCCAATAAATATATTTATTGATTATACTTTCACAAAAATATAACCGCTTAGATGAAGTCAATTAGTGCATTACAATCCATATTTTACTATTATTTGAGTGATATTTTGTATTCTCTCATAACTTGCCTATTTTTATAGACCATCACATCAATTATATAATATTTAACTCTTGGATAGAAATCTGAAAAACATAATTCAAAAATTCATAAAATAAATTTTCTCACTTTTATTCCTCTAGGAACCTAGTTGTGAAGGCCATGCAACCAAAAATAACCCAAATATTACATCATGTGTGGAAACCTAATTCTTAGGTTCACATGTATTCTTATCTTTTTATACAATAAAATTCATGGGTATCAATTGGTTATGAAAACCATTATTGTTTTTGAAAGATATCTCCATACCCAAAATGTATTAAAAGTTTTATAAAATAAAGTTATATAATATCTATGATGTGAGGATTTGATGAATAATGGTTAATATTGAAAGAACATAAGATAATTAAATTTACTAATCCCATCTTAAGTACATTGATTTAGGAATATCTATTTGTTACAAAAAATGACTTCTCATCGAAAAAGGAATCCACTAGTTATGTGAATTACCATGAATACTTCTTGGAAGTATTTCTATCACATCATTTCCTACTAGAACCATGAAGTTTAAAGGATAATAAAAAATGGGATTGATTTAGAATTAAAATAAGTTTGATATTGTATATTAGATAGAGTTGCTCATGGATTTTACTCAATTGTATAAGGATTCCTTGAGAAATCTAAGGGGCTGAGTAAATATATATTTTTATAAATGTTTGCAAATGTTAAATGTTTTATAACACAAATCTCATAACATAACCCAAACTGATTATGAATATTTAATGATTAAATATTCATTATTATATGTTTAAAATTGATGAATATAATTATATGATATTACATTGACCATTGGATAAATTTTTATAGAATAATCAAGATAAAATAAAAATATATCCAATTTCGCATACATATCACACCATGTGATATGAACTTATCTCTCCCAATATTTGAAAAAACCTAAAAATATTTATCTAATATATATGAGTCTATATCCACCAATATTTCTCCACAAAATATAATCATATCACATATTACATTGAGAAGACAAAATAACTCTATATATGTCTTTACTTTATACATTATATTTTAATATACAACGTTCAATAAAAGCTCCTAGAATTTTTATATATATTATAAGGCCCCAGCCTTAAACCTTACTTAATCGTGGGTTATTACAAGATTACACCTTGAGGATCTTTTCAGGTTTAGAGTTTTAGAGAATTAGAACATAAAAATTGCATTACATTCCACATTTAAACAAAGTGGTTACATAAAAGATAGTATTCATTTTTCCCATCAATGGAAACATATTTAAAATAAAACATGTATTCTTTCTTGACACTTCCTTGACACTGTCATCATATCATGTACCTTTCCCTTGACCTGTGAAAAAACATTCAAAAACGTGGGATGAGCATAAAAAGCTCAGTAAGGGATATAAAAATATGGAAAGGAAACATTGGTACATATACACATAAGAAAGAAACCATACTTTACCCATAAAACATAAGCACTTTAACGTACCTCATCAAATCATGAATAAATCATAGAAATCATAAAACATAAAGGTAACTTGAGGCATTCATAACATTCTTACATAGGGAGTAACCCTCTTGGTTACGTTTGGAATACCAATCATAGTATATTCCCTAAATCTCTTCGGAGAAACCTTAACGTTTCACTCCTTCGCGTTACCCAATGCATTGGAGAGCTATATCGGGCTCACCCTCCCTTAGTTTATCACGGAACCACCTGTCTTCATAATAATGTCCACTAACCTCAACATAATCGTATCACATAAAACATGCATAAAGGAAACATAACATTTACACCTTTCAGTCACAAGATATCAATACAACACATTGATATAAAAACATTATGAAAACCATTTTCAATACAAAAATAAAAGAAAAGTAAAACAGGGTATTTATTTTTCTTTTAAAAGAAACAGTATGGCTTGTAGAGGAATTTGAAACTCAAATAATGGTCACGGCAGTGGAGAAGTTGTTGTCGCCACACACGTACGACAAAAACATTCCCTTTTGTCATTTAGTAAATTGTTCATATAAAAAATATTCCTTTTGAATAAATGTAAAAGTCAAAGGGGTTTATACACCGTATAAAAGAAGGTTGTGTATAAAACAAAATATGCCTCAATGAAAGGAGATTGAGACTAAGTCCCATAAAAAGATCATTTTAAAAATAAAATAGATCTATTATGTGTATTTACTATAAGTACACATAAATAAAGTACAAATACAAGATATGACATAATAATATCATGACATAATTTGAAAGTAGGAGATTAACCCAAAGAATGGAAATTGGGTTAAGAAGTTCCCTTACCTCGGGTCCGACTTGACTTGATCGTTCTTTAACCTCCTGAATAAAAAACATGAGTTAATTTCTACTTGTTTAATAACCTTTTTCAAGTTCATTATTCCTTTTATATCACTTATTACCCTGTCATGAACAGTATGTAATTATTTTAGTTAATAACGGTCGTTTTAACGATCGTTGGTACTTGAGTCAAAATATGCTCTTTATAATTACAAGTTGTTCATGTATCCATTATATCCAAAGATATAATCATGATTTATATATCATATATATCCAGTATATACATGCATTTATAATATTACATAATCATTTAGAGGTATGAAATTAAATGCACCGTTCATGGAGACGGTAAGCCATACGTACGCATGAACGCTACTATCATTTCTATTTCGTATTTTATAGAATGGAATCATAATGATATAAAGGTATATAATAATTCCTGTATAATATCATATATATTACCATTAATTACATCCTTTATACTTCCCACATATGGCATTAACGAATCAAATCACTTTGAGGGGGTAGTAGTCCGCACTTCCTTAAATGAAGATATCGCGTTTACACATAATAGAAACCATAAAGGTATGCCCAAAATGAAAAATACAGAATCTTAAGGAAAACATAAAAATATTATATATCATATATAAATATAGTGTCATCTTAATGGCCACATTTGAAGGTGTTAAATGAATGTTGAACAATCATCGTTTCGGGAGGGAGAAATTCGTCATCCACAGAAACAGTATGTTCTTTAACCATTAGATGTAGGTGCGTGTAAGTGTAGCTAGAATATTTCTTATAACAACATCCTAGTATATTGAAGATACTGGAGTTGTTACAAATAAATGGATAAAAAGAGTTTAGGGGGTGGAGAAGAAAAATAAAACAAAAGGACTCAAGTGAAGACATTACCTTAAAATCGGGGTAACTCCCTTTGGTTTGAGCTCAAAGGCTTCCTTGGGAAGACATCTGCCCAATGTGAGGATTCAAGGAGTAATAGAGGGAAGTGGAGAGACAAAATGGTCAGGGTTTGGCCGAGCCAAAGCCTTTGGAAGTGTGGATAAAGAGGTAGAGGCTGGGGCCTTTTATAAGAGGAGAGGAGGGGCACTCTTGGAAAGTAAAGAAAAGTTACATTATTTTAAAATGATATTTGCATTTAAGAGGTCCCAAATTCATATAATTCGAGGATAAGGTGATTAGGGTTCTAAATATACCCATCCAAAAGGTTTTGGACATGTGTAGGTCATAGAGTTTACATTATCTTTTCATTTTTTTTAAATCCTTTATTAATGAGGTAATCGCTGCATCATCATCATGTCATAAATATTTTAATATATTTAATGTCTAAAAATTATAATAAAAATATCATGATGTAGGAAATATTTTTATCTTTTTAATTAATAATTATTGTCAAAAATATTACTTGTATAACCCCATGTAAAAATTGTTTTAGTAAAACATTTCATGTTTGTGTCATTTTTACTTTTACATTAAATAAAAAGCATTAATGTCTTTATCTTACCCATGTGGCTCCATGGGGTCCCAAAAATCGACCCATGGGTTGTGTTGGTCGGCCATGACACATCCAATGAGGGTAGGACATGTGACATGCTCATCTCATATTATTAAAACATTATTTTTACCTTAAACTACACTAATTACCTTAAATCGCGATTAAGAACTTAAAAGTTACGATTCACCAAAAATTATTTTAATCTCATTAAACCACATTTTACATCTTAATGACAACCATGTATGTAAGATTTTTTAAAATCAAATCACAGAAGTGGAAAAGTTTCATTTTAACGAAAAATCAGTTTCTTTAACTACCACTTAGTGGTTTCACTATTCATCAAAAATTGAAGTTTTTCAGAAAAATACCAAAACTTCACCCTAAGCTGTATTAAATATTATGAATTCAAAATTTATGTCTATTTTACAAAATTAAAATAATATAAGTTACATTAATTAATTTAGTAATTAATTCCCATGGACATGACAAATAGCGTGTTTTTATGAAACAATAAGTATCAAAAGATTGACACTAGTTTAAGTTTTATTTCAAAGTGAAATTGATTCCAATGACCACCATTGGATTAAATGGTAAAAATATATTCTAATTTCACTTCAAAACCAATTCAAAAGATAATCTAATCATATAAATAAATTAGATTAAAAAGAGGTTTTGAATTAAAATACAACATTTTTCACTATTCATAAAAAAATGAACTTTATCGGAAAAATACCAAAAATTCACAAAAAGTAAATTTTGATGTCCCAATCATAAAGAATAAGTTTATTTTGACAAACATAGCTTATAAAATTGTCAAAATATAGATTTAAAAATGGTTTTCCATCAAAAGGCAGTAAAACAATCTTTTAAAAAAATTAGTGCATTCCATGCTTAAGATTGGATTTATTCTCATTTTTAGCCTCTAAAACACAATCTAATTAACTAATATACATAGATAAAAATATCTATTATTCATTACTTAGTTGGGATTTTACATCCTTCACCCCTTTAGAAAATTGAGTCCCCGTAATTTATTTACTTATCGAATAAGTGGTGGTATTTATCCCTCATTGCATTTTCAGATTCTCATGTTGCCTCTTCAATCATGTGGTTTTTTCACAAAACCTTTACCTGATGAATCACCTTATTCTGTAACACCTACTCCCTGTGGTCAAAAATCTGGACCAGTTGTTCCTCATAAGATAGATTCTCTTCCAGCTGAACTACCTCTGGACTCAAAACATGAGATGGATCTGGCATGTACTTTCTCAGCATCGAAACATGAAAAAAATTGTGTACCAGAGATAAACTCAGAGGTAAATCCACCCGGTATGCAACTGATCCAACTCTCTCCAGAATTTCATATGGTCCAATGAACCTTGGACTCATCTTTACTTTCTTACCAAATCGCATCACACTTTTCCATGGTGAGACTTAGAGAAAAACATGATCACCTACCTCAAAAGAGAGATCCTTCCTCCTGTTGTCCGGATAACTCTTTGGCCTGCTCTGAGCTGTTCTCATTTGTTTCTGTATAAGTTGAACTTTTTCTGCCATCTCTGCTACCAATTCTGGTCCCATCAGCTTCCTTTCACCCACTTCATCCCAAAAAGCTGGAGTTCGACCCCGCTTCCCATATAACGCCTCAAATGGTGTCATCTGTATACTGAAATAAAAACTCTTATTATAAGAAAACTCAACCAAAGAAAGATGTTGGTCCCAACTTCCCTGATAATCCATCGAACAAGCACGTATCATATCTTCCAAAGTCTGAATTGTTTGTTCTGACTTCCCATCTGATTGAGGATGAAAAGCTGTACTAAAATTTAATTCAGTACCCAATGACTTCTGAAGGCCTTTCCAAAAGTTAGAAGTAACCCTGGGATCATGATCAGATACAATGGATAGAGGAAATCCATGCAACCTGACTATCTCTTTAAGGTACAATTGAAAAAGTTGATCTAGAGAGAAAGTATCTCAAATAGGAAGGAAATGAGTAGATTTAGTCAAGCGATCAACAATAACCCAGATTGCATTATTACCTCGAGGTGTCTTCGGTAATCCCAAAACAAAGTCCATGGATATGTTTTCCCATTTCCACTCTGGCACTGGTAAAGGCTGAAGCATCCCTTTTGGTAACTGCTTCTCTTCCTTAACCTGCTGACAAGTCGAACACTTCACAGTAAAATCAGAAATATCTCTTTTCATTCCATCCCACCAGTAATACTCCCGCAGATCTCTGTACATATTAGTACTGCCAGGATGAACTGAAAACAGAGAACTATGAGCTTCACATAACAACTCTCTATTCAAATGTGAATCACATAGCACACACAATCTCTTCCCAAATCTCAAAACACAATCACTATAAATATTGAATTCATGCAACTTACCTTTCTGAACCAGCTCTATATTTTTTTGCAACTCACTGTCTTGCTTCTGTGCTTGCTTGATTCTATCTGATAGGGAAGATTTCACTGATACCTGAAACAAAACAGAATAAAATCCTGCACCAACAACTTCTATGCCAAAGTTCATCAAATCCTTAACCAAAGGATCACGTTCTAAATGCAACATTTCTAAGGAAGAATTACTTTTTCGACTCAATGCATCAGCCACTTTATTTACTTTTCTCGTATGTTAATGAATTGTACAATTATAATCCTTTATTAATTCTAGCCATCTCCTCTGTCTCATGTTCAATTCGTTCTGAGTGAATATATACTTTAAACTTTTTTGATCGTTAGATATTTCACACTTTACTCCATAAAAATGATGCCTCCAAATTTTTAAAGCAAAAACAACAACAGTTAATTCCAAATCATGTGTAGGGTAATTTACCTCATGAGTTTTCAACTGTCGTGAAGCATAAGCAATTACCTGATCATTCTGCATTAGGACACAACCAAGTCCTTTCAATGAAGCATCATTGTAGATAACAAACTCCCCATTCCTAGAAGGTAGTGCCAAAACTAGAGCATTTACCAATCTTCTTTTCAATTCTTGAAAACAATCATCAGATTATTTTGTCCAGATAAACTTATCACCCTTCCGAGTTAGCTTAGTCATTGGATGAGATAACCATGAAAAATTTCTAACAATCCTTTGGTAATATCCTGACAAACCAATGAAACTGTGAATCTCTGTTACATTTGTGGGTCTTGTCCATTCTTCAACGACCTTTGTTTTTTGCAAGATCAACGGTTATCCCATCTTTAGAAACAATATGACCAAGGAAAGAAATTTGTTGCAACCAAAACTCACACTTGCTGAATTTCCTAAAAAATTTCTTTTCTCTCATGGTTTTCAAAATAACCCTTAAATGTCTTTCATGCTTTTATTTACTTTTAGAAAACACCAAAATATCATAAATGAAAACAACCACAAACTTATCCAAGAACTCATCAAAAATTCTATTCATTAGTTCCATGAATACAGCAGGTTCATTGGTTAGCCCAAAAGGCATTAATAAAAATTCATAATGGAAATATCTTGTACGAAACGCAGTCTTCGGAACATCTGTTTCCTTTACCTTCAACTGATGGTACCCCGATCTCAGGTCAATCATTGAAAAATACTGAGCTCCCTGGAGCTGATCAAAAAAATAATCAATATGAGGAAAAGGATATTTGTTCTTAATAGTGATGTTATTTAAGGCTCTATAATCAATGCAAAGTATCATAGAACCATCTTTCTTTTTAACAAATAAAACAGGAGAACCCCATGGTGATGTGCTAGGTCGAATGAAACCTTTCTCTAATAAATCTTGCAATTGCTCCTTCAACTCTAAAAGTTAAATTTGAGCCATTCGATATGGGGGTTTTGAAATTGGATTAGCATCAGGAACTAATTAAACAGTAAACTCAACTTCCCGATCTAGTATTATTCCAGGCAACTCATCAGGAAAAACAACAGGATACTCATTTACCACTGGCACATCATTAATCAGAACTGTTCGTTTATTTTCAATGATGTGTGCAAGGTAACATTCATTTCCATCTTTTACAAGTTTCTCATCCTCTTGATATATTATCAACATTAAGGGATCATTCTTGTACATAAACTGAAAGTCTTTCTAAAAAGAAACTTCTTTAGCTCTACAGTCAATTTTAGCATGGTAAATAGAGAGCCAATCCATACCCAGGATAACATCAAACTCTACTAGAGGTAAAACAATAAGGTTTTCAAGTAGGTTCTTTCCACAGATAAGGATAGGAAGATTCTTATAAATTCTTTTTGCCTCAACATTTTCGCCAGGTGTTTTTACCACAAGTTCAGGAGACATTTATTGAGATGGTATTCCCATTTTACTAGAAAACGTTTCAGAGATGAAAGAATGTGTAGACCCCGAATCAAACAACACACCGGCATTATCTGAAAAAAGAAACAAAGGACCTGATAGAACTTCATTTGATGGCCCAGCATCTGCTGAAGTAGTTGTAGAGGATTTCACCACCCCTTTCTGCTTTTAGTCTAACAGCTTCGCATCACTTGAGCTCTTTGTCAGACACTCATTTTCATAGTGACCCATCTCATTGCACTTAAAACATTTCACTAACTGTAAATCAAATTTGGTCTTACCATCACCTTGATCTATTTCAGTGCAATCACGAGCCTTATGTCCCATATTACAACATCAGTAGCACTTTCCATAATTCAGAAGACATTCCACAGCATTCCTTTTACCACATTTATCACAAAATGGAAACTTAGTTTTCTTACCATCAGACTTTTTTGAAGAATTCTTCCCTTTCTCCTGCCACCTTGGTCTCTTCTTATGCTGGTTTTTATAGAACACTTGATCATCGGCAAACTCCATTTCCACCTTCTCAGCACATCGAACAAGATTTTCATAACATTTAAACTCACGAGAAGCTAATTCCCTTCGATATTTTGGTTTTAATCCTGAGTAAAAACGAATTATTTTACTATCAAGGTCTCAGATAAAATTTGGAGCATACCATTCCAATCGAGTGAACCTTTCTTCATAGGTAGCCACTGAGTCCTCCTCTTGCCTCAATTCCAATAATTGTTTTTCCATCCTAAGTAGAACAGACTTAGGAAAATACTTCTCAAGAAACATACCCTTGAATTCATCCCAATCAAGTGCATCAATCTCATCTGCGTCCCTGATATTTTTAACCATCGACCACCACTGATCTACTAAACCCTCCAAACGGTAAATAGAAAGACTAACCTTTTGATTGTCTGAACACCCCATGACATCAAAAATCTTTTCCAGTGATTTCATCCACCCTTCAGCTAACACAGGGTCAGATGATCCTCTGAATGATGGGGGATGTTGCCTCATGAAATGTTCCACCACTGACATGTTCCTCTGCGGTTGATCTGGCTGATCTCATGCATGGATACCACCACCATTTATTGCTTGAGTCAACTGCACCAGTACTACAACAAACTGTTCAGTTCCAATTCAGACCATCTCAGGATGATGATTCGGAAGGTTATTTCCTTCTGTAAGCCTTCCTAGTGCAAGTTCCCTATTTCCTCTGCGGAAAATCATTCTGAACAAACATGTCTTAGATGAAGAAACATGGTAATCTTCAAATGCTATATCATTTCAATTTGACAATAAAAAAAATGGATAATCATTTAATATAATTCTAACTCCTAATGTTATCTAAACCGACCTCTGATAACAACTATAAGGCCCCAGCCTTAAACCTTACTTAATCTTGAGTTATTAAAAGATTACACCTTTAGGATCTTTTCAGGTTTAGAGTTTTAGAGAATTAGAACATAAAACTTGAATTACATTCCACATTTAAACAAAGTGGTTACATAAAAGATTGTATTCATTATTCCCATCAATGGAAAAAAATTATAATAAAACATGGATTCTTTCTTGACACTTCATTGACACTATCATCATATCATGTACCTTTCCCTTGACCTGTGAAAAACATTTCAAAAACTTGGGATGAGCATAAAAAGCTCAGTAAGGGATATAAAAATATGGAAAAGAAACATGGGTACATATACACATAACAATGAAATCATTACTTTAACATACCCCATCAAATCATGAATAAATCATAGAAATCAGAAGACATAAAGGTAACTTGAGGCATTCATAACATTCTTACATAGGGAGTAACCCTCTTGGTTATGTTTGGAATACCCATCACAGTATATTCCCTAAATCTCTTCGGAGAAACTTTAATGTTTCACTCCTTCGCGTTACCCAGTGCATTGGAGAGCTATATCGGTCTCACCCACCCTTAGTTTATCACGGAACCACCCGTCTTCATAATAATGCCCAAAAACCTCAACATAATCGTATCACATAAAACATGCATAAAGAAAACATGACATTTCCACCTTTCAATCACAATATATCAATACAAAAAATTGATATAAAAACATTATGAAAAACATTTTCAATACCAAAATAAAAGAAAAGTAAAATAGGGTATTTATTTTTCTTTTAAAAGAAACAGTATGGCTTGTAGAGGAAGCCGAAACTCAAATAATGGTCACGGCGGCGGAGAAGTCGTTGTCGCCGTATACGTACGACAAAAACATTCCGTTTTTTCGTTTAGTAAATTCTTCATATAAAAAATATTCCTTTTAAATAAACATAAAAGTCAAAGGGGTTTATACACTGTATAAAAGAAGGTTGTGTATAAAACAAAAATATGCCTCAATGAAAGGAGATTGAGACGAAGTCCCATACAAAGATCATTTTTAAAATAAAATAGATCTATTATGTGTATTTACTATAAGTACACATAAATAAAGTACAAATACAATATATGACATAATAATATCATGACATAATTTGAAAGTATGAGATTAACCCAAATAATGGAAATTGGGTTAAGAAGTTCCCTTACCTCGGGTCCGACTTGACTCGATCGTTCTTTAACCTCCTGAATAATAAACATGAGTTAATTTCTACTTGCTTAATAACCTTTTTAAAGTTCATTATTCCTATTATATCACTTATTACCATGTCATGAACACTATGTAATTATTTTAGTTAATAATGGTCGTTTTAACGATCATTGGTACTTGAGTCAAAATATGCTCTTTATAATTACAAGTTGTTCATGTATCCATTATATCCAGAGTTATAATCATCATGTATATATCATATATATCCAGTATATACATGCATTTATAATATTACATAATAATTTAGAGGTAAGAAATGAAATTCACCGTTCATGGAGACGGTAAGCCGTACGTACGCATGAACGCTACCTTCATTTCTATTTCGTATTTTATAGAATGAAATAATATTGATATAAAGTTATATTATAATTACAGTATTATATCATATATATTACCATTAATTATATCCTTTATACGTCCCACATATGGCATTAACGAATCAAATCACTTTGAGGGGGCGGTAGTCCGCACTTCCTTAAATGAAGATATCGCGTTTACCCATAATGGAAACCATAAAGGTATGCCCAAAATGAAAAATACATAATCTTAAGGAAAACATAAACAAATTATATATCATATATAAAGATAGTTTCATCTTAATGGCCTCTTTTGAAGGTGTTAAAAGAATGTTGAACAATCATCGTTTCGGGAGGCATAAATTTTCCATCCACGGAAACAGTATGTTCTTTAACCATTAGATGTAGGTGTGTGTAAGTGTATCTCTAATATTTCTTATAAAAACATCCTAGTATAATTAATATACTGGAGTTGTTACAAAGAAATGTATAAAAAGAGTTTAGGGGGGTGGAGAAGAAAAATAAAACAAAAGGACTCAAGTGAAGACATTTCCTTAAAATCGTGTAACTCCCTTTGGTTTGAGCTCAAAGGAATCCTTGGAAAGACTTATGCCCAAAGTGAGGCTTCAAGGAGTAATAGAGGGAAGTGGAGAGACAAAATGGTAAGGGGTTGGCCGATCCAAAGGCTTTGGAAGTGTGGGTAAAGAGGTAGAGGTGGAGGCCTTTTATAAGAGGAGAGGACGTGCACTCTTGGAAAGTAATGAAAAGTTACATTATTTTAAAATGAGATTCGGATTTAAGAGGTCCCACATTGATATAATTCTAGGATAAGGTGATAAGGGTTCTAAATATACCCATCCAAAAGGTTTTGGAAATGCGTAGGTCATAGATTTTACATTATCTTTTCATTTTATTTAAATCCTTTATTAATGAGGTACTCGCTGCATCATCATCATGTCATAAATAATTTAATATATTTAATGTCTAAAAATTATAAAAAAAATATCATGATGTAGGAAATCATTTTCTATTTCTAATGAATATTTATTGTCAAAAATCTGACTTGTATAACCCCATGTAAAAATTGTTTTAGAAAAACATCTCATGTTTGTGTCATTTTTAGTTTTACATTAAATAAAAAGCATTCATGTCTTTATCTTACACAAGTGGCTCCATGGGGTCCCAAAAATCGACCCATGGGTTTTCGTGGTCGGAAATGACACATAAAATGAGGGTAGGACATGTGTCAATCTCATCTCATATTATTAAAACATTATTTTTGCCTTAAACTACACTAATTACCTCTAATCGTGATTAAGAACTTAAAAGTTACTATTCACCAAAAAATTATTTTAATCTCATTAAACCACATTTTACTTCTTTATGACAACCATGTGTGTTTGATTTTTGAAAATCAAATCACATAATTGGAAAAGTTTCATTTAAATGAAAAATCAGTTTCTTTAACTACCACTTAGTGGTTTCATTATTCATCAAAAATTGAAGTTTTTTAGAAAAATACCAAAACTTAACCCTAAGCTATATTTGATATTCTGAATTCAAAAATGATTTCTATTTTACAAAATTCAAATCATATAAGTTATATTAATTAATTTAACAATTAATTCCCACTGTCAGGACCAATAGCGTGTTTTTATGAAACAATAAGTATCAAAATATTGACACTAGTTTAAGTCCAATTTCAAAGTGAAATTGATTCCAATGACCACAATTGGATTAAATGGTAAAAATATATTCTAATTTCACTTCAAAACCAATTCAAAATATAATCTAATCATATAAATAAATTAGATTAAAAAGTGGTTTTGAATTAAAATACAACATTTTTCACTATTCATAAAAAAACGAACTTTATCGGAAAAATACCAAAAATTCACACAAAGTAAATTTTTATTTCCCAATAAAAAATAATAAGTTTATTTTAAAAAAACATAGCTTATAAAATTGTCAAAAGATAGATTTAATAATGGTTTTCCATTAAAAGGTAGTAAAACAATCTTTTAAAAATATAAGTGTATCCCGTGCTTAAGATTGGATTTATTCTAATTTTAAGCCTCTAAAACAATATCTTATTTACTAATAGACATAGATAAAAATATCTATTATTCATTAATTACTGGGATGTTACATATATCACCTTATATTATATCATATATATTATCTTTTGAAATCATAGCTATAAATTATTCGGATATCATACACGCGTCCTTTTGGATAATATATCAATTAATTCACTAAGTTTTATACAAATACATTATTACAAAAGAAATAATTTTTCACATAAAATTTTGTGTTACCTCTTGAAAAATTATTTAATTGATAATGATTATGAATTTCTTACTCAACACTGTAATCAAAATAGAATAATATATCATGTTTTTTCCCTAACATCATACTAATGGATTTGGTATGATCTCCATAAATCATAGTAAATTTATAAAAATATTCATAATATATATCTCATATGTCATGTATAATCGTATCATCCATTCATTTATGAAATTAAACACAAACATGGGACATGGTACACATCAATATCATTTATTTCAACCATGAATTCTTAATTGTCTTATTAAAGATAGTTTAATAATGATGAATACATCATGTTTTATTTATTATAATGAATAAACCATATTTCAATCATCGTGGTGAAGATATCTCATTTCATCTATATAAGTAGAAGAGTGTATAACATGAAAATAAACTCGGTATATCCATGCACCTATATTGTATTTCTCATCAAGGGAACAATTGTGAAACATATCATCTAGGTTGGAAAATACAATCATTGTTAACAAAAACAAAACAAATGATTAGAACTGTACCTAAACACCCACTAGTATGATATACCTTAGGTCGGGTATAAGATATGTGTTAAATTTTGATTGTTCACTTTCTTGGAACCTTTTTAAAATCATATAATTGGAAATACTATGAATAATTCACCCAAATCATATAAATGAAATTATATGTGAAATTTCATATGTTATTTTTTAAAACCACTAATATCCTAATTACCATGAGAGATGGGTGAATTAGTGTGATTATAATTTCATTCCCAATGGATATTTGTCTTGTGTAAACCAGAACAATCAAATCTAAAATTCCATAAAAACCATGTATAATATTTAATTAATGAAACTAAACATCAATGAAACATATATTTTACATGGTTCACCTAACTAGGCTAAATAAATTTAGTATATATTGATAAAGTTTCAATTTATCTATAATCATCCAATAAATTTTTTAGTGAATATAAATTTTTTTGATCGATTGACTATAAAATCTCAAAATCACCACATATTAATATCTCCTCTCTTAGTTATTTGAAACACACTGATGAATAAATTGACATATAGTTTAATGAAATTAAATAATCAAAGTAATTACTCCTATAATTCCTTATCCTACATTAGAATAAACCCAACCCTTTATTGAGTTGAATCCTATAATAATTAAACAAATATAATTGAAACCCAACCTTTAAGAAGATGAAAAGATAAAAAAATTAAAAAAATTAAAAAAATTAAAAAATGTAAAATCGTTAACTTTTTTGAAAAACATTACATGGATTATATAAGTCATAAAACAAGAGGGTGGAATGAGGTAGTCCAAACTCTTATAATGGTTTTAGTTTTACACCTCATGTGATAACCAAGGCCACATCACCCAATGTCTAGTATAATCACCACCACTTCCCTTCACCATCAATGAATTTATAACAACTAAAAAAATCATACCCCAATTACACCAATCATTATCATCATTTATGGAATGTAATATCCAAATATTTTAAAATATGTACTATCTCTGGTAGCTTATAAAATATAAAACGCCAAACTTAAAAAAAATCACGAAATATTATATTTAAACATGACCATTATAACCAAGCTGTTAAGTTGGATGGAATGAATATGATTAAAAAAATTATGAAATATATAAATGAAATAATCAAAATCAATGTATTGATTAATTTATAGGAAATAAGTATTCAAATTTTAGTACAGTCATTTTTCCCAAAAACAGGATTTTATTAAAAATGGTTTTCAATTTCTTTTGTGTTAAATATTATAATTAAGTTCTATAACATTAATAAAATTAATTTAAACTTAATTTATGAAATCTATACGTGAATTATATCATTGGATTAAGTTTTGATAATTTTTGTAATGATTGATTTTTCAATGAATAATGAAAAATACTCAATTTTATTAGAAATTGTATCTTCTTTTTATTTATTTAAATAGTAAAATTTGATTTTTTATCGTTCTTTAAATTTAATTATTTAATTTAAATTTAAAATAATCCAATTATTGGGTTTGAAATTAATTTAATAATTTAATTCATTATAGAAAATATTTTATACAAGGAAAGGGAATTTTAGTGAAAAATTGTTATTCATCTCGCATTTTCTATTTGGTTATAAATTAAATTACTTCAGTTCTATGTTCATAATTTTGAAAAATATATTCCCAAATTTGAATTACCAGGTCAAAATTTGTTAAATATAACCCTTTTATTTTTTGTCATCATGAACAATAACTTTAGTAATTTTTGCTACCCTAATAAACAGTAAATTGGGTAATTAAATTTAAAAAAATGATAAGGACTAAAAACTAACCTTAAAATATGAATTAATTATATTTTATAATTTTATAACATCCTTAATCATCCAAATATCGAATATTTTTCCTTTTATTGGCATTTGAACATGATTTTGACATTTATCATATTTAAGTGAATATAAAGCCAAAAATATCACGCTCTTTATATTAATAAATATAATAATATAAAATACAAAGACATAGAAGATATTTTTTATTATAAATATTAATTTTGACATCTAAATTATTTTTCATCATGGAAATTTAAATTTTTTTAGTGGATAACTAATAATATTTAAATCTAATGAAACATTGATGCGGTAATTATTAAATTAATAAGAAAAATGATTTAAAAATGTTAAAAATAAAATGATTTGTATAATATATTTTATTCCATGAATTTTAAAATAAAAATTAAAAAATCTATACAACCATGAATTCATTTTATTCTAATTCCTTTTTTTGTCTTGAAATAATTAAATTAAATTAAAAGAATAGTTCTAAAAGTAACATTAATGATAATTTAGAATATATAATACATTATTAAATGATTTAAAATTTATTAAAATGCTCTAATTAGAAAATTTTGTTTTATATGGTTTATTAAAAAATACACGATACCTTTATAGGATCCTTTTATCTTTATAGTAAATATATTAAGCCTTTAAGTGTAAAAAAACTTGATATCACTATTATTGTCAAAATGGTTAACGAAGGGTTAAAAAACGTTAAGGGTAAAATCGTGATCCAAACTTGTAAAAATTTTGTTGGATGATTTTATATAGACGCTCTCTTATATTATAGTATAACCTTATCAATTTTTATCCATTTGAAATAAAAATGAATTTATAATAATTTAATATTTATTAAATTTCAAGAGTGCCCCTCCCCTCTCTTTAAAAGGGAACATCTTCCTCTCTATTATTCAAAATTAAAAAGACATTTATTTCATAAAATACATTCCTAAATCTCTTACATGTATCCCTCATGTCATATAAACGTTATACATGGAATAATAACAACCTTATAGGTCTTAACGTGTAATGTAAAGAAGGATGTTTGAAGATGAGGTATACATTTTAATCCAGAGTTTTCATTTTGTTTATATTATAACCTTTTAATATATTATAAAATCCTTATTAAATAGAAAAACTATTATATTTAATATAATTAAATTTTATTGTGTTAATTTTAGAACCAATATCCATTTCTACCCTTAATAAAAATGGAAAACAGTACATCGTGCATGTGTATTGTGGACTATCATCCAACAAACTAATGTAATTTTTTTCCATTACTCTATCCCATGGCTGTTTATAATGACAGAACAAATATCTATATATGTTATTACTGTCATATTTATAATTATTTAAAGATAATATATCATTTAATTCCCAATTCACTAACTACATAATGATAACATTTTTCTTTTGTATTTTTTGACTACCACATCCACAATGAAATGTGATTCCATTTTCATCACCACATCACATGGATGATACATATAAGTATGTTCAAAGAACAAATATGGTATATATGATACAATGAAAATTATGTAAATATAAAATAATACTTACCTTCTTTCAATAATGATCATTGAAAAATTTAAATGTTACCCATGAGTACATATAGCCCACCATCGCCTTGGTTGGATCATAGTTCATTTTTTATAACCATATTTAATGGTAGGATATAAAACTATAATTGATATAAAAAACAATAATTTTATAATTACTAATATTCTGGATATTATTAAATAATGATCTCTTCCACCATAGTTAACATACCAAATCCATTTTGGGAATCATATATGAATATAATTGAAGCATCTAACCTAAACATTGTTGGTTGAGTAATTGATTATAGAATGGTAAGTGATTAAATAAAATTAATAATGAGAACTAATAATTTTTATTAAGAATGTAAATAATTAAAAAACTTATTATTTGGGATGATAGGGAACAAACAGGATGATTATTTCTCAATTAAATGAGAACACTAATTTAAAACCATATCTTTAATGTTAACATGTTTCATTTTCTAAATCATTCGATTCCTTGTCTATGCCCTTCTAAATGTTTTTTAAAAAATTAAAATTTAAACATCAAGGGTTTGTAAGGTTAATTTTAGAAAATATTTTACATCTTTAAAATGTTTTAAAAATAAATAATATTTTAATATTTTATTTAAGGGAATCTCATTAAAAATTCCACTTTTAGTGTTTTCTATTTGACTCCTTTTCTTCAATATCTATATAATTATAATAATATGATTTTTGTTTCAATATGAACATAATATATTTATATATCTTATTTTTTGTCACTGTTGATTTTTTTCAAAGGATTCTAATAGAAAACATTGTATGGAATTGTTTCATTTGCATTCGAGGAATGTCGTAGGTCTCACTAGATTGCTTGGTTGAGGAGAGAGTCTTAGGGACTCACTAAATTTATTTTATATGGTTTTAAATTGAATCCTAATTTCCAGAATCTCACAACGGTTCCATCATCTATATTTGAGTATGGGCCTACTTTCCCAAGGTCGATGGTTATATGGGTTTTCAGGCCCCGTGACTCTTGGAGACTCACATTGGTCTACAGAATAAGAGGTCATGCTCCTAACAGACTTTGGGGGGGAATTGTTTCCTACTCCAAGACTATATTATAGATTTAAGATCTATTTTTCAATTTATTCAGAATCCAAATATGGTTTCAGTAACCCAAAATATGTTTATGGGTTAATTCTATTTTATGTGCAAAGGAAAAGATTCCCTTCGGTGGATCCTTTTGTATGTATCTAGGGTTTTCTATCATTTTAGGGTAATAGGCGGCTACTTGTGTGTTGAATGAGTATAACAAAGTGCTTTCAAATTTTCTGTCTTGCAAGGTGGAAATTAATATTTCATGGAGGGAATTTAACCATTATGAGGTGTCCTTCATATCCTAGTTCATTCAACCCATAAAGTTAAATGTCAGATGGAAAGGATATATATGGGTGATTCGGGACACAGAATATTCAAGCTCTAATATTGTAGGGATGTCCAACATATCTCGAGTATAGTGATAATCAGAGTCTTTGTAGTTCATTTGGTGAGGGATTATATATCAATGTTACCTATGTAATTGTAGAGACTCATGGTGTAGATGAAATGATTATCAAAACTCCCAAAGCTCACATTATCCATGCTCTATGTTAGAATCAAGGGGAAGAAATTGATCATTTCATTTCTCCTGATGTGGGACTCCAGCACTAGGATTTCCCTAAGATGATTTATCATATATTATGGTTCTCAGGGATATTTCCTATTTATCTTGGTTGTGGTATAAATCAGATTCATTGTATTTCATTTGATAATGGGGATTAAACAGTAAGTCTTCCTGCACCATTGTGGAGGTTTATAGTATGTATGACATGATCATTGCAACTCCTTATGCCCAAGTGATCTATTACCACTGTGAGAAACAAAGTATGGAAATTATTAATTGGAATTCCATTAAATAACGGAATTATATACTTGGATTTCCCTTAATGTTCAATATTGGGCTCAAATATTGTGTGAGGTGGACTATGTATCTTGAATATTGAAATTATTAGAGTCACCGTAGATCCATTTATATTGGTGATTACACATAGAGGGTTCATGTATGACCATGCATTCTTGAATGGAGGATTTATCATTACCCATTTCACTTTTCCAAAGGATATCACAAGATCCATATTATTTATTCTAGGAGCCATCACCAGACTTGGATGAGTTTCTTATGAGGTGTCCCATGATCTAGATGATGTGCCCTAGTGTCATTCACAAGAGATAGTTTCAAACATATGGATGGTGTTTCAAGATTCCATATGACATGGCTCAGAGGATGTCATGTATCTTGGATAACATAAATATAGGTCATCGCGAGACCTAGCTGACATGTTGGGGGTGTCACAGGTATCAGACCAATTGTCCATAGGGTATCATCAGTGCTCAGTTTCTATGTCTATTTGAAACTATGAGAGTTGATTGACATGATAAAGCATTGTTATATCAATCAATAAATTCTTTTAAAGGATGAGACAACATTCATGTGATAATTCTATAGGGTTTCATGAGACCAAAGTGGGATTCCCAATGGGACTGTATGACTTGCTTTGATATTCCAAAAGAATTTATCATGTCTCTAATAGCATGTTGAATGAGTGTTGTGATATCTAAGCGACGTGTCTTGGTACCAATATGTGTATTTTGAGGACTCCCAAAAAGAACATGAGGACCATAAAAATGACTTTCACTTAAGTCTTCTTCTTTTAATCTTGGTTCTACAATTTTATTTTGAATTCCTTAGGTTTGTTCAATAGAAATTTATATTGAGTCATGTGTAATCTGAGGGATATGTGGTATATTCTTCACACACAATTCCAGAAGTCCTTTTCATGATCTATGAATCATCAGGCAAAGTAACTTATGTGTGGATAATGATTACTCTGTCTAATTGTTAGTATATTACATTACTAAAGGCTTGACTATCATGAGATCAGTCACTAAAAAAATTTTCTTTCCCATGATCCTAGAAGTCCATAGGCCGAGAGTCGAATCATACAGAGTCCAACACTTTCTCCGCGTTGGGGTGGGTAATTTATAAGCATCTCTACCCTACATGTTCACCGGTTTGTGTGGTGTATCTAGAACAAAAAAATGGTTTAGTCAGCGAAGGGCTCTAATGAAAAATAGGTTCGCGAGTCTCTACCTTGTACTTCTCAAAAGGTGATGCCTAATTTTTAGTGATCATGAGTCCTTCTCATCAATTCCTCCATTACATGATTATTTTTTATTAATGGGGACTTATTTTATCATGAAGATAGGTCTAAAGACTTCTTTATATTAATATTGACATTTCTAAGGGCCTCTGTGAGACCAGGATGTCTATTGAAAGCCCCTCATGTGATCTTGGGTAACTTGTCCAGGAGTATCGTGAGGCAAAGATGAGGGTTTCATGTGCATGTTACAAGTATTTTATGAATTCAATTGCACTTGCCTTCTTCCGATTTTTCCCCCTTTTCTATGTCAAAGGTTTGGATTCATTCATGTTTTCATGATTAATTTCAATTCCATTTAATTGATTTTCTGATGATTCCTTGTTTATCCAATAAGGTTTTTATGGGGGTGCACGAGAATTTTGTGGAAAATCGGTCTGTTTATCCTTTGGGAGACAAAGGGGAGTGCATTGTTTCCCAGAAATATCCAATGTTTTCTGTGTGATGAAGCTGAAAATACAATGGGACTCCTTATGATGAGGATAACATGTCAGAAAGTAGTTAGGATGCCATGAAGATCCCTAGGGATGCTCCACATGTCATTCAATGACCTTGGGTAGCTTTCGTCTACCCTCGTTTTATCTCCTTTTTAATTTCAGAATGTTCTGGAGGTCCTGAATGTTTTCTTGGTTATTTTCAAGAATAATTACTCTTCTCATCAATGATTAGTCACTTGAACATTATTTCTACTAGGGGTGCCCACCTTTTAGGCATCATTCCACCCATTTTTATAGGATTTTCAAGTTGGATTTCTAGGTTCTTCTCACCGACAACCCACATGGCATGTGAGAACTCATCTGGTTTTCACATGTATAGACACTAGTTTTCAAAACATATATCAAAAAAGTAGAGCGACTCATTTAAATGGATCTCCATGGGATCCATCACAGGTTATGCACTCCTCATGGAGTCTTCATGTGACCCTATAATGGCCATGGGATCACGAGTATTTTAAGTGTTCACAAGATCCATAGGTTTCTGTCATCTTTTTCATTCATTGATTTTGTGGTGGAAATAATATCCATATTCAGATACTTTTTACTTTTTAATTTTATGATTCTTATTTGGTAGGCTTCAACAAATAACCCCCCCCCCCCCCCCCCCGCAGGAGCGACGTATGCGAGGACAAGGGGTCAGTTATGATGAATGTAAATACCTCATTGCATCTTTGGCGGTGTTATAAATATGTTTCTAGAGTGAAGTTTGGTTTATCAGGTGACTCTTGGTATTCCAAGAAATAACCTATATATATGAGGGGGTGGATTGAAATTCATTACACTAGTCACCAATTATCCAGACCACTCTCCCCTTTTTTCCATCATGCAACTTCATTACTAGGCCATGTTGTGGATCCTGATCATGATACCCTGTTGACAATCCTCCACCATGATATCTAACTTAAAATACATTCTTCCTCTTAGTAACTCATCTATTAATAACACGAATCATACTCTGATAATTCTTTTTGAACTTCTATCATGTGGTATTAGGAGGGCCTTTAGGGTTTCACAGGTTCCAATATTTCGATTATTCGATTCGACTAATTTGCATAACCACGTTTAGGTCTAGAAATCAAGAGTATTAAAAGGGGTCATGTGATCACTCATTTCCCTTTGGAGATTATGTAACCCTCTATTCCTTTGGGTATTAAGAGATTCTCAAATCATTTATGTGATTCACAAATTCTTGGTTTATTCTGGTGATGTTCCAGACACTATCGTGACTTTCTTGATTTAATTTTTTATAAAATCTTATATTCTCTTTTTCTGACATGTTCCACATACTTATTTTTATATGTATTCGATTTCTCATTTAGGTTCCTAATCTTCATCAAATCAAAGTTCCTTGATTGCTTGGAATTGGAATATTGATCCCCAATAATTCATATATTCAAATAACTAACCCCTGATGAGGTCTCATTCATTAAACATCCAAAATTATCCCTTATATCATAATCTTACTCTATACGGGTTTTGTTTACTAGATGATTCAACCATTACTAATCCATATTTTAGTCTGTAATCCTACTGGGTGTTTTATTCTATTTACTTCATTCAGAAAAAATTTACTAAGGACGACATGCTCATGAAGCTTTTTTGAGTTCGTTGATGACTTTTACAGAATTCACCTTTATAAAGCCTTGTGGATCTCTCAATTTATTGATAATCTCCATCCCACCCTACATTTAGAGATGATTATTTATTAGTGCCCCATTGCCATAAAATTCCACTTTCCCTCTACTGATGTGGGTATCATCCAAAGGGACGTCCATTAGTTGTGCGAGATTCTTCCCCTTAGAGAAATGTATGATGAATTCCTCTCTGCTATGAATATTTGGAATCATCCTCATTAGACCCCAGTTTTGGGAATGTATATTATTATTATTGTAATCAATAAATTGAATAAATAGATAACAATGTGCTCACTTATTTCTTTTAATAATTGGATCAATATTTTCCTCTATGGTAGTGGAGTTAGACCAACTCCTATTAGACCTCATAGGTTCCCCTCCCAACAATTCATTGATAGTGATGGATCTTATTAGGATATCATGGGGGTTGGAAATATTTCCACATAGGGATATTGTATGAAATTAGGTATCCCACTACACCTAATATTGGATGATTTTATAGACTTGTTCATTAATGAGTGGATCTTTCTAGCTGGGGATTGAGGTTCGAGAATTCGTGTTATCATGTCAGTGGTGGCGGCACGACTTGTAGATGGGTGGAATCATAACTTTTTGGTACCAATATTTTCATGAATTTAAAGAAATTTATGTAATATTAAATGAGGTATCACTTCTTATAGGATCATGGGTCCTCTCCAGTTCATTTTTGGCTGGATTAGAGATCATTGTCATTCTTATTAATATTAAAATGCTTCCAGGATCCCGGATGCCATATCCCATCCTAGATTACTGGACATCTATGGGGTTGATTCTATGTCTCTAATCACTATGGAGGTTGAGTATAAACTATTCCATCCTGAAAGATTTTATTTTACCCCCTTTCAAGCATATGTTTTTCCGATCATTGACGATGGTAGTTGATTCCTTAATGAAATGTCTTATATGATCTCTATTCAGTATTGGGTTCTCGCAGTCAAGGTGGATATGCTATTAATCTATGAACCATATACATTGTATCAATTTTATCATTAGTTCGGATATACTCAAAGGGTATCCCCCATTCCAATGATCGTTGTTTTAGGGGAGCAGCATCCTAGGGTTATCTATCAATTTTGGAAAATGATGACACATGAAGACATTGAGGTTAAGGTTATGATTCCTCCTGATGATTATTTTTTCACTTTCATTACCAATGATTATGCCCCGGATTAGGTAATAACTTATCGGAATGGTGTGCTAACCTAGTTAGTCCTTCATTTGGATAAGCCTTCTTTCCTTCCAATTACATTTATAGATGCAATGATGGAATTGATTAAAGATCTGGATGGGACATTGGGAAATCAACCACATTTGGGTGATGAATATAAGGATAGTGAATCATATTTTATTGAGGAATTCAATCTTCCAAAACAGGCTATAGATTGTGTTTCCATCGAGATAAATTAATATCCTGATTATTCTCCTATTTCGGAATTTATTTGACTAGTTAGTCATTCTTCTATAATGACCACCTCATTGGTTTTAGAGACTCAAACAAATCATAGGCTGGTTTGGGAGTGGATTCCAATCTTGATTACTAATACCCAATTTGAAATATTCTACCACCAAGGGGGACTCCATCGCCATTTATTTTCTGACTTAGGGGTAGGACATATGTATTGAATGGTAAGTGCTTTTATACTTTCTAAAAGTGATAAGACTTTGGCTAGATCTTCATGATCTTGTTAAGACCATGTAGTGGGACTGATAAGCCTTCATAGGCTAGAAAACTATCAAGTGGTTTAGTTTAGGGTCTTTTAGTTCGGATCATTCATTTCATTAGTTTAAGGTTATATATCTCATACCTTTTTTCACTTTAGTGTAATGTCATTTAGATCATATATTATATCTATATAATTTAACGTAATTTATCTTAGACTTTCTGTTCTTTTAGTTTATGGTCATTTTTCACAGAAATTTTTTTGCTTCTATTTAAGATCATTTAGTTTAGACCTTCTATATCTTCAGTTTAAGGCCTTCTAGCCTGGTCCTTCTATCACTTTAGTTTAATGTCATTTATCTTGGAATTTATGTCACTTTATTTTAAGGTCATTTAGGTTGAACCTTTTTTATACTATAGTTTAAGGTCTTCTTGGTCAGACCATTGTGTAATATGGGGCTAAAACCCATGGATGATTCAAAACACTATGGGGAACTAAGTTCTTACATTGTGCTACAAGGTCTCATGAGGATTGCAGTTCCTTTCTTGTAAGGATAAGATACAATTAATTTATGGGTTAAATATCTTATGCATTGATATAATGGATAATAAAATGTTATCATCACTCTTTTACAAGGGACATATAATATTCATGGAATGAAATATGGATGAATGTAAAATACTGTGGATACTAGGACCACCTAGATAGTTGTATTGTGGGTGATATACATCACAACCCAAAATCTTCAGAATGTTAACATGGGATGGGGAAGACATGGTGGGTTTGTCCCATAACATTTTGAGATGTCCAGTTCCGCCTTAGTTTTGTTGGGTCTTACAGGGATAAGAAGATCCTCTCTTAAAAGGAGGTTATGCCTTTAGCTGGTGGGTTAAATCCCTTCAACATCTATAGTATGGCCATGAAAATATGATCTCCACTTCTCTCTATGGGTCATTAAATTTTTTTGAAGACTAAAACATTTATATGATGAAGTTGGGTATTGAAGGAAGGCTATCTAGGAAGGGTTCTGTCACCCTATGGAAATTTACATTTTAATGTGAAGCTTGATCTCTATTCCTTGTGGTTTCAAATCACAAGGTGTGGTCCATCAAAAGTTTCAATAGTGGAGTGAGGCATAACTTCTTTGAGAAAGGGTTTGAATCATGGTGATATAACATTAATGATTTTAAATCCACTTGAATAGTTTTGTTACAGGAATTGTAAATCATGTCCCACAAATATCTGGGTTTACTAGAGAGAATGAAATCCAATGGGTAAAGGTCAATTGTTCTTCTACTATCCCATGAGGTCAAAGAAATAACTCTTAGATTTTAGGGGGACCATCCTAGCTTGTGATTGTCCTTTTGGTAGAGTGGGTCCCTCTTAATAGTTTGTTATAGGGAGGTTATGTTAGCATATAATTCAATGGAATAAAGGTGGTTTATGATGAACATATTTTCCAAGAAGGGTTCAACCACCATAAAAGTCGTTTCACTTCCTAGTGAAAAAATTCTTGTGATGAGGAGATGTGACAAATCATTTCACTATCTTTTTCTTTGACCAGGAGGTCCATGGATCCTAGATTGGATTTTTATAGAGCCACAAATTGAACCTTATTAACATTATTCCTTATATATTTGATCCCTAATATTTCCTAAAACCTCAAAAAGGATGTGTTTAGAAAGAAATAACTCAACATTTTTACATGACGTCATTTTTGGTTTTTTAAACTAAAAAGTATTAAATATTTTTTTCTATCAGTTAGAGGTCATGAGATTTAGACCATTATAAGATAATATTTAAGGTCATACATATATGACCAAAGTGTGGTCATTTTATGGTTCTGAATCATATGGATATAATATTAGATATGTTACACAAGACCCTAATTAGGATATGCATTTTCAAGAATACCCCAACATCCTTCTGAGCAGGAGGGGGAAATGTAGTAAATCACAGTTAGAGTTCCCCAGGTCGTGGTAAATGATATGGGATAGTCACACTAGGTATGTCCTGTAACACCCTATGATGTTTAGTTCTTCGTCAATGATGTTAACATTATGATAATTAGAAGGATCTTTATATTGGATCAAGATTTCACTGGTTGGTTGGTAAAAATCCCTTCTGCATTAATAGCATAGCCAAAAGAGAGATCTATTTTTTCCTCTTGAAGTAAAATGAAGGGATTGTGGAAACCTAATTTATACAATATGTAAATTGTGTTATATGTATTTAGGTTCTTTTAAAATATAGTAGAATCATCCCATACTCTGGTTGACTTATGTATGTATCTTTTGGTCCTTTGATAAGGAATGAAAAATGGGAGATGGTCTTCCCGTTTTATCATCATGTAGTGGGTATTTTTTTATGTAGTTTTAGTGTCATGTGACCAAGACATTTTCCATATAATTTAAAAACATGTGGAAAGGGTGAATTCACATGAATTTTATAGTCTTGTTGAAATTTCATATATTTTGGGTAGTTGTAATGTCATGCGTCCAAGAAATTTTCCTTACAGATTAACATAATGTAGTATGGAAACACTTCGGTTATGTTTATCATCATATAGTATGAATTTTTTCCTTGATGATTAAGGTCATATGGTAAGGATTCACTTCCATTCAGTTTATCATCATGTGGTAAGGATGTATGAACTGATGTGAATGGATATAAATGTTGTTTTTGGGACAAAGGGTGAAAGTCTAGGCATCACTACGTATCTCATGAAAACTAAAACCAAACCACACATAGTTCTTTATATTTGTGATGTTTATCATCGTGTGGGAAGGAAATTGATCCCCCAGTGTGAAATGGTGGAATCGTAGTTGGGACCATGACTGGAATTATAGGTGTCACTATGTATCCCATGGTGATGGGAATCAAACCATACATAGTTCTTAAATGAGAAACTCTCTCTTCACCAGTTTGGCCCGTATGGAGGGGTGAAAATTATTTCCATTGATTATTGTAGTTTGACCTAATATTAGAGGCCTAGCTGTCACTACATAACCTATAATGATATTAATCAATCCATTCACTGTTCTTTAAGGGATAATTTTTTTTTTTCATGTGATAAGGATGAATATGGACCATTGTGAAAAGTGGAAATATTGTGGCTAGGCCCAATGATGGATGTTTGGGTGTCGCTATACATCTACAGAAAAATTATAATCAAGCCATAACTATTTCATGAAATACCATATAGTTTAACATGATGCGGTGAGGATGGTGGTTAACTAACATGAACTGATGTTAAAATTATAGTTAGGGAAAAGGGTGGATGTATGGGCATCACTATGTATCCCATGATAATGATAATCAAACTACACATAATTATGAAGAGACCTATAGTTGAGCGAATTGTGGTGAGGACTAATGGTGTGCCTTTGAAGGTCTTGTATTCAAGACCAAGAGAATAATGTTGAAGTAGATATGAATTTTTTGAATGAGGAACCCCCTAAAAAAATTCCTATGACCATTTGATCTATCCTTAGTGTGAGAAACAAGGAACCACATGGGTCCCATGTATAGGAATTTACGATAAGGAAACGAGTATTTTGTTTCATGTGGAAAATGGACCAAGTTATAGGATTGTGGTGTCCCTATGTATCTCATCAAAATGAGAATCAAGACATACGAAGTTCTAGGTAGCCATATAGTTTCATGTAATGTGGTAAGGATGTGGGTAAATCAGTGTGAATGAAAAAGGACATTTTGGATCCGTGAAGTTTTTGGTCAAGAGGTAACGACATTGGATCACCTGACGTGAATGAAAATTAATCTTATGGATGGTCCCAAGAATAGCAATTCAGGCTTCACTATGTATAATGTGAAAGAAGGATTCAAGACATAAATTGTTCTGATGAAACTGTGCAGTTTGGCATCATACAGCCTAGACGACCTCCATACAGTTTAACATCATGTCTTTAAGACATTCTCTATATATTTTAACATCATGTTTTTCGGAAAAATTATGGGGAATACTTTGATGTGGATTCCCTTGATGAAGATAGCTTATGCAATGTATTTATTGAGAAATATATCATTGTTGGGTGGTGTGACATGATCCCCATCCATGGTGGCTAGCGAATAGGATTCATTATGATAAAATTTATAAATTATATAGGGTCCTCCACACATGGGATCCAATTTTAGGGGCTTATTTCCCGATATCATTGCAGTTCTAAGAGCTATCACCAGTTTTCCATGAAAAATTTAACAAAGGAAAACATTTTTATTAACGACCCATGTAATCCAATTTAGATGGACTTTCATGTTCTGAAATGTGAATAATCTCTTCTAATATAGTCATTCCAATTCATCAATCCACTTTTCTGATTTCTCATCATCAGATAGCATAACGAAAATGGATATTCAAAGTTAATGTAACTGGAATTCTATGGGTAATTCTACCTCAGTCTCATAACCTAATCCATATGGTGTTTCCTTTGTGCGGGTGTGTTTGGTAGTACGGTAAGCCCATAAATAATTAAGGAGTTTATCTGTACAATATATCATATCCTTGTTCACCATATTCTAGTGTATTTTCGACAGAGTCTTATTGAAGGCCTCTATTTATCCACTTTCTATCACATGATAGTAGGATGAGTGATATGAATGAATATTATAATCTTTTTATAGCATCTTTAACTCCATCGAATACAAAGTTGTTTAATTTTCCATCAATATTGTGTAAGGGACTCTGATCATAGTGATGATATAGGGATTCATGGTGTTGATATTATTTTTTACCCAACATAATTGAGATGTATTGACTCAACCTATTTGAAAAATAATTCAATAGTAGAAAGGATATACATGAACTAATTAGTTGTGGTTGGGGTATATGGCCTCACAACATCCATCTCTAAAATGGAAAATGGCAAAGAATATTTAGCTATGTGTAGAAATTTCCGGGGTTTATGGATGATGTTTTCTTGAATTTGGCACATAATAAATTTCTTTTAGAACTCCTCATAGTCCCGTATCATTGTTTTCCAGTAGTATATCATCCACCTAATTTTATGGGATATCCTACATCCATATTGATGGGCGTTGTAGGATCCTACATGGACTTATTTCATAATGGATAAAATTTAACCTTAATTTATGAACCTGAGGATAATTCTATGAAATCCACATTCGTAGAGTACTTTTTTCTCATTTAGACCATCCTATGGAGTGAAGTTTGATGCTCAACGTTGAATATGTTCTCTTATGGAATGATTTGTTGGGAGAATCCAATTTTGACAATAACAAAGTATAGGATCCATATATCCAGGTGTGCTCATTGGTTCATCATGCAATGGGGTGGTTCTAAGCAGATTAGTTTCATCCACATGACATATGATAATTGATGAGACCATTTTTTAATGTGTGATATGAAATATTACATCATCATGATTAGGGGTGGCCCGGATGGTGACTGCATTAGCTAGTGCATCAGCATGAGAATTCTATGATCAGGGAACATGATGAAAAGTGGGATCAAAAGGGAAATATTCCATCAATCCCCTGACATAGATAGGGATGGGTCTATTTCATCCTATTTAATGGAATATTCATTATTAATCTAATTTATCTCCAATTCTTAATTCCCCAAAATATTTAAGTATGCTATGTATATATGTAGAGTTATTTCCAACCTAGTAATGAGGGCTTGGTATTTTACCTCATTATTAGTGTAGCCTTCAGATAGTGAGAAAGAGTAGGGCATAACTACTTTTTCTAGAGAGATAGAAAAAATCCCCAGACCACCATGATTAACCTTGAGGATTTCCATTTTTCATGCCGAATGGACTTCAAGACGCACAATCAAAGTGCATATCCCATGATCGGGGAGTTCCATGGGTGTAAAGTACATGTTAATCTGGGAGATCACTTCCCTATGGTTTATTTTCTATGGTAGGATGTGCTTCGAGGAAATTACAAAGGGAATTCCTTTTCAATGACTTCTGTAATATGAACTTGATTTCATATTACTACAGAATGAAAACCCATTGAATAATGTTCCCAATAAATAGAGGGTGATCAAGGATTTACTCGAGATCATCAATACAAGATACATGGTGGAATTTTTCTTGCTACAAGTAGCGCCTAAACATTTTCACTACAAATATTAGTGAAAAGAAGTTATTATAAACAATATAAAATATGGTCTTCGTACCTAGAATCAATTTTATGTGGTGGTAGAGACTACTATTACTCCCCGTATAATTTTTCTATGTGAGGAGGACGCCTAGTGAGTGTTACATGGCATCCACATATAATATGTCTATCCTCCCTTCCACCAGAGGCATAAAAACTGGTGAGTGTAGCAAATACTTTGTGATACTTTTGAAGGATATTTGAAATTAATCATCCCATGGGTAGGTGATTCCCTTAAACATTATCCTGGTGGAGGGGATATATTTTCTAGACAAAATGGATATGAAACGATGAATGTAGGTGAGGATACATTGGATTCTACTTAGTTATTTGAGATATTTGGGTGTGAAATTTTATAGGATAACACTTGTATTTTTAGCTCGACTTCAATGTTGTGATGTCATAGCATAAAGGAAAGTAAATTTCCTATGGTTACCCTGAATGTACACATCAGCAGATTCATCTTTAGACAGTGTTGTCACAACTTGTAGAATATTTTTTAGTGATCTGTGAAGTGATCACATTTCTGTCAGAATTTAACAACCATGTCATTGACATAACACTTAGATATCTATTCCAAAAATGGATTAAAGACATGAATCATGGTGAATTTATATATGGAACCATGATTCTTTAATCATAATTGAATGAACTGATAGTAGAAGACCCTTGAGGTTCTCGGAAGGTGGCATCTTCATCATCTTTGGGGGCCATCATGATCTGATTGTACCCCAGGTACCCATCCTGGATGTAAAGTACTTGGAATCCATAAATTTCATCGATCAATATTTGTATGGCATACAATGGGAAATATTCCTTTGGCCAATTCATATTAATGTGTCTGAAATCAATGAAAACCCTAATCAACATGTTCTTTTTTGTGATGGAGATGATGTTGGCAAGAAATATTGGGAATTTGACATCTTAGATAACATTGTCTTTGATAAAATTGTCAAATTTTACCTCTACATTGGTGGGTTGTGAGGGGTGTATCCCCTTGGATTTCAATTTGATGCCATGATTCTCATCCTTCAATCTGAGATGGTGCATAGCCACATCTTGATTCAGTTTGGGAATTTATGTATAGTTCCATGTGAACACATATCGATGCTTCCTCATAAATGCAATGTGAAAATGATTCTCTTTTAGAGGAATGGTAACACTAATCAAAGAAGACTATTGGTCTTCAATCACTCACAAATTTAATTTTCTAAGCTCATCTATATGTGTGGATACACCTTCCTTAAATTCGGGAGGGGCGTTCATGTGTTCATCATAATCCTATTCAATTTATGAGTTTATGAAGATATTTATAGGTCAATATAAAGATATGGGGGAATCACCATCACTATTAGGTTTGGGGGGGTATGAGAAGATAAATCATCCACACTTTCTATATGAGTCGTTAAAGAGAGATGTTGGTGCTGATTTTTTTTTACATTATTACTGAGGATAGAAGGATCGTGAATATATGGTAATGAATCAATTACTTAGACCATGTTTATGTGGAAAACATAATCTCCAATTATCATACTCTAGGGATTCATACGATCATAGTCCCCAAGAAATTGGGTGGTGAAACTTGTATTTCATCATTATCCATTGGTTGTTTAACTCCTTTTTGTAGAAATCTACATCAGCCTATGTGTATATGCATTTTTCAAATGTGGAATTATCACCATGTAGTTTGTTGACCTTATAATTAATGGGGTACCTAAGAAATTTATGGAATGTTAATGAAACCAAAAAGTGGATATGGATCTAGGGCCTTCTGAGAAGGACATTATATCCAGTGTCTTCCTAGATAACCATGAACTCAGTGGCAGATGTGAGTTCCCAAGATTTTGTTTCGACTTTGATCTTCCCAAGTGGTCTTTTCTCACATTTTTCATAACCCTGAATGGTCAATTTTTATTGGATAAATCTACTTTGCAATATTCATAGAATCATATTGTTTGTACTGGGACGATATTAATCCTAGAGCCATTGTCAATCAGCACCCAATGCGAATTGAAATTTCAGAGTCTACTCAAAACATATAAGGTCCTGATTTCCCTTGGATGTCCTCTTTATGATCTCGATCAGTGAAGGAGAAGGACAAATGAAATATGAGGACATAGTCTCAACTCGATATACCTCATCTACCATAACATTTGTCTTGAATTCTTGTAGGCTCCCAAGGTATTTAACAAGTGCCTCCATGCATTATTTTGAAAGGAAGATCACATCGAGGATTGAGAGATTGGTTGGGAAAATATCAAGCTATTCTATAATGTCATACTTTTATACTAGAGTTTGGTGATTCTTGTCATGGGGTTTCACATGGGAATGTAGTTCTGGATCTGATATGTCTAAGGTATAAGGACTTGGTTTTTGGACATAAGTTGAGGGAGTATTGCTACTAGTGGTGTAGGTCATGTTGGCATTCCCTATTTCTTAGGTTGATTGAATTAAACTCTCTCTAAGAAGTCGTACAATGCAATCATATTTGGTGGATACTGGAGGGATCTGAGGAACCTCTTTGACCCTTTTGATCCTACTAGAGTTCTTGACCATGAGTCTGAATGGTGTATATGTACTCTATGGGGATATGACTGGAATATTTTTTCTGAAAACATCCTCTCTATCCACTATATCCTTATTTTCAGTTCATGTGACCTCATGTTCCCTGATTATGTGTGGGAAAACTATATTCAGAATAATATTCATCATTGGACTGGGGGTATTCCACGTGTATCACATTTAAATATCCAAATATTAGATATTCATCTGATGATGATTCAATTTGGTGGGGTGGTTCTCATCCTGCAGATGTTGTAGATAAGAAATATGCAAGATTTAATGCTTGGTTTAGAGTAGAATATGACTCCTACTCCTCTTTATATTCCAGATTTTGGTGGTCACACACACTTTTGGGAGGCACATTTTATGTCTCCTTCTTTTGTGGTGGAGTTATCGCGAGTCTACACAACTCTTCCTTCAGAGCTGTGCGAGCTCGATCAACAATTGTTTGAGTTATCAAGTAGTCAAAATTTTCACATTCTTGGTCGGAACATTCTACAAATAGGCCTCTTTATCTAAATAGACTATATTTATGCAAGAAACCTTCTCTGGGGAGTTATCTAGGGTCACATGTCCAGATTCAACCACGCCTTGAAGGATGTCTTTAAAGATGAATAAATCCTACATATTATGACCTAGTATTCAATGGTAAGGTAATTAGTCTATATTTTCGGCGAGGTTGATTTCCTTTGGATTTTTGAGATGTGAATGTTTGAGATGGTTATTATCCATGGATGCTAAGAAACAACCAGAGAGTTATTCATTATAGATAGAGAATACTTTTTTCAATTGTTCCTAAAATCGATGGTGACCATGTTTTCTCTATACATCTGGTCGAGGGTGATTGTGTGGTTTTATCCTCTTGATAGGAGGTGTTGGGTGGTGCAGGACCTGCATGGGTTCTTGTATGGGTACCACAATAGGCTTGATAGTGACAGATCTAGCCTCTGCCCTACCAAGATTTTTCCCCTATGTTGCAGGCATGAGTTGATAATTGGACAGTGTTCACTCAATTACCAATTCAATATTTTGTTCCATTTCAAAGAATTAACAAAAACCACATGGATATTTCATGGGTATTAGGGGCATTTTCAACACATTGATGAGATTTTTATCACAAATTTGAAAAAATTTACTGAGATGGTGACGCTGAGTGAATATATTAAACCTTTCCACTATTCTTTGAAATTAGACACCCCCTTGTTCTAATGTTGTTTGTAGTTATTCTTATCAAAGATCATAGTTTTTCTCAATGTTTAACTAGATGGATTATGTTTCTGATGATGAAGTTCTTCCCATCTTGTAATAGTTCATGTCGATAGACTGTTGTACCATACAATGGTTGGGATAATATGAGTATGCACAAAACACCTTATATTTTTCCTCCTATTGATCTCAAGATCCCATAATCTACACATGTTGGGATACAATGTGTGTGAGATGTTTCTCTGGGTCACCTACATCGTTAAAGGGAGAGAATTTAGGGTTATCGCAGATGCATTGAGGTGGAGTATCAACCTCCAATTTTGGATATAGATTAATTTTAGGATGCATAGGTACACTTCACCCTTCCATGGATTCTATTCAAGTAGTGAAGGACAAGATGATGTTAATCAACCCTAGAGGTACTGATGTTGGATCTTCCTATCATCTGTAGGGATTGAATGCGGGATGATCAGGTGGTCCCACTTTTATGTCCTGATTATTCTGAATTAATCATATGACTGAACTATTTCCCTGATGAAGGAGAGCCAATCACCCTAATAGAGAGAATTCATGATCATTTTCGACTACCTCATTTATATAGACTAACTTATAGGATATTGAGTCAATATAACTCTCGGATACTGATATTACTGTAGGATCAATAATGAGAGGGATAAAATTGTTCTCTAGTTATAGATAATACCCAACATGTATAATTTCCATGAGTAGCTACTCATTGAGTTGTCATAAAGCTTGTATTTCACTCCCATTTTGTGACAACAGTTCCTCTAGGAAAAAAATTCAATTATTTTCATATTTGATCAGGATGTATCCATATCTTTTCATTTATATTTGACAGTATTATGCCACGGAGTTGACAATTTTTTATTTAGTGGTGCCATTTTTTTAATCCTTCTTTGGTTTTAGGTGCGTGAAACCTCATTTGGTGCTTCTAAATCACCCTTGTCTTGTAGTTAATTTTCCATTTTTGGCCCTCTATGTTCCGATCTTTAGTGATTTCTACAAGGTTGATAGTGAAAAAATTCATAGATGCATACAAGACAATAATGGTTCTTCTATAACTTTCAATAAAACATGATAATCTTCACTACCATCATTAGGAACATAATTTTAACCCCTAACCATATTGGGAGGTTCTGTATTGTGACCCTAGAGGGTTATGATTCCTTTTATGTATGCTCCTCCCATAATGTCCTATGAACAATGACTTTGACGGAGT
Organism: Viscum album; assembly: GCA_963277665.1. Classification (NCBI taxonomy): domain Eukaryota; kingdom Viridiplantae; phylum Streptophyta; class Magnoliopsida; order Santalales; family Viscaceae; genus Viscum; species Viscum album. The sequence continues at coordinate 491,710,817 of OY728160.1, forward strand.
TTATGATTATGGTTATTATATGGGACCCAAAAAATAGTGATTCGCCTTGTGGTGCGTGGAATTGGTGGGATGTCGACCATTTATTTTTTCCCTCCCAACCTAGAGAAGAATGGTTCTATATATGGTTATTAGGATGAGGAAAATTCCCCTAGAACTATGGAGTGGGGGTCATTTTGGGTCGGTATTGGCACATGTTGGTCACGTTTTTGAGGACTCAATGACTCCGTTCGGGGAGTTAATGATTATTGGGATGGATATAAAGATATAAATTCCCCCATCCTAGTGGGGTGTGGGTGGTATGGAATCACCACTTATTCTTCTAGGACCCTCTCAGGGGATGATAAACCTTGAGTTAGTGATTGAGATATAAATGTACCCATCTTAACTGGTTGGGGTTCTCCTGTGGTTGCCAAGGGTATGTCCTGAATACTCTTAGGAATTTATGATTTGAGGGGTGGAGGAGGTGGTAGATATTATCCTAGACCATGTGACAGAGTCCTATCCTAGATGGATATTATGGAAGCTACTATTGTGGCCCATTTTATGTGGCATAGCTGTGCTCACCATGGAGCTAGGTGTGATGGAAGCCCATGATAAGAATTATTTTTTTCACGAGAAGCTATCTGGATGAACAAAACTTCATTCTGCATGTTAAAAGTTGTTCTTATTTCTTTGAGGGGCTCAGTTTGATGTCATTTTTCCATCCTCTTCGTTAGTTCTTCATGACTGGGCACTAATGAAGTGGGCTAATTTTATTTTAGTGACCAACTAGCCAACGCGTTGCCTGGTCCCCTGATTTCTCCAGAGGCTATAACATTTAAGGAAACTAAATATGAGGGGTTATATTGTTCCAGGGGTTATGTAAAATGAAATTCTCCGTACATTCTAGATCTTCAAGCATGGAAGTGTTATGTGGATTCATATATCATCTTTTGATGTTTTATTGATTAGTGGCGGCAACAAGTTGCAGATTTGTGCTCTAATTTTTTAGTTTTGGATTTGGTGCCATGGAGATAGCATCTAGGTCAATCTAACTACAAACTATCATAATTATTTGAAGGTGAAATTCATATCCTCGATAAGAGAGATACTAATCTTTAATTAACTATCAAGTATCCCACATATTACATCTTGGGTATGGAATGAAAACCTTTCTATATCATCTACTACCTAATATCAAGAAGTAGTGAGAGTCAAGAACATGATGAGAATATTTTTTTAAATGTTGGGGATGAAGCCTCAATTTGTTATTTAAATCAAATACCTCTTTAGACTGGGTAGAGGGAGACCCATTACAGAGCCCGAAGGCCCAAGACCAAGTGGCCTGAATACAAGGCTTGAAAGCCCATTATTTGGCCTAAAAGACCCCTCGGTGAACAGTATTACTACAGTACCCATGCTGCTACAGTCCCCGCTACAATACAGCCGCTGCTACAGTACCTGCTATAGTCCCTCCGCCGCTACAGTGCCGATGCTGCAACAGTTCCACCGCTGCTACAGAACTGCTATAGTTCCATGCTATAGAACTACTACAGGGGCCCAAAAAATCTCCCTTCCCTAGATTTGATCCTGGGTATTTTGGAAGCCAAGCATAAGCCCGTAACACTAAGGTGCAGTCTCCTTGGCATGATGGGAATATTGTTTCAAGATTTCTCTCTCTATATGTCAATGGTGGTCTCTTCCTCGTTAAACTTACATAACTCCATCCAATTGAACTGTAGAATATGCCTCTAAAGGTCATATGCCGATGAGAGTGGAGTGTTTCTATATGTTGATGGAGAACCTTATATAGTTGACCCTGTAGTCTTGAGAACCTATTTATATGACAGTGTTGGATTTTTGGACACATATATATATAGAGGTTTCTAGGAAAGGGGAGGATTTATTTTTCTGTGGGTGGTATTTTCTTGTGGTGGTAGAAGATGATGGATGTTAAGAGTAGGGTCTATGTGATCCATATACACACCACCACGAGGAGGAATATCATGATAATGTAATTCTTTCGCTTCCACTTCTATAGAAGAGTTAACGGACCCTCAAGGAATTGGGAATGTTTCTTGAATGACCTTAAGGACACTGGCATTGAGAAGATTATGAATATGGTCCATGTTCGGTGTCATGGTTAGAATATACCCACCAAACTTTTGGGATTGTGCAGGGATATGAGTCTACTATGTGATAGCGGTCGGAACATGTATATAACCATCTAGTGATATGATAGTATGATACCACTACTGAGAAGTTGTTGGAATACAACCATAACATGTCACATTATTGATAGTGATATGAGCCTATCTTGAGGCATGTTCGATTCTCACTTGGTGAGGCTCAGTCAGGCGGGGAGTATGAACCCAATCAAGATCTATTGTTATATACTGCTAATCTAACTTGTCAAGAGTATGAGACAACCCTGAGTCATTGGCCACTCTCACTTGGTGGGGCCTGATCCGAATAGACTTATGATCCTAGTCTTAATATTCATTCCACATCAGAATATTCTAACAAATCTATAGAATGGGATATGTAATATGATTCTTCTCTTGTGTTTCCTTGGAATGAGGCTAGCATAGTCATCTACAAGTGAAATTACAAACATGTTCCTAGCATCTGTGATCTGCTAGAATATTCCAGGCATATTTGCTAATAAAAATATGTGTATCTCTCAAAGATTTTCTCATTCTCACTTGGTCAAAATCATTCACAATAAGGATATATTCCCGATCCTGGGCCTTTAAAGTATGCTGCTGGAATTCTTCGATATGAATATGATAATATCCAGAGGCTTGTGCCCATCTCAAGTGGTGATCCCTAGCCAAAACAGGGAGATGATCCGGATCATGGGCCTCTGGATTATGCCTCTATAATTCATTAAAAGTCTTTTTCCCTTAACCGGAGGCCTGTCCCACTCTCATCTGGTGACCACCAATTGGAAAGGGAGTATGAGCCAGTTCTGATGCCTCATCTTTTATTCGAATATTCAAATAATCCTCTTGTATGGTAGCAAGAGTGTGCTCTTTCTCTAGTACAACCGCTTATTCATGATGATCAAATTATTGAGCTTCCATAGATGTAGGGATAAAAGTATGAGTCTATCCGTTAATCTGAAATAGTACTAGAATATGTCAGTGAAGCTCTTCAGTTGTTGCTAAAATATATTGGACTTTTAGAAAAGTGTGTTCAGTGATGTAAGCCTGCTCATTTTTTCATCTCCATTATGCACTGATAGATGTTTTCAATTGAAGAAGTTATATGTTTTTTATTTTTTCTTCCTTGTTCCGTCAGATTATGCTGATGGAATTAATTCATTAGAGTGTGGATATGTGCCTCCCCCATTCTTGCTATGGGAATATTCCCAAAAAATATTTCTGATATGGAAAGGATATGATCCTTACTGCGAGTTCCTACAATAGTATATTTGCAGGAATTCTCCTAGGACTAGGGATATGAGACCTCTCTTAGATATCCAGTGCCTTCCCCCCTAGATGAGCCTTCTTTACTACCTATTCATGAGTATTAGAGGTAAAAACAGGATGGGTGGTACCCCCATAATAAGACTAGTAGGTACCGTGGGGATGATGCTAGAGATGGTGGTTGGAAGGTTCCCTCCTTGGTGGAAATTGGACTTAAAATGAACCCTATTTAGCCTCCTAGTCCACCTTCATTAGATATGGAAGGTGGACGTTATCATGATTCATAGCTAAGCTCCCAATGTGGTTGGTTGTAGCAATGTGGGCTACTGGCTTTGTAGAAGTCTTTATCGGGCGATGAGGATATTCCAGCTACCATGAATGGAGAGCCTCATAGGTAGCTTCCATGGTCGGGATTGTACCATGTTAGTGGTACTCCCAAAACAACATATTTTATAACTATCATTGGAGATGTCGAGAAGGTGAGATAACTTTGTAACCAGTAGGGGTCACATCTGTAGAGGATTTATCTAAACGAATGTTGGATAATGAAGACATTTCCTTGGTTTGGGATACTATGATGAGAGAAATATATTAATTCACGCAGACAATAATGGATAAAGTTAACGATTTTTTCTATATCATAGGAATAAAATGCTTAATCAGAAATGTATGGTTAACATAATTATCCTAATTTCCTAATTTGTCCATTTTGTTTGCATGGAATTTTCAATGAAATGATGGACCTACAGGAATATCAGTTACAAAAGATAATCAATATGTTCATGCCAGTATAACATCTTTGTTTTTATAGTATTTTAAAAAATAGTGTCCGCATAGATGCATGTTGGGCCTATCATTTTTGTTTTTATATGGGGGAAAACATAATGGATTGATGGATTATAAACCAATTGTTTATTATTACATAGTTTAATGTTGGTTTCACCATTTTTATTTGCATATGTAGACGTCAAAATACACTCAAGGGATGAAGGTGGTTTTGGCACGACAAAGAGAAGACATATTTTGACCCGACAATCCGTTCTAGGGGGCCAGGAAGAGCCATGCGAAAAAATATCAGGTGTGCGTGAAAAAAATCTCTCATGTGTGGTAAATGGCGAGATCCAAGAAAGGTTTCCATGAATGTGCACAAACTTCCGCGCCGCGTGCAAACTTCCGTGCCACCGACCATGGGTGGGAAAAGTTGTGCGCGCCGCCACCACGTGGATGATATTTTTCACTGTCGATACTGGATCGCCAACTTTCATGCGGACCTATTTCCATGTGGATCGGGTGACCCCGAGCGCCTATAAATAGAAGGTTTCCCCTTCATCTTCTGACGGTTGAAGAATATGAACCGTCCCCTCTGTGAAAAATACTCCTCTTTTGTGCGCAATAGATGGCTTTCAGGTACCGGTTTTTTCCTGACAAGTCACCCCGAGGTCCGTCTTCACGTGAGACCACTCAGGCTTAACCCTCTCCCAAATCCCTTTGAGTCACATCCCCTAAGCGTAATCACTTCCAATTGGGTGGAATCCTTTCTAATTGCGCACAAGCACTTCCAATTGCACAGAATATCTTCATGTTGCATGCAAACCTTATGCCTAGCGCACAATCTCCTCTATTTGCACACAAAACCTCGACCCCCATTTATACGCCCAAACTATACAATTGCATGCCTACTCGGGCTTTTGCATGCAAGTGACCCAATTGCACATTGACCCGTCCTTTTCCGCGCAAGTGGCTCAATTCTGTGCTGACCTAGTCTTTTCCATGCAAGTACCTCAATTACGCGTCGACTCCGATTTTTCCGTGAAATTGTTCCTTTTACATGCAAGCCTCCCTCCTTATGTTCATTTGTTCAATGTCTCTCTTCCGGAAATCATTTCCGGGTGCCTCCTGCATCCAAAACATCTACGGCACACACCATTTTCCCATATGAACATCTAGGCTCATATGAAGTAACTTTAAAGTCCCTTGGGTGGTTTTTAACATCGTGTGGCTTTGTCTCATGCTTCTTCGCATAGGCATGCTAATGGATATTGCTTCGTCTCATAGCCACACTAATGTGGACCCCCAGTGGGATCACCTCAAGACACCACCTGAATATGGAATTGCATGTCCCTTCTCTTCACCAAGGTGTTGAAGGTGTCAGTTATTTAAGTCCTAGGGATGCGGAATGCACCCACCTCGTCTGAGATGCAGGACATTAACCTACCAAGCGCCATTGTCCTCATCACATGATGTTAAACTGTAACCTCACCCGGTTCCTCACATGCAGGGTTCCCTGTCTCAGACATTCTCTATTCCCACTGGTCTCCACTGGAGTGAAATCATTCCTCACATGGAATGAAATCCTCTTTTATCGGAGTGGTGTCTATCCTCGGGGAAAGGGAAACCACCCTGGTGTAAGCCCCTAAATTTCCTTGAATGAGGTAGCACCCCTTATCCTCCTCTCTTCCTAGGATCCAAATCCCTCTCCTGCTGGGTTTTGTCACCACTCGGGCCTCCCTCCTGGAGTAAGTCCCAATCTCAATCGCTTAGGCTGCTAACCACGTGTAAGCCACTATTTCCTCTTTGGGTGGCCAACTATGCATGGTCCCAGTCTACTTCCCACGGATGCACCATTCGTGTAGTCATCGTCAGGAATTTTTTGTCTCTTATTTCTCACACAGAGAATGACTCAAGTGGGTTTAGAGCCCACATCGACCATTACATCCTAACCGGGCAACCTACAATGTAAACCCCACACCCCATTAACGAACTATGAGGTATTTGATCCTTGTCTCCTTGATAAGGTATGTAGGAATCCTCCCTGAGGTTCAATCCCAACAGTAGGTCATTCTGACCCCCTTCACGTTAGTTCACCAAACTCCAACTTGAACTACGTGGTCTTTGATCCTTTCCAAGGAAGGGTGCGTAAAAAGTCTCCCTGATGTTAAAGCCCAATACCTGGCCGCTCCGACCTCCTTCACTTCGGTTCACCCACTCCACCTGAACTACCTGGTATTTGATCCTTACCAATGCAAGGTATGTAGGAAGTCTCCCTGAGGGTCAATCCCAATACCTGGTCGTTCCAACCCCCATTCATGTTAGTTCACCAACAACTCAAGCTGCCTCAGAGCGAAATCCCCTAAATGATCCCATTCACAAACTACGAGGTGGTTGATCCTTGTATCCTAGATAAGGTAGGTAGGAATACCCCTTGAAGTTCAAGACCAACACCTGGTCATTCTGACCCCCTTCATGTTGGTTCACCAAACCCCAACCTGAACTATGTGTTCTTTGATCCTTGCCAAGGCAGGGTACGTAGGAAGCCTTCCTGAGGTTCAAGCCTAATACCCGGTCACTCCGACCACCTTCATGTCGGTTCGCCCCCTCCCCTGAACTATGTGAACTTTGATCATTTCCAAGGCATGGTACCTTGGAAGCCTTCATGAGGTTCAAGAGCACCATCCATCTAAACCTTAGGTCCTCATTCGCGTCGATCCACCGACCCCCATCCCATATGAACTACGTGGGTTTGATCTTTGTCTCCTAGGCCGGGTATGTAGGAATATTCCATGAGGATCAACTCCATCCAATGGTAAGCCGTTGTGACCTCATCCAGTTGTAAGCCTATATGACCCCATCCAACGGTAAGTTGTTGAATTCCCCAATCAGCGGTGACCCATCGTTAAACCGAACTACATGGACATTGATTCCCAACCACGGGGATACGTAGGAGGTCTCTTCGAGACTGAATCCCAACATCTCTGTCATCCTTGGGTCGACTCTATCTCATCTCCACCTACTTCATTAAACCCTCCATCATCCATCCTAATACTTACCCGGGCCGCCACATCCCGGTGGGATCATGCAACCACATTCCCCATTCCCCTCAATAACAATCGAGAAGCTAGCCACATGTTGGCCCCAACATCAGTGTTCCCTCCAGGGGTTCCACCCATCTGATCCACTCTAATTAGTGTTCTGATTAGTCTGATCTATCTTCACTAGACGTTAAACCTACGACATACCCTATGTTAAACATGGAAAGCTGAGGAAAACCTAACATACATGACTATGTCATTTGATTCCCCACATTCAATGTGGGATGCCTCGGGCTTCTACGCCCTCGAGAAGCCCTATAATAAGGCTAAGAAACCCAGACGCGCCAGTGTCCCAGCGTCCAGACATGCCAGTGATGTCCAACATGACTACACCCCTGACTGAAGGTTAGTGGCCTAACCGGACCCTTTGGAATGTCCCAACAGAAGCAGTGTAATTGAATGGTGTCCATGAAGATAAGGCATTAGGAAGAGTTTCATGAACAATGTCTTAAATCTAAAAGGGATATCTAGACTAGGTGACTAGTTCGGAGGAGGAATCCATGGAAGGAAGAACTGAAATCCCATCATCCCATTTCAATCAAGGAGTGAACATCCCTGAACAAGGAATGGATGCCGACCGCCTTTGGAAAGCAGGAATGTGGGGCAACAAACAGCACCGACGTTCCCCAACGAGACGAAAGCACGCGCCCCAGCCAAAGCATCAAAAACAGAAATGGTGAACCCGATGTGAATTTCTTCTCCTCAACATGGAGATTAGTAGCATTCGAGAAATCATTGGGTTAGCGTGCCACCAAATCTAGCTATCTAGCACAGGGTCCCACCATGAAAATAACGGGCCTGGCATGAAACTCAAGAGAAGTTGTGGTAGTAGAACGTTGGACATCCTAGTCTACAACATTTTCAACGATGACCCCTCTTACCAGTCATGGAAGATGGGATGGCGCTCGGGTACTGGTTATCGATTCCTTTTTCTTCTAGCACTGATGAGTTAATCTCCCTGTTTTCTGAAACAAAGTCATTGCACCCGGAACTCGATCACCACCCACCCACCGACGCAGGGATAGGGGAAGTGCCAATGCAGTAGTCCCGTGAGGCTCTTCCTCTTCTGCAACGGCCTCTACACCCCTGACCAAAGGGTTCCCATGCCCCATCTCCCCACTTGAGGTTGTTCAGCGGAGGGTGATTAATGACATTGTACGGTGGTATGAGGACGAGGGTATTATACCAACTCAAGATATGGCCCACTTGGATTTAGAGGTATCTGCACCTCATCGTCAATGACACCCCCAAGGGTCATGCCGGGATCCACTGCTTCTCACTCCAACATATAACTGTTTCGGGATCTTGTCCCTGGAATGCTTTGATTTCTCCCTACCTTACGATGATGAGGTAGGGGATATCTGGGTCAGCCCAGGTGGTATCCCATTCCAGGGGCTCCAAGTAAGGGCTCCCATCAGGAAATGTTAGTGCCGCCACCTAGTCTTACTAGATGAGGAGCAGGTAAGACATGTACCTGTACCACCGGCTCCGGTCCGTCTAACCCGATGCCAGCGTCAGGCGCAAGCCGAAGAGGACATCCGCCAAGGGGCGTCAACATCAGCAGCTAATATGGCCCGAGCCACCACTAATTCATACCACCAACTATTTATATATGATGAATAGAGAAATTCATACACCCAACCTGGATCAAGGCCCCAACCATCCCATGGACAGGTTGGGTCGACTCTCTTGGCTTCCAGCATAGGTAGTGGCAGCCACTGACTAACTCGTGGCAACGACACCCAGTATGGAGGTCCTCCCCGTACCACTACCATGGAGAATGCGGATCTTCCCCGCTTCCAATATCATCATGGAGGTCCTCCAAATTGCACATTCAATCAAAATGAGGGTCCTCCCTATGCAGGTGACACTCAGTATGGAAGTCTCTCCTATACCCACTACATTGGAAATGGAGTCATTCCTCTCGCCATATACTTTTGGTATGGGGACGTTGCACATCTGGTCACTCTTCAATGTGGGGACCCTCCCTATGTCCTTGTAGTAGTTGGAGGACGTCCTCCTCACCCCAGTAATCAGAGGAGTAAAGGTCGACTTCGCCTCACCAGCACCTAGCACGGAGGTCCTACCCGTGTTAGGATCAACTAGTACAAGGCTCCTAATCATATTGATGTCACCATGGGAAACAATCATGGAGGTCCTTCCCATGCTCCTTCCAGTTCCAGCGGATGTCTTACCTACTCCCTAATTACCCATAGTGGTCCTCCCCATGTCCCCTTTGATATCTGTCCTGGTACTCTTCGCGCCCTGGCTTACTCAGGCGGGAACCCTCTCTGCCCCAGCACCAGTACGACCAAAAAGCCTTCTCCTGTCAAGAATATACCCTATCCCAAAGAGCCATATAGGGGTTGGAAGGTGGGTTGTCTCCACTATAAGAGGAAATTGGGGAAGGTCCAGACAGATATCAAACCAGTCTTGTTCTAAAACTCTATAGTAGAGTACGATACAGTGCATGAACCCTCCCCTCACTCCTCCGAGTCAAGGGCTGATCCCGGAACAAGGCACATCAGCAAAGTACTCCCAAATGTGAGGTCCATAATATTCCCACCTCCCTCCATATGTATATCCATGAGGAATAAAATTTGGATCCCCCACAGGTTTTGGTTATGCAATCACCATCATCGTCACCAGAATCACTCACTACCTCAACTAGAGATCACGAAGAGCTATTCTGGTGACCAATGGCGGGAGAGCAGCAATGCGACCTATCGCCAGTAGCCCCAACCCCTACGCCAAGAACTACAACTGTTATCCCATCCTACCACAATGTGGTGGATATGTCGCTACACACTTCAGTGGGAAACCTGAGATTCAGTGGCCAGTCATCCCGTTCACTGTATTCCCCACCATCCAGCATGTTATCCCAGTAGTCTGCCTCAGTACCGCTTCTAGTTCCTCCCCTTACTCCAGTTGAAGAGTGGGGTAATGATGGCCCAGAACCTGAATCCACGCCGAGGATCTTATAGAATATCCCTGTAGTGGACCACATCCTCGAGATGTTCTGGCCCGTGGTAGCAACGAATTTCTCTGCGTCGGAATCCCTCACCCTATAGAGAGTTGAATGTTTCTGCCAAAACGTTTGGGTGATGCACTTCCACCTTCTTCATCAGCATGTGGTTTATCCGAGAATCCAAAATCATTTTGAAGACAGTGTCTAGAAATGTTGTCTAGTTGATTTAGCCGCACTCCCTATGGCCCAGCGCCCTGAGTCACCAGGTCACCATAGGGCCCTCCAACAACAATGTGTTCATATTTTCAAGGTACTCCACAAGATTATCAAGGAGCCTTCCCCCACCTACAAATCCCTGGATGGGGGCAGTATGCGGCCCTCCTCTTCAGTCCTATTTGACGAAAACTAGGATCTCTAGGAAACATTGTGTACATGACCCTAGTTAAGGTCACGGTCAACATGACCACCCTATCGAAAGAGGAAAACGAGCTGGAGCTCGTGGATGGGGACGTTCCCCCAGAAGACATTTCACAGCTACTGGACCCCTTGGAGAGGGTTACTTATTGAAAGAGGAGCCTTCTGGGTCTACCTATGCCCAACGAGGCATTGTTCCTTAGCTGAAATCATAGTAGGGGTAAAAATCATCTCGAAGCCTCCAAACCCTCCGACCCATCCAGCTCAGTGAAAAAGATGGGGGAAGACCCCGAAAAAGCCGTGTTGTGTTAGCAACTTGCCGAACATAAGAATTTGGTCGATGACCTCCTATATGAATGGGCTATAGAGTGATGTCTAGACTATGATAATCCTAGGCCAGGGCAGTAGGGGCAGGAACAAATTCCACTCATCGAGCTACCTCTAGGTGACCCTGGCCATCCTGCCCCCATGGACAGGGTTGAAGCTGAAACTTACAGCTAGAGGTCATAGTATGTCTTTCCAAGCCCTCCGGAACAGCGTGACAATCCAAGGGACCCATCTTGTGTTCCCCCATCTACTCAAGGGTCGTGCCACCAGCCACTCCATGAGCAGCTGGGCATGCTTACCAGGTTGAAGAACCTGCCAACGCACTCATGGTTCGGGATCCCCATCAAGACAGGGATCCCTTCCTAGATGATCTAATGGCGGCACTCATTGCCCACCTTGAGGTGTTAGAAATGCGACAGGTGAAAATCCCACCTGATTACAATCCATATCCAGCATGGTTGAATGATATGTCGGAACCTCTGAGTTTTGGGAATCCCGCCTTTTCCCCTTCAATGGGACAGGAGACCCACCGCAGCCTCTAGACCACTTCACCTCTAGGTGTGGGCCCATGTTAGGGACTCCAATGTAGTAGGAGGCTGCCATGATCCGATGTTTTGTTCAAACATTGGAGGGGAATGCGTTAGTCTGGTATAGCCAGCTCTCCATTGGATCAATAACTAGAGGGGAGGACCTCTGTAGGCAATTCTTCTACCAGTTTAGCTTCACAAAACTAAAAACGATTATCGCAGACCTCTTAAAGTGAAAGAAAAGGCTTGATTCATGCATTTACGACATTGTCGCCTGGTGGAAAGGACTCACCTACACCCTTGACATTCCACTGACCTAGGAGAAATTACTGACGATGTGTGTGGGAAATGTTAAGACGGAAATGGTTCCCTCTCTGATCACCCATATCTACCCTGGAGGATTCCGAGACTCCTCTAATAAGGCCCAGTGCCTGGAATAAGCCCTAAAATAGGTCTGACAGGCACGTTCGTTGCCTCCTACAATTCTTGTGATGTGGGTAGTCAGAAACAAGCCTGCCACAATGGCCCAAATAGAGGCCCTCAGACAACTGTAATTGTTACCAGTGGAGCTGCCTCTGTAACCTCGTAGAGGCCCGCCCCCATAGGCATAGCCTCCATCCCAGCAGTGGCCCCCTCATAATTGGAAGGTGCCCCCGGGCAATGTGATACCATCACCTACGTAGGACAATACTACCCTGCCTCCTCGATAGGATCCTTCAGCCCCCCGTCAGGGTAAGGCTCCAAGGGCCCCCTTTCCGGAAAAAAGAAACCGGAGCTACTCGTTCAAGGATAATCAAGTCCCTAGATATTTATGATGTGCCTTTGAATAAGGGATTGTGTGTTTCCCTGAGTACCGAAGGCCAGAAGAGGTGAACCTCACTGATCTTCCCAACTACTGCCTTAATCACCAGATCCTAGGGAACACCCTCAAGCAGTGCTCTGTGTTCAAAGACTGGTTTCAAGACCTATTCGATAACAACAGAGTCAAGTTGGGGCTGGCACCGACACAAGTGGCATGTGTTTTCGTAAGTCCAGATACCAACAACGATGATGAAGGTGAGTGGCAGTAGGTTTATAACATTGGGCCCTAGAATTATGATGACTAGATGGATCAAAAAATACTCGCTCGTGCCCATGGTATCATTTATGAATGCTTGAATTGACCATAGCCTTTAGAAGCCACAACCACCACTTCTGCATCTTCGTCTCAGCCGGCCTATTACCAGAACATCAAACACCGATGACGCAAGGGAAAGCAAAGTCCGCCACCGATGTCATAGTCATCCCATACTCTCAGCGACTTAATGCCACCAAAGATGGATATTCCACCCAGAATCCACCTAGAAGTGGATGACTCTTCGAGTGATAGTCAAGGGTACACTTCGGTTAACACCGTGGAGTTGGTAAACCCATACATGAATTTCGACGATAGGGAGCACCCGACAGATCTCCCCCAACGTCCCCAAATGACGCCAACGTTGTTGGAGCCGGCTCCATATGGGTCATCAAGACACATCAGTTGGAACTTCTAGCCAGGTCGTGCATGCCACTAAGACCAAACAGTAGGACCATGGTAGAGCTCAGCATACGTAGCCTCCCCATCTGGTGTCATCAGGACTGCCTCCACCGCCGTTTGTGCAACAGGATCAGGCAGATCCACCACAACCATGCCGCGAATAGCCACGCCCTACTACAGGCTAGCCTAAGTCATTCGGCCCTCATCCGGTATCCACTCTGCAAGCTCCGACTAGTGAGTAGTGGGATATGCCCAGCACCAATCTGCCACCAGTCTAGCCAGCAGGGGCCATCGTACCTCCAATCATAGAATGGTCTCTTGTAAGAATAATTTCACACCGGGCACAGATGTATGATGTTCTCAAGAACCTTGCCAGCATCCCAGAAAGTATTTCCATCCTCGAGGCCCTTCGCCTATTGGTAGATATGGGTGATGCCTTTATTGTGTCTTTAAGAAGTCCCCTTGAGTTTGAGACAGAGGTAGAAGCTGTAGAGGCATTTCATACAGAAGTGATTGATAATGTTGAATTCCATGCCATTATCTCATTCTCCAGAGAAGATGAAGGTTCTCCCATACAGGGGAACATTTTCCCACTGTACATAACCAGCCAATTCAATGATGTGGAGGTTCACTACTGTCTTTTTGACACCGGCTCCAGGACAAACGTTATCCCAACATGGACACTGTGGAATATGGGGTTTTTGAAGATGAATTGACTCCCACCAACCTGAAAATCCAGGGATACGACAAGACAGAGCAGACCCCGGTCGATAAGATTCTTTTGAAGAAACTGTTCAGTGGATTAGATGCCAGTACCGAGTTAATGGTTTTCTCCCAATACACCATGTACAATGCATTGATGGTCAGACCATGGCTCCACCTGCACGTGGTGGTTCCCTCGTCGTATCACAAGTGCCTCAAGAACACCCTAAATGGTTGAGTGGGAATGCTCCAAGGTGATGTGTCTCCTTTTTCCTCTTGTGAAGCCCACAAACTAGATTCTGACTATTATAAGATCAAGGACAAGCAAATTCAGGCTAGTGAGGTTGAACCCATTTTGGTTTCAACTAACCCCTGGGCTGGACTTTATGACTCCTACGTCTTCCCGATCCATCGATTGGAGGCCACAACCCCCGATACAGGGTAATGTTTTGTTGTCTCTGGAACAATGGGGAAGAATATTCTTAGGTCCAAGCAATGTCGGTAGATCAAATTGTACTCCAATACAAATCAGGCTCAGGTGATCCCAGTTCCTCCTACCCCCATAAGGTATCAGGATGACTGCCCCATGGCAACGAAAATATATCATATGTGCCTCTTTCACTAGGATAAAATTAACTAGATAAATTCAACATGCCAATATTTCTTTGATATCATTAAGTGTGGCCCCTTGAGATGAATACCAAATGAGATTGTATCGACAACCTTCATTATTATTGTTTCAGAAGCACCAGAATCTCCTGATGCAGTGACCACTGCCGCTCAGGCTGGTACCAGCCTCTCCTTAGAATCTATCGACCCATATGAATGTCCTCCCACAGGGGATACCTCCTCCGCAAGTGAATAATAGGATTTGGAGGATGCTCCCCCTACCTTTGAAGAGGGCATTTCTACCTCGGTTGATTAGTTGGTACAGGTAAAACTCGGTAGTGAGGCCGATCTGAGACCTATATTAATCAGTGCCGCCATGTCACTCTAGGAGCAGTAGTGGTACATATACTTCCATAAACAACATAGTGATGTATTCACCTAGATCTATCATGAGATTCCAAAACTAGATCTTAAGGTAGCCATCCACCACCTCAGTTTTCCTTCAAATCATTGCGGGTTCAAGTAGCCTCCTAGAAAGATGCATGTAAGAACCCAGATCTTCTTTTCAGGTACGCCTTTCATTTTTCTGGAGTTTTTGAGAAAAATGAACTTTCTTGAAATTTTTTATGTACACACCATGTACTTTCTGAGAACACATCGTGTACCCTTCTCCGGCTCGATGTCGTGTGCTGGCCGTGACCGGGCCACACACACGGTGTGTAGGGTTGACGTGGAGGCCAAATTTGGAGGAGTATGGAAAGGACCCAGAACATGCCATGTACCCTAAAAGTACACTCCGTGTACTTCCTTTTTTTCACTAAATGAACTTGGGTCGCTCCTGATGCACAGAAGCGTCTCCTTTTAGGTCTCGTCCACTCGAGAGCTACCAGTACGGTCGGATCTTCGACAAGCTCCCGCCTCTCCGTCCGACCTACGTTCCAGCCACCGTCGATTGTGTTGGAAGCACAACAGTGAGTTTTATGTTCTACTTTATCCTTGTTTATTGATTCCTCCTTATTTCCATGTTATCATAGGATGAGAATTTGGTGCGTTTTCTCAGATATAGGTCGTTATAAGGGGAATTTGTCATTGCAGTTCATGTATATTGATCTTCTGGGATCGAGGTAGGTGGTTTGTGACTTTCTATTGAATGTTGATGATTATTTTGTGAAAATTCCATAAATTAACTTGGGTGGGGAATTGTGGGTTTCAGGTTTTTCCCCTACTGTTTGCCTGCTTTTCTTGATTGTTATAGTAGTGGTTTATGCTTGTGAGTAGGGTAGTTTATTTTATGCTCAGGTTTTTTTGCTATGCTTGTTCTGCCAGTTTGGTGTTTTTCCAGTTTCCATGCCTAGTCGTTGGATAGTGGAACTGTTGATTTATTATGATGTGGAGCCTTATAATGATATCCAAGTAGTTCATGAGGTTTACTTGGACGATATACGGGCGATGAGCATGTTTAGTTTCACGAAGGGCTGTGAGAACCTAGAGTAGTAGACCAAAGGTAGAATTGATGTTAGGGCTTCTCCATAGTATCTTTTAATACGATGCGAGACCACATGGGGAATTGACGATGAGTGCTTCCTCATAGAGTCTGTAGTTCCTCGACGCGGGCCACAGGGGGAATGAGACATTGAGTGCTTCCCCAGAGATCCTTTAGTACGATACGAGACTATAGGCGGAATTGACAGGGAGTGCTTCCTCAGAGAGTATATTATTAATTCATAGCTGAACCAGAGGGGTGAGACTGTGTGTGCCTCCTAGAGGGTTGTAAGTACTTATAGGTTGAAACATAGGGGTTAGGCTGTGAGAGCTACCTAGAGGGTTACCTGTTTTCTTCTTGTTGGTGGCTGTTTACTTGTGTACATTATTTGTTAGGACTGTGGATTGTAGCTGCTTGTTCTATCTTGTTTACTACTTCTTGTTTTATTACTTCCATGTATTCATTGACTATTAGGCACAAATCTTTGGGTGATTTCCTATTGGGATTGTATCTCACACCCTGTTTGGGCCATTATTTTGGGCCCAAACATACTATGTTTCTGTAGGTATAGATATGGGAAGTTCCCTTCTACTTCAGGTTCTTGATTGCACTGGAGCTGGAGTGCATGGGACCAAGCCGAGGCCTGGGATGTTGAGGTGTTGCTCACCTGTTTTATTTTGTTGTTGCTTTAGTACTTGTGTTCAGTTTTATTCCATCATGTTGTTGTGTTTGCTGCTTTCCTTAGATACTTGTACATGATGCATCATTATCATCATTGTTATATCTATTCCTTGCATCTGCTGTTTGGTTTCTGTGTTATGCGTGTTGTTACACCTTCTACTATTGACTGTTGTTTTTTTTTCACTGTATACCTTACCGAATGATGACATAGTTTCCCCACCGACTCACCAAGGCCCTCGCTGCTAGTCGGAAGCCTCCGACATTTGGGAAAATGCGCTTGAGGTCATGTGGAAAACCGGGTACAGGGAACCAGTGGAGGGGCTCCGGATTCGGGTCGTTACAAAGTGGTATCATAGGGGTTCTTTTCTCTTGCTTTACTATTTGGAGGCTTTAGCCAGGTATAGGAAGGATTCGGTACATGGTATTAAGTTGTGCTCGTAAGTAGCTAGCATGTGTATAGGGAAAGACCATACTACCTCGTTAATTGTAGTATTTTGGTTTTGAGACTTTATAGTTGATCTGATTGCACATAGAGTGATTCACATGACTTGTTATATTATTGTTTTGATATTTCGGTTCTATTTTTGTTGCAACCCATTGAGATGAGGGTATTCCATCTCATGAACCATATAGTCAATTGTAGAAATCACATTCCATGCATTCTTTCCATGCCATCTAGGGTGAATTAGTGATTGGATGCTGTTGTGATAGACATTGTGTAGATTATGCATGCTATTGTGATAGATGCTTGATAGATTCTCTGCTTTCATGTTAGAAAACTATTTGTTTTGTTCTTTTCTTAAAATGAATGCAAAATTTTGGTTCTTGAGGTGTTATGGGCCCACACAAATCAAAATTTGTCACATATTTCCCTTGTTTTTAGTGTTTCTGGAATTCTGTGCAATTTCTGAGCTACTGCCCAGAAAAAGCCAGAATATAGGGCATGTACTTTTTAGATACATGCCATGTAGTTTTCAGGACGTTTCACTGACCGTGTGAGTAGAACCCGATGTCGTGAAAGTAACTTCAGGAACACGCCATGTATGGTAGGTACACGCCGTGTAGTAATGAGCCGTGTACCCAGCCGTGTCACTAACAACACGGGTCGGGGAAGCTCGGGTAGAACACATTGTGTGCATAGGGAACATGCCATGTAATCATGTCTAGGTACCAGGCCGTGTCACAAACAACATGGTCCGGTGTTACCTTCTTCTCCACACGCCGTGTTTTTTCGGAACATGCGGTGTAGTCTTGCCCAGGTACCCGGCCGTGTCACGAACAACACAGGACGGTGTCACCTTGCCTATACACGCCGTGTTTGTTTGGAGCATGTCGTGTAAGACTCATCCACATAGAAGACAACGTTTTTAACAACACGGGCTGCCAAAGCCTTGTCTAGTACACATCATGTTCTGTTTAGGACACACCATGTAGTCTTGGGTTAAGTCAGACCGTGTGGGTTAGCCGTGTAAGGGACTCGGGTTTGGAAACAGTTTTCAAGTACACGCCATGTGTGGGGTCAACACGCCGTGTAGTTTGAGGTGTACACGACTTGTAGGGTAGGAGTACACGCCCATGTTAGTGGCTTATGAATACATGTCGTGTCGTTTTTATACACGCCGTGTAGTTGAGTATTGTAAACTTGTGTGTTTTTCATTCACTGTTTCCATTTTCTAATCTTGTGTTCTTTGTCCTTTTTTTCTGATCTAAGGTGTGCTTTTGATCTTTCAGAGCTATGCCTCCGAGAAGTCCTTCGGTTGTATGTCTGTTATCAGGTAGTGATCAGATGCCAGATATGGCTGATCAGGGACCCCATGTCGATCCTCTAGTAGGGCCAGCCATGGAACTAGCTGTTATACCAGTTGCAGGCACTGATGCGCAGTTCAGGGAAGGTTTCATGAGGATGATGCAGGCCTTCCAGGGAGCGTCGCCTCCTGCCACGACTATGGAATACTTGAAACATGTTTTCCAGCAGCAACATCCTCCTACATTCTCGGGGGAAGGAGGACCATAGGCTGTAAAGTCATGGCTATAAGCCATGATGACAATCTTCGAGCATCTAGAGACGCTTACAAAGAGGCGGGTCAAGCATGCTACCTACATGCTATGAGACTCGTCCAAGAGGTGGTGGAATGTGATCTCACAGGCGGGTCAATAACAGGCTATGGCTTGGGAGGAGTTCCAGTGCGTGTTCTACGACTACTTCTACCCAGAGACCCTGAGGGTCGATCGATCCCGGGACTTCATGAGCCTAGAGCAGGGTACTCTTTCTATCATGGAGCATTCCTCTTGTTTCACCGTGCTGCAGCATTTCACACCCCTCCGGGATGGAAGCAGAGTGTTCCTAGCAAGGATGTTTGAGGACGGTATCAGGCGGGAGATTTGCTCACAGGTGAACATCTTCCAGATGACTTCCATCACTTCCATCGTCAACCAGTCACTGATTATGGAGCGCAATCTGAGAGAATCTGGAGCTGCGAGCCAGAGCGGTTCTGTTTCCAGAGCTATTCTTCCTCCATATGATAGCAAGAAACGTCACAGAGTGTCTACATGCGGTGATCCGAGGAAGAGAGAAACATCGCGGGGCAGCCAGGTGGTATGCTTTCAGTGTGGCCAGTCAGGGAACACGAGGCCGCAGTACCAGAGAGACCACATGGAGTGCCGATCTTGTGGAGAGATGGGTCACCTTCAGCATTTTTGCCAGGGTTTTTCACCAGCTTCTGGTGACGGTGGTTCTTCCATGACTCCTCATTCAAGAGCAGCCCCACCATTTTCTGACCAGTCAGGGAACTGGAGCTCTTCCGGTCGTTCGAGCCAAGGTGGAGGTTGAGTATGTGGCACTCATACACCAGTACCTCAGCACCAGCAGGGAGGTTCAGCTCAGAGTGGTCAGCCAGGGGCGCATGGCCGCAGTGTAGGGCAGTCTTTCGCCATGGAGTAGACCTATCAGGAGCATGAACCCAACCCTTCTACTGTTCGAGGTACAATTTTGGTAGCCTCAGTTTTATCTTCATCACATTTCAATACTAGTGCTCCGCATATCTTAATCTATGTTGCTCTCATGGAGAGCCTTGGGATCTTCATCTTTTCTACTGTCGAATTTTTGATAATAGACACATCTCTGGGGGTGAGGACATCTAGTTTACGCTAGTTTAAATATTTCCCTCTCGAGATTGCAGGGTAACGTTTATTATGAGATCTCTATGTCCTAGAGATGACAGGATATGATGCCCTCCTCAGGATGGACTGGTTAGTTCCCTTCCAGGCCGTCATTGACTGTTATCACCACAGGGTCAGTTTCATCTCACCATAGGGTGAATATTTTCTTCATAGAGGTGAATGGGAGGTTCGGGCATGTCGAGGGGGACTCGAGCATCTTGGGCTAGGAGGGGTGATGGCCTAGATTTCTAGTCTTTATCTAGATGATCAGGGGACTCTACAGTTGAACTTTCCTCCAGTGGTGGATCATTTCATGGATGTCTTTCCAGATGACTTTTCAGGTTTGCCTCTAGAGTGTGAGGTATACTTATCTATTGAGCTCGTTCCAAGAGCGGCATCGGTGTCCATTCCTCCCTATAAGATGGGTACACCTGAGTTGTAGGATCTCAAGAAGTAGTTGGAGAAGCTACAGGCTAAGGGTTTCATCCGACCCAGTACTTCTCTTTGGGGTTCGCCTGTCCTATTTGCGAAGAAGGAAGAGGGTACCCTTTGGATTTCTGTGGATTATCGGATGCTTGACCAGTTGATGGTAAAGAACCGATATCCATTACCAAGGATCGATGACCTCTTAGATCAGCTTCGAGGAGCTCGGGTGTTCTCGAAGATCTATTTGAGGTCCGGTTATCATCAGTTGCACATTAGACTATCAGATATACCTATAAAAGCCTTCAGGAGCAGATATTGTCTATACGAGTATACAGTCATGTCGTTCGGTCTCACGAATGTGCCTACATTTTTCATGGAACTGATGATCTGAGTGTTCCATCCTTACATGGAATCATTCGTCGTGGTATTCGTGGATGATATCTTGGTGTACTCTCAAACTCTACACGACCATGCCACACATATGGAGATCGCTATGAGTACACTGAGAGAGCACTGGCTTTATGATAAAATCTTGAAGTGCCACTTCTGAATGGATCAGATTCACTTCTTGGGTCACGTAATCTCAGAGGCAAGAGTATCGGTGGACCCAGAGAAAGTGAGATCTGTAGTTTCTTAGGAGCAGCCGAAAAATGTTTTTGAGGTATGGAGTTCTCTGGGGCTGGCTGGATACTACAGACGCTTCATTCAGGACTTTTCTTCTCTAGCAGCATCTTTGATAGGTCTGACCAAGAAGGGGGTGAAGTTCTTATGGTCAAATTCTTGTGAGTCAGCCTTTCAGGAGCTGAAAGGGAGGTTCTCGTCAGCACCGATACTAGTCTTTCCAGAGCCAGGCAAGAGCTACACTGTTTACTTTGATGCTTCAGGTGTTGGTCTGGGAGATCTGCTTATGCAGGGAGATGGAGTCGTTGCGTACGGGTCTCGGCAGTTGACGCCACATGAGAGGAACTACCCGACACACGATCTGGAGTTGGCATCTGTTGTTCATTCCTTATGCTGTTGGAGACACTATCTTCTGGGAGAGCACTTTGTGGTCTTCACTGACCATAAGAGTCTCAAGTATATCTTTACTCAGTGTGATCTGAATCTAAGGCAGCACAGGTGGGTTGAGTATCTATAGTATTTTGACTTCGAGCTTGCCTATACGATGGGTAAGGGAAATGTAGTGGCTGATGCGTTGAGTAGGAGAACTCAGATTCAGGCAGTTCAGGAGGCTAGCAGTGAGTGGAAGCTGATGGCTCTGTTCTCTGAGATGCATCTGGAGGTGCATGACAGACAGGGACAGACTTGCCCTTCCTCTATCGTTGTTACCTCTACCCTTCTTGATCGGGTATGGATGAGACAGCTATCGGACTCAGAAGGCCTAGCCCTACTGGAGAGCGTGTCATGAGAGGACCCACTTTCCAGATGGATAGTGGGCAGGGATGAGATCTTGCATTTCCAGGGACGCGTGTGGGTACCAGAGGACATACGTGAGGAGCTAATGCGGGATTTTCATTCCTCAGTTTGGCAGTTCATCCTGGCATCACCAAGATGTATCAGGATCATCATCGCCAGTACTGGTGGCCAGGTATGAAGAAGGATGTTGCAGGTTTCGTCATGAGATGGTCTACTTGTCATCAGGTGAAAGAAGAGCATCAACAATCTGTGGGGATTTTGTAGCAGTTACCCATTCCGGAGTGGAAAAGGAGCGACGTTGCGATGGACTTCGTGACTGGGTTGTTGAGGTCACCTCGAGGGAATGATTCTTTTTGGGTTGTCATTGACAGGCTTACGAAGGTTTCTCACTTCTTACCAATCAAGGAGACCTTTAGTGTCGATGATCTGGGACGACTATACATCCGGGAGGTCGTTCGTCTGTTTGGAGTTCTACACTCCATTGTTTTAGACAGGGATGCACACTTTACCTCTCAGTTCTGGCAGGGACTTCAGAAGGACTTGGGTACACAGGTACATCGGAGTACCACATACCATCCCAAGACTGATGTCCAGTCCGAGCACACGATCCAGGTGCTTGAGGATATGCTCTGAGCTTGCATCCTAGACTTTGGCAGTTCTTGGGAGAAGCATATTCCTCTGGTGGAGTTTTCCTACAACAACAGTTTCCAGGAGACCATTTAGATGGAACCATACAAGTCTTTGTACAGTAGGCCATGTCGATCACCCTTGTGCTGGCTTGAGGCATGAGAGGCAGCTTTTCTGGGATGTCATCTTGTACAGGAGACTTCAGAGAAGATAGAGCTGATTCGGAAGGGGATGTCTCCAACACAGTCTCGACAAAAGTCATATGCTTATTAGTGAAGATGACCTCTGGAGTTCGAGGTCGATGATCAGGTTTTCCTGCGTGTTGCACTGAGGTTGGGACACAAGAGGATTCAGAGACAGGGTAAGATTTCACCACATTATGTCAGGCCATTTGAGTCTTTGGAGAGAGTGGGGCCAGTGGCCTATCGATTGCAGCTACCTCAGAGGTATCAGGATATACACGACATCTTCCACATCTCTCAGCTCTGACGATACTTTTCAGACCCATCTCACGTCTTTCAGCCAGAGGAAGTCGAGCTTGAAGAGGATGTGGAGTTCAAGGAGCATCCTATCCGAATTGTCGATCGTAGTTCGAAGGTTCTCCATGGGCGGTATGTTCCTCTGGTACGAGTGATATGGAAGCATGGGAGAGTACAGGACGAGACCTGGGAGAGGGTGACCGATGTACTATCATAGTGGCCTGAGCTATTCGGGTTTTCTTCTTCTCCGCCTCGTTAGGGAAATTTGGGGACAAATTTCTTTAAGAGGGGAAGTTTTTAAGAACACGGATCTTCTTTTCAGGTACACCTTTCCTTTTTCTGGAGTTTTTGAGAAAAATGAACTTTCTAGAAATTTTCAAAGTACAAGCCGTGTACTTTCTGAGTACACGTCGTGTACCCTTTCGCGGCTCGAAGCCGTGTGCTGGCCATGCCCGGGCCACACACATGGTGTGTAGGTGTGACGTGGAGGCCGATTTTCACAGAGTACGGAAAGGACCCAGTACACGCCGTGTTCCCTAAAAGTACACGCTGTGTGCTTTATTTTTTTCACTAAATTAACCAGAGTCCCGCCTGACACACAAAAGAATCTCATTTTAGGTCTCGTCTGCCCGAGAGCTACCCGTACGACTGGATCTTCGACGAGCTTCCGCCTCTCCGTCCGACCTCCATTCCAGTAGTCGTAGATTGTGTTGGAATAACAATGGTGAGTTCTCCATTTGGCTTTAGCCTTGTTTCTTGATTCCTCCTTGTTTCCAAGTTATCGTAGGTTGAGAATTTGGTGTGTTTTCTCAGATCTACATCGTTCTAAGGGGAATCTGTTGTTGTGGTTCATGTATATCGATCTTCTGGGATCGAGGTAGGTGGTTTGCGCCTTTCTGTTGAAAGTTGATGAGTATTTTGTGCAAATTCCAAAAATTCCATTGGGTGGGGAATTGTGGGATTCCTTTTTTGCCCCTGTTTTTTGCCTGCTTTTATTGATTTCTGTAGTAGTGGTATATGCTTGTGAGTAGGGTAATTTATTTTACTCTCAGGTTGTTTTGCTATGCTTGTTTTTCCTGTTTGGCGTTTTTCCAGCTGCCATGCCTAGACGTAGGATAGTGGAACTATTGATTTATTATGATGTTGAGCCATAGAATGATAGCCAAGTAGTTCTTGAGGTTTACTTGTATGATATACGCATGTTGAGAATGTTTAGTTTCACTCAGTACTGTGAGAACCTAGAGTAGTAGACCGAAGGGAGAATTGAAGTAAGGGCTTCTCCAGAGTGTCTTTTAATACGATGCGAGACCATAGGGGGAATTAATGATGGGTGCTTCCTCATAGAGTCTTTAGTTCCACGACGTAGGCCACTGGGGGAATGAGATGTTGTGTACTTCCCTAGAGATCCTTTAGTACGATACGAGACTATAGGGGGAATTGACGGTGAGTGATTCCTCAGAGAGTCTATTATTAATTCATAGCTGAACGAGAGGGGTGAGACTGTGTGTGCCTCCTAGAGGGTTTCTAGTTCATATAGGTTGAACAATAGGGGTTAGGATGTGAGAGCTACCTAGAGGGTTACCTATTTTCTTCTTGTTGCTAGCTCTTTACTTGTGTACTTTATTTGTTAGGACTGTGGATTGTAGCTGCTTGTGCTATCCTGTTTACTACTTCTTGTTTTATTACTGCCATGTATTCATTGACTGTTAAGCACAAATCTTTGGGTGATTTCCTACTAGGATTGTATCTCACACCTTGTTTGGGCCATGCTTTTGGGCCCAAGAAGACTATGTTGCTGCATGTAAAAATAAGGGAAAACTCCCTTCTACTTCAGGTTCTTGATTGCACTGGAGCTGGAGAGCATGGGACCGAGCTGAGGTTTGGGATGCTGAGGATTTGCTCACCTGTTTTCTTTTTTTGTTGCTTTAGTACTTGTGTTCAGTTGTATTCCAGCACATTGTTCTATTCACTGCTTTCCAGAGATACTTGTACCTGTTGCATCATTATCATCATTATTATATCTATTCCTTTCTTCTTTTGTTTGGTTTCTATGTTATGAATGTTGTTACTGCTTCTGCTATTGACTGTTGTTTTTCCGCTTTATACCTTACCAAATGAGGTCATAGTTTCCCCACCGACTCACCAAGGCCCTCACTGCTAGCCGGCAGCCTCTGGCATTTGGGGAAACACGCTTGAGGACATGTGGCGAACCGGGTACGAGGCACCAGTGGAGGGGCTCCAGATTCGGGTCGTTACAATGCACCCTTCTCACGACGCCATGGTAGAGGTAGAATTTGATAATCTCATCAAAGTAAATATTGATAAGGAGTTCTAATACCCCAAATGGCTGGACAACATTGTGCCAGTCAGGAAAAATAATAGGTAGATCATAGTCTACACCGACTTATGAGATCTTAACTGTCATTGCCTGAAGGATGATTTTCCCATTCCTGTAAAGGAATTGTCGATCGATGCTATGGAAGGGTTCTAAGCACTCTCCTTGGTTACTCCAGGTATGACCAGATCCAAATGGCCCCCGACAACCTTGAGGGAACTAAATGTTTTTTTGTTACCATGTCATTCCCATTGGTTAAAACAATGCAGGTGCCACCTATCAGTTGTCCATGCATCTCATATTCAAGCCAATCCTCGAGACATTTGTGGAATGCTGTTAGGATGATCTGGTGGTAAAATCTTGTCGGCACCAGGACCATCTCATAGACCTTAATAAAGTGTTCTAATTCCTCCGTTCTCGCAACATGAAGATGAACCCATTAAAATGTGACTTTGGGGTCACCTCTGGAAAATTTCATGGCTTCGTTATTAGATATAAGGGCATTGAGATCGATCTAGAGAAGGTCAAGGCCTCCATCCAGATGCCTTCCTTGAGAAATATTCGGGAGATTCAAGGGTTTTAAGGCCACTTATCCTTCATAGGTCAATTCATTGTGAGTATATCCGGAATGTTTAATCCCTTTTCTCAACTCATGAATAAAGGCACCACCTATGAAAGAGATGAAGTGTGCTAGACCCTATTCAAGGAAATAAAGTCGTATCTGCTCTAGCCTCTAATACTAATTCCACCTGTCTCTGGAAAACCACTGGTCCTTTATGTGACTACCCTAAAATGATCTCTTGGCACCCTAGTTGCAAAGAAGAACAATGAGGGGACATAGAACAACCTTTACTACCTCAGCCACATGCTCCTCAATACAGAGACCAGATACTCCCCCATTAAAAAGAGCTACCTTATACTGGTATTCAAAGTACAAAAATTGAGAAATTACTTGAACCACCATGAGGTACAGTTGGTGTCTCGAAAAATCCCACTGAAGTACATTTTGAACCGCCCCATGTTGATAGGCTATCTAGATTGGTGGGAAATGATTCTCTATTAGTTTGATATTAGGTTTTCCCCTCAGAAAGCTATTATTGGGCAAGCATTGGCAGACTTCCTTGCTTCCCATATGACTCATGATGACCAATCCTTGGATATCAATTTCCCTGATGAGGTGATCCTCTTGGTATACAAATACATGTTGTGATGGAAGATTCATTTTGATGGTGCTTCCCGAAGTCCCACTGGCAGGAGGCTCAATGATCCCAGGCTCAACAGGGTATGCCAGGGTATCGTCTTTATTACCCCGGCAAAAGAAATTCTACAGTACTCATTCCTATTATCAGAAGGATGTAGTAGAAATGATGCAGAGTATCAGGCTCTTATCACTGGCCTCGAGCTGGCCCTCAAGATTGATGTGCCCCATTTTTTATGTGAAAGGGGATTCCAAACTAGTCATCAAGCATATCAATGGTGACTACGTCATCAGAAATCCAGAGCTCGTACTGTTTTTGGAGTGCACTCTCTAGCTAGTGGTTCATTTCCCATCTCTTACGGAGGTTACTCAAGTCTCTTGATCTCAGAATGGTTGAGTCGATGCCCTAGCCAGCCTGGCTGCATCACCTGCAGTTCTCGAGTAAGAGGACCTAATTATCCACGTTGAACATCAAAGATTCATTGGTCCTCTCTCCTCAGGTGATAAATATGGTCTGTAGTTGATCCATATTACTGCCAGTGCCGCCACATCAGGACCCCCAGATGCAGTGGTTGAAGTGACTCTTGACTAGAGGTCCCCCTTTGTCGAATACCTCCAACATGGTTACCTCCCAGCTGATAGGGCCGAGCGTGAGAGAATCTGATGTCGTGCATTACATTTTACCCTCTAGGGTGGTCCCAGTCTTGGGCAGGTCCTCTAAAAGTGTGGGATTTATAGTATTCTTCTTTGTTTCATCCAAAGAGTCGAGATTTATCAGGTCATGCGGGAGGTTCATGTCGGTTCCTACGGCGCCCACCATACTGGGCCGAAGTTGTCCCATCAGATCTGAAGAATGGGGTACTTTTAGCCCTCTATGATCCATGACTACATCAAGTTCGTCAAAAGGTGTCATGTGTTTCAAGTTCATGACAACTTTTTGCATTGGACACCAGAGCCTCTGCACATTTCCAAGTAATCTTGGCCATTTTCAGTGTGGGGACTAGAGTTCGTGGGACTATATCCACCAGTGACAGCTCTCCAATGTCGGTTCATCCTAACTCCTTTGTATTTATTTTCCATGTGGCGGAGGCTATTCGAATCAAGGAGGTCAAGGCCCATTCTATCATTGACTTTGTGAGCTCTAATATCTTCTACCAGTTTTGGAGTCCCTCACGTTGTCCTCACTGATCACGTCACCAACTACCGATAATTTGAGTTGAATAAGTTATACGCCATGTACAACATCCTCTCTAACTATAACTCCTGCTATCTTGCACATTCAAATGAACAGATCGTGGAATTCAACAAAACCATCTCTAAAATTTTGTAGAAAATGGTTTTTCAGAATAAGAATAGTTGGTCGGACAATATCCCCAACACTCTATGGTCTTTTCGAGAAAACGACTAGTAATTCCACCCAGGTGACCCCATATTCCCTGGTGTATGGAACTGAGCCCATCCTACCCATCAAGATTCCATTAACTTCTTACGCACAAAGGTCTATGACCAATAGGTGCAAGATAAGGTAGTTGATGTTCGTCTGGCTAAATTAGAAGCACTCGATGAGAACATGCTCCACACCCTGTACAATCTAGAAAGGCATCAAAATAAGATAGCTATATCCTTTAACAAGAAGGTTCACATCCACTATTTCCTACAGGGTGATCTGGTATTGGCCCCACGGACACCAATTTTACCTTGAAGGAAACCACCCAAATTAGAGCCCAAATGGGAAGGACCTTTCGTTGCTCATAGGTTTTACCCGAATAGTGTATACTCACTGGTGACCATGGATGGTGAGCATATAACTCTTCTAACCAAAGCCAAATTCCTCAAGAAATAATTTTCCTGAGCAAGATGGTCATGCATGACCCTAAACTGTTTGGTCCGGCATGACCCTAAACTGTTTGGTCTAACATGACCCTAAACTGTCTGGTCTAACATGACCCTAAACTATTTGGTCTGGAATGACTATAAACTATTTGGTCTGAAATAACCCTAAAATTTTTGGTCTGGCATGACCCCAAATAGTTTGGTCCCACACGAGCCTAAACTGCATGGTCCAACATGAATTTAAACTGTAAAATTTCCCGCATGACGTTAATCTATATGTCGCCCTACAAGGTGTTAAAATGAAACCATAGAACTATGTACAAATTGATTCCCATCCGTATGGGATACGTAGGAATGCTCAAATGCTCAGTCCTGAGTCCATCCCCCAGACTCTTCTCTTTGACTATCCCCCCTTGGTATAGTTCTTTTAGAGGGTCTGTGCAAGGTATAGTCTAGTCTTATTTAGCCCCACTAATTTCAGGATTATGATAGTGACACCATGTGCCCCTCCCCATCCTTCTATCCTCCCACGTCCTCACAGCTTGATGTTAAACTGTATGGCCTTTAAGAACTACATATGGCATGATTCCCATCCTCATGGAATAGGTAGGAACACCTGGAAATTTTGTCTGTTGGCCCAGCCCGAACATCATAATTACCCCTTGGGTCGGTACATATGGTGGTACATTCATTGTCCCCAATTCACGTCGAGCTCATCTTGATCCCTCCATACATCCCACTCCCCTATATTTCCATCACCTTCACTGCCCTTCTTGGCATTAAAATGCATGGGCACAACTATGCTTCACCCACACCATTTATTGGGAATTCATCATCTTTCACGTCCAAAATGACCCATTACTAGCATGGATTCTGGGCCCAAGGGCCCTCCTACCACTTTGGGATAACACCCTCGAGGATGTTGAGAAAAAAAATTGATACAAGTCCCATGTTGCAAATATGGTCAGTGGTTGATGCTCATTTATTGTTCCCATTTCATGTCACACTATAAGGAAGCTGTGTTTTGAACATTGTCAGTGGTTATCTGTTTTCATTGTCACCACCCCCGTAGATCCCAAGAATTGATTATGGTGGTTCATCCTTTCCTTTGTATCTTCGAGTTGCAACTCCCTTCGGGCAATGTCAGCTATCAAAACCTTATATGACAGGGAAAGCTGAATCTGACTCCTTGTTTCCCACACCAATAATTTCTCATGTGGGCTTAGGAGCTGTGATGAGGTGGTAACTGCATAAGAGATCATATGGCTACAGTTGGTCTGGACGCCCAACCTCATGTCCTTCAACCCCTTCGGACCCATGGCCCATGTTCTCATTTAGGATTGTGTGGTGCAGTGCAGACTCATGTCCTCATTCACGTTGGGCTATTTCACCACTCAACACATATCCCCTTGAGATATCCCTTCCTTCATTTACCATATGTTGCACAAGCACAGGCCCTGCCATGCTTGACATGACCCATCATTTCGGTTTCCGTCACCCTCTATATTCAGAATGGCCCCCGAATGACATGGATTCTCAGCCCAAGGGCTCTCCTACCATTACGGTCTAACACCCTTGAGGATTGTGAGTGACATGTTGATGTAAGTCCCGGGTTGCGAATATGGTCAATGGTTGATGCTCAATTTTCCACCCGTTTGTGTCACATATGGGTGGATACTCTATTGCGAACCAAGTCAATAGTTGTCTTCAATAATTTCTGCTACTTTTTGGTATTCCATAAGCACGATGATCCTCCCTTTTTGTCTCACGTTTATGACATTAAACTAGGCACATATGGTCTGAGCTCTATGACCCTAAACTAAGATCACCTTCGTCCCCACTATAAGATGTTAAACTACAAACTGGTTGGGAATTTCCGTCTAAAGCCCATATTCAGGCCCCTGGCCCAAGATATCACTTAGGGTTTTACGGTGTGGTGTGGGATTATGTCCTCATTCATGTCAGGTTACTCACTGTGTCATACACATCCCTGGATGAGATACCTTACCCCTACCTTCATCCTCACTGCAAGACGTTAAACTGTAAACTGGCTAGGACATTCTGTCTGAGGCCCAACCTTAGGCCCCTTGGCCTTTTCAGGCCCTGAACCAAGTCTTTACTCAGGATTGTATGGTGTTGTATGGGATTATGTACTCATTCACATAGGATTACTCATCTCACCATACACCTCCCTTGTATCGGGGTATCTTACCCATTTGGGTCCTTACTGCATGACGATAAACTGCACATTACACTCTTCTAGAACTACATGTGGCTTTATTCCCATCCTCATTGGATACATAGGACTGCCCAAATGTCTAGAAATTGGGTCCAGTCCCATCTCTTAGAAATCTCCCTTTCACCTTGGAACATTGGTCAGCACATTCCTAGGAAGAGGGGTATATGTTGTGGTGTGGGATTATGTCCTCATTCACGTCAGGTTTGTAACAACCACTTTTTGTACCTCTTTCTCCTAAGATTTCTCTATCCTCTTGTTCTATACTCATATTTTTAAATCGGCCACTCTCATGTTCAGCCCCTCGACCCTCTTTAGTGATTGACCAATGTTCCCAAGAGTACTCTGGTTCAGTGTGTGGAGTGTCGGATTTTACCTGCACATGTTCCACCCCACCTTCCAGGATTTTTGTTCACTTTAATTTGGGATTCCATGATCTTTCACACCTAGAGGGACCACCAATTGGAATGGATGATAGGCTTAATGGCTCTCATACCATTATGGGTTCACATCCATGAAGGATTCAGACAAAAAATCGATAAAAGTCATGAATTATGAATATGGTCAGCGGTCGATGCTCATTTGTTTGTCCCCATTTCAGGATAACATGATATGGATGTTGTGTTTCGGACATGGTCAACAGTTATCCTTCACCATCACACCAGCCCCCTTAATCCTTGAATTTTGGTTACATGGTTCACATTATTTTACACTCCATCATGTTCAAAATCGAATTTTGTCACTCCTGGCACTATCCCTCAATGCGCATTTGTGCATTAGGAGGAAAAAAGTTGTGGTAAAGGCGTTATTCAGGGCTCTACACTGACTTCCCTTGGGTGTGCATTCCAGGTATTGCAAAAACCACTTCTGACCTTGATTCCCACACTGATATTGACTCACGTGGGCGTAGGGATCAGGTTGAGGTATGCACTTACTTGGAAGGATTTAGCTCTTCTATGGTCCGAGCATTATGACCTTAAACTAATATCTCTTTTAGAACTACGTACAGCTTATGCCTATTCCCATGGGATACGTAGGAAAACCTAGATGTCTTGTCTTTGGGTCCATCTCAAGTTACTCTAATTTATCCCATATGTTCTGCCTTCGGGGCTTTAACTCTTACGGGACTGTGGGGCATGGTATGGGCTTATGTCCTCATTCATGTCGAGTTTGCATTAGCTGCACCTCGTATGCCCCTTTATAGGAGTTATCCCCCTACTTCTTATCCCACATTTCATTAAACTATATCTTGTCCTGCATGACATTAAAAGGAACCTTTATGAACTAAGTGTGGCTTCATTCCCATTCTCATGGGATACGTAGGAACACCTGGACATCTCGTCTTTAGGTCCAGCTCAATTGGGAGCTAGTTTCTCCTACCCCTTATCCTCTAATATTTCATGGCCCCTCGGTCCGAGGTTTTCTCATAGGAATTGCGCACGGTATGGTGTGGAACTTGTCCTCGTTCACATCGGGTATGATTTATCATGCCATGTGAATCCCCTCTAAAACCTTACCTATTCTATATACATCTGATTATGATGACTTTAAACTATGATTCATAGTCCCACATGACATTAAACTATTGAATCTAACCTGCAAGACATTATAAATTCATGGTAGGTCCCATAACATGACCCTAAACTGTGACATTCTCGTCCTATCTGCACGATGAAAAATAGCACTACATTGTGATGTCCTCACCTGAGGGGACGTCATGTTTGGTATCAGTTATACACCATACCATTTTTCAACACATGAATATGACTTGATTCCTATGGAAATACTTTTACATTCAATCCTAGGACCATCTCTTCACAATAAAACACATCCATTCATCCTAAAGGACAAAAAAGGTATATCAAATGCCGCTTCTCTTGGTGCAAGGGCTACACCTACATGACCTTATATATGGCACCAATATCTTACCATGACACCCTCAGAACTACATGTGGATTGATTCCCATATTCATGGGATACGTAGGAACACATAGGCACCTCGTCTCTGGATCCAGCCCCAGGAATCAGAAATCTTATTTCCACCTCTATTTCGGTCCCAAAGACTGAACTCTTTCAGGGGACCCTATAACTGCAGTTCTACCCAGAACAAGTTATAGATGCCCCACAATAACGTTGGGAGGAAACAGTCTCCTCACTAGTGAGGTCCTGTTTATAACAATTATTGATTCATAATCAGACCAGTGTGCCCACCTAATGTATTCCCACCAAGGTGGTGTAATGCCAAGAGTGTTGGATTCCATTAGAGAAAACCACCACTCCACCTTCCATGCTTTATGTTACCTTTATTCGGACCTTCTCCCTCTTTCACGTAAAAAGAAACCCCTTAACAGTATGGATGCTTGGCCTATGGCTCACCTACTATCCTAGGACAACGTTTTGGATGACTAGCCGATGACATCCTAAGTCAAGCCCTATGTTTCGAACCAGGCCAACAGTCAACCCTCATTTTTCATCCTTATTTTAGGCTAATACAATATGGATATTGTGATATGAACATGGTCAACAATTATCCTATATTGTCATGCCACCCCCATAGTGTTCTAAATATGGGGTATTTTGATTCATACTTTCCACTCCCTTATGTTTGGGTTGATTTCGAATTCCCCTGGTGTTACCCTGCTCGTGCACTAGAGTACATTGGGAAGACGAAATGTCTATTGTTCTGAGGTCCTCTTCCCCTAATCGGCCCTCTCCCTTCTCTTCCTGGGAATCCAAATTGGTGGTTAGAACCTCGGGTGCCCAAATCGTGGTTGGAACTCCTACATCAAAACGAAGTAATAAGTAAAATAATTCCTTGTTCCTCACACTGGGTACGACCCAGGTGAGCTTAGGAATGGATTGTTATCTATTTCAGGATTGTAGTTGAATGAATTAAACCAAATGAACAAGTAAATAAATCTATCCACACATATATCCATATATGCATTTCAGAACAAGAAGTAGTAAGGAGAAATGAGTTTATGAGTTCAACCAAAACAGGGCCCTTATGGATTAACATCTTGGATAGATCATTCCAGTGCCGCTAGATTTTGTCTTGTGGCCTCCAGGATTTCTTCCCGCCCCCTAAGAGCTCTCCCTTCATCAGTGGCCTTAGAGAATAGTGCACTTGACCTAGCCTGTGCTTGTGCCTGTTTAGTTTGAAGTTCATTCATTTGGTGACCCACTTCCACTAGCTGCTCTTGGGCATCCGCCAGCTAGGCGCTCAATTGATCCACAAGATCAGAAGAGATGGAAATGAATACCTCCTTTTCTTTCACCTGTCCTTCAACGTGTCATACCTCTTGTTCCACCTTCAAGAACCCTCTTGTACTCCCAGACTCTTTCTGACAATGGGCAATGTCGGAGCATCAGCTGCTCTCGTGCAACTTCTTGGCCATGTAGTCGTGGACTGTCGAATGAAGACGGTGATCATCCACCCTTCTAGCACAGAGAAAGCGCAACCAGGTGTAGAGAGATCCCATTAGTTATAGAAAATCTATCTGAGCTTGACCAAGAAAGATCCTGATACACTTCCAACCCTTGTGTCATGTCATACGGCTCTCATAGACTGCCTTCAAATCAGAATCATCTATCTCCCCAGGATCTGTAAGATGATTGTCGGGGAAAGCAGTGAAGTGATCTGCTACAAGGTCTTTTTCAGGTATTCCTCCCAAGGGGTTGGGCTCTTCAACATCTAAGAGACCTTCCTCTCTCACCTGAGTCTCTAAAGCTCCTTTGTCGACATCAAGCCCTGCCCCTACATTAATACCCCTGATATCCACATCTCTTTGTTCACTAAGTGCCCGGGTCGGCTCTGTAACGACCCAAAGTTTCATTAATGGAAAATCCCTCTTGATCCAGTTAAATGTTTTTTTATGAAAAATGTTTTATAAGATGTCAAATTCTTTAGTTTTATGTTAATATTTCTGACCGTTACTTTTATAGTCGTTGAATAGTGATCACTTGAGTATTATAAATATATGGCTTTAACGAACCCAATTTTACTCAGACAATGGAAGTGATGGCCTCATCCAGTAGAATTGCCGCATACGAAGCCCATTTGTCAGAACTCGGAGAAGAGGTGGTGTCTTTGGGCTTCGCCCTTGACCAATCCTAAGCTGAGCTTCATTATGTCAAGCTCGAACATGACCGTCTATGGGAAAAGTGGAAGTTGATAGAGATTACCACTCGAGCGATGTTATCTGAGCCACCCCAAGAGTCTGTCACCATCGCACACCTTACCCTTAGGTCATATGCGGCTATTTTAAGGGGATATGTAACAAATAAGTAGTATTATGTTCATG
The DNA here is from genome assembly GCA_963277665.1 of Viscum album. NCBI lineage: Eukaryota > Viridiplantae > Streptophyta > Magnoliopsida > Santalales > Viscaceae > Viscum > Viscum album. Next base: position 491,745,336 of record OY728160.1, read on the forward strand.
TGCATTATTTTTTTATATAATAATGAATATAATTTCTAGTCATTTTTTATACATTGTAAATAGTTTTTAAAGTACAAATGGTGTTTTTGGTTATTATTTAATTAAAGAATTATATTTTATTAAATTAAGGGATTTTTTGAATTAAATATTATTTTAATAAAATATTATTATTAATATTAAATTAATTTTTATTAAATATAAATGGCCTTATAATTTTATGAATGCAATTAAATTTTTTATTAAGGTTTGAAAGCCATTTCTGTCAAAACCCGTGAATTTTTTTTATAAATGTCGGTTTTTATTTTAAAAGTGAAAATTCACATATTTAGAAAATTATTTAGATAAAATAAATCTTATTTTTGGAATCAGGACTTCGAAATTATCCAACGGTGAATTTGTCATAATTTTCTGAGACAGTCAAATTTTTGGGTAAAAATTAAATACCATTTAAATATATAATGTGATTTATGACATCATAATGACCCAATGGTAATGTAATAAAATACCATAATCCTTATGTTCGGCCAATATGTGTTTTATCATTAAAATAATGCAATTTTGTGTTTGTTTGACTTACTTTTCAAAGCATTAATGGAGCCCTCAAGACTTATTCAACACTTTGCCTTTTTAAATTAATTTCCATGGGAGTGTGACTCACCTCCACATAAGCAACCCTAATTTTTTAATAAGTTCGTACCTTGGCCTTGTAAAATATTGTTTTCTTCTTTACTTTTCCAGAAACCATGGGAAAATACAATGGGATGGTTTGTGGTTTGGATTATTTTAATATAAGGGGTCCCAAACCTAAATAATAAATAATTCTCTCACCTTTCCTATATAAACCCACCCAAGCTCCCACTTCCTACTCACTAAAAGCCCTTGGAGTTCGTCCAACCTCTGCCCTACTCTCTCTAGAATCCTCTCAAGGTGCCCCAAGCTCCCAAGAAGCCTCTCACAAGCCTCTCTCTAGCCTTTGGAAGCACACTTCCAAGTAAGGGGTTTTTCTTCCTTTCTCATTTTTGTCAATTTTCATTAGGTTGTGTTTCCCTTATAATTTCAATTATGAATGTTGGGGTATGGTTTCACACCTCCCCCATACTACCCTCTTTTTGTTTGAATTATGGGATACCCCTTTTTCTCTCATTAAATGCCTCCCATGTTCACCCGTTACTATGCCGAAATTCTGAAAGGAACTTCTCTCTCCTCTTTTACATTCAAGCAATACATTTGTATCATGAATATAAATTCCATTAAAATTTTTGGGACATGTATCTATTTGACTTCCTTACTGTCCATTACATGTAAATATGATGTGTAACCCCTTTCTCTCTCATCACCTTTTTTTATGAATTCTTATGTCATGCCGTTACGCTGCCGAAATCACACTGATTTTCTAAGCCAATGTCATTGTGTAGTGAATACCATGCCCATTTCTCCATCAAGGGTATTCACCTTTATGAACATTTGCTTATTCATTATAATGTTTCATGTATGAATTCCACATTCCTTTATCGTGGAATAAATGATTATGTTTTATGAATCCATGTTTTATGATCCATGTGGCACACTTATGCATGAAATGAAATGTTTAAGAAGGGTGCGCCCTTATAGCACTCCAATGCATTGGGTAATGTATAGTATCATGATACGTCAAGTGCAATGAGTGTTGACTCATGCTAATTCTAGTGCAACAAGGGTTTACTCATGCTCCATGTGCAATGAGCCTTGGCTCATGCTAATTCAATGTTAAGTGTTGTTGCCACATTTCCATGTTATGATTACCATGCTTTATCATGACTTTATGTTCATGTTTCTTTTATGATCTATTGATATTCCTATTGCCTAACATGTATTGTACTCCTCATGTTATTCCATGTGTACTCCCTTACTGGGCTTTACAGCTCACCCTTTTCTTATGCATGTCCTCAGGTTATCCCATGCAATGCTAAGTACGAAGGAATGTAGTGGTCATGTAAAGGATGTTTTCAATAAAGATGTTGTATTTCAAGTTTAAAGTTTTTATGTAATGATCCTAAGCCCCAAAGACACTAAACCTCTCGATATTCTTTGTTGAATCAAGTGAAGTTTTATGTAATAAAGCATGTTTAAGTTGTAATAAAAACCAGGGTTGTAATAGGCTCGGTTTGGGAAATGTGCCCTAAATGGGACGACACATTTTCCATCGAATCAGTCATGGATGGTCTGGATTCGGCAGCCTGTCGAGCCTCCAATTTCATTATTACTGCACAAACAATGAACTCCCTAATTAGCTGGGTTCTCTAATAGACCATGCAAGTGGCTAAGTGATAAAAAAACATACAATAACTCAGTGCATCGACCTCTGGAATTACTGTCGCTGCAGGACCTGTCATGGTGGGGGATCCCTCAGTACTTGTTAGCTCAATAATGGGCATCGACTCCCCACCTTGTTCTATTGGAATATACTCCCCCCTTCGGATAAAGCCTCTTGGTCAGTTCCAATATGCACCTGATCAGAATAAGGAGATATTATTGAGGGTTATAAAGAAAAAAATGAAGGGGGTAAGGATAGATAAGGGCTGAGACACACTACGAGTAGCTCAGTTATGTCTACATTAGAGCCAATGATATCGCCACTCTCTTGAAGGTCCCCATGGTGGGATGTCCCTTGAGACCCTCCACCATCGAGCTCATCTTCTCCTTCACCTCCTCCTTCCTCTTCTCCTTCACCTTCTCCTTCCTCCTCCTCCTCTTCTGTCACACTACCCACTGGCTCCTCATCGTTGTCATCATCCTCAGGTGAAATATTGTCTGGATGATGCTCCTTGTTATGCATTACCTTCACCAGGAGGGGTGGTTCCTCACACCGACCTCACTGGCGGGCATACGCATCCATGGTTGTTTGGTACACATGCTGACAATGGAAGTTTACCCTGTCATCAACCCAAATGATTATCACCTCAGGCAACTGGATTCTGTCTCGTGTTATATATTTCTAGAGAGCTTTGACATCCATCAACTACCATAGGGTCAACCAGGCCAACCGTAGAGCCAGAAAGAGTTCATCATTGGACGGTTGAAGAAGATATCTTATTTTATTCCCGGGAAGTTCCTTGATCGCTCTATGAGCCCCTCTCCAACTGGGTGACGAAGGTGCGGCCATGACATGCGACGTTCCCGCTACTGTAGTCCCGGCCTGTGCAAGGCCAGTTGCCTGACTTGTGTCCTGAATTTCCTCCCCAATAGCTCCATGTTTTTTCTCTTTACACCTTGGTTCTACACTGGATGCCTTGAGCTATCGAAATCTCTTATGAAAATGTCCCCCCAGGGTATGCTACGGCCCAATGTTTGGCATATTCTGTCGAGATGCCAGCATCAACTCCAGTGGAGGAATTGTAAGGACATCACTAGAGACGTGGGTTGTTCACATCAACCATATTTGGAGAATAATGTAGGGATAACTCTCCTCCTGGACATCTGTATACAATTTCATCGGCATCCGTTGGAGGAATCCAAACTGCCTGGTGAATCCTGACAGCACGTAGGGCTCACAAAGGATGTTCCAATCAATCCAGGATACAAGTACCCCACCTCTGATTCCTTGGAAGTATTCCATTTTCCCTATTGAACCACTCCCATTGTATACCGTCTGACAAGTTGGTTTGGGGAATGGGATAAAAGTGAAGTTGGCATGATTTCTGATTCTGATCCTTACCCCCTCCTCGTTGAGCATCAACGGTATGACCCTGAAAATGTTCAGCAAGGAAGGTTGCAGGCTGTTACCCAGAGGATGAATGGTGTTCAGAAAGGTATACCTACTGCAATGAGCCGTGACCCATCCATTAAAGATATGGAAGGGACCATTGATCCTCCTTAGGTACCCCCTCTCAAAATGCACCCCAGAATGGCGTACAAGCGGGCCAACATGGGGACTCCCAGATTGAACCTCTGATTAGCATCCATGATTCCAGCCATCTCCAAGGTTGCTGGACTAACTCCCATCCTTGTGTTCATCATTGGTAAGAGCCACCCACTCATGAAGGTTGAACGAAATCCAGCTTACCAGACGTTAGGGTCCGGAATATCATTTATACTGAAGCCCCATGATTGATATTCCCCTGCCTCTTGGATCCTCTAGAATGATCCGATTTTTCTCCTCTTTGTCGCGGTTAGACACCGCCCTCCTCACCCCGACATCTTGACTTACAGATCTCTATACGTAAACAAGTTAAACCATATTTTTTAGTTGATATCCTTCAAAAATATCATGACCCCCAACATCTCCTTAGCCTACTCCAATAGATTCCATGTTAGGATAGGAGTTTGTGATATGTCTCCACATATGTTCTTCGTCGAAAGGAATTCATCATAATGGAGCCCATCCAAAGTGATACACCCAATGAAATGAATGTATCAAATGATGATACCAACATACCAATGGGGAAGATGGAAGTTATTGGTATCAGGGTACCATCGGGTAAAAAAATCAGGCCCAAGTTCATACTGACGGTAGAAATGGAACTGTGACGTCCACACCGCCTCGAACAACCCAATGTGCTGCAGTTCGGCCCCAAACTGGTCACACGTTTGGCATACCCAATACACTAAGGCCCATTCACTGGTGAAATTGCCTCCAGTCTACATATCACAATCCTACGGCTAGCCTTTAGTTTCTTCAGTGAAACTCTGTCGGAAAGTACATGCATTGTGGGTCGGAGAATCCTCTGTGATTGGGTCACTTCCCGAAATAGTCCTGGTCCTGGGATTGAGGACATAAACATCCATATTACTAGTGTCTCTGGTAGGATGGACTTTTTTAGTGATATTATATCGAGGTAGGTCAACCTCACGGGTCACCCATGACCACGGTCTATCGACTTCAAATCGGGGTACGAGTACCTCCTCCAAAATACTGAAGTCCCATATGGGAAAATTTTCGGATAGTGTGTATTGCTTCTGTACTGGGGTCAACATGTTGAAGAGAGTATGGTTGCAGGATACGATCCTTCATGTGCCATAATCCTCAGGTTTTGCCACCAACTCATCCCTTCAAGCGGCGATCATAGCTTCTCTCTCAGTGTCAGCTCAATTAGCAGTCATCTTCTTCTAGTGAGGTCTCAAGGAGTTAGCATAAAAAACTAGGAGTTGGCACGAAAAACTAGAAGGTGGCGTTGAAAAATAAGAGGTGGTGCAAAAAATCAAAGGATGGAAAAAACCCCATGTTTGCGCGTAAAATGATGGTTGGACTCAGGGAATTAAGTGCAACCAAAGTGGTTTTCCGAGCAAGACAGGGGAAGTTTTTTGCACGTGGAAGCTCATGACTTATCACGCGAGAAAAATCTGTATGGATCGAGGAACCCACAACCGTTTCATAGGTGCGGAGAAGGACTTGTTCACATACGAAAAGAAATTTATGCACCACATGCCAACTTTTCATGCATCTATAGGGTTTTCGTGCATGTAAAAGGGATTTTCGCACCACTTCCCGGTTTTCCGCACATCTATGGGTTTCTCACACGCAGACTCCAGGGAATTGTGGATATCAGGGTATTCCTCAGAATCTGACCTTTTAATACCCTCTCCAATCTGATTTCAAGGGAGGGTATTTATAGACGCCAAAAAATTATCAAGGGATGAAGGAGGTTTTGGCATAACAAAGCAAAGACATATTTTGACCCGACGATCCATTATGGGGGTCCTGGAAGGGCCACATGAAAAAATATTAGTTGTGCATGAAAAAAATCTCTCCCACGTGGTAAACTGTGGGATCCAAGGATTTTTTCCATGCTTGCGCACAAACTTCTATGCCACACGCAAACATCCATGCCACCGACCATGGGTGGAGAAAGTTGCGAGCGCTACCCCCACAGGGATGATCATTCACACTACCGACACCGGCACACCTAATTTTGTGTGGACCTGTTTTCGCATGGATTGGGAAACCTAGAACACCTATAAATTGAAGGTCACCCCTTCAACTTACAATGGCTGAAGATTCCAAACCATCTCCTCTATGCAAAATCCTCCTCTCCTGTGCACGAATGGTGGTTTTTAGGTTCAGGATTTTTCACAACAGATTGCCCCAGGGTCCGCCTTTGCGTGGGACCACCTGGACATAACCCTCTCCCAAATCTCTTTGAGTCCCATCCTCTGTGTTCAATAAATTCCAATTGTGTGCAGTCCTTTCCAATTGCATGAAAGGTCTTCCAATTGAGCGCAATCTCTTCAAATTGTGTGCAACCCTTACGCCTTGTGTGCACTATCCTCTATTTGTGCGCAAAACCTCATCTCCCCTTTACGCACCCAGACTCCATAATTGTGCGCCGACCTGGGATTTTGCGTGTAAGAGACTCAATTGGACGCCGACCTATCCTTATCTACACAAGTTTCTCAATTCTGCACTGACCCAGTCTTTTCCACACAAGTACCTCAATTACACGTCGACTCGGTGTTTTCCATGCAACTGTTCGTTTTGTGCGCAAGACTCCCTATTTATGTGCATGTGTTCAATGTCTCTCTTCTAAACATCATTTCTGGGTGCCTACGACATCCAAAACATCTATGGCACACACCATTTTCCCGTACTACCTTTTAGGATGGTACAATGTAACTTTAAAGTCCCTTGGGGGTGTTTCACATTGTGTTTCTTCGCCTCATTCTTCTTCGCATAGGCATTCTAACGGCTATTGATTCTTCTGATAGCCATGCTAACGTGGACCCCCAGTGGGATCACCTTATTACACCCACTGACCACAGAGTATCCTGTCACTTCTCTTAACCAAGTTGTAGAAGGTTCCAGTTATGTAAGTCCTAGGGGTGTGGAGCGCACCCACCTCGTCCAAGTTATAGGATGTTAAACTGCCAAGCACCATCGTACTTAGCACATCATGTTAAAATGTGACCTTTCCATGTACCTCGCACACGGGTTTCCCCATCTCGGGAATTATCTATGCTCACTGGTCTCCACGGGAGCGAAATCATTCCTCACAGAGAATGGCGTCCTCTTTTATCGGAGTACATATGTATGTGGGGAAAGGGAAACCACCCTGGTTTAAGCCCCTAGCATTCCATGCAGGAGGCAGCACCCCTGGTCATCCTTTCTTCCTAGGTGCCAAATCCCTATCCCGCTAGGATTTGTCACCACCCAAGCCTCCCTCCTAGAGTAAGTCCCAATCTCCATCGCTTGGACCGCTGACCACGTGTATGCCCCTATTTATTATTTGGGCCACCAACTATGTGTGGCCTCAGTATACTTCCCATGGATGCATATTTTACAATGAGATCGACAGGTCTTTGATGTCTGTTATGTCTCACACCGAGAATGACTCACGTGTGCTTAGAGAAAGCATCGACCAGTACATCCTATCTGAGCAGCCTAGAGTTTAATCCCCACACCCCATTCATGAAATATGAGGTCTTTGATCCTTGTCTCCTAGATAAGGTATTTAGGAAGTCTCCCTGAGGTTCAATCCCAACACCCTAGTCGTTCCGACCCCCTTCATGTGGGTTCACCAAACTCCATCCTGAACTACGTGGTCTTTCATCCTCACCAATGCAGGGTACATAGGAAGCCTCCCTATGGTTCAATCCCAATACCTGGTCACTCTGACCTCTTTCATGTCGGTTCGCCCACTAGACCTGAACTACATGGTCTTTGATCCTTGCCAAGGCAAGGTGCATAGGAAGCCTCCCTAAGGTTCAAGCCCAATACCTGGTCGTTCTGAACCCCCTTCACATCAGTTCACCAACAACATGGGCTGCCACAGAGCATATGCCACTTAATGGCCCCACTCATGAACTATGAGGACTTTGATTCTTGTCTCCAAGATAAGGTACATAGGAATCCTCCCTGAGGTTCAATCCCAACACCCAGTTTTTCTGACCCCCTTCACGTCGGTTCACCAAACTCCAACCTAAAATATGTGGTATTTGATCCTTGCCAAGGCAGGGTACGTAGGAATCCTCCGTGAGGTTCAAGACCAATTCTTGGTCACTCCAACCTCCTTCACTTTGGTTCACCCACTCCACTGGAACTACGCGAAGTTTGATCCCAGCCAAGGCTTGGTACGTAGGAAGCCGCCACAAGGTTCAAGATCACCATCCATCTAGACCACATTTCCTCATTCGCGTCGGTCCCCCGACCCACATCCCATATGAACTACATGGGTTTGATCTCTGTCTCTTAGGAAGGGTACATAAGAATATTCCATGAGGGTCAACCCCATCCAGTAGTAAGCCACTGTTACCTCATCCAGCAGTAAGCTGATGTAACCCCATCCAGCGGTAATGCACTAAAATCTCCAATCAGAGGTTAGCCGTCAGCAGACCAAACTACGTGGACTTTGATTCCCTGCTATAGGGAAATGTAGGATGTCTCTTCAAGACTCAATCCCAACATCTATTTCATCCTCGGGTTGACTCCATCTCATTCTCCACATACTTCATTAAACCCTCCATCATCCATTTTAATTATTAGCTAGGCCGCCAGATCCCGGTGGGATCATGCCAGCTCATTTCCCATTCCCCTCAATATCAACCGGGAAGCTAACCACACATTGGCCCCAACATCTCTGTTCCCTCCAGGGGTTGTACCCATCTGATCCACTCTAATCAGTGTTCTGATCAGTCCAATACATCTCCACTAGATGTTAAACCTGTGGCATAACCTATGTTAAACATGGGAATCTAAGGAAAAGCTCAGATACATGCCTATGGAATATGATTCCCCAAATTTGATGTGGGATTCCTCGAGTTTCCATGCCCTCGAGAATCCCTATAATACAAGGAAGAAACCCAAACACACCAGTGTCCTAGAGTCTAGACATTCCAGTGATGTCCAACATGACTACTCCCCTGACCAAAGGATGCTGCCCTAACCAAAACCTTTGGAATGTCTCAATAGAAGTAGTATAATTAACTGGTGTCCATGAAGATATAAAACATGGACGAGTTTCACGAACAACGTCTTAAATATATAAGGGTGAACCGGACTAGGTGACGAGTTCCATGGTGGAATCCATGGAAGGAAGAACCGATATCCCATCATCCTGTTTCGATCAAGTATCAAACATCCTAGAACAAGGAATGGATGTCGCCCGCCTTTGGAAAGCGGGAATGTAGGGAAACAAAAAGCACTTCCATCCACCAACGAGACGGACGCGCGCGCCCTGACGAAAGCATCAGAAACATTGTATAGTGGGGGAAAATGGTCAAATGTATTAAAACCTGGTAATTTGTTTTTATACGGATTCACATTATTTTCACCATTTTTGTTGCGTCGGGATTGGAGGTGTGGAATGAGTTTCATTTGATTTTTATTTGAGGGTAGAGTCATAGGGCCTCACTCAATTCCATTCATTGAGTTTTCCATTTGTTCTGGACATCCTTAATACTCAAAATGGATCCCACTTCTGTAGTGTGGTATGGACCTTATTTCCAAATGCTGACAGTCATCTAGGTTTTCAGGTGTATAAACTCCTAGGGACTCACATTGGTCAACATGATGGAAGGTTAGGCTCATCGCATTCTTTGGGGGGGGGTCATTTCCTACTCTAGGACCCACTTATTGGTTTAAGATATATTCATGAATCTCTTCCTAATCTTTATACAGGACCGGTTACCCTAAAAATGACTATAGGTAAATTACCTTTCATGTGAAATGTGCTAGGGTATTTTCAGTGGATCCATCAATATGTATCCAAGTTTATCCATCATTTTCCAATAATAGGTGGTTGCTTATGTGTTGAAGCCTTATAACCATGTGATTTGTAACGTGTTATCATAAAAGGTGGTAGTTAATATTCTGAGGAGTGTATTGATCCATTATGATGTATCATACGTATCCTGGTTACTATTGGAATCGTACCCCCACATAATTCTTTCGACATGTACAATTTAACGTCATATTTAAAAAAACTCATATGGGTGATATGAGAAATTGAATATTGAAGCATGATTCCCAGAGGGATGTCCTACATATCCCTAGTATAGAAAGAATCAGATTCATCATAGATCATTTGTTGAGGGATTATATAATGAGGTTATCCTGATTATTGTAGAGACTCATGGTGCAGATCACATTCTTATCGCAACTACCTAATCATTTATGATCCATCCTCAGTGTGAGATGTTTTGGGAACCAAGTGATCAGTTCATTACTCCTGATGTGGGAATCATGAATTGGTATTTCCCTAAGATGATATATCATGGAACTCATGTCTCGGTTTGATGTCGTACATGTCCTTGTTGTGTAAAGAATCAAATTTATCATAGTTCAGTAGATAGTGGGGCTTAAACAATATAGTTGTCTGCACCATTGGGGAGGATTATAGTTCACATGTCATGATCACTATAACTTCCTAAGACCACCTGATCCATGATCATTGGGATAAAATAGGTATAAATTTAATCAATTCTATTTCTTTGATTAAGGGACATAGATGATTGGATTTCCCTGTATAGACAATATTAAGCTTGAACCTCATGAGAGGTGGCCTACGTGTCCTGAATATTGAAGGAATCATAGCCTTTTTAGTTCCCTTAATATTGGTGATTACATAGTGATCTTCCACATATGACATGTATTTCTTGTATAGAGGTTGTTGCATGACCCATTTTAGTTGTCCAGAGGACATCTTAAGATCTAGAAGGTTTGTTTTGGGAGCCATCGCCTACCCTGAATGGGTTTCCCAAGAGGTGTCTCATGATCCAACTAATGTTCCCTTGTGTCATTCATAATAGATGGTTTGACACATATTGATGGTGCTACAACAGTATGTATGGAATGGCTCATAGGATGTCACATATCATGGAAAACGTCACTAGAGGTCATCATGAGACCTAGCCGACATGTCTGGAAGGTGTTCTGGGAATCGATTGGCTTATCCAGAGGGTATCATAAGAGCATGGTTGTCATGTCCAGGAGAAAACATGATACTTGACTGAAATGAGAAGGTGTCATTATATGAGTCAGGTGATGCATTTGAAGGACTTCTCAAGGTTCATATGATAGTTATAGAGGGTTTCACGAGACCAAAATTGTGTACCCAAAAGGAACCGTATGACTCTCTTTGACATGCTTGATGGCTTTCGCATGTCTAAAATTGAATGCTAAAGAAGCATAGTGAGATCTAGGAAATGTGTCATGGTACTGTCTTGGGTCTTTGGATGAGTTGTTTGATGTTCATGTGGACCAGAAAACATGTATTTCTCTTAAGTATCCCCCTTTTAATCGTAGTTCTAGCCCTTATATTGAGAATACCTTACGTTTGTTCAATATTAGTTTATCCTGAGTCTTGGGTGATCTGGGGGATATGTGGTATGTTTTTCGCACACATTTCCATTAGTCCATTACTTGATCTATGAATGATCACATGATGTATGTTATATATGGTTCATGATTTCTCCATTTACTCACTGGTATATTACCTGACAAAATCCTTTCTTTTAATGAGATCATCCACTTAAAAAAGTTTATTATATCCCTTATTCATGAGATTTCAGAGGTCCAGGGTCAAATAAACCATTGTCCAACACTTTTCTTAACGTTGGGGTGGGTAGTTTATAAGAATATATGCAATTTTTTCGGGTTTTTAAACATATATAGCATGAATCCATGATGGAATCGATAAATGGATCTAGAGCCATGCGGCTTGTCAAGTCTCTGCTATGGACTACTCTGAGGGTGTCGCCTAATTTTCATTGGTCGGGTGTCCCTAGCTTCAATACTGCCATTATTTTATTATTTTCAATTAATTGGGACTTGATTGATCATGAAGACTTGTCGAAGGGCTTCCTTATTTTTATATTGACATGTATAAGGGCTTCCACAAGACCGAGACCTATTGGAAGGGCCTTGTGTGATCTCATGTGACTGTTACCAGCAGTCTTGTGAGACTAAGTTGTAGACTTCCTATATTCCTCGCAATCATTTTATGACTGCAAGAGATATATCCACCTTTTTAACCCCTCTACATTACGTGAAATAGTTTGGGAGTCATTCGAATTTTGAATCAGTAATGTGAAGGACATTTACTTTATTTTTTGATGATGCCTTGCATGAGAAATATGGGTAATATGGGGGTACTTGATAATTTCATGGGTAAATCCATCTGTTATTTCCAAAGGGAACTAAAGGGGGTCACATGGATACCCAAAAATATCTAAATATTTCTATATATTGAGGATAACATTCAAATGTGACTATGTGAGATGAGGTGGAAATGTCACCGCGAGTAGCTTCTGCCTCCCCTCCTTTTATATTCCTTATTTTATTTCACAAAGGATCGGAGGTCCTTTGAATTTCATGGATGTTTTTAAGCATAATTACACTTCTCAGTGATGATAAGTCATGTGAACACTATGACTGATAGGGGTATCCACCTTTTATCCATCCTTCCACCCATGTTAAGAGAATTTTCAATTTTGATTACCAGGTGTTTGTCCTTGAAAACCCACATGGACAAGGGGAATTTATTTGGCTTCCATCTATATATTCATTGATTTTTTAGAGAACCTTCACAAAATAATAGGGTTTTCTTGAATCAGGGATCCATGAAATCCATCGCAGGTTACATGTTTCACGGTTAGTCTTCATGCGGCCTTATAATGGTCATGAAATCACAAGTGTCTTTCGGTTTCAAACAATCTACAAGTTTTGTTCATCTTATTATTTCTTTTATTTTATGGGGAAATAATACCCATATTTATTTATTTCTTTCCTTCTAAATTTTATAATTCTTATTTGGAGAGTGTAAACATTATATTTTTTCTTTTTTTAAAAATGAAATAATGAATGTTCTATTTTAAATTATACAGTTTCAATAGCTTTTCACAACACCAAAACTATTACTTGATTAATATATTCCTTTATGAGAATTCATGTTTTATTCAAATAAAAAAATCATTCAATTTTTTGGTATTTTGGTATTGAAAAATGTGTTTTAAGAGAAAATGTTATTTTGACACGAACAATTATTTTCCACACTGGTTTAAAAGCGTTTTTCAAGTTTTTTAATCTAGATATGGAAATTGGAAATTTTTTATGGATGGTTAAGGCACATTATAGATCTTGGGATATCATGACAGAACATATAAGAGTAGTTGACCACCATTATATTTTATAGGTTATATTCATATGAATTATACGATGAGTGTATCCTGATATTGCTCCAATGAATTCGGTAATGATTATGTTCTCCAAATAATTATATTAAAAGTCGTCCATATAATTATTCCAATTTTAAGGGTTCCTATAATGATTATATATTTGTTTTTGGAATATGATTTATCAAGGTACATGCATGAATTTTAAATTATTTCTTATTTTTTTTGGAAACTCATTTATTTCAAAATTTAAGATAAATATAATTGTTTTAAATAAATTATTATACCCTTTTAGATTAAAATGAATGTTTTTTAAAAAAAAATTCATTTGTTTTCATGATTTTAACTACAATAATAGATTTCATCTTTTTTATGTCCCTTACTAAGCTTTTTGTGCTCATTCCAGGTTTTAAAAAAATAAATGGGTATAAGGTTGAATAAGGGTAAATGAGAAGTCAAGATTAATGTAATGAATATTTTTCATGAAAATAAATCATGTTTTACATTAAGTGTTTTACATTTTCGAAGAAAATGATACCAAGTAAATGTTAATTCATTCTAATACAAGGGATTGTTATGTATGAATTATGATTAATTATCTAAAAATATAATCCTAAAATAAATTTTCAAATGAATGAAATTAATTATAGTATAAAGACACGAGATTTTGTATTTTTTATGTTTAGTTCCTTATAGTTGTTATCATATATGGTTTTAGACAGCAGTATAGGTTAGGATAAAATATGGTATAGGAAGATGAAAGAATCATCCAACACCTTTTTTGGAGGATAATTTCGATAGGTATCCCAAAAATTCTCATTAGGTGAGGGTACTAATGGCAATTTTAACTCCCTTATAGAGAAGGGATCCAGTATATATGATTCTTTTAGATATAAAGGCGAAAAAAAAAACGAAGTATTTTTTTAATATTGATCCCATGTAAAGCAACAAAAAAAAGAAATTACAATATTCAGGAATTTTCCTTTTCCTCCTTGGAATAATGGAAAGAGCAATATAGACTATTTTTTCACTCCAAATGTAATGAAAACTAGTTTAACATTTAACGATGAAAGAACAAATGATTCTATTTGAAGTATCAAAGAACCTATGACATAAAAAAACTAAGGGCTCCCCACTCAAATAGAGTCTCTCATTCATTTCTGTGAGACTAATTGCCATCAAATTAGAGATAAGGGAAATGATATATACGGTTAATATATTTGGTTATTCACTTCATAGAAATATATTATAGGTTTGTAAAATCCTCTATAGAATTACATGTTAAAGAATATAGCATAACTATAAAGCTCACACTAGAGGAGGATATAAAATTTAAGAGATAGATTTGTCCCCATGGTCTTAGTGGAAACTCATTCTATGGTTTTACTTTCAACTAGATGTTGTGGTGCTATAATAGGAAGATGAAAGCCTCTATATTGATCATTGCCTTAAGGATTCTTATTTCATAACTTTCATTATTGGAAATAATCTTCTAATAATCCCTAACATAAATTTAAAGAACATTCATGGAAATTCAAAAATATCTCATATGGATTATAATTTGGATGTGTCTGTGGGGGTATGTATCAGTTTGGTTTCCTCTGTTAATATTTGTGCAGATTTTGTTTTATTCATGTGAGCGTTCCCATGTAACCGATAAATGTTATTTTTTTTAAAAAAAAATAGAGGATATGTAAAATTATTAGATAAAACATTTTAAGTTTTTATGTGTTGGGAACACATTAGGAGATATTTATTGAGTCTTTATTGATGTTTGAGGTATTGGAAACCCTCAGGTTTAACATAAAGTATCATTTGAGGAAGTAGGAATTTACATTTGGAGTACATAAGCTTAAAGGAATAAATAAAATTTAGGTTTTATGTAATATTTTATATGGTGGTAATTCTATTTTACTACAATTTTGAAACATATGATTTATCATATTGATAGCCATGGGATTGAAAATAGATTTGGAGATTAAGTTATTAATATTATTTTGAAACAAGAAAGATATAATCTTGGGGAACATAATAATATTAAGGTAAATAAGATATTAGGGAATTTTATTGTTGGAAAATGGTTGAATTAACTTTTGAAATCATATATTATTTTAATGTATATTTTAGGTAATTTAGGTTATTTGTATAATGATTATCTAGTCTTGGAGATTATATTATTATGGAAAATATTTGAAGACTGGTTGGTGTTATTTGGAGACAAATGTTAAATTTATCTTTTAAGAATACATGATCATATCATACTAATAATTTTGTTTCAAAATTAGTGGGGCATATATTGATGAATTTTAAGAATAATTATTTATAGAGAGGTTTATTTTGACCTTCAATCATTACTTTTCATTTTGGAGATTAAATTATTATTTCTTCATGTGAATGCTTACTCATTTTGGGATTTATATATCCTTGTGTTAACCATTTAGGATTTAGTTAATTTATAATGATAATTGAAGTATATTATTAACCATTTTTGGAAGTATATAATTTAATGTAAGTGGATTTTATTTTTTTAGTAATAAAAAAACATCATTAATAAAAATCATCTATAAAAAAATATGAGATTATTGTGGATGTTGATAAAAGGGTGAAATTATACTTGTAAAGTATGTATAATCATTTATGTTCTTAGTTTATATGGTAATGGAATACCTCAAAACTAGGAAAATAATATTGAAATAAAATTTATCATATTACCATCATTTTTGATGAATCAATGGTCCTTTCCACAACTATTTTATTTATGGTTCTATGGTCATTGCCTATATAATGATCATACAGTTTATTGTAATCAATGATATATTTCACTCTCCGTCATTATTTTTAAATTTTTTTTTCTTACTTGTCTATATATTCACGTGCCACAAATGGTTCATATCCATAAACCTAATTCTATGAACTCTATATTTCCCTTTCCCACTTTTAAAATATAATCATTGTTAACCCTTTTCATGATGATGGATGTCAAAACAAGTATAATAATATTTGAAAACATTTATTAATGAGACCAATTTGAAATTTAAAGGAAAAAATTTGATAAATGTGTGGGGGATAATTTAA
Organism: Viscum album; assembly: GCA_963277665.1. Lineage (NCBI taxonomy): Eukaryota > Viridiplantae > Streptophyta > Magnoliopsida > Santalales > Viscaceae > Viscum > Viscum album. The sequence continues at coordinate 491,761,494 of OY728160.1, forward strand.
TATCCTAATATTTTAAAATAAATAATATGATCAATTCTGTAAAAGACATGAATCCCTGCGTTTAAACGAACGAAAATTATTATTATGAAATGATAAAAATTATACAAATGATAATAATTTTTTGGGAATTATTTTTATTAAATATATTATGAAATATATATATTTTTATAAATCAATAAATTTTTTTGATTATATATTTGATAATAATTACTCATTTTTTAGTAAATTCATTTGGTTCTTCACAAATATTTTTTCTTCAAAAGATGTTTCATTTCCTTTTCTGGGAAAATATTATAATTAATTTGTCGAAATTTTATAAAATGTATTTTAAATTCTTTTTTTAAATAATAGTTTTAATATTACCTTATTGTTAATGTTTGAGAATTTTATAAAAAGAGTTATTTTTCAATGAAGACAGGCAAATAGTGATTTATATTGAAAATTTTACAATATTTTCGATTATTTTACAAATTCAAATTATATTTTTGATTCGATATAAAATTTAATTTGATCCTATTGAATATTATAATAAAATCGTGGGTTATAAAATAAATTTTCTAAGTGAATTAAATATTAAAAAATTTTATTCTTGAAAGGAATTTTTCTGAAATAATGTTTTTTGTTGCATTTTTCCTATTTAATTACTAATTAAATTCTTCCACTTCTGTGTTTTGAATTTTGAAAAATAGATTAAAAATATTAAATTAGTGATTCAATATTTATTAAAATTTTTTCTTTTCCATTATTATGTGTATCCATAGTATTTGTTTAACGATGGTAAAGCATAAATCTAGTAATTAGAGTTAAATATAAAATTATATGGACTAAAAAGGACCATAACACTTGAAATAATTTTATGTCATCATTATATCTTATCCATATTCATTTAAAAGTATAATATATTTTATTTTAGGACATATTGACATGATTTTGAACTTCATAATATTTATGTCCTCATATTTCCAAAAATGATCAATTGTTGCTTTTAATTACTAAATTTTTTTTACATAGGGTTTTAATTGAGGATATGTTCATTTATAAATAGTAAATTAAAATATAATTGATTATTTATATCATTTTATTTTACTTTTAGTTTTTATTGATGAAATAATTATCTTATAAAAATTCACAAATCTGATGGAAGAACTACTAAATTAATGTAAAAAATAATATAAATTGTAAAAAATGTTAAAAATCGTATGATTATATTGAATCCTTGGGTTCAATATTTTTTTATATAAAAAAGAAATATAATAGGGGCATGGATGAGTTATGTTATAATTATTTTTTTCTTGAAATTATTATATTTCATGTAAATTAATTGTTCCAAAATAGAGATTAATGATATTTTTGGGTAAACAAAATTATATTAAAGGATTTACAATTACTAAAAAAAATTAAAATTTTCAAATTGAATGGGGTATGGTTTTTGATTTAAAACATGGTATATTTATGGGATGTTTTTCCATTCATATCCAATATATTAACCCCTTAATATAAAAGAAAATTATATCACGGTAAATGTCAAAAGGGATAACAAAGGGTTAAAACAACTAGATATGGGTGAAAATGTGATCCAAAATTTAAAAAAATTTATTTTATGATATTATTTTGGAAAATAATAACTTCTTATTCAATTTATATATATTTTTATCAATTTTAAAATCGACATTAATTTATATTAATTTAATATTTAAAGTAATTCAATAAGTTCCCCTCCCCTCTCTTATAAAAGGGCATCCCATATTCTGATTTCTTCACACATAAAAATATTTTTGGCTTAGACAATGCCTATCCAAATCACTTTTTTAATTCCCCCATGAAATCCTTGAATCCTTGTATTGAGAATAATACCAAACTTATAGGTCATAAGGTGTAAATAAAAGGAGGTTTTCAAAATATGAGTTTTTTGTTTTTTTATAAATCATTTTCATATTGTTTCATTTCAAAAATCATAAAATTTTCTTCTAACATTATAAAATGAATAACAAAATTATCTTAAATATAATTTTATGTTATTATGTTAATTTAATAACATATAATTGTTAGGAAATTCCAAAAAATGGGAATGAAATCTATTGTTCATGTGTATAGTTGACTTTCGGTACAAGGATCAATGTAATTTATTTTTCATCATCCTATCACATGGATATATTTAATGATGGAATTAATTATTATATACTATTTTCATAAAAATTTTAATATATTGAAAGATAATATATCATTTACTTAATTACTTTTCCATTCACTGAAAAATGATAACGACATTCATGCTTACTTTTGGACAAACACCTCCACGAAGCGATGCAATTCATTTTTCCTCCCCAAATCACATAGATGATATAAATTTGTATTTAAAAGAAAAAATATGGCAGTAATAATATAATTATAATTCTATAATTAAAAAATAGTACTTGTATTATTTTCATGATGATCATTTAAAAAATGAAATTTCACTCATGTGTACGTAAGACGAACCGTCTCAATTATATTAACGTAGTTCAATTTTAATACCCATAATTCATGGTTTGTATCAAAATTATCATTGATATCTAAAAATGATAAATAATTTCTTATTAATATGGATATGTTTATATGATGACCTCTTTGAATATAGTCAATTTACGAAATCTATTTTTGACATTTGAATCGATGATCTTCAAAATGTCTAAGAAAAACATAATTAATTGAGTAATTTATTAACACATGATATTAGATAAAATAAATGGAATAATAAAAATGAAAAACATTTGGTAGTAAGTAAATAATTAAAAAATGTTTATTATTCAGGAAGATATGTAATATAATTTTTTATTTGGTCTCAATTTAAGGTACACTTTACTTTAAAAACTCATTTTAAATGTTTTTAAGATTTACATTATTAATATTTCTCTTTCATAAACCAAACATTTTAAATGATTTTTTAAAAATAATTATTTATATATCTAGTTTTTCTAAATTTCATTAAGAACCATATTTTTCTTCTTATTTTTGTTATAAAGCTGAGAATATTTCTATGATTTTAAATAAGATAATTCCTTTTAAAATTAAACTTTTAATGTTTTCCTTACAAATCTTTTTCTTCTATATCAATATTATTAGATTTGTTTTAGGGTGGATTATATATTTAAAAAAAATATTTATAGAGGATAGTTTATGTGCCAATTTAATTTATTTCATCATTTTTAAATATTTATCTTTTTATGGAATGTTTTCACTTTCATTACAAATGGAAAAACAAATATTCTATTTTAATGAATATCGTGTAAATAGATTTTTTTCCCTAAACTAATTATTTGATGTTTGGATTACATAAAAATATTTCATGTTTTCTTAAAATATAGACCCACTTTCCCTCTTTCTAGGTATTTCAAGGTTGAAAATTGGTTTTAAGAGAAAAACATATTTTGAAAATCGAATATTTTTTTTTGCATAAGTTAAAAATTATTTATAAAGGGTTTTTTTCATGACATGATCCTCATGTAATGTTTATTAAGGGTTGAGCCCAATTATAGCTCATTTTTGAGATCGATACAACATATATGATGGGTTCATACCCATTATATCACACATATGAGACCGATATAGGTTATATTATGGGTTATCTTAGATAGTGCTCTAATAAATGGGGTAAATAGTTTATTCTCCATAGACTTATATTCAAAGTTATTCATATTTTTATTCAAATAGTATGGGTTGATGTATGGTTGTTGTATGGGTTTCAGGAAGATGATTTCCCAAGGTAGTGATATGAATTTTATATGTTTTATAATGTTTTTGAAGGAAATTATTTATATTAAAAGGTAATAAAAATATAATTTATTTTAATGATATTGTGATACTATTTTTGGGTATAAATGTATGTTTTTGAGAAAAAAAATTCCTGGGTTTTCATATTTTTCACTAGACTAATAGACTTTGTCCTTTCATTGTCCCTTACTGAGAATTTTTTACTCATCCCACAAATGAAAATATTTTCCATATGGTTTAAGAATGACTAAGGAAAATAGGGAATTCCATTTGATACTCATGATGAATTTTCCAAAAAAACATTTCATGGTTTACTTTAATTGTTTTATATTGTCATAATAATGGATACATAGAATAATTTTTCATATTTTAATATATGGGATTGTTGATTAACATTTATTACCTAATTATATAAAACTATAAACCTAAATGTTCTTTCATAATGAATTAATTGAATTATATTGTAAATAAAATAGATTATGTATTGTCTAAGTTTAGGTTCTTACATGGAAAATAATAAAGAAAAAAACAAACTATAAAAGATAACACATATAAACTTTGATTTCATAAATCTTGACTATAAATCCCTCAACTATATCTTCCAAGCCACAATCACCAAATAAAAAAATATAGATAAATGATACATGAAACATTAGTAGCCACCATAAAATCAAAATTTTGACTACTATATCTCTAATCTAAATCAAAGATCTATCATTGATTCTCATAAACATCATGTCTTCACCCAACATCATAAAAATTATAGGTCAACATGGAATCGTTGATACACATACTATTTTCTATAAGTTCACAACAACTAACTTATTATGAATATACCACATGAATATATTAGAGAGGTATGTCTATATAATTGAGTTGAAGAAATGGTGATCCTGGGGGATAAGTCCATCAACATGAGATCAATACTATAGAAGGGACCTGAATCAAAACTAATAGATGATGAATCAACTGATGATTATACCAAAAAATTAACAATAAATTTATTATCAACCCTTGCCTCAACCATAATCAAAAACCAAGTTTCCCTAAAAGTACTACCATCCCTGGAAATGATGGTATCATTCATGATGGGCAGAGAAACATGGTAAGTGGTAAAATGATGAGAGGAAATATTTTCAATTTATTGTTCATATTTTCAAAATAAATTAACCCCATATATGATATAAGAAATTATTACTTCATTTATACATATTTCTTTTGAAAATATAGATTTCTATTTTTTATATGGACTTATGATTTAAAGATTATTTATTCATTTTGTAATTAATTGATTTTTCCATTAATTGATTTTGAATTTGTAAATTACATTGGTAATATATTTTAAATATGAGGTTCATGGATTGACTTCATTTTGATATTAATTTTATAAAAATTATATACTGTGTAACTATTTTTCATGGATTGTAGGATTAAAAAGAAAAATGGATGAGGATTTCATATAACTTTTAGTATTTTATAGGAATTATTAATCGAGTTTCCTATGACTACCATTGCTGGATTTTTTAAAACTAAAAAAGTGAAGAGAATTTAATAATAATTCCCACATTATGTAGGAATTTACTAGCCAAAGTGTATAAAATTAGCCATTTCCATGATTTTTTTAATGAGCAGGTATTGAATCAATAATGTTGTATATAACATTCTTTTATTATGCACATAAAAATTTAATAATTCTATAAGACATAACATGTAATGCTATAGATTATTTATGTGATAAAAATACATAAATTTTTAGATTTAATATTCTTTTTTATTCTTATAAATGTAATTTGATGATTAAGAATGGTTTCAAGGGAATATATGGATGTTCTATATCCTGAACAGCTGGTGTTTATAGAAATATTTTTTGGTGAATGGTTAGCACATGGTTAAATTTAATCATGTGGATTAACCCTATAACCAAGCAAGAAGACGTTTATTGTTCGTTTAACCACTAAAATCAGTAGGCACACCCTTGAGAAAAAATGTAGACCAGCTGCAGATTTAAAACACATAGCTAAAGTATGGTTTGTCTCACCCTGATCCTAAATGGGTGTTGGGTTTTTCCCTTGGTTATTTTTGGCGCATGGTTAGTTTATGGTTTTTCCAACCGTGCTGATGAACCATGTCAAAAAATACATAATGTAAAAATAACACTTTTCCCTTAAGTTTTTATAACCCCCACCCCACTATTTTTCTCTCCCCGCCTAGCTCAACCAATTTTGGAGCAATCCATTCAATACCATGGATTTTAAGCCTCTCCTCCATTCAGACTCTGATTGGACTATTGGATATCTGGTAAAAATCCCATTGGTAAGTGTGTCAAACCATTTATATCCAATTTCAATTTAACTTGATATATTCGGCAATATTTATAAGAAATATAATATTTACTTTTATTGGTGTGTTCATCCATTCTTCTACATTCACCTAATCTAAGATAAATTGGAGGTTGATGTAGGATGAGTGTTCCTATACCACTATAAGGTAGGTGGGATATAATATTTTCCTTATAGTCCATACTATTTATAAGTGTTTTTCTTTTTAGAAACACCCTAATTTCTTTGTGTTACATTTTAAATAACTAATTTGTTAAATTAAATTTGGTAACAGTGACCTAGACCACATATGATTCTCATTGACAGTGATGGATTTTGGATCCTCACCAAGGATAATCCTTTTGGGTGGGTCCTTATTCGCACGATCCTTTGATACACATTACATATGTAGGGTTCAAAATTAAAAAGGAATACAATTATGTTATAATAAATGAATTATTTTTCTATTGTGTGTATTGTACCTTCTAATTTTCCACAAAAATTTTATGTATGAAATAATTAAAAAGTATCAACACCCTAAGAACAAAATTTTTAAAAAAATGTAATATGTTAAATTATAAATGATTTTAAATATGCATGTATTGACACACAAACTGTGATAATTTTTAAATATTTTGAATTGATTATGGAAATTTTTATTATTAGTTGTTAGACATGATATAGCCTTGGATTCCTATGTTAATTACTTAAGAACATAGAGCTCACAACTCTAATTTACTGATATATTTCCCAAGGGAGGTACCCACCTTGTAAATTGGTATTTTTATTAGTAGTACAAGGATTCCCTATATAGTATCTATTATTCATTTGATTTATATCTGGAAATTAGAATGTCTTTTATTATCTCCATTGATTCATCTAGATGTCTTTAGACACATGTCACCTAAGATAATAACCTTGGTATCAAGTCATGATAGTCCATGATTTAGTTTGTAAGTACTCTACAGACTTAATTAGAAGCTTATTTATAGTGTAATTCCAAGGGTGTATCTTTCGGATTACACATAGAACCTTTTACTAGGATGCATGTTTTTTACTTTTAGTTGTCCTAATCCTCTAAGATCAAACATGGAACAATTTCAATTTGGTTCCTCCATCATTATTATATTCACATGGTTACTCTTATAATTTTCATGTGCCTTAAATTTATATATATTATCAATTTAGATGAATTTGGCTTAGGTCAAAGCTTGTATGGTTGGATGAGATTCTTTTGATGATCCTAAACCCAAAATTATTACCAAATAAATTTCTCATTACACTAATTATCATTTTTGATAAATGTTTCTATATTTATAGTACAAGACTAGACTTGTTACAGATACCATTGGTTGTGTCCTACTGATTTTTAGTCATTCCTTTTTGGAAACATATATTGGTACCCAAATAGACTGCATGACTGTTGGTTAGGACAAGGAAAAGAGTTCATATTTAGATGTATTATTAATATTATTGGATGATGTATGAGAGTATAAGACTAAATATTGTCAGTGGATTCTTTTAGACAGTATCATGATTGTAATTTTGGGTATTTTTTTATAGTATGTACTAATTTATTAATGTTTCCAATTTTTGTATAATATCATGAAACCATACCATTTTTCTATATGACATGGATATTGTAGTTATTCATTATTTTATTATGTATGTATGGTTTTATTCATTGCTCAAATTATTTATTCTACTCTCATTATTTTGTTATCTGTCTTTTATGGCTATTGTCTACTCTGAAATGAGGGTACATTCTCACCATGGACACATCGTAGGCCCTCAATGCTAGTTATAAGATTCTAGCATATAGGGGGGTCTCTTGAGTCCATGTCACCAACAAAGATTGTTTATATATAGTTAAACATGGTATGGGGAGTCACAATGTGGTATCATATCATCCTTTTCCTTTTCATACTATTAGGTATTGATATACACAGTATTATGAAATGTCATAATTCGGAATAGAGTCTGTGATAGGGAGTATCTAACCCACATATTGGAAAAAATACAAATTTTCTAGGATGGGATTTGATGCTTTGGAATATTCCCCTTATAGTTGAATTGATTTCACCATTGGATAATGTATATGATTTGTTTAATTTTTTATTATTGGAGATTTTACCTTTACCCCGGGCTCGAAAAGGCTAGGAGGTCAGGTCACATATATCATTATAGAAACACGATGATCGATATGTAATGCATTATTCAATGACATGTTTATTTAAGGTTTTCATTTCTTTATGTATATTTCTAGTTCTAGATAGTTATATTTGTGAATATGGTATCAATCCTTGAAGGTATAAAAACTAATTATATAAATTATCTTCGTCAACAGAAAATATATTTTCCCACATATAGTAATGTTAAAAAATTAATTACCTAATTATAGTGAACTAGATCCAGGTAAAATTGGTCACCTGAGATGAAATATGAGATTGTTACAATTAAATGGAATTAAATTAAATTTAAAGAGTGTGTGTGCCTCTAAAAATTGGGAATGGTGATGTATCTAATTTAATAATTGTAAAATCCTTATTTTTGTTACATGTAGAACCATTTTCAACATATAATTCATAGGACTTTATAATTTGGGAATGAAAAACACTTCTAACTAGATCTCCATATATATATATATATCTCTCTGTGTGTGTGTGTGTTCTTATTAATAAATTATGAACTGTTGAGTTTTATGATTAATAAAAATCATTTTTTGTTAAATGGGGATTCCAATTATAACTTAAATGGATTTTCCTCTTTTACTTTTAAATAAAACGTCATATATTAGAATCCCTGTGAATAAAAACTTCAAATATGACTAATACCATAATATATTATGTTAGGTTGTTGTGTTACTATGTTTTGGATAGATAAACCTACTTCCAAAACATCATTATGACAAATTCTTTAGAATTTGTCGATTTTTGAAGTGTTTGTTTTGAAATTTTGTATATATTCCTTAGTAATGGCCTCTGGTCGAATACCAGGATGGTGGGAAGGTCCTTACTCCTAAGATATTGGTACCTAACCCGCCAATAGTTCAATGTAAGGAACCTCCAACTGCACCTCCTAGTATACCTAACATGGGAATTTATTATTAGTTTCATTAGGGGTTTCAATGCTTAGTGTAGTCGTTGGAGGGAGATCCAAGACCTATATAGACCATGTCAAAGATGGTGATAGAATTCTAGCAATATCTTCCACCTACTTTCTCAAGGGTGGGTGGCACCTAGGCTATTTTGTATTGGATATATTCTACATTACATGTTCTTTAGTATCCATAGATTCTTCCATATCTGTGGTTCATGATTTCTACTTATATAATTTGGGGTTCTCCCACGAATTTGTGGGATGCATTAAATCATGGTGAGAGGCATAGGGGTTTGGTTTTGGGAGATTTCTATTCTCACATCTATTATTACATTATTTCAGATATTCTAAGAGAAGATCAAGTGATATAATCCATAGACCTGGAGAAATGAACTATGTATTTTATAGACTATTCGTCTAATTTCACATAGCTACAACACACTGTGCTGACTTTTTCTGGTGATGAATAATCCTGAGTGTTACTTTTTGAGAATGGGTTTAAGTATTTCATCTAATCTCATGTATATATCATTTGAATTGAAATCATTTCACATAAAGTGAACAAGACCCTTATTACCAAGAACTACATTAGTGAAGTTAAAGGTATAGATAATGTTGTTCTAGTAACATGGTAGGGTTGTTCATCTAGTGGTAGAAAACATTATCCAGAGGGTTCTCAGAAGAGTAATGTCAGTCAATGTAATTATGACAATAAATCTATTATTTTCCAATAGTGTGGGAGACAAGTTCATCTAAATACTCAGTTAAATAAAGACCAAGTTGAGTGATGATCCTATGGAAAAGTGATTCATATTTGTAGATTCATTGGATCCTTCCCATATGTTTCCATTGGGAGAGGATCTACACTAGATACTCCTTCCGAAGTAGGATAAGTAGTACTGCATTAGCCATGGGGTTGGATTTCCACATTCAATATAGTCTAAGGTGGGGGACATGGTTTAGTATTCTAGACTCAGAATATGTACCGCAAACAGAGTGTAACATCTTTGGGTAGTAATGTTTTAGACTAAGAGTGAGAATAAGGCCAGATATATGTAGAAAAAACAATATCAAATGGTAATGGTGATGGACCATCTGTAGTTCTAGGAATCTTTCTAGAATCATCTACATTTGTATATTACCTTTATGATATAGGTGATTCACTTTATTTTATTTTTGGGGCTATCATCGAATGTCATTGTCTTGAGATTCATAATTTCCATGGAATGATGAATTTAGATACTCTATTGGGGGTTTCAATAGAATGTGTTTGCCAATGGTTTGAGTTCCCCCTCTAGATTGATGGTTATGATTTCATCTGGGACCTTCTCATCCTTAATATTATAGTACTCGATATCAGTCTTGGGATGTAATAGTTTTTTCCCTATCTGAATCATGTTTATTTTTATCATAGGACAATTTCTTTCGCATCCCCAAAGGGAGATACGTATATTCAAAATGGATAGTGGGATTTATTGGTGATTCGAGATGGAACATTTAATTTTGGGCTAGGTGGAGTGAAAACTCATATTGTTATCCTTTATCTGGATGATTATGGAACGCATCAAGATAATTACCCTCTAGTAGTATATTTATTTATGGATGTCTTCCCTAAGGACATGTTCAAATTACCTCATGATAGATAGGTAAAGTATTCTATTTTTCTAGGTCTAGGAGAAACAGCAGTATCAATTCCTCCTTACAGGATTTCTGTTACTGAGTTAAAGGACCTCAACCGAAAGCTAGACTATTGGAAAGCTAAGTGTTTTATAAAACCTAGTACTTTTCCATGGTGTTTACCAATCCGTTATATACAGAATGTAGATGTTACCATCAGTCTTTTCATGTATTTCTATCGGTGGAACCATCAAATGGTAATGAATTGGCATCTACTACCTCAAAAATATGACTCGTTCAACCAACTCCAATTATATCAATTTTTCTCAAATATCTATTTAAGTTCACCCCAACATCAGGTTCATGTTAGACCTTAAGAAATACCCTATGCATCATTTCAAAAAAAATTGGCCTTATTGAGTATCATTTAATTCCATTCGTGTTGAAGAATGGGCCCATAGTTTAATGGATATTATGAACTAGGTTTTCCATGTGTATCTAGAATCATTAGTTGTAGTATTCATAGACAAAAAATTGGTGTACTAACATACTTGACACAAACATGACCAAAATCTTGATATCATTCTATGTACATTGAGAGAGATCCATATGTTTTCTACATTGACAAAATTTTTGTTTTTGATAGATGAAATTCACTTCCTAGGTCAAATCGTCTTAGAATCAGGAGCATATATTGACCTAGAGAATGTTAGATCCATTATGTAATTGGATCATAAGAGAACAATTTTTATATTTCGATATTCTAGAGGACATATCTATATTATAGGAAATTAATTTAGGATTTAACATGCATATAATCACCTCTTACAGGCTTGAAAAATAAGGGTTTGAAATTGGTGTGGTCAAACACATAAGAAGAATCCTTTTAGGAGTTGAATTGGATAATGAATTCAACACCGATACTAATTATACCAAAGTTAATAAGAGGATATATAGTTTAATTATATGCATAAATGATTGGGTTGGGAGTGTTTCTCTAGAAATAAGATCGAGTAGTGGAATAAAGATATCATAAGTAGAATCCACATTTGGAAGATTACTCACAGCATGATTTGGAATTGTTAACTATAGTTCTGTTCATTCATTACTGGGGGATTGATTTTCATGGTGAAAAATTTATAGAATATATGGAATATATTGTATTTAAATATATCTTTACTATATGAGATATATATCTCAGATATAGAAGGTTGGTTAAAAATCTATAATTGTTCACTTTTGATGTTTCCTATATTCCTTATAAGGGAAATGTTGTCGTTGATCCTCAGAGACAAGTGACTCCAACACAGGATGTTTAGAAGGCTAGTGGTTAGTGGACATTAATGACCATATTTTTGGGGATTCTCCTAGAGTTATAGGAGAATCAAAAGTTGTATTTTCTTGAAAATTTTTATGTGACATATTCACTAATAGATATATTGAAAATGATATAACTTTTTTTCCATGAGGTCTTTGTCTAAAAGGGAGAGTATTTTAGATGAGGAACCTCCTTTGAGTTGGATCACAAATGGATATGATACATTTCATATCCATGGATGTTAGATGGTTCCTAGTGATATCCTAGAAAAATAGATGTGAGAATATCATGCTTTTATTTGGGTGGTACACCCCATGATTTCAAATTTGTATCATGACTTCTAAAGGAAATATTTTTGGAAATTGATCAAAAGGTATATATCTAGGTATGCTAATAGTATTACCTATAAATAAGAGAAGGATGAAAAATTATGACTAGTAATGCTTTAACATCCATTTAAAATTATGGTGTGTAAATGGGTTGATATCACTATGGATTTTTTTAATGACATATCATGATTTCCTTGATGTAATGATGTAGCATGGGTGATAATAGAAAGACTATCAATAGAATAACACATTTTACCTATAAGGAAGACCTTCTTTGGGGATGAAATGTGTATAATTTACATATGTGAGATTTTTATACTTCATGATACCCATTCCACTATCATATTGGATATAGACACTAAATTTAAATCACAGTTCTAATAGGAGTTGTAGACGATTTTTGGTTCACAGTAAATTTTTAGTGCATCTTATCACCCACATACTAATAGGTATTCTAAGCATATGATAAAGGGTTAGGGGAAATGATTGTAACATATATCTATAATTTTTTAGATTCTATGGAGAAACATATCATGGTATAAGTGTTATCCTATAATAACAATTTCTATATGTTTTTCCAACTGGGTTATTATGGGGTGTTATATGTTAGGTCATGTTGATCAACTCTGTGCTAGTTTGAGGCTAGGGAGGAAATGATACTCATACCTAATCTCATTTTGGAGACCTCGATAGATGTAAAACTTATCATAAAATTAATTTCTACAACTCAATCTAGGAAAAATACATATTCAAATCATTATCAATGACCACTTGAAATTTATGTCATGGATCTTGTATTCCAAAGAGTTTCTACAAGGTTAGGGAATATATGAACTAATATGTAACGAAAGTTTGAACCTAGATTCATCAGATTATTCGATATTGTAGAAAGAGTTGGGATAATAGCCTATCGGTTGTAGATAAAAAAGAGGTATGAATACATGAATGAGGTCTTACATGTATCCTAGTGTCTCCATTATATTAATGACCTATCATATATCATTGATCATCAGGATATTAATTTGGAGGTTGATTCTTCCTTTTAGTAGTACCATAATAAAATTTATCATTGAGGCATTAATTCTCTCCAAGGAAGGTATATTTCTATAATTAGGGTGTTGTGGAAGTATGGCCCTATATTGGAAAATATCTAGGAAAGTGGATGACGTATATGCTTAGTGGATGGAATAATTATGTGATGATGATTAACCCCCCTTAGGTAAACAATGAGATTTGTTTTCTTAAAAGATAAGAGGTTATAAAGACTTATATTATTGATGAGTATTTATCCTTCATGTTTTAATTGGATGGTTACTATTTATCCTTTTTATTATTCTAAAATGATTAAGGAAGGTTTTAGGATCATCCAAGGAGTTTTCAAATCCCAAAGCATTAATTTTGGTAGTAATAGTATAAGGCACACAATTGGAACATAGTTAGTAGTAACAGTGAAGCTCAATCATGTGGCCTGGTAAGAGTATACACATGATTAGTTTAACCATGGAATGGAGGATTCAATCCCATTAGATAAAATACAGACCTGTTTTAGATATCAAATTCATGGTGAGCACATGGTTCTTTAATCATGAACCAAAACATTTGAGGGGTGGTTCCTTAGACTGTACTGTCATAGGGTTTGACCTACCATGTGGAAAAACCGTACAACATACTAAAGAATAGAAAATTAAAATTTTCCCTTAATTACATATAATCCAAACCAATATTTTCCATTTCTTACCACACATAGATCATCCTACATTGGATCTCTCCCCTATTTCACAAGATAGGGATACAAGCCTCTCCTCCATTAGAACATTGATCATATCATCATCTGTCTCAATAAAATCGTACAAGTAAATCAATCAATTTACTTCCTTTCTCTGTTTATCTCTATTTTATAGGATCTATTACCAAGGAAGATATAATTCCCTATATTGTTAGTATTCCTATTTTATTTTATTTTTCTCCAATATAGGATAAATTTGTAGTCGATACTAGAAAAGTGTTCCTATACCTCCATAAGGGAGGTAGTCTATACAATTTTTCTTAAATTATATCCCCTTTATAAATTTTTTCATTGAGTCACATTGAGGAATCTTTATGTGTTTATTTTTTATTAACTATTTTTTTAGATTAAATTTGGGAACTATGAACTAGACCTCTTATGATGATGTTTGTCATTGTTAGAGGATAGAACCTCACCAAGGATCGCCCCAATGGGTGAGCTCTTATATGAAATAGACATTGAAATCCATTACATATGTTGGATTGAATTTTAAAAAGGAATTTGATTATATTATAATAAATGAGTACTTTGGTTATAGTATAGAATATGACTTTTACATGTACCATTATCATTTATTTAAAAAATGATTAAAATTTAATAATTCACAAATGGACTTTTATCTTTTTTAAAATAAAATGGTAATGTATTTAATTAAATTGAATTGTAAAGTAGATTTTATTAACACATGGTATCAGATTATTTATAAAATTTTCCAATTGATTGTGGACATTTTTTTTATTAAAGGAATGGTCAGAGTTGAGCAAGACATTGGTTCTTGAGCTACTTCCTTGATAACATAGAGAACCCCATCTCATTTCATTAATAAGGTTACCAAGGGAGTTTCCAACCATAAAATTAAGAGTTTTAATATTTAGTATATTAATTCCTTATTTTTTTCAATTATTGATTCAAAATAAAATTAGAAATTAAAATACCTTTATTATATCCATGGATTTATCTTAATTTCTTCAGACACATAATGCCTTAGATCATCGCCTTGGTCTCCAGTCATGTGTAGCCAATTATTTAGTTTTAATTTATTCGGAGTAATTGGTTAGAGACTTATAAACTATATAATTATAAGGGTGTGTCCCTATAATTACACTTAGACACTTTTTTTATGCTACATGGTTATTAATAATAGTTGGAGCAACCCTATATGGTCATGTATACCTCGGTTTCACCTTAGGTCATCCATAATTATTCATATCATGTGGTTAATCTTACTATATTCATGGACCCTAACTTTTAATATATTACCTATTCAAATACATCTAGTGTATGACAAATTAAGTATGGTCGGTTGGGCTTCCCATGGAGAACATGAGCTCGACTTGATTATTACATCGATTTCTAATTATATTAATTATTATTTTACTAGCACTATGGTATTTTTATGCCAATAGATTGTCCTTATCATAGAAACTATTATCATGGGGAACTGAGATTGAGTCATTCCCTTTTTGGGAAACCAATTGATACTCAAAATAAATTCAAGGTTATAGGTCGGGACAAGGGAAAGGGTTTTGATTTGGGTGAATGATTCATGTGATAGGATGGTATATGAGATAAGTATGCCAAGAATAGTATTGGGATGATGTCGGAGTTTAGAATTTTAGTTTTTCTATGAATTTATTTATAGAATATATTGATGCATTCCAATTTTAGTTTTTTATTGTATCATGGAATCACCCCTATTTTGTATGTGATAAAGATATTGTGGCCATTCGTTAGTTTATTTTGTATATATGATTTTCTTACACTTCGCATATTATTATTGATTTTGAGATTTGTTTATTTTTCTTTTACCACTATATTCCTCTTTAATTAGGGGAATATTAACTCCATATACACATTATAGTCCATCACTGTTAATCATAAGGCTCTATAATATGGGAAGGTGTTCTTGAGGCCATGCAGCCAAATGAGTTCGTTTACTTATGAGTAAACCAGACCTCGTACGATAGATAAATAAGCCAAATAATATAACTTTTCACACTTATTAGGTGTTAAAAATTAATATTAAATGGAGTTCCTACCAAGAATATGACTTCAAAACTTTTTAGCTTTCTAGTAATGGAGAGGATAATCTAGAAATTTCAAAAATAAAATTATATTGACCTATAATCAATAATCATTTATTTGGTGTCCCCAAATTTTTCAAGGAACCTATTGATCTTCTAAATGAAACTCAGCCAACTAAAGAAGTAGTTTTTGATCATTGGTCCAAGACAATAATGTTTAAGATACAATGATAACGAATTCAGTTCATCATATTATACATATTGTACCAATAAAGGAAATGTGATATGGAAACAAAAAACCAATAGGTTTTTGAAGGTACACATATCATTAAAGGAAATAGAAAGAGTCTTTTCTACTCATGTGGTTTGGGATATTATTTAAGAATAAAGGTACCCTAGATCATTCTCTGAGAAGGGAAACCATTTACTCATAAATATAGAGTTTTTATTGAGCAATTGATTTTAAGTGACATGTATTTTTTTTTATTTACCCTTTTGATATAATATACCTTTATAGAAGTCTAGGAATATAGTTCTTCATCCATGGAGAACCTCCCCACCTATGATAATTAATTATATTTTTAAATGTTAAATTTCTTCTACTTAATTTGGTCTAGGAGTTTTAGTGCCTATATTGTATGAGATTTCCATTATTCTATGCATTTAAAATCATTTTCTATAATTATTTATTTTTAACACATTGGCCACCTAAATTGTCATCATTTACTATGATGGTGAGTACTAAGCTGATTCCAGAGTGATTATAGATATCCAATCACTCATCTAAAAATGATAGTGAATGTTGTGATTATTTAATTTCTCGACTCTAGCCTCAATACCTATATGAGGACAATTATTTGATGATTTAATGGATTAGGGATAAAAATAGAGAATGATAATTAATTTGAATAACTATTTAACAATAATGTGAGGGTTATATCCAAAGTTATTCCCCAACTTATAAAATATTATATGAAACCAATTTTCTTGGATTCTAAATAAAATTTAATCACTATTTTCATCAAACCCTGAAGTGAAATAATATAAAAGAATATTTTTTAACAAGCTCTTCACTATAAAGGTAGCCTTATTTCCACTATTTTAATACATATTCCGCTATTAAAAATTCAATTTATAAGATCCTCATGTTAGGATCCTCATCAACCCAGTCTCATTTATAGGGTGGAGTTCCATTTTTTAGTTATTTATTATTTTGATTTATTACTTGAAATAAGCTTAATACATAATCATCTATTATTTAAATAACCTCTTATACATTGATTTGAAGGTTAAATAAAATTTACTAAAAATATTTATTAATTTAAGAAAAATAAAACAATTGGAGAGAGATTTTTTTTACAATTTTATTAACAGATACTCCATCCTCATCTAATTCTAATACTATAGTCTTCTTATTAAGTAAAAACATAGAAGAAAACATGGTATATTTTAATTGGACATTGAGGGTATTATAAACACATAAATTTATTAATAATAATCATTTAATATGATTGAGTAATATAAATTATATTTATTTTAAAACTGAAATGATATAACTTCTGTATATATTTTATGGATTGGCTGGGGATGATCAACATAGAAATTTAAATCACATTAGATATGTATAAAATAAATTCAAATATAGGGGAGTCTTAGAGGATTATATCCTCTAGAAATCCATTCCATTTTCCATAGAAATATCAACTAAAGATTTTATGTATATATTATAACCTGGACAAGTTACAACCTTGAATAAACTAAAAAACCATTCCTGTAGATATTATTCCATAAATTAAGGACCACCCAACAAATAAAGGAAGATAATGGGATAAAAAATAAAGGGGAGAAAATATATATGATTTTTGGGAAAGAACCAATTCAATAAAATCAGGATACCCACATCATCCCTTGGAATACCACCATTTCATTTTATTCTTTTACAAAATATTTAGAAAATTGATATATTGTTTTTGGATTTCTCTACAATAAGATCTATTATTAAAAAGTCACTTATTTAAAATGTTGGGATGATAGAGAGGATATTATAAAACTCTATGAAATTTGATATTAGATCCACCCTTTTAGGTGTGAACAAGTGAAATAATTCAAAAAAAAATTTAATAAAACCAAAATTGAATAAATAAACTCCATTGTTAGATTATTATCATTAAATAATGTTCCTAAATAATCACCAAATGTAACCCCTTAAGTGTTTCATCTTTTCTACTCTTTTAATCATTTAATAGATAGTTCCCTCCAATTTCAAGAAACTAGAAATTATTAATAATTTATCAAGATATAGTACTAATCAAACACTAGAATCAATATATTCAAGTAATAAAAAATTATCCAATGCGATGCTAGAAACTATCAACCTAAATTGTCAAGCTTCTAGAAAAAAAATTAATATACTTTCTAACCACAACCATTTCACAGGAACAAGTCCATTCTATATATAATATACTTAACAGTTAATGACTAATAAATCATAATGAAAAACATACTGAGATAAATTTTGGAGTCTTGGAACAATTTGAAAATTAATCTCAAAACACATGGATCCTAACTAAAGGATATGAATAGATTGTTTGGGTAGATGATTTCCACCCTCATTAAATTTTTAAATCAAGGATTATGTAGTATCCCCACTCAATAAATACCTAAACCTAAATAAATTCTTTGTTCTATATATTTAAGGTGAGTAAATTAGGTTAAAATACAAAAAGAATCATCTCTAGAGGTCAATAATTGATGTAGATAGCTCAAGGATCATATTGAATCTATCCCTGAGATAGAACCAGAAAAAAATCATATAGAGAAAAAACAATTGAATAATGATAATGTAAAATCCACAATTTTTTACCTTCATACACACCAAACTCCCTTACCTTCAATGATAAACCACCCAAGATAGTTAATGAAGATTCTTTATAATATGAATTGAAGGAAATATTATGAAAGTAGAAGTCAATATTCCATTATTTGATTCGATAAAAAATATTAGAAGATATTAATTGACTCTGAAGGATATTTTCACCAATAAATGGATGCATCGATGGAATGAAAAGATTAGTATTATTTGAAGTTTCTCTAATCTAATAACAACCCAATTACATTGGAAATTTCATGTCCCATTTACATTAACTATTCCATGCACCATAAGAGATATTACTTTTACAAATGAACTAGGTGATTTAAGAGATTTAATTAATTTTATACCATATTTTTTATATTATTTTTTTTTATATAAGATAACCAATCTAATATAAGGGGTTATTCATTTATCAAACCAAACCACTACCCACCCAATATATTTTTCAAAAGATGTACATACAAGGGTTAAATTTCTATCACTCCCCACCAAATTTTATATTATAAACATGGATAAAGAATGATAAAATTTCATTTACCATATCATTTTAAGAAGTTACTTTATTAGTAATTCAAAAATAGTTATGAATATTCATGAGAAAACACTTTTCCATGAATATTTTTGAAGAAAATATGAACATTAGTATTGATGGTTAAATTAAGTAAACTCATGAAAAGAAATCATATTTTATAATATCAATTAATTTCATTGTTTTTATAAGGAGGAAATTTAAATAGTATAGGGTATAATAATCCATGGGGAAGCCTTAGAGTTTCTAGATGTTTTTGAAAATTATACGTTTGAAAATGAGTTAAAAATGGGAAAAGTTTTGTGTGATGAATAGTATGAGGTGCTATGTAAGTAATATTTTGATAACCAACTTCAACATGTTATTGAAACTTTTTCATTTAATATGCTGGTTGAAAAAATGGAATAATTTGAATTGAATTTTTTTAAAGCACCACTGATTTTGATCTAAATATTTCACCTGCTAACATGTATTGTGTTTTTATGGAAAATGAATAATTTCTTAATTAAATAAAAAATATATTGAAACATAATCAAGAGAATAAACTTATATAAATTATGAATCATATTTCTATGGAATGTGGCTGATCATTAGGATATATCATAATTTTTAGTCCCACAATTTACATGCCCAAAATTATCCTAGAATGTGAGTGTAATCCTATAAAACATCATCAATGTCTATTTAACACAACCATAATGGTAGTTTAAAAAAATGATATTGGATGGTTTTTAGGATATAGAATCACTTATCTTATCTTGGACTCCCAATGGGTGACCCCATACAAATTTTTCCTAGAAAACTGAATTCACCATTATATAAAATAAAAATAATGAGATAGTTCCTACTAGAATTCACAATATCTAGAGGGTATATATTGACAATAAAAATGGAATCATACTACTCAAAATGAAAATTTCTAAATTCCTTTTAAAGATCAAATATTAAATGGTTCAGATGGTAAAGGTTGTTATTATTTTAATTCTAGATTCTATGGTTTTTTTATTTGATGAAAATAAAAAAAGTGGAAAAAACAATATCCATCTATCCCTTTGGGATGTTTTCATATTGATGGATTCCTTTTGGGTTATGAAATACCCCATTGACTCTTCAACACTGTATGTTAAAAATCTTTTCATATCTAATAGAGATATTCTTGGAGGAATTTGTTGATGATTTTTTATTTATGTAACCTTATTTGAAATCTATCTATAAAATCTGAGAATGGTTTTCAAGATATATATTAAGAAAAACAAGTTTTAAACGTTGTTAAATTCAATTTCACATTAGATAAATGAAATGTTTTTTGACACATAATTTTGAAATAAATAATTGATCTGAATGGGGGCATGATTAAAATCATTCCTACACTACCTTATCCAACAACTATGAGAATAATCAGAACACTTTTTGGACATGATATGTTTTATAGAAGATTTATTAAATACATCATAATGAATGGTTTTCCCTTTATCAATGATATCAAAAAAGAATTTTTTTTTTAAGATTCATGTATAGAACCTTTAATAATTTCAAATAATGCTTGACCAAATCCCCTATAATATTTCCACTAGACTAGAATTAACCCTTTGAAGGGTTGTGTGATGCTTCAAATGATTATCTATAATTTTTTTGGTCTCAAATGATTAATAGGAATTTAATTTTGATAGCTTACACCTAAAAAACTTATTATACAACCCATATCTATTAATCATTAATAAAGAATGATTTTTTGTTAGTATTATAAATTTAGAGAAATTTCATTCATATATTTAATGATGTAAACTAAATAATTTAATCTAATTATATATCACTCGGATATTTGATTATAAAGGCAAGTAAAACTCCATTATTTTTGTAATGTTTCTATTAAAAGAGGACAACATAGAGGTTATGGAAAATATGGATAGAAAATATATAAAATGAGAATATTCCCCCACACAACCAAAGTAGAAACACCCCTTAAGACATCCTTGGATGACTCTTTCATGATGAGTAGATGTATAAAGTCCCCAAAGATCCATGGTAAACAGACATTCTCAGTTTGTTGGTCACACCAATGGTACCCTCCTTCTTTTATTAGATTAAATTTCTTACGATGAAATATAAATCAGTGTTTTATGTTTAGCAAGTACATTTTTGGGGAATATTCATAGTGATCATTTAATTAAAAATATGTATAATTGAGGATGAAGTAAAATTTCTAGTTTTTTTCATGCACATGATTGTGGAGGCTTGTCTAGATCCCAAATTACATCAATAACAGATTTACATGAATGTTTTTGTTGGGATGAATTTTTTGAAGAATCTCATGAATTTTGAAAGGAATTTAAAATTATTAAATTTAATATAATAATTTCTAGAAGATTGGTAATTCACAAAACATTAATTTTATTTGAAATATTTTATGTATGGGGATTAAATATAATGGGCTCATTCCATATATAATTGATATTTTTCTATAACGTGGTAGTAGTAAATTATGTGTCTATGGGGATTGAGGCAAAAGTGACCTAAACTGTTGGTGTAAGAGTTTTCATCGAGTTTAAAAAATAAATTATTTATTTTAAGCTTTCAAGAAACCTAAGAAATAATCAACAATCAAGGAAAAAAATTTTTTAGCATGATCATTGAAACCCTTATGAATAAGTATTTTTTCACTACATGACCTCTATTGCCTATCACCTTTAAAGAATAGGTATGTTGAGCTTTCTAAAAGATAAGTTAAAAGGATTTTGGAAAGGGAAGTGAAACTCAACTGGACAGACTAGAGTAAGACTCTATAAAATAATATATGTTCATAAAAAACATCAATTGAAAAAACAATAGGAATGTCACCAAATTGAATGGGTTATATAAAATATATCACCTTATGAATATGACACAACAAAATGTATATTGGTTTGTGAAGATGGTAAAACTAAAATTCAATATAGTTATAATAAAAAGGAATCTCCATATGATTGAATTGGAGGATCTGAGAATGGAAGCTTATGAGAACTAATTTTTGTATAATAAGAATTAAAAATATATCTGTGATAGATTAATTCATATAAAATATAACAAAATTATTGATTAATTGATTCTATTTTCCTTTAGGATTAATCTCATTCATAATAATATTTTTCCCATGTGGATTGGACCATTTATAATAACTAACACCTTCACATATATTGATGTTTAGTTCAAGGAAGATGAATCACAGAACCCAATTAATGTAAATGGATAATATCTAATGTAGTTTAACGGAGATTTTTTTGATGGGATTAATAGAGAGTTCTTTTATTCTTCACACTTTTTATTAATAAGGGACCCTAGGATATCTCTTTTTTACAGTATCCAAAAGTTTCACATTATAATAATATTATTCCAGGAAAAATAAATGCACGAATTTATTGAGATTAATGTCTAAAATATGTTTGGAGACAGAAAAAAATATATGATAGGATATAAATAATTTGAGAAAATTTTTTTTCTATAAATAATCGTGTTTAAAACCTACAAAATTAAAAAAAATTGTGATGAAAAATAAAATTTTCAAATATATATGTAAATTATACATACTATTTTCTATTTGTGAATAGATATTTAGAACATTTTAGGATATGAAAATAAATTTTATAATATATATTAAAATTTGTAAAATGCATTTTAGTTTTTATGATTCACTGGTACTGAATTTCTAAAATTAGAATATTTCCAAGTGAATTATCCCACTGAATTTAGGGAAATTTTATTTCAATGAAAAAATAGGTTTAACAGAAGTGTTCGTAGTGAAATTTATGTTATTACATCTGGTTACATCATTTCTTAACTTAACTGAATGAAAACATTACTTTTTAAGAAATAACACCATATGTAACCAACTCAAAATACATTTATATACGTCCTTTTAAATGTGAGTATAGTGGTCAATTAATAACCCACATGATGTTCTGAGAGAGTTAGGCAATGAGTGTGTGAGTAGAAATATATATATGTTACTTAAATATTTTCTTTTCGCATACATGGATATGAAAAATTTAATAAGTGACTAATTGTAAAAAATAAATAGATATCGGCTATAAGAATATTGATCCTAGATGAAGAATCCGGAATTTACATATAATAATTTCATTTGTGTTATATCAAAGAAGAAGATAACAGAATAAGGGTATAAATAACATAAAGAAAGTTGATATATGAATGTAGAACTTATTAATGATTTAATTCCACCAAATTGTATTCTTATTTAACTTTTGGAAGTAGAATATTTAATTTAATGGATGCGAGGGAAGATGATAATAAATTCATAGATGATGTATGATATTTTAAAATAATAAATGAGTCTTTCCTTTATATCATTTATCATTTTTCTATTTTTAACTATGAATGATGATCTTTTTGTTATGATTAATTCAGTTTATATTCAAAGAGTACAATAGTGTATGTGAGGGGGAGTGATGAAGGCTAATATTTTAAATTATTGATACCTTTAATAGTAGATATTAACACAACAATTGATTTAATACATGGGTAATTCGTTCATATTTTCTATAATTTGAAATATATGATCCAATTAATAAATGGAAAAAATCATTATTTTATGATTATTTATTTATTTTTGAAATAATTGAAAAAGTCATACGCTAACATAGAATTCATAAACAAAATTATTAATTGGATTTTAATCCGAACTATTATGAATTTAATTAATTTTTTTATTAATTTAAGAAATATACTATAGAGGGTAAAAGGATTTATTGGGTTTTATGTTTAAAATGATAAAAGGAATAGGATTTTTTCTGGACAATAGAATTTTATAGGATTTATTTATTGGTTAATGTATGAAATATGATAGATAATTTCTAAAAATGTAAAAGTAGAGAGTATTTGGTAAGACTTAATAAATTTTATAGGACTTTACCATCCAAAGAATATTATTTTTTCAATTTTTGTACATTTTTTTGAGCACATGTGACATCAGTGGAGCTTTGTATGACTTTTCTTTAATATGCTCATATAAATTTGACTATTCCTTAATACTTTACCAATCTAACCCATTTGAATATTTAGACTTTTTATGAATTCAAAATTTATATGAAATAATGTTCATACAATGTATAAAATGATAGTGATTTTCCAATTTCTTTTTATATGGTTTAAATTATATATATTTTTTAAATATGTATATTTCAACCTAAAATTAAAAAACATTTCCCTAGTGTTCCCAAATAAAAATAATATTATATGAAGATTATAAATGGAAATCATATATCTGAAGAAGAAAGTTCTATTATTATATCTAAGCCATGAATGATCAAGATAATCAGATGAATAATCTAAACCCCAAGACTATACATGTTTCTTCCATCGAAGAAATATGATATGGGAACTAAAAACTAAGAGGATTATAAATTCATAAGGATAATTGGAGGCTAAATAATAAGTTTTTTATAAAAAAATTGTGTGTAAATATATCAAAGTAAAATAGGTTTAATGGATCATTATATAAGAAGCGAAACTATACAAACAAAAAGATATAGTTTTCACTAATCTATTGATTGATTTGGTCTTATATTATTTTATTTACCATTTTGATTTAATCTTTAGTTGTGACACACTAGGACATTAGTGGTAAAGACAAGGAAAACCTCCCCACCCCTATAAATAAATTATATTCTTAATTATTAATATTTTTTTTTCTCAATACATTGGATGTGTTTGTGTTCATAAATATTATATGATTCTCATTGTTATTCATATTTAAATGTTTATTCTCTCATTATTTGGTTTTTACACAAAGGAAACATGAAACATCATTACTACTTATAATGGTGTGTAATTGGTGGATTTAAGAGTGATTAGAGATATTCAATAACTCATCTAGGAAATGATAGTGAATGTGGTGGTCCTTTAATTTCTTTATTCAATCCTAAATTATATGGTTAGGGTAATACCTTGAGGTTCCAACTTATTATTGATATACAGAGAGTTAGATTGAATTATGAGTTAAAAAGAATGGTATGGTTATGTAAGGTTATACAATATCTTTAAAAACTAAATTTAAAAACAATTCCCTTTATTTTATGAAAATACTAATCATTATTTTCTATATACATTGATCCAACATAATACATGAAGAAAAAAATTATAAGACACACATACATTATAGAGCCTGAAATATTCCAACTATTTTAGTACATTTTCATGGGAAAGAAAATAATTTGAGAATAACCCCATTAAAATATTTTGATAATTGAAATTTTAATGTTGACGGCACAATTAGAATATGTCAGAAAATGAATGAGAAAAAACACTACAAACATGAATGGGGATACCATTGAATGTGACATCTAACATATCCCAAACCACGAATAATTATTTTGAGAAGAACCATATATGGATTTCATTTATAAGATGTTATCCAAGAAGTTAAATACTGATACAAGAATGTATTACTAACCTCAAGATACCACAAAACAAAAGCATAGGGGAGAAGTGAGGGGATGATACTATAGATGGAATAACTATAAATGAATAGACAAGAAGAAGGGAACCATGTAAAAAAGGGGGAAATATGGAGATGTGATTTACAGGAGTAAATCTTGTTCATTGGAGGATATCCATCATTTTAAAAGGGGGTACTATGAATCTTTTTAAGGGGGAATGTGTTACCAAGTGTTAAGGAGGAAACTGTGAGAATGAGGTTTAATATACTTTATTTTAATAAATCAATTTAATTTATTACACCAATACAATGTTAGGATTTTACTTCAACTATAATACATTGAATAGATCCAGATCTTCAATTACATGAATATCCATTATATTTAACCCAAAAACACATCATAATTCCAGAAGTAAAATAGTTTATGACGAATTTGTTATTATTTTCATTAAAACCTGTCTCTTTTTCCATTTATTATAGGAATGAATTTCATAATCATTCCATTAAAAATAAATAAATTTGAATTAAAAGTATCATAACTTTATCAGTCACTGAAAAATTATATATTTTATATTATAAATATCTTAATAATTAGTCAATTCATCTTAAATTTTAAAATTATTAAAATACATAAAATATATAGATATCTAAAAAATCATGAAGCAATGAGATTTTTTATAACTGGATCTTCCTTAGGAAAAATATAAACAAAAAACTATTCCACAAAAAAAATTAATTTTCATGAAAACCATGACATAAACAATCATAATACATCCAATAGATATAATCATTATGATGTTCCAAAACAAATATCAAAGAATAAGTTGTATCACAAAAACTTATGGCTTTATATATTACATACCCACCATAATAATGATACTCATCCCAGTTTACTACATAAAAAAACCATTTTTGTAAATCTAGACATGTCATTATTCCATAATACACAAGATGTGTGGTAGAGACTGAATTATTCCCTCATTTTGAAATATCAATATACCTTCATCACCTTTTTCTTTATTAAATAGTGGAATCACATTTGATTTCCATAAACAAGTTCTATTGTAGTAAATTCTCACTATCTTTATCCTCTTTTGATCAACTTCGATTCCAACATTCTCCACCTTTGGGTTTGTTGGAAATAAAAAATTGTATCATGTCATGAAATGTTTTTTTAAATCCCAATACTCTTCACTAAATCCAAATATAAATATAAAATCCCATATATTATAGAATGTCTAGCTAGTATTTTATCAATGTACAAAAAAGAGTTATATAATGGATTATATACCATGTTTTTTATACTATTAAACATTAGTCTGAAATACGATGTTCTATATTTATTATCTATATTTTTACCTTAAAAATAATTATGATTCATTTAACCAATGTTACTTATACCTCATATTCCTATATACACTTATGCAGAAGTATATTTATCTCCCTTAACATGAGAGTTAAATTTCTTTGCATAATTACTACTATATACACTATACCATTGTCAAATATTTACCCAGCTTTGATAATATAGTAAAGTGATATTATATTTTAAATACTACCATTGACAAAAAAACTATAATAATAAATAAATATATGTTGGTATAATTATATATTACCAACCTCCCCAAGAAGTTAGAGATGGTTTAACATCATTATTCAATCAATTCTTCCCAGTTTCAGTGTGTTCAATGGTTTTGTAAAAATATTTGGCAATTGTTGGTTTTTTCCATGGTGATTTACCATTACGACTACTTGTTCCACTTCTTCATTAATAAAGTGGTATAAAATTCAAATATGATTAGTGAATGAATTTTTCCCATATTGTTCATAATATCAATTACAGTTTTATCACAAAATATCCCCATGGTAATATTAACATCATTACGAAGATTATAAAACAAATTCATTATACAAATAGGTTCAATTTATATCATTTTCATAAAAATATACCCAAATTTCATTATTCTATATGAAACGATGTTATTTTATAATTACTAATAGAACCAGTGAACTTACATTTAATGAATAATACTCCCCCAATTATATATTTCCAATTCAAAATATTTTCATCACAATCTATATATGGTTATGACACAAAATATTACTTCTTTATTATATAATTATAGAACTATTTAATTATACCCTTCACATGAATAATGATTTGTTTTATTTCCATATGTCTCTTATCTTATATATTAATTTGAAATATTATAGAAAAACAAGTTACATAATCTATATTTAGATAGTCTTCCATCAATGTAATCTTCCATATGTTCTCTAAAATAATATTTGATTAAAATATTTAATATTTTTTTTGATTTTTCTCTTTGATTACAATGATGATTGGAATTGAAAATGACTTAAAACATTCTTGTACAATAAAATAAACACATATTTTTTGTTCTTTGGTTGGGAAATAATATTCTACTCACATTTTTTGTTTTGATTAATCCTAATAAAAAAAGGGAGTTCTCTAATAAAAGACATATGAATCTCTGTTCTTTCCAAGTTTTCAAATTATTCCATCATTTTATTCCCACTTATAATAAATTTTATATCATTCAAATATATGACTGAAATGAATTACCCTACAATTTATCCTTTTGTGTGGTGAATATGATCAAGAAAATCTATGTTAAACACTAATTTCATTAAATAATAATCTAATCAATCTTACTAATCTCATGGTGATTCTTAATCCATATATATCATTTTTTATATCATAATTTGTCCATAATATATAAGTTGTAAACCAACGTGTTATTCAAAAGATATCCTATTTTGGAAAACAAATTAATAATTTCCTCATCACATTAATTTCAACAGATACTAACTACCCTTTATGTTTTTACCACCAATGTAGTTTAATTAATTCATGTTTTTCTATTACAGTCAACATATCCTCAATTTAAAAACATACAATTTGATTATTTATTTTGTAGGTAAGCCTTAATTTATTTCATATCACAATTCCATTCATATAATGTTTTTTAGAAAACCCATTTTATTACATTATCATTATGAACACTAAGACTCTTCACACACTCGTAAGTTGGGTTCATTTTTATTTGATATATTTAACAATTTATTACTTTAATTCATTACTTATCATTCATCTCTTTTTAATAATACATTATCTCCACAATTGATAAAAAAATTAATTATTAAAAATTTCTCATTCAATGATTTTTAATTAAATAGTGTTTTTAAATAATAATTTTAGGTTCAACAATGTAGAATTAATTATTATACTTTGAGTATATTATAGAATCGCTTTAAATCTAATTTCCTCTTTTGATTCAACGTAGGTTATTCATCACGGGGTGTACTTTAAGGTTCAGTATTAATTCATTCATGATCATTATCCTATTCAAAAGAATTCAACTATATTTATGCATTCAAATTTATTTCAATATTTCTATAAAATTAGTTTCATATAACCTCTTTGAACAATATCCTTGAACCTCTTATTAAAGTACAATTAGTTGTTTATATTAGTAAAATTTCATTGAAATAAAACTTCATCAACCTCATCACCATATTTTTATTTTGATGGATTATTTATATTGAATGTTTTACTTATATTCAAATTCATTAATATAGATTGTAGTTATTTTTATCCTCTTACAGATCTAATAGGGGGTCATATTTTTTACCTATCTTAATAAATCCTTATTTTGATTATATAACATGACTTTTACTTCCTCTTTATAATAGTTCCCTGAAATAGAAATGTTGATAAGTAGTGTTTTATCCATATTATTAACCATGTTGTCTATTATTTGGGGAAGGAAATATTTTAATTATATTCTATATATGGAAACCATAAATTCAATTCTAGTAATTTGTAGATAAATCTAAACATCAATAGAGGTGCACTCCATGTAATTCTTTGATCAAAAGGTTTTGATTATACGTATAGTTTTTTATCTCTCCTTCAAAATATTTTGGTAAATTAATTAAGTTTTTTTATTTTATTCATGAATTTAATGTACAACATAATGATGTAATCATACATAAATAAAATAAAGAACATTACTTCTTTTGTTTTAATATTTGTAATAGAGTCACATAGAAAAGTTTGATTCAAATCAAGTAAACATGAAACCCTATTATAATTTATTTTTGTATAGATTTACATGAGTTTCATCTTTCTTACATCTATTAAAATTTATTTTCCATTCTATTTAAATTTTTTAATTTCAATCATAAATTTTACCATTTAAATATTTTCTATCCCCTAAAATTTTATTTTAATGAGTTTTCATTGCAATGATTTTTTCAACATGTAACATGAGAAAACAAGAGTTTTCATTTCTATAAAACAATAAAATTTTCCATTATAACTATTTCCTTCTATAATTGAATTATAATTAATTACTTTGATCATGAAACCCAATAAATTGTATGTAACTATGAGTTCCAGGGAAACAAATTTATTTTAAAAAATTGAGTTTAAGTAAATCTAAAAATTGTATGTTCGTATTTTTAATATTTTACAATATTAAAATAATCTTACTATTAACTTTTATAATTAATTATCCATAATTTTCGAATTGAACCATTACATCTACATTATTTTTCATTTTTTTCCAAAAAATTAACATTACTAGTTATACGTTATGAATACCCACTATTAAGTTTCCATGTGACACAATTTCTAAAGTATGTTAGTGTAGTTCTCATTTTTTATTTCCATTTCCTTATTATTATTTTTCTTTAAATAAAATAATTTTTCATTTGGTCCATAAATATATCTCTCCTTACCACTCTTTTTATGAGCATAAATGTTTCCCTCATCCACTTCAAAACGGTAGAATTTATTCTCTAATTGAATGTTGTCCATATATTACCTCTACATTATCCTAGAGTTATCAGTGTATTTCTTTCCTGTCCTCTTTTCTGTACATTCTTAATCATTATACCTAATTATATAATAGTGAAAAAATATCTATAAAAAGTATCATTTTTTTTAGTATATATTCTCATCCTTATTTTCAAATACTAATGATCTTCACCTCAATGGTAATATTTCTTATTTTTATAATATATCATGGTATGACCCTTGTAACTATCAAATTATCACTTCATAAATGGGAGGGTATTATCTATCTCACTCAAAATCTTTATAGATCCTGAGTAAATTTCAGATTTTTATATTACGCTTAGTGATTGAGTTCATGAATTTTTATCAGAATTTTGATTTCCTTTCACCACTAAAGTTTCATTTTTAGACATGGTTATTTCATATTCATACCTAATTTTGATATTACCAATATAATTTGTGTAGTTACTAAAATATTTATTATTTTATAAATCTATTAATATCATACATTAGATATTTAGTTTTAACTAATATTTAAAGGGATGTTCAAGTATTTTAATTTTATCTATATCTATAGATTGTTTTTAGGATGTTGGAACAAAATATTTATAGATGGGAAGATCATTATAAGAGTATATATGAGAAAATTTAATCAGTAAAGGGTTGAACTAGAGGTGATTCATTATAGGAGAAGCCGATTGAAACACCTGTGGAAACCACCAACGTTCTCGCAGCCTACATGGGTTATAAACCCCAAAATTGGGAGGCCAATATAGGGAACCAAAACCTCTATGGTCTCACCAAAAGTATCATGAATGTCCCCAAACTCATAGTGTAAAATATAATGGTTTTTTAAACCCATATTTAATTTAGTTTCTTCCCCTTATATTTATCACCCCTTTGGGTTCTTTACTTCCATGATAAAAAATGAATGGGAAGTTCCTCCTTTTCTTCATCTCTTATCTCTTTCTTCTTACAAAATTCTATATCATTAAAGTGGGTTTTCTTATAAAATCAATTTATTTTTTCATTCTCCCCTCCCCATTTTCTTATATCTTCTTTAGTTTTTTTACATGATATTTTGGATTTTTTTGTGTGATTCTATTAAATAATGACACAATCACATGTGAATGAAAATGATTTTATTTATCATGGTTATATGATTTTTAGGTAAATTGAAAACATTTCATTGCTATTATTTTAAAAAAGGTATATTGTGTAGTTGGGTGTCCTTGTTATGACTTATAATATTTTTTGAATTTTATTATTATTTTAGTTACAGAAATTGAGTATTTTGGTGATTGAAGAAAAGAAACTATACCTAGAGTAAATATAGATTTTTATTTCAATATTATTAAGTAATTAACTATAAATAATTAATTGGTAGTTTCAATGTAGTGACATTATGGTTTTTGTACTAGGACGAGCTCACTATTTGGTTATATAGGAATGTTTTTTCAACCTCCTTTGAAAAAAATAGATTTTTTCCTTTTGTGATCTATTCACATTATTTTAAAGAAACACACAAAACCTAAAAAATTATTTTTGAATTATGAACTAAATATTATGAATGCTAAAATCAATAATAAATTTAATTTTTATTTTTCTTAATGTTACCACAACATGTTTAGTTATTTTATTTTGTATCTTGCTTCTCATTTCCTTAAAGTGTTATCATATAATTGTTTTCTCATTATTAGATACTTTTTTATAATAAAATGTGAATTTTTTTCTAGTTATGTGTTTATTTAATTAATTTGGTCGTAAAAGTGTAGATTATTGATTGAGTTATATTAATGTCACATTGTATATCTCTATTTCTTTATGTCATTACCCACATAATTTATTAATAATTCCTGAATCAAGATATTTTGGTATATATATACTGGTTATTTTTAAGAATAACAACCTAGGTTATGTATTATGATTTAAATAGAATATAGTTTCATTACATAAAAATATGAAAGAATTATAATTTAATAAATTACACTTAATGTTAATTTTATAATTTTCACTGGTAGTAATGTAATGATTGTGTTCCAAGGATCATAAAGGGATCTTTTAATATTTTAATTTTTGTAAAAATTCTCGTAATTAAATTATTATTTAAATTAATGAAGTTGACATTTCAAACATCTTATCCATAGATATTAGTAATTGTGGTAATTAATCCTATTTGGGATATTGGTAAAAAAAATTAATCCAATAAGATGATCAAATAATGTCTACTAATGTGGTATCTTAGTCTTTGTAAATAAATGTGTGATGATTAAATAATAACACCGTGAGATATTAAATTATATATTTCCATTCAGAAAATAATCTGTTTGATGGTATGTGATACACAAAATGACAAACAAAAATGAACTTAAAAAGTATATATTTGTTAAAATGTAGTTTTAGAGTTGACTGTAAAAAAATAGATGTAACTGAATAATTATATATACATAATAATAATATTAAATAATATTATTAATTATAATCCATTTATAAATTCAATAAATATAAAAAAATTTATGAAAATATCATTTTATTTTTCATTTTTTATTTACCGTGTGAATCAATATATTTAAAATTACTATGTAGAATTTTTAAAAGCCATGTTTAACTCTATAAAAATTGAGAATGTTTTTTCTAGTAAAAAAATACTTTTATTAATTTTACTTTAATTAAATATTGACAAGGTAAATTTTTTTAAAGATTATTTTATTGTCACATAACACTATTTTGGTTAATTATTTACCAATAATTTCATTGAAATCAATAACATTCATAATTTTCTCCTAAAGATACATTTATACATTAAAATACCCTTTTTCTAAAACATTTTTTTACATGTTATAATAACTTATGTTAAAAAAAAATTTGAGCACAATGAAAAATTATTTGAGAAAATTGAATTTATATTTGGAATAAGTATGTACAATGTTATGCAAAGGACCATTTCATTTTTATGTACAATTGTATGATTACTGTGATTAATGTTAATGACTATGATAATGGTAATAATATGATTTTCAAAGAAATGTTTTTTTAATCTTATATAAATTCTAAAAAATAAAATATATTAATAAATTCTAAAAAACTAATTTCCTTTACTATTAAAAATATATATATAAATATAATTACTAATTAAATTAGAAATCAATAATAAATAATATAAAGAATACTTATTAGAGAAAACAACATCTTCTTCAAAATGGTTTTTTTATATATTAAAATATTTAATTTAAAATATATTATTTTATTATTTAAAAATTTAATTAGATTATATGGATGTTATATTTAATTTAATAACACTAAAAAAATTATAAGGGTTACTATATATTATTAATAAAATATAAATTAATAGGGTAAAAACTAGTTACCAAGGTAAAAAAATACCATTGTACAATGTAAAAACGTAGTGGTAAAATACATGAAACATGTTTAAAAGGGTGTAAAAATGAGTTTTATAGGATTTATCAGAATTATATAACCAAAAAATCCATTATTTAAAAATTATTGGATCCCTTAACCCATGAACAGTGAAATAAATTATTGGAATCTAATGGGTAATTCCAAAATTACTCTTCTCCATCCCTTATAAAAGGAGATCACTTCCACCACTTCATGGTACACATATTAATTTTAATTTTATCTTATGAATCCATTATTTTTAATTTCATATATTATTATATCATGTTAATAATCCTCTAGTGTCAATTTTATAGACTTAGGCTCCGATTTACAAGGATATTTCCAATAGAAATCATAAGTTCTCAACATTTGTATTTCATACTCCTTAGAAATTTCTTTTTAATATTTCTCTTAAAAAATATTACAAAAACCATTATATAATTAATAAATTATTAATGATATTATATAATTTTATTATATTAGTGGATAAACCATTATTCAATAATTTCCATTGAGTAAGTAAAACCAAACAAAATCGACAGTACGAATGTGTGAACTTCCACCTATATGAAATGGTGTGATTTTTCTAGCATCAATTCATCTCATGGATGGTTAGAATGATTTATATTTTAAATTATATTTATTTATATTTAAAAATTATGATTTTAATATATAATTTATTATATACCTTCATTACACCTCACTCCTTTAGAAATTAAAATGTTAATAGGGTTTACATGTAGACTACCACCTCCATGAATGAAAATTTTCATTTTTCATCACAACCCTTCATTGATGGTTATAATAATAAATTTAATGATGTTAAATTATCATTATTACATGTTTAATATTCTATTAATTTTATATTAACACATTTTATTACACATAAAATCATTATAACAAGCACTCATTATGGTTGGTTTTACAATATATGTGAATGAATTTATAATATTAATATAATGAATGTTTAAGGAGAATTATATAATAGAAATATAAATTAATAATAATGTAACATCTTGTATTTTCTATGTATTATTTTTAAATATTATATGGCTTATTTTTGAGACAAGGAGTTGAGAGAGCGCGTGATTTCGAGGACCGTTGTACCATGAAGAAATGGTTAAAATATTAAATAGTATGTGTGCACAATTTTCTTAAAAACTAGAATAACTCCTAAACAAGTGTCCATATAAGAAATCTGAGGGAACCTTTGAGTTCGGAATAGTGATTTTACCCATGGTGTGAACTAACATTGGTCGGTGCTTTCCCTTTATGGAAAAGTTGTCACAGGAGTGAAATGAATAAAATCATTTAATATAATCATTGTAATTTATTTTGTGGACACAGAATTTGGTTTTCTCTATAGATGTATCCCTATGTCAGAATTCTAGTGTGATCAATATAACCCAATAAATCCTCTAGAGGGTTTTTTGAGAGAGATATGTATAATCTTTCATAATGAACGAGGATGGAACATGGATCAATGATCACCACCCATCAATTTTCAGTAGATATTTCATACGAAAATGACACAATGATCATTTTCCATCATCCACCATTCCAAATCTAGGTAGGGAGTTTATTTTAGGTGGATTCTTCCTTATTATTCATTTCAACGACAAATGTGAATCAATCAATGAACGGATTGATTTACAGATTGTGTATATTTATAAGATGGGATTTATATTGAGGGTTTTTACAAGAGAAATTATTTGGTTTAATTTGGTGATGGATTTTTTCATCATTATCATATAAATGAACAAAGATCGACAATAACATTGTTCGATGTTCATTCCTCTTGATTGATTGTTATTTTCTCCCAAAATTCGTCATTTTACCACATTCATTATTTTTTTCCCCAGATTTCAACACATCTAGTTAATCAATAATTTTACACCTAATTCATGGCACAAGGATCCAATATCGTAGATCTGGGGTCACGAGGACATGACATAGCTTTGACGTTGGTTTCAGAAGTGAATAAAAAATTAATTATTCTTGAAAATATGTTCTTCACCATGAGATAAAGAACAACATTTGGATCTTAATTGTGAGTGGATATGGTGAAGAAACCCGTTGTTCAAGGATAGAATGTCTTGGATGTCCTAGAAACTAGAGTTTTTTAGTGATTTGAGGAATGAACCCAAAGGAAAGAGTGGTAAAGGAGGTCTATGACCACAAATATGGGATTATGGAAAATCCTATAACACACGGTGTGTATTATAGGATTACATGCAATATGGGGGCCCTTCTGTGGTAGCTAGAGTTTCAGGATGAAGATGATGATCTCCTGACAAATGAAACTTTTCACATGGAATGTGATCCTTCCTAGTTGACTCAAAGTGTACTTTAGATGTACATGGACATGGGTTGGATTACATGGGAATATAAATGTTGTGTACTACAACAAAGACATGGCTTGACATACACATACTGATACACAGACACTACTTTGGTGCACACAAAAATCAATGAGACATGGGAATGGAACCATGTGTCTTTACATGCCGTGTATTCATTTTACATACCGTGTATATTGATACTCCATATCGGGTGAGTCTCTTCCACATGGACATGACATGGGATAATTTTACATGTTGTGTACCCCTTTGGACATGTTCTGTAGTCCTTTAATGAGTGTAGGAGGATATTTGATTTCGTAGTTTGGACTAGTATAGGTTGAGTTCATTGCCTTGGTCCTTTCCTCGAGGGTATAATGTGGTATTACATATACATCACTAGATTGTGATCCCCTCTAGAGTCTAAGTTCCATATAGAGTTGTGGTGTCCTTCTGTGAGACTAGCGTATGATCCTCTTTCACCTTTGTCCCATAGTTGGAGTTTATGAATTAGTGTGACCTCCCTGAGCTGGGAATTTATCATACATCTAGTTGGCTACATTTGTAGGTTTTTGGAATCATTGTCATATGATCCTTTATGTAGTGGGTTGATCTATATTAGTTACATGATGTCCCCCAATGGTTCTGCATGTTACTGCGTATCTATGTATCATAGTATACTCTTACTGGTGCGTTCTCTTTGTGACATGTCAAAATTACCCAGAAATCTTGGTTGAGTGTCTTTAATGGAAAGATGGATCATGGAGTGGGTTCTCCCCAAATGAGTGTTTCTTCGATAATAATCTTGTGGATGGGAGTTGATTACGAACACTTGATGGAATGGTCTCTCTGGATTATATTTATGTTCTCTTTTGTTTCTATTATACATATTTTATTATATCTTGTATCGAGATGACTATACATGGTAATTTGTGTATAGTTTTTTCGGGGTGTCCTACTGAGTATTGTTATACTCTCCCATTCATGGAATTTTCCTACACGTGTCTTGTCTTGTGAAGATCACATCCCTTTTTTATGGTGTCCAAGGAGGATATAGAGTGGATGGAGCATAGCTAGAGCTTGGAAGACCAATGTGTTTACCAAGATCATACCATTTACTTATTCCTCTCCCATGAAGCAGCTTTTAATCTATATAGTTTCTATTGGACTTTTGTTATACACTCTTTGTGGTGGGATTTATTTATCCATGTTTACTTTTCCTTTACTTCCTATTGTACTATAGATGTGGGATCTTAGTTGTATGCATTCATTATTTCAGTTGTTTTACATTTCAGTGGTGTGTTCCTTGGAGATGTGTTTGTGATTACAAATACTTTAGGTTAATTCATCCCATTTCGTGGATGTGCCTACTCACCACTTGTTGCCAGCCCCATGGAAAATTGGAGGCCGAAATGGGTTAGTGATGGGTTAGACCCCGGCAGGTTGGGTCATGATAGAGTGGTATCAGAGCAGGTTGGTTGTACATTAGGACTGGGATTCTGTGAGATTGGGTTGAGGAATAGGGTTATGTATTTCATGTTTTATTTTTAGGCCATGGAATCTAGTGTTGGTATGGTTTCCAATGTATACACGAAGACTATTATCACATGTTTTTCAACTCGGTACATGAGAAAACTAGTTATAAGGAAAATAATATTACATCCATCATAAAAGAATGTTTGTGTTCTCCATGTCCTTCTCAAGTCAGCTCCCCATACTATTAGATCGTGGTACATCTTGTTCTATTTTAGGATACCACCACATAGGCAGCCAACCAGGATTCCATGTCATGATCATGAGGATGATATTCCTAGTGACAAGGCATTCGTACATGGACTTGTATTATAGATAAAACCACCATGTGGTATACCAGCTATACCACCACCCATTAAGTAGAAGTTAACACCATCACTACCATCTGTGATACACGCAAGCTGAGTGCATTGCATGAGTTCCAAAGGTAGAGACCTCCCAGTTTTTGGGGTGATCTATACCCCTATGTTTCTATGGATTATCTAGAGGAAATCACCCAC
The DNA here is from genome assembly GCA_963277665.1 of Viscum album. Taxonomy (NCBI): domain Eukaryota; kingdom Viridiplantae; phylum Streptophyta; class Magnoliopsida; order Santalales; family Viscaceae; genus Viscum; species Viscum album. Next base: position 491,800,162 of record OY728160.1, read on the forward strand.
ATTTTCTACCTTATAAGAATGAATGTAAATCAGATGGTATTCCTTTCCATGTGTCTTTTTCAGGATATTGTATGGTGATGGTGGAGATTGGTGACTCAGTCACTTGACGAGATAGCTATATCCTATACATACTTCAAGCTTCGTGTCAAAGAGGAGTTTTATCCATCCATGTTGTGATCATTACACAGACATGAGCTTCTTCAAATGCAGGATGGTACTATGTCCTTAGATTAGTATTCAAAAAAGATTACTGATCTCTGGTGATACTCTTCGAATATGATACAGGTTCAGTTCATCAGGGATCGAACCTTCGAGAATGGATTATGCCGAGACATCAGGGCATTAGTGGTATCTCTTAGCATTCCCATCGATGTTAGGGTACTTGAGAAAACCATGTTATAAGAAAGGTTTTTGGAAGAGTATACATCAAGTAGCGGGACCTCGATAACATGTAGTGGATGGCAGTTATAGGGATCGAATCGAGTAATACCTTTCAAGAGGCGATCCCAAGACTCTGTGTTAGAGGTGTAAGGATCTCTGGGTGGCTCTAATCATCTAAGTTATAGAAGGTGTTTCTCTTACGGAATTCAGGGCCATCTAGCTTGAGATTTCTAAACCCTTCATATAGCTGATCAGGAGATTATTGAGTGACCCCCAAGATGGTGACAATGGTAGGAGAAGGGTGGTTCATAAGGTAACAAACATGGAATAGGGGCCTTTAGGGCTACTGGAGGTGGTTGTAGGTTTGACCTATTTCCACCCACAACCACCCAAGTGGGCCATTCTAGGCTTTGGGAGTGAGTGGGCTTGAACGAGGAAAGATGCATGCTATGGAGGATTGAGACTAAGGGTCTCTAGTAATAATATGAGGTATGATTTGTGTATTTTATACCTAATCTATAGTATTTATAGACACATATTGAAGTATATATTTTTTTCATGAATCTTGTTTGAGTCTTAGAGATTCCTATTGAATTGTTTACTGGACCCTTACACCTATATACTTCTTATAGAAAAGAGATAATGATCACAAATGGGTTTTAATAGTGTTACCTGACTCTATGAGGTGAGATTTTGTGTTGGGGTCTCTTGGTGGTGGCATTGAGACCATACAACGCCATACTTTTTCTAGATTATTTATCCATATTTCATGATTTGATTGACTATTTTTGGTAATGATTTTGGGGTTTCCGGAATGATTGAACTGGGTTTTCCACTTTTGGTGAAAAGGAAACCCAGAGAACATAGGATGGACACACACATAGGAGGGTTCAGCCGATTTCTCCTCAGTTGGCTATCCTGACCCACAGTTGAGTAGATGTTGTGAGTTTCTTGTTTCTCGTAGTGGTGGTGGAGTATGAGCATATATTTCCCAAAAATGTTCTTGGTTTACCTCCCCACTAGGAGTAATACTTTTTCATTGATCTGGACCCCAAGATTGCACCTATATCTACACCATCACATAGGATGGCTCCAACAAACCTTTATGAGCTGAGGCTGCAGTTTGTGGACATACATAGGAAGGGCTTTGTGAGACCCAATATTTGTCCCAAAAAATCCCCATTTTTAATTACCAATAAGGAATATAGAAACTTGAGGTTATCTATGGATTACTAGTGCTTTAACCAATTGATCGTGAAGAACAATTATTTACTACTAAGGATCGATTACCTTTTTGTTCAGTTAAAAGGGGTGTGATGGTTCTTGAACATTGGCTTCAGATCAGGCTATCACCAGTTACGAGTAAGGGATAAGTATATAATGAATACAACATTAAAATTTCATTAGAGTCAATATAAGTACTTGGTGATTCCTTTTGTCATGAAAAATTCCCCAGTATCATTAATGGTACTCATATACCAGATCATTTAAATTTTATTTGACCAATTTACATTAATCTTTATTGATGACATCCTATTGTATTCTCTGTCTAATGAGGAGAATGTGAGACACATTAATATGGTCCTAGACACACTGTGAGAAACCCAGCTTTGTAGGAAGCTCTTAATGTTTCAGTTTTTTATTTGATAGGTCCATTTTCTAGGACCCATCATCTCAGAGGCTGGAGTTGGAGTGGATCTAGTGATGATTGAGGAAGTTCTTCCTTCAAAGCCACCCAATAGTGTCACTAAAGTGGTATGTTTTATTAGGATTTATGGGTACTATATGAGGATTCTAACCAACATATCTAGGGTAGAATCACCCTTAATATTCATGAAAAATAAATGAAATCCTTTCACATGGATGGAAATGTGCTTGTAGTGCTTTCAAGAGCTGAAATATAGGGTGAAGAGCGCTCCCATCATGTGGTTACCCAAGGAAGGTTTTGAGTATATAGTTGTCTATAATTCATCGAGGAATATATTTTTTGTGTTTTGATTTGGAGAAAATAATTTATTGTGTATGGTGCACATCATTATAGACCAGATGATCAGAACTACAAGACCCATGATAATGAGTTAGTAGCAGCATTTTTTTCATTGAAGATGTGGTGACACTACCTGATGGGTGAGCTGTTTATCATGTAATCTATCCACAAGAGTCTCAAGTACATCTTCTCTCTGAAGGATACTAACATGAGGTATATTTGATGGATAGAGTTCCTCTGGGACAATGACATTGGGACTATATATAATTATTTGAAGGGGAACATGGTGGTGGATGATCTTAGTAGGAGATCTAGTTTATAATTTCTAAATGATGCATTGGAGTAGTTAAACTCATTGCAGACATCTTTTGTGGATGCATATAGACCAGATAAACTCCATTTAATTGTTTTCAACCCACTACTATTACATTCAGTTAGGGCGGAAAATCATGGGGATACTAACTGTGAGACCCTACGTACTTGGATATCCACTGAACATGCGCCTGATGGATTCATCGATGCTGGAAATCTTGTCATTATTTTCAGAGGACACATGATGGTTCCAGAGACATTACTAAAGGAGGTTTTATGGTCCGTTCATACATCCCCATTAGCTATACACCAAGGTGTGTAAATGTTTTACCAGGACCTCTAACATCTGTTATAGTTTTCTGGGATGAAGAAATGAGTGGAATATTTGGTCCCTCAATATCTTACTTGTCAACAAGTGATGGATGGGAACCAAATTTAGGTGTTTATATCCCAAACCATTGGCATTCTAGTGTAAAAGTAATATGGGATAACTATGGTCTTCCTGATAGGTTGAAATATTCTTCCATGGTACACGATTGCATCTAGGTGATTGTAGAACGACACACCAAGTCATCACAATTCCTAACTATCCAAGAGTAGAATTCTATAGAGAGTGTAGAATGCCTCTATGTTATGGATATAGTTTGACTCCATGGAGTTTCATTAACAATTGATTATGATAATAATTGTAGCATTACATTTTATTTGTGGAAGTGATTACAGTAGGCATTTTGGTCTCAGTTATGCTAGAGCATAGTGCTTCACCATTAAAATGACAGTAAGATAGAGTGGACCATTCTGGTTCTGGAGGACATGCAATGAAATTTCTTGATAGACATTGGACTTAGTTAAGAGGATCACTTAATATTGGTGTAATTTGGATAGAAAAATAGCTAGTATTCCACAATTGGTATGGAACTATTCGAGGCTTTTTACAGGAGACCCTTTAGGTCACCACGTTGTTAGACTAGCCTAGGAGAGTTAGCACTCATGGGCCCAAAGATTATGCGAGCTACTTTTGTTAAGTTGAAGATCATTCAATAGTGGATGAAGACTGTATAGATCCATTATAGGTCATATGTTGATATGCAATAGAGGCATTTGGATTTTGAGGAAGGGGACCATGTGTTTCTTAAAGTTTCATCTCGATTGGGATTATAGAGATTTGGCTGAGGGGTAAAGCTATTTATGAGGTTAATCAGACCTTTTCAAATACGACATAGAGTTGGAAAGCTGGTGTACCTCTTAGCTCTACCACCACATTTATACTGGGAACATGAAATCTTCAATGTGTCACCATTGGGGAGGTACATGCATATCCCACCACACATTATCAACTAGGGTGAGTTAGACATCAAGGATGGAGAAAACTTTGTTTAGTACCCAATAAAGAATGAGGATCATTAGCAGGGTATCCTTCATGGGTGATAAATTCCTTTATAGTGTTTTTGGTGATAGCATAGGAATCTCTTTGAGAGCACTTGGGAGTTAGAGTCTCAGATTCATGCTCACTACCCTCATATTTTTATGTGGTCCTTATTTTGGATTTTCGAGGACGTAAAACCATTGGTGGGGAGAATGTTACATCTCTAATTTTTTGTGTTTTATTTTCAAATACTATACGGATTATTTTTGTGTCTAGGCTATCAGATGTAATGCAAATATGGGGCCTTGTGTTCCATGAATGAATGTTTAAAATATGTTAAAATACTAAACAACATGTGTGAGTGTCTTTCATGAAAAACTAGAATAACACCTAAATGGGTGCCCAGATCAAAAATATGAGGGATCTGTTGAGTTCAAAATGGTTGTCTTACCCTATGTGTGACCTAACATTGGTCAGCATGGGTCATTTCTGAAAATGATTGTGTTGGCATGAAATGAATAATATTATTTCGTAACATTATTTTAAATCACTATTTTTACGCAACCACATGTTTTTTAATTAAATGTATCCCTATGAGTGAATTCTATTTTAAGATGAATAACCCCAGAAATACTCAGGATGGTCGTTATAGTGAGATCGAAATAATCCTTCCTGACAGATGATGACAGATCAGGGATCGATGATTGACGCAAATTGATTTTCAACATATATTTCCTACGACAATGACACAATGGTCATTATTCATCATCCTCTGATCCAAATCTAAATACAGATTTTATATTATATGGATTACTCCTAGTTCTTCATATCTATAATGAACCTGAATTAATCGCCAAATGGATTGATTCACGGATCATGCGTATTTATTGGATGAGATTTATATTATGAGGACTTATGGGAGAAATTATTTGGTTTAATTTGATGATGAATTTATTATCATTATAATTGAAAAAACCTTGATCGACATGAACCTTGACCAAGATTCATTCCTCTTGATTGATTTTTTTTCCTCACCCAATTCCTTATTACTCTATGGGTGTTCTTCATTTTCCCAAGGTTTTACACATTATGATCAATCGACCATTGTTAACCTGATTTCTAGCACAACGATTTGATACCACTGATCTGGGATAATTATGATGTTACTAAGGTGTGATGGTGGGTATGAAAGAAAATAGAATAAAAAAAGATTCTTGAAATCCCGTTATTTATTATTATTTTTCATGAGACACGGAATTGAGTTTTGATTTAATTTGTGAGAGGATCCAAGGATGAATGACATTATTCGATGATAGAACAACTTGGAAAACTTGAGATCTCCAGTTTTATGGCATGGTGAGGCCATAAACCGAATGCCAGATTGGTGGAGGAGGCACGTGACTGCAGATCTAGAATTTTGGAAAATCGAATAACACACGGTGTGTAATCCTGGATTACACGACTTGTGGGCCCCTTCGAAGGAGGCTAAGATTTTGGGAGGAAGATGACGATCACACACCGTGTGAAACATGTCATACAGAATTTTACCCTTCTCACATGACTCGGTGTGTACATTATAAGTTCATGGAAATGGGTGGGAGTACATAGGCACAGACACATCGTGTACTCCCACATAGAAACGACTTCACATACACTGATCGGTACACGGACTCCAATTTTCTACACAGACAAGGCCTGGTGACACCAATAGTGTACCATGATTCTCTGCACTCTGGGTAGTCATTCTACATGTCGTGTATATGGAGACAACATGACATGTCATGCTCTTCCACATGAGTAGGACTTGCGATAGCTTAACACACCATATACCCCTTGGGACTTGCTATGTCATCCCCTCAAGAGTACTTGATGGTCTTTACCATCCATGTATGAACCGTTATATGTTGAGTGTGTTCCGTTAGTCCTTTCCTCTAGGGTAAGTTGTATCATTACATCAAAATCAATAGATTTTTATCCCCTCTATAGGCTGAGTCTCATATAGAGATATGGAGTCCCTTTGTGAGACTGAAGTGGGGTCCTCTATCACCTTTTTCCCAAGTTCTAGTTTGTGGAATCTGTATGACCTACCCAAGTAGGTCATTCATCCTCCTTCTAATAGGCTACATGAGTAGGGTTTGTGGAATGATTGACATACGATCCCCTATGTAACAGGTTGTTCCAAATTGGGTTCTTGGTCTTCCTTAGTGGTTCTAGGAGTAACCCCCTATCTGTGTATCGTAGTATTATCAGAGCCTTATGTTCTCTTTGGGTGGGGACCGAATGAACCATACCTCTTTTTCGGGTGTCTCTAATGGTATCATGGATTGTGGAGAGGGTTCTCCCATAATTAGTGCTACTTCGAGCAAAATCCTATGGCTGGAAGATGGTTACGACCACCTAATGGTGTGATGTCTCTCTTGAGAATATTAGTGTTCTATTTTGTTTCTATTAAAAAAATATTATTATATATTTTATTTATATGAATAAAATTGTTGTTTCGTGTTTAGGGTTTTTGTGGTTTCATACATAGTATTTTTATACTCACCCTCACAATGTCATTTCTTTCATGTGTCATGTCATATGAAGACGACGTCCCTTTTTCACGGTGTCTTAGGAGGAAAGAGAGTGGTTGGAGCATAGCTAGATCTTTTCTGATTGAGGTGTTTACTAAGATAATACCTTTAACTTAATCCTCTTAGTTGGAGTAGGTTGGACACTTAACAATTTTAGATGGACTTGTGTTACAAACTCTTTGTGATGGGACTGTATTTGGTCCTGTTTAATTTTCCTTCACTTCTTTCCATATTATTGTTGTGGGATCTTAGTTGTCTGCATGAATTTTTTAGGTTGTTTTACATTTCATAATTTTGTGGCTTCGATATGTGCGTTTTTGTACATATATTTTAGGAAAATTCCTCCCATTTGTGGGATATGCCTACTCGATGCTGGTCGCCATCCCCTGACCTATTGAAGGCAGGATTGGGTTAGTCACAGGTCGGACACCAATGGGTCGGGTAATGAGAAATAATGGATTTAAGTTGTTTTATTTGTTCAATTTTTGTGTAATTTATATTTAATATATTTCTTAATATATCACATATTGATTGGTGAACTTGTCAATACTAGTTCATCGCAAATTCCTTTTTCACAATTTAGGCCATTATCATTCCCAAAATGAAAATTTTATTTGATGTATAATGGAAAAAACCTTATTATAATATCATTGATATCATGGGATGGTTGAAATTATTTTTTATAAAATATAATTATAAATCTATTATAAAACTATTAGGAAACATGAAATCTGATATTTGAGCGTCTGATGATGAAAATAAATCAAAATCGACTTATATATTTATAATAAATAGTTATAAAAATGTGTAAAAATGTAAATATATATAAATAAGTAAAAATAATAATAGTTTAATATATTTATATATATTTCTGATGAGGTTAGAACACATCTGATTAAGGGATAATACATGGTAAGGTGTCCTTTATCTCAAATTTATTTTCTTAAGACAGATTTTATACTGTTCTTGATGATATCATTGACATGGTTTAACTATTATATAATGGATTTATTTTACCAATTTCAGGTAATTTATGGGGTTTCAAGTTCCATATCATATTCTATATTTAAATGGATCTCTATTCAAAGGATATCACAAATATAATGGTTGTTTTTCTCTATTTTTAATTCCTTGAGACATGATTGATATGCACAATAAATTATTTTATATGGTTTATTTAATAACATAACTTTCATCATGTGTAATGAATATATTTCATTTCATAATATTTTAATTTTCAATTCCAATATTATCCACTTATTTTCTCTTGATTCTTACATTACATTTATAGTTATAGGTTTCCATCTAAATTTATTTTCATTTTGATATGATTAAATTGTACGCCTAATTGCATTTAAATAGTATGTATACTTCCTTTTTATATATTATATCATTAAATACCTTTAGTCATTGTAATTGAAGATCAATTTCATTCTCTTTCATTTAAGGTTTTTTGATTGCAGTGTTACCTTATCCATAAAGTATTGTGATATATCAAATATACTTTATTAATGTTATAATACCTCTTATTGAACTTATTCTCCCATTAATTTTATCAACTAACATAGTATTTTATTATATATATTACCCTATAAATTATTATATCTTATTTTTCTATTCAGAGATTAATCTCATGGAATATCCATCACTGTATTTTTTATTCCATATCATCCTCTACAAAAGAAATTATTTTCTCTTCTAATGACTTTCTTCTATGAATAGAATGTTTTTTATTTCATTATTTGAAGGTAATTATCCTAGATACCCACGAATTTATCAATTTTGGGAAAGTTATTGAAATAAACATATAGTATTAATCTATACAATATTATTAGATGGATTATTACATTGAAATATATTCCACTTATTTGTTTGAGAAATATTGAAAACCAGTATACTTGTTTTTATAGTAAGAATGATTATTTATTACTCATAATATTGATTATATTTTGTTTAACTATCCATATTCTATCTCTGGATGGTTTACATTCATTTTTTAATTGATAAATTATTGAAAAAATATATGATTATATATTAAAATAGATGTTTATCTATTACTAAGGAATTTTATATTTTCATTTAACTAATATTAAAATTATTTACATAATTATTTCATTATACTAGAAGAAGTAATAGGTGGACCCATTATTATATTTCACCTCAATTAATTGGTTGGTTTCAATAGTTAAAAGGTTTGGGTGTTTGGTATATTCATACCCAATGAAATCAGGATGTCTTGGGTTCCACCTTGAAGATAATAATGATGTCTTGGATATGGCCTTGATGAAAAAAAATCCCAGATAAGTCCTCAATGGTTATTATTAAGATTTCACATATTATAAACTCCATCACCATGAAAGAAACTATTATTGTTCATGCGTTTATTTATATTATTACCAATATATTTTTTTCATGCTTATGTAATCAATTATATAGAATTATTTAATTATAATTTAGTTTCTTCCATATTATTCATGCCTTGTATATTATTTGATATCATCTTGTATTATCTTTTCCCAGCCGAGTGTTTAATCACACCATTTTTTTATTTCCACTTCAACAAGTTAAAAAAAAGTATTAAACATGAAATATCTAGAAGGAAATAGCATGCATTAATAATTTTATTGAAATTTGAAATAAATTTTAATGATTATTTAGTTTTTTATTTTTGGTAAAAATGGTTATTAGATAAGAAATATGTTGGATTTAAAAATAAATTATCATTATTCAACCCTTGATTTAATTTTCCAACTTGAATTCCTTTACTAAAATTCGCTATGAAGAAATTAGGTTTAGTGTTTTAGGGGATTATTTTGTAACTATTATGTAAAAAAACCATTCATTATATGTTTGGAATATATACTCAGTATCCAATTTTTTCACAATATGATTCTTTTTAAAATGAACACAATTAATTTAATGAAAAAATATTCATTATATTCAACTAGAGTTCATCATTATTACTAATAATCATTAAATCAAGGGATATTTTTTCAAAACATTGGATGACAACAAAAAAACCTAGTATGGGACAAATAAAATTAAGAAAGAAACATTTTAGTGAACTCAAAAACCATGAGATTGTATAAGAGAGTTTCTCATTAACAGAATAAACATTGGGCTCACTTAACAATATTTTCAATCATGAAATTGATTTTTATTCCAATTTCTTTCATAAAAAACATTATATAAAAACATAAATGAAAAATCAATATCATGAGGGTTTTTAGAAAATATGATAACACATGAACATCAATTTCGATGAAACATACCATTTTACCCATAAATAGATTAATCATCCCTTTAAAAAACTTCACTAGAATATATTATGAAATAAAAATATTTTGACGAAAACTCATTATAAAAAATAGAAAATTCATATAGGTTCCTTGGAAAAACAAATTCATAGAACCCGTATCGGAACCCCTAAAAATTTAATAAATTACTAGGTTAATTCCAACATAATAATTTGGATAGAATAATCATTATCGAATTCATTGGATAGACATTTTGATACCACCCATCATCATAAAACATTTACAAGGACCATTACATTCTTGAAAAAAAAATAAACTATAATTTACATCTTAAAATCTCATAAAACATTATTTTTAACACATATTATTATAAATATTTAGTATTTACATGAAAATATGAATAAAAATCCATATCCTTTGAAAAATATTTAAAAATTTCCAATATTAATCGGAATTATGATATTTTTATTAAAATAAATGATAATATTTTGATGATGTTTCTTAAATAATAATGATAATGATGATGGGAAATTATTCTCTTATAGTATAAGATAAAAAAAATATTCCTTTCACAATTTTACAGAAATGTCAAAAATATCCTATTTGGAAAAAATTTAAATTATTTATTTTAATTCCATTATAAAATATTTATATCACTATTTAAATTAAATTTGAAATTACATTTTAGTATATTGATATCATACATAAAATTTTATAAATATCATTATTCATGTTTAAAAATATTTATGAAAAAAAATCATTAAAACAATAAAAATGAGGTTTTATGTGTCCCTATCTTCATGTCCTACTTATCAAATACATTTATTATCATCCTAAATAATAAATTTATGTTTATTATGTGTTTTATTAATAATATTTTAGAAGTTCATTATTCACATTATTTCACTTATATCTATGTTATAAACAATTAGTTAATTTATTAAGTTTACTTCAAACATTTTGATGATATTTGGTTCATAAGTCAAAAATGACTTTGGAATGTTGAATTTTTTCAAATGAATCATGATTTTATCATTTATATAATGTTTCTAATGATATAATTATCAATTTCATAAATTAATGATAAATTTGTAAGTAACTACTCATGATGGTTAGTAAACATTAATTACATTACAAATATGGATATGGTAGGTCGTACATACAAATTTGAAATGTTTCTATTTTTACAAAAAATTGTTAAAAAGTATTATTTTAATATTAAATAATTAAAATTATATAAAAAATAACATATTATTTATTTAAATCCAATTATGTTTAAAATCTATGTGAAGTGGTGATGAAAAATAAAAAACATCATTTTTTGAAGTGTTAGTCTACACGTACACAAGAGAAACATTTTTTCATTGAATGGTAAATATAGAAGTAAAATATTTATTTAAAATTATTGAATAAAATATATATCATATATAAATATATATCATATATAAATATATATCAAATAATTTAATTTTTAACCATTTTTACAACAACATATAATATCTGGTGATAAAAAATTCAATATGTCGTCGGTGAGGTGGTAGTATGAAAGTACACAATTTATGTTTTTAATTTTAGTTAGATGGTTAAGTAGATGAAAAAAGGGTTCTTCAATAAATATAATGACACTATATTATATGAGAGACTCATATTTTATAATTTCATCATATTTTAATAATACTTAAATGAGGTAGAAGAATAAATAAAATGATATTGCACAGTTAGGAATTATACCTCTTATTTAGAAAGCCTCCATAGGTTTATATATATATCCTTCCTATAACTTGGTTAAGGTTTATAAGAATGGATTTTCATAGGTATTGTTAAATATATTTGAATATTTTAGAGTGGATAAAATAGTGGAGGGAGTGTAATTTTATATGTCGGGTGAGGAAAAACAAGTTATTTTTTAAAATATTAAAATAAATTAATGTCTTACTAAAGAAACATGGATCCAAAATGGATATTATTTGAATAATTTATAGTATATGGTCAATATATGGAAAAATTAGTATTTATAATTTTATTTAAGTCATTTAACAATTATTTTTTTGTTTTAACCTATTTGACCCATTTTAACCATTACCATGAAAACCAAAAAATTTACTAGAGATACTATTAATAATGACCAAAAAATGAAAGTCAAATCATTAAAAAATCAAAATTATTATTAAAAATAATTATTATATTCTATACTATTCAATTAATTGAAGTTAGGGAAATTAATTTAAAAATAAACACACAAAATCTGATAAAAAATGCTTTCTTAAAAAATGAATTATTTTGCATGAAAATGGTTTTATAGTGAATTCGATCACAGTGTTGATTAAAATAACATTGATCTGATTTTTGAATAAATATGGGATAACTAAAAATTAAAATAATTTCAAAAAAATTAAGTCTTTTTAAATACGTGAATGGAAAAGACATCTTTCAATAAAATCATTCTTTTTTCAATGTTTATTTAGACGTTAACAGTTTTATAAAAATATCATAATTTCAACATAAGATAATTTTGATATAAATAATTAAAAAATTATATCCACTATTTAGAATAAAATTTATAATTTTTTCTAAAATTAATTATAATATCTACACACAAAATGTAATAAAAATCTTTTTTAAAGAAAATAAATTTTTTAAAAAATAACTACATTAAAATCTATTATTTCTTATTACCCATAATTAAATTAATTTTTATTCATTAAATTAGTTACATAATTTAATGATATCATTTTAAAAATTTATCAATCATGATAAATTGAATTAATTTAGATAAAAATATGTTTCACGCATAAAATAATTTTTATGAAAAAATTAATTTTATCTTCATAGTGTTGTATCTTCATTTTCAATGAGTTGATTATAAATACATTATGGATTTTTAATTTTACTATAGAAAAAAATTTAACATATAATTCATAGTATGATAATTCCAATTTATGCTCTCTAAACCTATGTCTATGTCATGATACTACAAATAAATAGTAATAGTATTTCACTTTTTTTAATCTTGGAATTTCATATAGCACACACTATAGTATATATTAAATAAGGAAAATAAATTCTAAAATATTATGGTGTCATATTATTACACCTTAACATAATTTTTTTCGTCACAAATTTATCTTATTATTGATAAAAGGGATAAAAAAATTATGAGTTGAAAATAAAAAAAAATATTAAAGGAAGAAATTATTTAATATTTACAAATACATTTATCAAAAAGCCTCTTAATAAAAAAGGTTAATGAAAATCCTTTTTAATTGATGGAAATGAAAATAACAAGGTCAACTTTAATAAAACTATACTGAGTTTCTATATAAGGAGAACATTATTTGGAAGTGAAAATGTGGACTTGGAAAGAAGATCCATTTATGAGATAATGTTATACTTTTTTAATGAGATTAAAGGACATCAATTTATAGAAAATGATTAAAAAGTGAAAAAATATTTCATGATATTTTTCAAAGAGTTTTGGGATTCTTTTTCTATCAAGATAGAGATCACAAAAAAAAAATATACTTACATGGTTTCTTTTAGTTTCATAAGCATAATTTCATCCTTTTTCTATGATTCGATCAATTACAACATCTATTACATTTGTTATTCCAAAAAATGAATATTCAAGGTGAATATTAAATATAAAATTTTCATGACTAAATGATTGAAATAAACTTATAACATATCACATGATCCATAAAAAGTAACATGTAATTCCTTCTATATATAGAAATTAATCAAAACCAAAATGGTTAGTAAGAGGTAAGATAATATCTGATACAAGGAAATACTAAATTAATATTAACAAAAAAATAATAACACCCAATTTTAAAAATTGAACATTCAATAATTAAAAAACCCTTAAAAAGCTTCAAAATATTCCTAGCCAAGTTCAAACTCAACAAAATCAGAGGGACTTTATTGCATATTCTTCCAATATCAATTTAACATTTATCTCAAAAAAAACATCAGTCACCCATAATGTTATAAACATAAAATGATATGATCCCTATTCATATAATATTAAGAAATATGTTAATATATTCCATAAATAACATAAATCTCTATTAAATATTAAATAAACTCTAACGTACATTTAAAATATAATTCAACATTTATTCCTTAAAAACCACCATAGGAAAAAGTATTTTCATATTCCTTAATTTTATAGGGTTCCCAAAATAGTGAACTTCTTCAAAAATAACATTAATCACATAATCACCCAATCAATTTTCAATCCCATGGAAATCAATATGATAAAACATATGTTCCCAAAATTGAATAACACTTTTATCATGATCAATTTTGATTACCTAAACATCAAATATAATCTTGACCCTATTTTTTAACAATAAAATTTTATATATATCCACATAATATAAATTAATTATACATCAAATTTACTTTTCACCAATAAAATATTTAAACATAAGTGTAAAATATAAATAAAATAATTATTAAAACTCATAAAATATACCCCAAATAACTCTCATCAAATAAATATTCAAAATTTTATTAACTCCTTTTAACATATTATCTGTCTATAATAAAAAATATAAATCATGTACTATGTTTCATTACTATCATAATATAATCAAAAATATAATCCATAACTTTTATATTTCATTCCAAATTTCATCATCTTCACCGAAAATGGCATTGGACATTGATACCCCTTAATCTATAAGATCTTTATAATCTCATTCTGGAGATTTTAACCTTGTACATAAATTTTTATAATTCCTAAACTCCCCCTATTTGAAGAATTTAATTAATACCTTGGGAATAAATTTATTCTCATTTATGGTGTTATCCAAACACTTCCATTCACTTTGTTAGTTTATTTCTCTATTTCATCATTTACCACATATTGAACATAATCCAATTATATTAATATATTATATTATTTTATTCTTACCACATTCTGGGGGTTATTTATTCATAGATGGACTCAATATTGTATATCTAGGTGTAATTTTCTATATCATTGGAATGAGAATCAATACACATGTAGTTCTCAAAATATTATGTCATTTATCATCAAGAAAATAGGACATTGATAGTGTAGTTTAACATATTATAATGATGACATGAATGAGCTGGTGTGAAATATATATTATAACTAATCTAGAATATAGGATTTTTGTGTCACTATGTATCTTTCTGGACCAAGAATCAAGCCACATGTAGTTCTTGAAATGGTTTTACCCCACATCAATAAGGATTTGACTTGGAGAAAATTTTCTTTAATATTTTCATGAATAATGATTGGTTTCAAGACATTAGGTCTAGGCATCACTACATATCTCATTATAATGAGAATAAATCCATTTTTTCTAGAGTATTTATCCATGAAGATCTAATTCAAATATAAGGAAAAAGGGGATTTTTTTCCTTTATCACAGTTCTACATGGGATGGGGGGTATGGGAATCACTATGTATCTCATTGGAATGTGAATCAAGACACATGTTATTCTAGAAAGATGATGTGGTTTATCATCATTAAATAAGTATATTATTCCAGAAGATTAACATCTTGTGGTAAAGAGATTATAATTTTGGGGAATATACTTGTAACGGGGGACCAAATGACACTATGGAATATAAATGATGTGAGTGGGGCTTAGGCATGAGAGTTTCCCATATTTTCATCCTCATGTCTGACCAAGAGGGAATATCTACCCACTGAGGAGTTAGATGGAGTTTGTTGGTACTTTTATATGTGATGGAGGCTCTTTTTTAATGGATCACGATTAGTGTCTCATCTCATGGTATTTTGGGGGTTTCTTAACATTGAATAATAAGGGATTTAACCATATAGTTTAATGGAATCTGGTTGGGAAGAATTGTGTCATTCAGTTTTAGGTCATATAAATATGGACATATGTCATGTAGTTTATCAATGTCTGACAGGTAAGGTGATGCCACACCATTCAATGTCATGCAGCAAGGAAATTATTTCAATACTTTTAAGGACATACGAAAAAGACTAGATATGCAGTTTAACAACTTGTAACTAATACATATGTTGTGTGATTACATGAAATATTTATTTATGAACCTTTCATTGGTCAACAATGTGATGATAATTCCATCCATTTAAATTATGTAATAAGATATGTTAGAGTGGACCTTTTCTAAGGAGTAAGGTCCTTCCCACATTGCTTTAGGATTTGGAGTCTTCTTTCATATTTTCATTGGATTCCTAAGGACTAACACCAGTTATTCATTGGGGAATGAATATAGGTGGGACTTCTTATTAAATTATTTCTCTATCTGATTCAAATGGATGTCCAATTCACACAAGGTGTGAAATACCTTTCCATATAGTCACTCCAATTAATCTAGTAATATCTGGGATTTATCTTCTGTTAAAATCTAATAATAGAAGGAAATGTGAAGTGACGCCAGATGAACCTCAAAGGGTAGGACTACTTCTCTTTTGTATACCCATGAGTATGTGGTCACTAGTGTGGCAGTACGGGTTATAGTATGGTAATCCCCTAAAGAATTACAGAGATTATAAATACAACATTTTTTTATTTATCTACCATATTCAACATTATGTTTGAAAATTTCATATTGATGGAGTTTATGTTCCCATTATACAGTCTGTGATAGTAGGATAAAAGGTTGGATTTGATATTGTACACCTGGGATAGTTTTTCTACATTCAGAGAATAGAAATTGGTGTCATTATCCGTTAGTATGGTATAAGGGACACCAACTATATTAATTATGTTTCTTTCACAAAGATGATATTGATTTTGGTCCTTACTTATTTGAGAGGTATCTTCTCATCTCATTTGGACAATTAATCGATAGCATTTATATAGTATTTGAACTACTTGGATGCAACTTGAGAATGTGGCCTCACAAAATCTATTCCCAATATAGAAAATGGAAAAGAGTATTTGGATGTATGTGGTTACTCTGGGAGTTTATGGATTAAGTGAACATATAGAAGGAATGAATGAAATTTCCTGCGGAATTTTGTACAATCCTATTTCATCAAAGGCCATATGAATCCAAGACTTCATTTTGTTCAGAAATCATGTACCCTAGCTGGTGGGCACCATAGGATCTAGTCTGTACTTAGTTTATGATGCTAATAGTATTTTCTCTATCAATACATCTGAGAAGTAATCCATTAACGCCTCATTTATAGAGGTACTTATGGTGATTTGAGACATTATAAGAAGTGAAGTTGGTTACTCAAAATCATATTTTCTCTTTCCCATCTCTATCTGATTAGAAGAATTCATTATGATGTTATCCCATGATTTGAATCATCCACCCAGTAATATGTCCATACAATTTAGGTATAGAGATGGATTTATTGATCTCCTCTATTATGACTTGACCAAAGGGTGAGACCATTCGGTGATGGGAAATGTTGATGCCCATTTTTTCCCAGTTTGGATATTCTAGATTCGTAGTTGAATTTCAAAAATGCATATTCTTAGTCATTCTATGATCGTGTGATGTGATTCAATGTTGGATCTGAATGGAATTCTTCCATTAACCTTTGGAAATAGTCATGCATGGGGTTATCTCTTCATTTTTGATGGAGTAATTATTGTTTTTATTGTTGATCATGAACTCTGTGTCTCCTTTCACATCCATATGGTCCACTTTTATTTGGAGTTCTAGTTCCAATCCTACAATGAGGGACTGTTATTCTACCTAATTATTTTTACATACTTCTAACAACATGTAGGAGTTAGGTAATATAGACTTATCTAGGAAAATAAGATAGATCCCAAACCCAAATTTATTGATATTAGGGCCTTCCATTATCATCCATGTTTGGATCCTGGAGGCATTTTCAAAATAAATCTCCCACATTTGGGGATTATCTTTGTTATAAAAAATCTTTTAATTAGGCAGATCATAATTTAACGACATTATTTCTACATATGATTGTTATTTATAGAAATCTACAAAAGCATGGCCTTTCACTACTTTCAAAGGAAGAAACTCTATATCAAACTATTGTTATATAATCTAACATCCTGACAGAAGACCTATCAACATACCTAGACTGAGGATATATTTTATTGGGTTATTGAAAGAGTCCAAATGGACCTTTTGGTGGTGCAGGTAGTGCCTCAGAGTCCGAAGTACAATGATTAATTCCAAAAACAACATCTTGATATTAGAATAAAGAGTCTCATAATCGTTATTTTTCACACAGAAGTTGCCTAGATATCTCTTTATGGACATCACATATTGAATTATTGTCTTTATATAAATAGTTGGGATTAGTTCTAGTGGGCTCAAGAGGTATGTTTTTAGGTTTTTAAATGTTTCATGATAGTCACTGGACAACTGATATGTGACCCCTTCTTCATCAGTTTGGGGAAGGGTAGGAACTTTTCTATCAATATTTCTATGTAGTGTCAGATATAGTATAAGTTTCCTTGAAGTACTCTAAAAACATTAAGGTTTCTAATAGGTTACAAGCTAAGGAAATATTTTGTTTTCTCATGACCAAATTTTATGCCATGATGGTATAAAATGATATCAAGAAAGAATTCTGAGGTAACCCCTAAAAAATATTTTAAGGGTTTCACCTTCCAGATATTATATCATAGTTTATTGAAGATATTATCTAAGTCATCAAGGCATTAAGAACATTCTCAAGACATACCCACTAAATCATCATCATAGCATTCAAAAAACATCCCTATGAAGGGATTGGAGATGTGATGCATGGAATATTGGTTTGTGGGACTAGAATTCATAAAGTTGAAGGGAATTAATAGAAGAATAATAATCCATAGGGAAACCTAAAAGAAAGGGATTAATCACCTTTGGGGGCCATCTAAATTTTTTTATACCACAGATATCTATCCATGAAGGAGAGTTATTGATAACCAGTCATTGTATCAATCAAGAGTTCTGTAATTGGAATAGGGATGTCATATCTTGGACAGTGCCATTGAGAGATCTCTAAATTTGAGGAAAACTCTTATTTTCTTGTTAGTCATCATTAATCCATCAATATTGACTAAATAATTTGGATAATATAACTCTAATATGAATTCTTCCATTATGAGGTTTTCCACAATGGCTGCATTTGGGAGGCATGTGTAAAGACCCCAACCATAATATCCTGGAGACATTTCCATACATAATTACAGTTGTACTATGAGAAAGGGGTCACATCTTAAAAGATCTAATAGTTTAATATATTTCTAAAATTGGTTAAAAAAATTATTTTTACATTACAACTTTGAAAATAAAAATAGCATATAAACTCCATTGGAAGCACCCATAATCTCCTAGATTATCCCTATAAGTCATTCATAATATACATCATCGCATCTTGGGGAAAAATAAAACATAAGAAATGGGTGAGTTTGGATTCTAAGAAAGGGTAATAAATATTTTGTAATATATAAATATAAATAATAAGGCAATTTGAATATATAATAACACATGTCATTAAAACACAAACTTGAACTTAATATGGTATTAATTAAGATGAATAAATAATGCCTTTCAAATAATAACATAAGAATTAAACATAAACATGGATATTCTATTATTTGAATAATAACATAGATTATCAATTAATAATACAATAATTAGGGAATTTAAAATTCTAGGCATCTAAATATATTGTCTAGGCCACGACCAAGACACCTGAAAATAAATGAGTAAGGCCTCTCCTAAAACCCAATCTGGTTTTCTCATGAGACCTACTATTGTATCAATGAATAATAGAGGGCCCCACATTTCACTTAATAATTAAAATTATTTACACATATTAATTTGGTGAAATATAATAAACATACAAATATTAAATGTAAATAACCTTCCCCAGTCATTAAGCATAATCAATAATCATTCTATGTAATATGGTGAATTTTATCAAGAAAGAACATCCACAGTCAAACTAATCATAAACAATTTATTAAAATATGGTAGATGATATCAAAAAATATAAATCAAAATTACGAATAATATTCAACATTGGGTGTTGAAATAGATTAAAATACTCTAATAAAATCATTGAGGAATTTTTGAGATAGATACCATTTCTACTTCAAAAAATGGTTTTTTCGAAAAATCATTTGAATTTGTCATAAAAAAATATTATAAAAATGCATATCTCAGAAAATAAAATGAAATGAAATTATACATTATGAATATTAAAATAATCTTCATATGAACATTTGGAAAATGATGTGAAAACATGTAAAGAGTGTTTAAGAATCTATAGAAATGAGACACTTTAGTGCGGTTTAAGAGGAAATATAAATGAGTATTTCAAGAATAAAAAGGGATAATTGTTTTCATAAAACCATAAATGATATAAGATATTTTTTCATGAATAAAATAGATATTTTATAAAAATAGTTTTTTCTTAAAATAAATAATAGAGTGTACTTTAAAATTTGTAATAAATTTGCAATTTCCATTAAATCAGTAACGCTTGTCTGGAGGTATTGGGAAAGGAGTTGTATAAAACATGTAATTCCCCATAAAAATGAAAAATTGGGCTATAGGTATATATTTGATACATGAACATATAATTTAGAAGTATTAAAAAATAATAATTAATAAATATGTTGGGTTAAATAGGGAGAAAGCGTAACTATGATGAAAAATATAGGTTTGGGGATAATCCCTTATGGCTTTGTAATCAATCGAATTGTATACCCCAAAATTAGTATTAATGAAACTAAAATTTAAATAACATGTAGATAAATAGATTAATAAATTTAAATATAAAATGTTAGTATATATAAAACAAAAAAAGTGCCAAATAAGAGAAATATCATAGAAATAAAAGTGAGATGAAAGACCCCTTGCCATATATCCAAATGTCTTCTACACTTGTACTTAATGTATAAGATAATGAAATTAAATTCATTAAAAATTTAATTTATAACATCATAAACATTTAATTATTTATTATAATTTATTTACGTTCATTTATTCCCTTTTTGATGCATTATAAAATTCAATTTTGTCATTCATGAGTGTTTATTTCCTTGGTTTTGATGATAGATTCACAAGAATACATGTATTAAAGATCATGTAAAAAGGAAATAGTTATCCAAAACTAATATTATATGTAATTAATTAACATAAAAGATATTTAATGGTCTTATATTCCATTTTCCTTCCAGATATGAGGATTATTCATTAGATAAAGTGATGGTTTCATTTTTAGGATAAAAAGGGAACTACAAGATAATTGATGGTTGATATAACATTAACATAATAAAATTATAGAATATAAATAATAATTTATTTATCATGTCACCTTGTAAAGATGGGGTGTGAAATTAATATTAAAATAAAATAAATAAAAATATAGAGAGAAGGTTTTACCTCTTGAGTGTCGCCTCCTTGAGAACCTCCTTAAGGGACATGGAAATGGACTTTTAGTGAGACCACCAAGACCATAACAGGGGGAAGAGGTTTGGGAGTGGGAATCAGAATAATATAATCAATATTAGGCTTCGGAGGTTTTAGAATAATGGGTTGTGAGAGGTGGTATTTATAGTAGAGGAGATGAGTGTTTTTTTATTATTTAATTCACTTCGTAATGATTTCGGATCAAGGTTATTGTGACTAAATATAGTAACAAGTGTGTGTGAGTTTGAACTAATGGTTCTTACATCAGCCATAAATCAACAATAACGCAATAATTTACTTATTTACTTATAATGTTAGATATCATAAATTATCGCATTTAACTATTCACAAAAAATTCAACTACTTTAGAAAAATAACAAAAATTCATGCTAACCATTTTTTAATGTTTAGAATTATAAAATGGACTCCATTTTATAAAAATAATTTTTAAGATGTGATAAATTTAATTTTTAATTAAATTAATCCTTTACTCAAAAAATATTAACTTTAAAATTTTAACCAATTTTATGACACTTTCAAAAATTGATTAAGGTCTCATAAAATTAAATCACAATTATATGCCAACAAAATATTGATTCATGAAAATATTTTCTCTAAATAATTTTTATATTAAATCATTAAATTAATTATAAAATTTCAAATAAACATTTTTGTTTCACAATAATACCAACACTTAATTAATCCTTTATAAAACATTTCTCTTCTTTTTTCAAGATTTAAATATATCATATTTTCATTTACAAGAATCCTAAATTTTATTTATAATTTAATAGGTGACATTACTATTCTATTTTATATATTACTATTCTTAAGGGTCACATTAATATTCCAACAGTCATATTTAATAGTATATTATGGTTTTAAACTTGGTTTTGTTTCATGTATAAACTATTGAAGACGTAAATTTTAAAAAACACATACTATAGAATATAGTTTTATTACATTCTCCCCTCCTCTAAAAAATTTCATCCTCAAATTTATATAAATTTCCCATCATTTAAATATTTGGGTAGTTATTCTTCATAATTTCCACTCATTCCCATTCCACCTCTTCAATTATATGATTTTCAATAGTACCTTTAGCAGCTGAATCATCTGATTCACCAACACCTATTCTTCAGGGTATGGAATCTGGATAGCCTCTTCATGAGAAGATAAATCAGGTTCCAATTATATTCCTCTGGAAGTGACGAGATGTGTTGGGTTGTCTATGTACTTCCATAACAATGATAATTGGAATGAATTTTTTACTTTAGAAAGGATAGGTGGAATTTCTAAATGATAATCTATAGCACCAATTCTATCTCGGATTTCAGAAGTTTCAATGTACATAGGGCATAATTTACCATTAATTCCAAATCATATAACATCCTTACATGGAGATACCTTCAATAATACATGATCTCCCCCATGAAACACCAAATCCATCCTTTATTTATCATTATATCTATTTTTCTTACTTGGTTGTCCTTTTGATATGTGTTTGAATAGTCTTTACCTTTTTTTTGCTTCCCCCATAAATTTGGGTCCCCCAACCATCCTTTCACCAACTTCATCCCAACAAGTTGGTGTAAGAAATCTCCATCCATATAACACTTCATACGATTCCATTTGAATTCTTTAATAGAACTATTGTTATAGGACAACTATACCAAAGGTAAATACTAATCCCATATAACTTGAATACCAAGTGAGCTTGATATCAACATTTATTTAAAAGTTCTTTTTGTCCTTATATACTGTCCATTGGTGTGAGGGTGATGAGATATACTCAAATGAAACATAATTCCAAAATATTTATGAACACTTTTCTATAATTTTGGTGTAAATCATTGATCATGATCCAAAAAAATTGAAAGTGGTTCTCTATTAAGTCATGAATATTTATTAATATAGAGTCTTGTATGGAAATCTAATGGAAAATTCACTCTTATAGTGGGGAAATGTGCAGATTTACTAAGTTGGTCAATAAATACTCTTATTATATCATTCACTCCATGATTATTTGGAAATATAGTGACACAATCCATAATAATGTATTCCCATTTCAATATAGTAATAGGAATAGGTTTCATGAATCCTCTAATAATTTGTCTTTTAGAATTCTCCTATTAACATAAAAACCATCTTGATACATAAGTAGAAATTTACTACTACATATTATCCCACCAAAAATGTTCCATAAAAAATTTGTACATCTTATATCTACTAGGGTGAATAGAGAAATTCTATCAATAAGAATCATCCAACAATTTCCATTTTAGCTCGTGTATAAGGGGAAAACAATTCCTCTTCCCAAATTTCAAAATTTTATCATCATATATGAAGTCTATCAATTTCCCATAATTCACATCATTAATTTTCTACTGAAAATTCCCTTCATAAAACTAAAAAAATTTAATCATTTCCATAAATATGTTTTGGAAACAAATTGAAAAAGTAGTGATTTTTCACCTCCCTTGATAATTATCATCTCCATCATTAGTAGATCTGTGTACGAAAGATCCTTATCAACCCCCATTTTGTTCATAAGTCAACGATCCTTCCTACTCAAATCATCTTATACCTTATTTTCTTTCCCTGGATGGTAGTGTATTGAAAAATTATAATCCTTAATTTTCTAGATTCATCTTTTTTTCCTCATTTTGAGTTATTTCTGTGAGAAGATATATTTCAAGATCTTGAGATCTTTATATATATCCTATATTTTACCATAAAGATAGTGTCTCAATTGATTTACAACAAATATTATGGCTGCTAACTCAAGATAATGTGTTGGATAATTCTGTTCATGAGTTTTTAACATTCTTGATGCATAATCAGTAACTATATCATTTTTCATATGGACGCATCCAAGTCCTTTCTTTAATACATCACTATAAATAAAAAATTCATCATTTACTAATGGTAGAGTCAAGATCATATAATTAAATAATACCCCATTTAATTATTATAATAATTTTCGCATTCCTATTTTCTAATGAACATAAACCCTTTATTAGTAATCTTGGTTAACGGTTTATCTAATTGGGTAAAATTATGAACGAAACACCAATAGTAACCTACTAAACCAATGAAAAAGGCACCTTAGTTATGATTGTTAGTATAGGAAATTCCTAGACTGCCTTTTACTTCATAGGATCAATTGAGATTCTATCCTTGTAGATAGTATGGCCATGAAAAGAATTGGTTTGATGCTAGAATTTAGACTTTCTAAACTTCTAATATAACACATTCCTTGTAAGAGTCTTGAGAAAAATTCTAATGATGTTCTAATTTTCCACATAGATTTGGGATTACACCATGGTATCATAAATAAATACCAAAAAAATTATTAATATATTCCTTTAATACACTTTTTATTAGATCCATAAAAATAGAGGGTGCATTAGTTAGTCCAAATAGAACTACTATAAACTCATAATTTCAATACCTTCATTGAAATGTTGTCTATGGAATGTCTTCCATCTTTACATGCAATTGATGATATCCATATTGAATTTCAATATTCGAAATATATTTATCTCCATGAATCTGATCAAATAAATCATCAATGTGAGGTATATGATATATTTTCGTTATTGTAAAGGAGTTTTTCTCTATAGTCAATGTGTAGCCTCTTGGATCCATCTGATTCATAATATTGAACACATGGGCTCCCCTGGAGATAAAATAGGGAGAATATGTCCTTTATTACTCATGTTCTCTATTTTTTTCTTCAGATCCATTAATTCCATAGTGGGCATTCTTTAGGGAGTATTTGATATTGGCCTTGCATCAACGAATAAATAAATATAAAAAATAAATTCCCTCTTTAGAGGATTTCCATGAAAATCCTATAGAAATAAATCAATGAATTATTTTATAATTGGTAAATCCTAAATTTGAATATTTATTTCGTCTCCCATAGATGATGTTTTCTCTTCCTCCTAAAGAATATCTTTTAGAAGAGTTACTAGAGGTTGATCCAGATATGACTCTGATGATGAATTCTCCCCTCTAAAGATAATAAATTTTATATCTTCATCATGAATAATAATTTCCCTCTATTTGAAAAACATATGAACATAGTATTTCTAAATTCATTTCATCCCAAGGATTATATCAAAATTAAGCATAAGTATGATGATAAAATCAACAATTAGGGGATGTTTATGTGTCATAATAAGAACTTTTGACATGTATTTATTGTAGAAATGTTTTCACTAGGATTCATTACTCACAATAATTATGTTAATGGGAATTTTAAATATAAAATTAGTAAAGAAAAATGGGAAGATATAAAGGAAATTTATGATCCATGATCAAATAAATCTTTAGCTAAGTTTGAGGAGAATATTAAAGTACATACCACCACATAAGTACGAGCTTCAACCTCAGTTGTTGTGAATAAATATGCGTGGCCTAATTCCATTTCCCTTTTCAGGGAATGTTTCCATGAATATTTGGAAAATAATTTTCATAGTGTCTCATATTTAAAAAAATTTAGAACCAAACATTGGTAACATATTTCATTCCCATGAAATCTTGACCATGATGGACTTTCACACCACACATTATGAAAACACATTTTCAATATAAGGACAAACCAGGGTGTTTCCTTCTAAAACTATTGAACACTATAAAATTAACCCTTATTATTATTCCTTTTAACAATTCTATCCTACACAACCTTTTTTATCTTTTTTTACATTAAATTCATAAGACTTGTTGAACTATTTTTCTATCATTGTATGATGTGAATGTTTTGGAGACCAGTTCCCTTAAGAGGATTAGTTCTAACCCATCCAATAATCAACAAATATTACTATTTGGATGATGTGCATAATACATAGCTTGCATTTATAACCTTGTAAAGTTATCTTCAAACATGGAAACATTTTCATCCTATTATTGTATTAGACTAAATAATTTTTACTCCATATATGCTCATTGGTCCTAGGGAAAACATTCTTCCATTAAATTTTTCTTAAATTTATTCTGTTACATATTTGAAATTTCTTCCTCCTTCTTTGTGTTTTGAATAAATTACCACCATTTATCATAATCTTATAAGATATGATAAACTTCCATGATAACCTTCCTCCTTTCATTACATTCCAAAGTGAAAATTATCTTCTCTAATGAACTAATTCATTACTCAAATACAAATGGATTTGTAGTCCCATTAAATAATATTTTTTGTTTTCTTATGATGTGGTCTAACTTTGTTACACCTCATTGGGGAATAGGCTAGTCCATGTAATGACGTTTATTACTCATAACCTGAGTCAGTTGTCCCAGTATAGTTATAAGTTACTCAGATCTTGTTAAAGATCCCTGTCCAACATCATTATCTTTCATAATATGTAAATCCATGCATATAATACATGCATTGAAAATATTTTCATTCCTTCCTCTAGTCACCATTTCTAAACATTCCATATACTAAATTAGGTTATGAATCGTAATTCATAATTTCAAACTATAAAAACACTTTACATCATTTGAAAAATTATGAATAATTAATCTCATAATCATGAACATGGTTTCTTTGGGGACATGTGTCATTTTAAATCCTACATTATGGTTTGTAATTAAAATGTGAATTATCTAAAGAATATCTCCCAGGAGGGTCAAACCAAGTATGCAGTAAGGCTTATTGTCATGTACTCGATTACGCCGAGTCCAGACCGATTCACCCTATCAAGAGTTTTTAACCCTAGGAACATCTGTTTTTGAACCACAACCAATTTTAGTATCCATATAGGGATGTATTTAATGGAAGACACACAAAATATCTACCTTTCCAATATTTGAGAATGTTTATATATGATTTTCATCAAAGTATATCTTAGGGTTATTTATCAAAATCTATGATTTCTAAATCTAATTTCCACGGTTTCTACTAAACTTTATTTGATACCAGCTATAAATACCCAGACCTCAGTACCTTAGAGTTAGTGTCTTACATAATTTAATTGGTACTATGAAAAAGAGATCAAATCCCAAAGGATCCAATAGTTTAGTAGTTTTATGAAACCAAATAACAATATAAGTGTTATATTATAACTTTGAAAGGAAAACAACACATAAATTATATTAGAAACACCCATAAACTCCTAGATTATCCTTATAGGTCATTCGTAGTATACATATTTGAAAAAATGGGGGGAAATAAAACATAAGAAAGGAGTGAGCTCAGATTCTCATTAAGGATAATAAATAAAGTGGAATCTATAAACATAAATAATAAGTCAAGGTGAATATCCAACAACACATGTCATTAAAACACAAACTTGAACAAAATATGGAATGAATAGAAGTTGAATAAATAATTCCATATAAATAATTATATGAGAATTGATATTACCCATGCATATTCTACCAGTAATATAATCTCATGGATTATCAATTAATAAGAATATTAATGAGGGAATTTATAATGTTGTAAATCTGAATATACCATTGTGGCCTCGTCCAATACATCTGAAAATAAATTTGTAAGGCCTCGGCCAAAATCCAATCAGGTCTGTCTCATAAGACCTATTAAAGAAAAATGGGGCTATAGTGTTACCATTTGGCAAATTAATAAGTCCAATTAATTCCTAATATTAATGGGGAGGAATATAAACAACACATATATACAAATGTAAATAACATTCCCTAATCAGTAATTATAATAACTAATTATTCTGAGTAATATTTCGAATGGTATCAAGATAGTAGATCCATAGTAAAAATCATAACAATCCATTTAATATAATTTATTATATGATATCCTAAAATATCAATCCCAATTAAGAATAATATTAAACATATGGTGTTTAAATAGATGAAAATATTTTAATAAAATCATTGAGTAATTCTTGAGAGAAACACCCTTTTAATTATTCAAAGAAGAGTTATTTTTGAAAAAATAATGTGTATTGGTCATAAAAATAAGATTATAAATAACTATATCCTAGAAAAAAAAGAAATATAGTATACTTGACTAATATTAAAAGAATATTGGCAATGGAATTTCGAAACCAAAGTGAAAACATATTAATAGTGTCTACGAATCTATATAAATGAGCCATTTCAGGGAGGTTTAAGTGGAAATATAAATGATTATTTAAAGAGGAAAAATGAATAACTATTTTCATAAAATTATAAATTAACTATGATGATTTTTAATGATATATATATATTTCTGATAAATATTTTTGTCTTAAAATAGATTATAGATTGTACTTGAAAATGGGTATGAAATTGGGAAGTTCCCTTTAATCGGGATTGCCTATTAGGAGGGATTGAGAATGGAACCTTATAAACCATATAGTTACATCAAAGAAATAATAATTGAGATATATACATATATATGGAAAATAATCCAATAATTTAGGAGTATTTAATAAGAATAAATAATAATTACATTAGGATAATGATAGGGAATGCGTATCCCGAATGAAAAATAGAGGTTTGTGGAGAATCTCTTACAACTTTGTAATCAATCGAATCATACGCCCCACAAATTAATAATAAAAAAAATAACTTCTAATAACCTAACTATAAATATATTAATGATATTATTTATCAAATGTAAGTATAAAAACACGACAAAAACATAAATAATTGGTGAATAAGGGAAATCTCATAGAAATAAAAGTGGGACGAAAAACC
The DNA here is from genome assembly GCA_963277665.1 of Viscum album. Classification (NCBI taxonomy): domain Eukaryota; kingdom Viridiplantae; phylum Streptophyta; class Magnoliopsida; order Santalales; family Viscaceae; genus Viscum; species Viscum album. Next base: position 491,829,080 of record OY728160.1, read on the forward strand.
AGTTACCTTATATTAGAAAGTGTTCTCTATTGTACATAATGTCCTGAATAATGAAATTATATTGTTTAATAATTTAATTTTTTTACTATTAAATCATTTATTTAATTTATTTTAATTTTATTAAGTTCATTTATTTATTTTATTAATTATATGACTCAATTTTTTCGTTCAAGAGTGTTTGTTTCCTTGGTTTCCGTGATTTTTTCACTTGTATACATGTATGAAAGATCATGTAAATTTGAAACAGTTATCCCAAAATTGAAATTATATGTTTTTAATTAACATCAAGGTTATTTAATGGTCTTATATATCATTTTTTATATATGATGAGGATTTATTAGATAAATAGTTAATGAATACCATTTATATTATTTTTGAATTTATTCAATCATCAAAAAGTAGTTTTATCTTTGGAATAAATAGTATTCATATATACTAGTAGAATAATATTAAATAAGTTGTATTAAATATATTAATTTCTTATTTAACAATATTTTTTTATATCCTAGGAGTTTTAATTGAAGAAATAAATCTCATCATCCATGAATGCAGTGAATCGGAACCTCGTGGATGATATTTTTATTTATAGAATAAAATGTGAAAGAGACAATAATTGATGGATGATATACCATTAACATTAAAAATTTATGTATATAAAATATAATGGAGTTATCATATCAAATTTTAAAAAGGAGTTGAGGGAAGGATAATAAATGAATAGAAATTTAATGATAGAGAGGTAGAGAGAGAAGGTTTTACCTCTTGAGTGTCCCCTCCTTGAGAACCTCATTAAGTGACATGGAAATGTTATTTTGGTGATACCAAAAATACTAGATCATGGAGGAGAGTTTTAGAGATTAAAGTGGACAAATATAATCAGTATTCAATGATTTAGAGGTGTGATGAGAAGGGTTGGTGAGAGTTGGTATTTATAGTGGAGGAGTGGGGTGTTTTTTGTTATTTAATTCATTAGATTATTTTTTTGGCTCACGACTTGAATGGTGTTGGTTCATATGACTAAATAAAGTAACCAATGCATGTGATTTCAATGTAATGGTTCTCACATAATCCATACATCATCTATGATTCCATAATTATTTTATTTACTTACAATGTTAAATACCAAAATTATCATATTTTATTATTCACCAAAAAAACATCTATTTTATAAAATTCTCTAAAATTATCTCAAACAATTTTTCAATGTCTATAATTAAATAATTTAAACCATTTTATGAAAATAATTATCAATATCTTATAAATTTATTTTTTAAATAAATATCATTATTTAATTGAAAAATGTCGACTTTAAAATTATAACTGATTTTATGTCACATTTAAAAATAAATTAATATCTCAAAATAAATATCTTATAATCATAATACAAAAAATATTAATTAATGACATTATTTTGTGAAAATAAATTTTCTTTTAAATAAATATTTTACTTATAAAATTTTAAATAAATTTTTTTGTTTCACAACAATACTGACACTTAATATATATTTTTTAAAACATTTATCTTATTTTTACAATATATAAAAATATCTATTATTATTTATAAATACCTATATTTTATTTATAATTTCATAGGTGACCTTACTATTCTATTTCTAGATTACTATTCCTAAGGGTCAAATTTTCATTCCAATAGTCATATTTAATAGTATATTACGGTTTTAAACTCAGTGTTGCGTGAAACACAAACTATTAAAGATGTTAAATTTTAAAATAGGAATACCATAAAATCATGTCGTGTTAGAGTGTGAGTTAGGTGTGACATTTTTTCCTCGTTTTTTAACCCTTGATGGTCTTCTAGTAAATCGAAGTGATTAGTGGACACATCAGAATTAAAGCCTAGAATCACTACGTCATTCCCAGAAAATATGTCCTGGTGTTACTTTAGAAAGTAATTATACACCTTATGTTCTTTAGAAGTCATTGCAACATTTATTAAAGTGGGTCGTGGAGGCTCATCCATACCTATATTATTTCTAAGAGTTCATCAAAAGTTATGGAATCACCTTCCTCAAATTCTAGAGGGGCTCCCTTGAGGCCTTCTTTATCTTCCTCTTCCTCATGCTTTACCTCATCCACCTCTACCTAGGATGTTTTTGATTATGTATGTTTCTTGGAGTTAAGGTAGGAGTTGAAATCTATGCATTTTGAAGATGAAAAAACTATTTCTGGATCGATTTTTGGTGAGAGGCCTTATTGGATATCCCAAGGATAGATGAGGGACTGAGAATGAGACTCTTTGACTTTTCCCATTCAAAAGATGAATTATTATATCCTATTTGATAGGGAAAGGATATTTTGAATCTCAAGGTATTTAATGGAGAAATTTTTATATGGTATATCATTAATTATTGGAGAGTTAACAACATCTCCTTTTTTCGGGATTATTTGTCAAAACTAACATCACTGAAGTCACTGGATGTGTGCTAGAATTAATACCCACCCATTTTATTTGGTTAATGGGGAGTACAAACTCAACACTATCCTTTTTAAAGGGGTTGGATAGAATCATCTCTAGACTATTTGGGACATTTATCTGAGAAACCTTTTCATCCATAGCCTATTTCCCACCCTTATGTTATAATCCTATGTTAATTTACTATGATTCAAAAGATTTAAATGGGATTTCTTCACCATGAAATGTCCTGATTTTTCCATTAAAAAAATATTTGAGGCATTGGTGGTATAAAGAAAGGATAGTTTCATGATAATGTAGCCAAGGTATTGCCAACAAGATGTTGAAGGCTGTAACCTGCCTAACAACCATGAATTTTGATTCAGACGTGAAATCTCTAAACTGAGTTCTGATATTTCTTTCACCAAGTGGTTATCCCCATTCTTTTCATAACTCATTAATATTATAGTTTAGGGAGACACGTGAGATTCATTAAACCTTTTTGATGAAGTGTTCGTATTGGTATGATGTTGACTGTTGAACCATTGGAAATGAAGGATCATTGGACATCAACATCATTTGTCCTTATAGATATATAAAAGGGTCTGATGTGTCCCTATATGATGGAATCCTCATCCTGATATGTGAAATAGATGATCAGGTGGAATTATTTTAGATCATTCTCTATATGATACACATCGGTAGTTGCAGCCTCTACTTCAAATTCACTAGGTATTCAAAAGGTATCTATGAGTGCTTTCTAAAGGTATTTTGATAGGCATATTTCCTCCAGGATAGAAAACATTGCTTCCACATGGGCTAATTTCTTAAAAATATCATACATAAGGTTTGTGCTTACTAGAACAGAGATGTTCTTATTAAGGTTATATAAGCAAATAAGTACATGAAGTGGATGGATTGACACTTGTAACCAGAGATGAAGGTTCTTCAAATCTTGTTGTATGAGGTCGACTAGGTCTTCCGGTATGTTGATATTGATTAGGGGACAAAATATCTTATATATGATATTCCATTATGACTATGTTAGTACAAACTATAATTTGTGTGGGGGAACATTCTTGATTTGATTGATCTCGTTGGAGATCTCTATCATGAGTTTCAGTTGTGTTGATAATTCTAGTAGGGACATCGTTAGAGTACTGACTCATGGCATGATGAAATCATCCCCGGTATCCTTGAGTCTGATGGAATATTCACCCATATTCCTAATCAAATTTAGTGAATTCATGTTCATAATCAAACCCATAAACTAATAAGTTATCTTTTAAGTGAATAATGTTAATGGAAATGATGATTAAATACTAGTTTGATGAAGATTAATCTGGTAACGTTGAATCGTTTTGTACCATTTGGAAGGGCAGTGCTCGTGCTTTTAGGACATAAGTCATGAACTCTGTTAAAGTCAAATAAAAATTCATAGTTGGAAACTAATAATCTTACTATATTTTATTCTTACACTTATGTCCATGTATTTTTTTGGATGTTTGGATTTCAGAGGATTGAGTTGTCAATGAAGTTTGATGTTTTATAGTGGAAGTAGTTGAAGGTACAATCAATTGTTTGAATTTTGATCAAATAATAGAATGAGTCCAGTTGATCATCTTTCTGACCATACAATTACTTAACTTATAAATACTCTGGCTGTTAAATTAATTCCATTCATTCTCTTACTTTGGATCAGTGGCAGATATACACACCACATGATCAGTGGGTTTATAAGCTTCACATTCATAGAGTCCACAATTTTGTAAGAGGCCTTTGAAAACCAAAAAGTAGTAAATTTTGTTTCTAAATACATGATAAATGTGGAAATAGTTTAAGAGATATTCATCACCAACTTAACTAGGATTCCAATACATTTAAAACATGATCAAGTTGTTCTCTAATGCTGATATAATGTGGTCAAGGACTTGGTCATTTCTGAAAGAATAGACCTTTTTTTCATCTCCTCAAAATGTTTTTTCCTTTTCTCCAATTTATCATCTTGATGAGGTGTTCATTGTTTCTAAAACTAAGTAGGTGGATCCAAATAATATTGTGTCGGATTCAGAGTAAGAGTGGGTACATGGGACTTATTTAATGCTATAGTGGCATACTATTATTTCTCGTTATCCTTACATGAGCTGATGGAATTAATCAATACTTATCATTATTCTCTGCAATATATTCTTAAACTCTTTCAGTGATTGAGTTGAGGTCACAAAAAACTCATGTGTATTTTATAGTGATAAGTGGTTTTCAAACCCCATCATGAATATTCTCTATATATACTAGAAACATGTCATTCAGAGGGAGCGGTAGGGTAAAGGAGTATGTTAACACTTCCCACCAAATAATACAATCTTTGATTCTTTCATTTTATCAATATTTTCAGTTTTAAGGGTCAAGGACTGTTGTATTATAAAATATCAACCTTAGTTGGAAGATAAAATTTGGATGGTGTCTTCCCACCCTGTAATTGATGGAGTTAGAATGCTAGTTTAATAGAAAATGGTTGGTCCCTACATTGATTATATGAAGAACCTGAGTTTTATTACATCTTATTATTCAGTATTCCCCATAATGGGATCACAGTGAGAAACAAATTTCATCAATTACTTCTCTAGGAATCCTAAAAAATTATAAATTGGAAATATAGGATTACTAAAGTTCATCAGGGGAGGATTTAGATACACCTAGTCATGGTAAAACTTATTTTTCAGTTTTATGGGCCCATGTCATTCCTAAAAGGACTCCAATCAAGTCATGAGTGACTGATGAGAATTAATTAGACCTTGGGTAATGTATTAATGATCCAGATCATGAATAGGTGTAGTGGTCAGTAGGTCTATCTATGGTGGTATTACAGGTATCTGTCAGGGGTAACCTATATTGGAAGTCTTGTAAGGATGAACCTGCACCCATTCTGTTTGTGAACCCAATGGAGGGAACTCTAGATCATCATATACATGATCCATATATTTTAGTGGTTGCTAACTGAAATTGAGTGTATGCTCCAAATCTGTTTCAGCAATTCTAGAAAACCCACTTTGTTGGGGTGTGTCAACTTAGAGTGAGAGTTGAGAATCTACTAGTATATTATATCTAGTAGGTAGGCTACGTCAAAGAATTTCTACATTGAGTCCCCAAAATTCATTAATATCCTCCTCTTGTTGATCATTACTTTACTCAATTGAAATGGGATTAACCTCTCAGGGGGGTAGGTGAGGAACAATATGATCATTACCCTTTTCATTATTGTATGACTTTATAGGGGTAATAATTGATCATTTGAGGGAATGCCCAAATTTAGGGACAACCTATGGTTCTAGGTATACAGACTACCTTCAATCATTTCAACATGTATCATATTCTAAAATGAAATTTCCTCCTCCATCTCCTCCTCTAAAGTGGACTCACATTCTATAGGATCTCCAAGTGTGACAATAATTATTTTCACTGATGATTAGTGCATTGTGGACATTTCATATCCGTTCTTGCAATAAAAATTTCTTCTAAGCCCTCCCTGAGGCCTCATCCTCTCATTTTCTTGTCCTCTGGAAGCTATTTGGTGAACAATAATATGAAAGGAATATTTAGATAGTTTTGTCATGCACGTTCCTATTGAGGGTACTGAATCACAAGATATGATGAAATTTGATGAAACATTATGTGCTATTTCCCTTAATCATGATAATACTGATATTTGCCACGCGGGTGTTGTTGGGGTGAACCATCCCCCAACCCTAAGGGATAGGGCTATTCTTGTTCCAATTTCACAACTCTTCAGGCTTAGTTTGTCAACCTCGAAGGTTGGGTTAAAAACATCCACATGATCTATGGGCTACGATTTCCATGGAATTATCATGTATTCTACATATGTGACTACTCGTATGATTTAGTAGAACCTTTTTTGAACATGGGTTGGGTGAATCATCTGGTATGCACCTGAATCACCCACTTCCAAAGATCATTATGCTATTTATGATATTCTCTCTATTTGATGATGGTGTTCCCTTAAGAATTATTATTTCTTTATATTTTCATATTCTTTATGTAAAAGTCTCTATTTTGAATATTCTCTCCTATCTTGACTTTAGCGAGTGTCATTTGGGGAATGTCTTTATTGATAACATCTTTGTTTGTGAACAAGGTCCATTTTTTGAAGTCGGCTAGATGTTATGACATTGCATGATACCGTGTTTGAAAGGATTTTTGGTTACTGACCATTGTGAAAGTTAACACTCAATGTTATCCCCATCCTCTAATATCAACATTAGATGGGAATTGGTAATCAACTGTAGTAATATTTCAAACTCATTGAGGTATGAACATTGAAGGCATCCTTGCTATTTCTCAATCTTTTGATGTCATATAGTTTGGAGAGATACCAAATAAATTTTGTGTTTCATTCCTTCTATTAACATTACATTAAATTGATATTATTTGCAGGGTTATTCTTTTTCTCATAAGTGATGATGATTTTTTCACATATTGAGGTGCATTTCATGAACCCAATCATCTGACATTGGCTTTGGAATGTTGTATTGAGAGGTGTATAGAGGCCAAAAAACGACCTATTTTTTCTTATACATCTATTTTCTCATTTTTAGCATGTTATCTTCATATTTTATATGAGTCTCCTCTACCTGATCAGACCAGAGTAGATTCTTTCCTTCCAATTTATCATAATCAATGAGATTGGTAGGGACTTACTTTATCGCATTAGAAGAATGGTTGCCCAATGGTGGTTCAGAGAATGAAAGTCACATTTGGTTGTCTTCTAGATATGAATGAATTTCACTCATTAGTGATGAGGCATCAACCATAGATGGACTTGTTTTCTTGTGTTCTTTGGGAAGATGGAATTTCTCATCACTAAGTTTCCATGTGGAGGAGTATCTTGACAATTTGAAATACTACTTCGGATAGAACATTCATAGTGACTAAAATCATTTGGAGGACCACCATGAGGGATTACAGTATTTGGAAGACCCGATTTATCCTTGATCTTATAGCCATGTGAATGTCTTTTGTGACTCTCATCAAGAGATGGGAACTCGAGATCTATTAGATCATGGTCAAGAAGTAAGATTTCATGTTGATTTATCTAAGGAGGACCTTAGGAATTACTCAAACATCTCTCATAATTTTTTAACAGGTGGGAAGGATCTTTAGATTCCATAGATAAATGTCTTATGGGTGTAAGAACTGTGGAATTTAGTAGAGAAGGATCACATATTAGCTCTTAATACTCTAGTTTTCTTTGGTAAGGCTTATTTTTAGATTCCTTCTTTCAAGTGACCAGGGATACTTACTAGGGGAATTACATTTCATGCACATATTCTTGTTTAAATATCTCTCACGTTTCTACCAGAATTTGAACATAGTCTTCTAGAATCATGGTAGGATTTTTTGTCTACCTCAGAGTGGCCATTGGAATGGGATGATTACATATTATAGAATTGGTGTATGATCCCGATCTAGTTTTCCATATGTCATGGGGGTGTTTTTCCACGAACCTTTGGGATGGGACCAGAGGTGTGTTTCTTCTCTGATAAATTATTATGATGATCCAACCCCATTTCATAGGGCAGATATATGTTCAATCCCCCTGGAACTAGTTTTCCACAATTATGATGTCCTCGGAGTTCTGTAAGATTTGTGTATGAATTTACATCTACCCTTTCACTATTGTTAGGATATTATTGGTGACATCAGCAACTGGAACATGGATATATACCCATTTAATATATGGAGAAGGTTTATGTGCTGACTCTTATCCTTTATTTCCTGTTGGTGGATATAGACAGTACTCGTATGTAGGGCCATAGATTTGGGTATTCCCCCAATTTTTCACTGGAATATTCCAACTAACTTCTCTGGGTGCTGTTAGATGAAACTTCTAGTAGACATGATGAATATAGGAATTTTTGTCTGTATTTTTACTAGTTGATGAAAAACACAGTGGGATGTATTCATTCATTTTTTAGATGATTATATTGGAAGTCTTGATTAGTGTGGGTAGCATTATATTCCTACTTGCAATTTTTTTTCTACATTTCAATGATGGAATTTAGTGAATGTTGTTAGGAATGCCTGTTGGATAGCTTGATTTGTGTATATAGGCGTATTTTCTATCTCATTGTTTTTATAGATTTGAATGATGGGATTATTTGAATACATTTAGGAGACTATGAGAAATATTTGTATTAGGTGGAAACCAAATTTGGTTATTAAGCTTATTATAAGTGGGAAGTGGTGTATTATTTCTCCATGTAGACTAGTATCTCTCCCTGATGAGCTCTATTTCACACCTTGGTCTGAATGACCTGGGTTGGATAACTGAGGATGGTACCCTCATCATGTTGAGGGTGTACTACTACGTGGTGTTAGTGTCTCTGACTGCTGCTAGGGGCCCTTTGGAAGGAACCCTGTGTCTTATAGAAGAGTTATTCTATGGAGTCTTGATCTACCTACATGAGATAGGGGATTTACTAGTAGTTTTATTAAATGGAAAATCTTCTAAAATGGTTGAATATTTCTATAGGTGTCTCCTGCTTCTAGGCCACTAGTTTTCGCTGACCAGATAATCGTTGGCGATTTTTAATCTAGAGGGCCTACCAAGTGGCCTCTTGGGTTATGAGTGACCTATTAAAGCAATCCTCCCAAACCATGTTTTTTGAGACTAGGTGTTGAATACATTAGGTTGGTGACAATATCCTCCTCATGGAAGAAGACCGCAAATTAATGGTAGTAAGAGCATGCATCTGTGATAATTGGAAGGAACCGATTTGTTTTGAAGGGATATACTATTGGAAGTGTCTGAGTTTAGGATCCCATATCTCTCAAGGTATTTATTTCTTCTATTTTTTATTCTGGGTATAAATGGGTTGAGTTTTTCCTGGGTTCATGGAGAGAGAATAAACATTAATAGATATTTGTTTTAATTAAAAGGAAAATAGGGTGAAAAATAAACTGGAAAAAAGTTACAAGTTGTTTTATGGGACTACACATCATGTAATTATTCATATGTTTTAATAATTTAAGTCTAAGATAATTATTTTTTTGAGAAAACAATTATAAATAATTACACAATGTGTAACTGAATTAAAAATTGTGTAAATTCCCGACCAATGGTTTTAAATTGATTGTGCAGATGATTTCCCTATTTTTTCTGATACAGATCTCTTCCTTTGACCGTAGGCTATATTTCACTTTTTTTTATCTTTGTGGTGGTATTACAAAGACTTCCAACCTCCTTTATTCATGATACAAATTTTGGATCGAAGATCTTCATCCCTCATGGTAAGTGGATCTTATCTGGATGTTTTCTCGTTCATCTTACCTTCTTCTCTCATTCTTTTGGTGATGAGTTATCTCCTTTTTTACAAGATCTAGTTCATGATTTTGTGAATCTAGATCTAAGATTGTAGATCTCTATCTAGACTATAGAGATATTAAATTTGATAATATTGATTTATGTTATAGATCTGGAACCCATTCTACATCATTATGTAGTCAAATTTTTACGATTTAAGTTGGGAACACATTTTTTAACAAATCGAGGTAGGTGGTCTAAAATATAAATCCCATATTCCTGATTTTGATTGCATATATGCATGTTTTATAATTTCTATAATTTCTTAGTAATCTAAATCCATAATTGAATAAATTAATGTGATAGAATAATTAATTGAGATGATTGTGAAATTATGATATTTAGGGATCGTTGGATGAGATTATTAATTAGAAAATTAATTATAATATTTAGAGATTTTTTTATAGTTATTTGTGAGAATTAATTAGGATAGAATTGAGCTGTTTGAATCATGTAATTAATTGTGGAACTAATTAGTGGTTATTGATGTTATAAATTGAGATTATTAATTGGAAAATAAATTATGGGATATTGATGTTATGATTTGAGATAATTAATTGGGGAATTAATTAGGGGATATTGATTCCATGAAAAATGTAATTAATTTTTGAATTAATTAAGAGACATTGAAATAGTGTGTTTGAATAATTAATTGGTGAATTAATTATTGTCTGTTTAAATTTTTAAAAGAATAATTAACTACTAAATTAATTAATGGACATGTAATAATTAATTTACGAATTAGTAAATAGAAATTTGGATGGGTAATTGAGATAAGAAGATTAATGTGATTATTCTTGGTTGACATGATAATGTGAAAAATTTAATAATAAGACACATGTGATGTTTTGAGAAGAAATTATATATATTAATTTTTGATTAGTGGGGTGTTAAACAAGATGATCTAAGCTAGTGATATACATGAATATTTGTTAAATAGGGTTCTACACATGAAGATCAATGCCAATGAGAGATAAATCTGTATGGTTGAGCATTAAGATGATTGACCTGAATATCTACACCAATGATTTATGTTCATATTTTAGAATTAGGTTGTTGGACATGATTTAATAAGCCTATGGTATATATGCATGATTGAGAATTGGCATTTTGGATATGAATTTTTATGCCCATGGTATATATGTGGGATTATTAATCAAGGATCTATATATATAATTCTATACCCAAAACATTAAAATTGGAAAAAGTTCCAGGTGGTTGTAATAAAGAGATAAAAATGATATGGGTAATGAAATCCCATTTGTTTAAAATAATAGTGATTTGATTATGTAAAATGGTTCAGGACTGGTGCAGGCCAGAGTAGTTATTGAGGTACTGGTTTCCTTAGGAACCCAGTTGTCTATGTATTTAATAAATATTTATTGATAATGTGATACTAGTTTACTTATGAATTATAATTGTTTCTTTATAAAAACACATACACCTATTATTTGATGGATTTGTTTTTGACACTATTGGTGGTGGCCTATAAAGTTGCACTCACACCCTATGTGGTCTTCCTGATCGATACCCAAATAATCATTGTGTTTTTGAGACAAGTTAACATAAAATCGCCTGAGTTATATGGATGAGTTGTGATGGATCTTAGATAAGTGAACTAGATGTGGTTTGGGACCCTCTTGGGAGTCATCAGTGTCTTTTTTTTAGTTTGAATTTTAAACACTTGACACATTCATTAGCATGGTATAATTCTACATTAGATGGATATTATATTAACCTGCTATGATTATCAATATATATTGGTCTTTTTTATGATTATATATTCTTCCACTATTGTTTATTTATTTCTGATAGTGTATTATTCTGAAAAAAGATGGTATAGTCTCCCCATTGTTGACTTATGAGACCCTAGCTAATAGTTTTCAACCTCAGCCATATGAGTAGTCGCACTTGATGTCATGTGACTGACGAGCTCAGGGCACGAATATGTGGCATCTAAATTGAGACATTATAAAGTGGTATCATATGTCCAATTGTCATTTCTTCTAATTTTTCCTTATTGTTTGTGGAATGGAATACAGGAGTATAGAAAGATTCAATGGACTAGTAATGATATCATCCATGAGAGTTTCAAACCAATGTTTGGGGAAAACCTAAGTACTCGGGGTTAGATTATTGTTATTAATGTTTTCATTTATAGTTTAATATTATTTCACCTTGGGTGATGCACTTTTTGTGTGATGAATAATTTTTATTATGTTTTTTTCTTTCAAATAATTTACTTTTGGACCTAAGGACATATGATTTGGGTCTTCATGATTTATTCTATGCACCAATGATTATTTTTTCACATGCATCATTTTAGGCACGCAAGATAAAATGGGTTTTGGGTAAGTTGGCGAACTTGAACTATTTTCATGGATTCTAAAAGTTATATTGAAAAAGGTTTTAAATATGAAATTGAGAATTGTAAAATCATGAAAAAATGAGAATAAGTGGGTGTCTAAATGGGAAACTTAAATAATGGGAATTTTTTTACCCTTGTTTACTCGGTCATAAGTGTTATATGGGTAAAGTTAGTGATAGAGACATAGTTTTATCTCTGTCGTAAGATTTTGGAGGAGAGACTGAGTGGGTCTTATTTTGTTTCAGTCTTTTATAAATGGGTTAACATTGTGAACTATGTCATATGGTGTGTGTTTGTATTATTATAGATATTCCTTGATGATGACGCTTATTGATATGACGAATGGAGGAAATGGAGGTGGATGATCCTCAAGTGGTTGAACCTGAGGCACCGATAGTGATGTATGAGGAAGAAGGAGAGAATTTTTGATATAACATTGTTTTCTACATGAATTAGAGAGGTTCTTGGATCATTTTTATCCAAAGACATTGAGACAGTAAAGAGTAGTGGAGTTCATGCGGCTGACTCAGGGGATCATGTCTGTGATGAACTGTGTGGGGAAATTTATGGATCTATAGTTCTTTTCTCCACCATTTGTAAGAGATGATAGAGATACAATGCGACATTTCGAGGATGGACATAAGTGTGATATTATGTCCCATGTTAACCACTTTTGGTTAATGAAGTTTTTTAAGGTGGTGGATCAAGATCTCATAACTAAGGGGAACCTGAGAGTGGCTTATAGTGAAATATAGGTGGTTGTTGATGGATTATTAGGGGGTATGATTTCCTAGATCATAAAGCACCATTATGAAAACTTTAGCTAGAGAAATGGGAGATAGAGTGGATGGTCATGGGAATCAGGTAATCAAGATATTACCCAATTGCTTTCCACCAGTTTAGTAAGCTGGGAAACTTCTAGAAATATTATTCTTGAATACCATTGGAGTGAAAATCTTGCAAAAATATCGGGAATATATGAATTTTCTATAAGAACCAATGGAAGATGGTTAGTGATGGAGAAGATAGATAGAACCAGGGTGTGGGAAGGGGATATTCATCACCATATATGTCTTGAAGCTAGAGTTTTAAGGGATGAGGTTATAGTGGTAGTGGATGTGGTGATTCTAGGTAAGAGCACCTGCATTATAAGAGTGGTCACTACTGTAAAAATGGATTATTACAATGGATCATTTGTGATGGTTTCTCGTCACAAATAGTCTGTTACGACAGGGTCCTCTCACAAATGACCCATTTTAGAAAATGGTGTTGCAAATATTACATTTTCCAATGGATCATCGCAAATACATATTTTTTGTGATGGGTAGTAGAACCATTGAAAAAAAAACATTTGGTGGATTTTTGAAAATATTTCTTGCGATGGCCCAGCCACCCATAGCAAATAGTTTCCAGTTTTTAACTTTTTTGTGAGGGACTATCACAATTAGTAATATTGAGGTTCCATCTCAAATACTGCTAGAAATATAAAAAATACACCCTTTTACAACGATCCCGTCACAAATTGTTGAAAAATGAAAATAAATAAATAAAATAATATTAATAATATTATAATATAAATATAAATAAAATCATAATATTAATATAAATAGAATAATATTATTTAAATAATAATAATAATATCGTATTAGTATAAATAAAATATTCATATTCATATTCATAAAATAAAATTAATTATTAAATAATTAATTAATATATTATTATTATTATTGATATAATAATAATAATATTATTAATATAATAAAAACATGAGTATTCCCAAATATATTAAAATATATTAATTTAAAAAATAATAAATAGAATAAAAAATAAAATAAATAAAAAAACCTCATTATTGGAGATCATATAAAAACACTATTTAAAACATTAAGTAAATAATATTACAAAAAATATATATATTCAAATGTTTCATTATAAAATTAAAATACATAACTGAGGGGGGTGTTCTAGAGGAGCTGGAGGAGATGGTGGAGGGAACTCCATCCCTAAACTATGAGTCAAACATCACATGTACTCTTTGTGCTTCATCTCCTACTACTTCCTCCATCGACACATCTCATCCTACAACTATTACTGCTACTGCTACTATTGTAGGAATGCTTCCTACTACTGCGGCTTCCACTGATGCATCTCCTCCTACTTCCTACGCATAGTCTCTATAAGCTCACTCTGAGCTAAGAACTGCTCCAGATATTGTGCATGATATGATGATGACTCTCTATGAGCTCCTCTCGATCGAGACACCGACATCATTGAGGTTCCATAAAAACCCATAGGGGTCACTCGATAGGCGATACTAACAACTCAACCTTTCTCGAAGCCAAACTGGGTTGCCAACATCTATGTAGCCTCATCAAATCGAGGTGCACTAGTCTAACCATCAATCTGGGCCTGACTGTCAACATGTGTCTGAGACGTTACAGCCTCATATGACTCATTCAATTTCTATTTTTAATTAATATAGTTAAAATATTTTTTGTCTTAAAATTTAAAAGACAAAAATAACATATACTGACCATAATATGAACCTAGTGAGCACCTCTAATCTCCCCAGTGGTTGGATCTCTGTACATCCTCCTATAAACATCCTATTCTGTAATATCGTGGTGTACGATTACCTATATGAATACAAAATAAACTATTTTCATTTAAAGTTATATTAATTTTCTAAAACAAATGTACTTACAATATGCTCACTATGAAAACTGAATGTACGACTACCAACTCGATGTGTCATCTCCTATATCCCCGGATTTTTCTAACCTACTGATGGTCAACATTGAAACCATCGACAAAACCAGTGTGTACATATTCCTTCCGGATCCTAAGTTGAAATATAATCAGGTCGGTGGATGTGACATGTCACATCAAACACCTTTAATACTACTTTCTCCATTTCTTTCCTTTTCAAATTGTGCAAAAACATAGTGAAACATGGACGCATATCTCCCTTCCATGCCTTATACATAGCCTCATGCATGCTCTCATCAAAGGGATGCAATAATCCCTAAAAATAATTTATTATATCACGTTATTATTTAAATTAATTTCAAAATAAATATTATGTATTTATGTACAAAACAATGCTCGAACATGAACTAATGAACATCAATTGGAAATTTATCCCATGACCCCCATGAGTTAAAAAGATAATTGCACAATATAGTGCTCCCCTTTCCAACAACTATATGCGTAAAGCTGTCAAAAAAATGGACAATTAATCAAAAAATTAGAATATAAATAAATTAATGAAAAATAAAAAAAATACACAGGTAAAAATTCTTTTAAGTGTGTGAATAAAACCCAAGATGTGTACATAGATTAGAGATAGGGTCTGAAATCATCAGTCGATAAAGACCACGCCCCCTTCGTGTTCCCCCTAAACTACCAATAGTTGAGGGTCAGCTGATCTGACCTCCTACTCATCCAAAGGGAGATCATCCTCCTATAACTAACAATACAGATCCTCCTTCATCTAAATTACAAAGATATTATTATCATAAAATAGTTTAAGACAACAATTATATATAGATATATGTTATATATGATTATAACCAACATTTAAATGGGTCAATTTCCATCTTCGTCCTCATCTGCATAGCTGTCGTTGTCCATGTCTCCATCATCCTCCTTAGCATCATAAATTTCCATATTAGTTTCAGTTTTCTCATCTATTTTCATTTCAAATTCAGTTGTAACATCATTATCATCATCATTACAATCTTCCCTAAATCGTGGAGTGTCATCAATGATATTTTTGTCTCTTCTTGAAAAAGATAGATTCAGAGTAATCTCTTGAAAAAATTTAATTCCGTGAACTTCAGAAGAACCAAATTTAATTTCAGTAAACTGATTATCTAGAGATTTAATTTTTATTATTCTCCACCAATCACCAAACTCCCATGAAGTATCACATTAATTTTCATAATAAACATTATATGCCCGATGAGCCAAAAAATGGTTCATTTATGGCAAGAATAATTTTATATATAATATGAACGATTCCATGGATCGGAAGAACATGGAAACCTCTCTCAGTATCCAACCACTAACATTTAAACATCATCATATATTTTTTTCCCAGATAACATAGTTCAATGATTTCTTCCTGCATGCCATAAATGTCAACTTCAGTTTCTCTATGATAAGATCCCTTCAAGAAAACACCACTATTCATTGTTCTTTATACCTAGATTGTCCACATGTAGGAAAATTATCTTACGACTCATTTTCAACATAATATAAGATGTATTTTTTGAACATGCATGAATCTTATAATAACCAAGATCTAGATTACAAACCATCCTCCTTCCCTCATTGAAATTTGTAGGCAACACATTTCCTTTAGGTGGTAGTGTTTTTAACAATGAGAATATCTGATCAAAATAACTATTTTACATTCCACTATCTGATTTAAAAGACATAAATTTAGCAACTGTATCAACATTTTTTACCTTGAAACCATGATATGAGGAATCCTTAGAAGTCCTCAATAACTCATATAAATGACATGGTTCCAACTCAGGAGTTAAATCAATATCATCCTGAGTTTCAGTTTGTTGAACAGATGGACATGCCACATCATGTACTAAATTTTGAAATTGTGATGGATCTGGAACCAAATTATTAATGTATTCTTTGAAACTGTGTTAACCATGTTGATACCAAAAAACAAAATCTGGCTGAAAAAACCCAATAAATGACTTTCAACGTTTTCAAATGTGTCATACGTCCCTAGAGCACATTTTTTACAAGTACACATAATTGTCGCTTATGAATTTTTTTAGGTTTCTATTATGCAAATGATAATAAATCTTAAACACCCTCAATATATAGAGGATTTAAACCAGAACCATTTATTTTCTTTCACTAATTTATCCAAGCACGCTCATCTAATAATTACCACTTTCACCTTCCTCATTCCATATTTTTCTTAAAAAATTTGAAATAATTAGTTATTTTGTATAATTAGATACATGATAAACACTATCCAAAAAAAGATAATTAAATTATCTTTTCTATCAATTTAAAATAATTTTCATTATTTTATAGTTATTTATACTATTTTTTAAACATTTATACTAATCTACATTCATTTATAAAAATTTATACTAATTACAACTAATTATTATTAATTTCATGTATTTTGTTCTAGTTATTGTAAATTACCAGTGGCACAATTTCCAAAAAATTGGTGGATGCTCTTTTTCCCGACGACTCATCCCATTGTATCATTTAACAACTAAAATCTCTAGGAAAAGCTTACTCTAACATATGAATATCATTTTTTGTATGCATGGGGATGGATAAAAGAGAGGCCATATCATGCTTCTCTTCATGCTCTCATGAATATGAAAATTATTATTCATACATCGGAGCATATTATTCATAGTGATTTCAGACGTAGAAAGTTACAAAGGGATGAGTCTTCTGAAAAAAGAGCCACTTTTTTCCGACAGGTCGCCCCCTTGATACTTTCTCCGACCTAAATCACTATTAAAAATCTGCTCTGACATATTTTTGAGAAAATTTTTCATGTTGAATTCAATGTGACAAAGTTGCAAGGAGTGGAGGTGTTGATCAAAAGGAATTCTTCCTATCCACTGGAAATTGATCATGTTTCCCAATGTAATCAAATTTTTTATATTATTTATTACTAATTATTGCTAATTAAAACTAATTGTTACTATTTATTACTAATTATTACTAATTATTACCAATTATTACTAATTATTTCTAATTATTACTAATTATTACTAGTTATTACTAATTACTAATAATTATTACTAATTATTACAAATTATTACTAATTATTACTAATTATTTCTAATTATTATTAGTTAATCCTAATTATTACTAATTATATCTAATTAATCTTAATTATTTATAATTATTATGAATTTATCCTGATTATTACTCATTAATCCTAATTAAGACCAATTAATCCTAATTATTACCAATAAATCCTAATTATTATGAACTAAAACTAATTATTACTAATTAATCTTAATTATTACTAACTATTGATAATAATCTTAATTATTACTAATTATTCCTAATTATTGATTAATACACTTAATTATTACTAATTATTACTAATTATTTCTAATTATTACTATTTATTTCAAATTAGTCCAAATTATTAATAATTATTACTAATTATTGCTAATTATTACTAATTATTGATGATTATTATAATTTATTACTTATTATTGATAATTAATTCTAATTACTGATATTAATTCTATTTATTGATAATTAATACTAATTATTACTAATTATGACTAATTATTTCTAATTAATCTTAATTACTGATAATTATTTCTAATTAATCCTAATTGTTGATAATCAATACTAATGATTGATAATTATTACTAATTATTGATAATTATTAGTAATTATTGATAATTATTACTAATTATAATTAATTATTACCAATTATTAAAAAATAATCCTAATTATTTCTATATATTCATAATTTTTACTAATTAATGCTAATTATTACTAATTAAAACTAAATATCACTAATTAATCCTAAATATTACCAATTAATCCTAATTATTATAAATTAATATTAATTATTTTAATTAATCCTAATAATTACTAATTAAGCCAAATTATTTATAATTATTTCTAATTAATCTTAATTATGGATAATTACTACTAATTATTGATAATTATTACTAATTATTATTAATTATTAATTATTGTTGATAATTAATAATAATTATTACTAATTATTACTAATTATTCCTAATTATTTCTAATTATTACTAATTATTACTAATTATTACTAATTAAACCTAATTATTACTAATTAATCATAATTATTACAAATTAATCCTATATTACTAATAATTACTAACTATTAATACTTAAAACTTTTTATTACTAATTATTAGTAATTATTAATTATTATTGATAATTAATCCTAATTATTACTAATTATTACAAATCATTACTAATTAGTACTAATTAATCCTAATTATCATTCATTAATCATAATTATTATAAATTATTATTAATTATTATTAATTATTATTAATTATTATTAATTATTACATTTTTTAGTAATTATATCATAATATTACAAATTATTACAAATTATTGATAATTATTGATCATTAATAGTAATTATTGATATTTATTACTAATTATTTCTAATTATTACTATTTATTTCAAATTATTACTATTTATTTAAAATTATTACAAATTAATAAAATTTATTACTAATTATTACTAATTAATACTACTTATTACTAATTAATACTAGTTATTACTAATTAATACTAGTTATTACTAATTATTACTAATTATTACTAATTAATACTAGTTATGACTAATTAATACTAGTTATCACTAATTAATGCCAGTTATCACAAATTAATACTACTTATCACTAACTAATACTAGTTATTATTTATTATTACTTGTTATTATTAATTATTACTACATAATACTAATTATTACTAATTAATCCTAATTAATAAAAATTATTCCTAGTTATTACAAATTAATATTAATTATTTCTTATTAATCTTAATTAATATTAATTAATCTTAATTATTACTAATTATTTCTAATTATTAGGAATTAATCCTAATTATTGTCAGTTATTACTAATTAATCCTTATTAATCATAGTTATTTCTAATTATTTTTAATTATTCCATATTATTTATATTTATAACAATTTAATACCATTTTTTACTATTTATTAAATATTATTTAAAATTATTACTATCTATTACAATTTTATAAAATTTATTACTAATTGTTAGAATTTAGTATACATTGTTATAATTTATTACTAATTAACACATTGATAGAGCTATTCATAAAAATAAATATTGAAAAAAGAAATGTAAAATTCTAAATTAATTAAATTAGATCTAATTAACAAAAATTATATATAATTTAAAATAAATTAAATTTACTATATAGTAAAAAAAGATAAATACCAAGAAACTGAAGCTTTCAGAGTATCAAAGCCGCAGATTATGCTCTGATTTAAAATTTTAAACTATGGAAATTTTTATTATAGTATTTTTCAGATGGGATAGAGAGAGAAGTTGAGAAAGGAGTGAAATGAGAGAAAAACGGATCGGGTATATACAAATTAGATTATTTGCGACGGGTGAATTAGCGATAGGTAGCCCATCGCAAATAGTGGCATTCGTGATATGGCCCATCACAAATGACCTCTACCCGCATTAATTACAATGGGCAGTTAAAAAGTTATTTTCACCGGGGCCCATCGCAAAAGAGTACCTGCCGACATAGTATTTGTGGTGGGACAAGCATCTCATCGCAAATACTAAAAACCGCCGCCAGGAATTGGCGACGGGAATAAGAACCAGTCGTAAATACCCTTGCCCATGGTTTGGCACGTATTTCATGCCAAACTTTTTGTGACTGGTCCTTACCACCCGTTGCAAATAACAATTATTTGTCATGGACAGATTGTCTCATCGCAAATACCCCCTTTCAATGGGTTATTTGTGACAGGCCCATGACCCGTCGTAAATAGCCATTTTTTCCGTAGTGGGTGCAAGTCAGGAGATTCAGATGACATCACAGGAAACAAGGGAATCACAATTGCATATGGTACAACTTACAGTTGTGCATAGCGAGGTTGGACCATTGACAACGAGAGGTAATTTTCATGTAACTTCTACATTAGCTAGTGCCTTGTCTAATACTGGTACCTCTTATTCCATTATATCTTCAAAACTTCTAAATGGTTTGAACATGGTTGTGGAGTTTGTGAGATGAGTTATGAAGATAGATACATAGTTGGTTGTACGGTCTAGAGACAACTATATGTTCATGGGATGTTCTCTTGAGATCATGGAGTACCATGTTTCTATGGTATCTCTATGTCGTTGTCATTTCAATCTTTAACCTAATTATGGGTATAGACCGACTAGTTGCATATTAAGCCAACATTGATTGTTACCATAGGAGGGTGACGATTACGTATCCTAAGGGTGACAGTTACATTCATCAGGGGAGTGGGATATCTAGTCTGGCCGAGTAGGGCAATGACTCAGAAACTCGGAGACCTCACAACCCAGGTTTCGAGTTTATTACTGGAAGACAGAGATTTAAAGCATGATATCTTTCCACCAGTAGAAGAATAGTTGAATTATGTTTTTTCTGACAACTTCTTAGGGGTTCCACCTGAGAGAGATGTGGAATTAACTATTTATATCATGTTGAGGGATGATCCAATATCTATTCCACTGTAAATAAAGGCATCGATAGAGCTTTAAGATCTCAATACTAAGGTAGAGGAGTTGTAGGGTAATGGATTTATACATCCGTGTACATCACCTTGGGGATCAAATATGTTGTTTTCAAAGAAGGATTATGATAGTTTCCATTTATGTGCCGATTAACGGATGTTGATCAAGATAATGGTAACGAAATAAAATCCACTTTCATATATCGATGGTTTGTTTGACAAGAGAAAATGATATTGTCTGTTCTCAAATATCGACATCAGTTCAGGGTATCAACAACTGAGAGTTCGAACTTCTGATATATTGAAGACTTCTTTAAGAAGCTGGTATGGCCTATATGTTTTCTTCTTAAATCCTTTTGGTTTAACACACACATCAGTATTGTTTATGGTCAAGATTAATTGAATCATCCATCCTTACATTGATTAATTTATCATGGTATTTTTGGAAGAAAAAATGGTGTACTCTATGACTCGTGATGATCATGCCCAATATCTTGACATCGTCCCGAGTAAACTAAAAGAGCATCGGCTATACTCCAAGATATCTATGTGACCATTTTTTATTGATTAGGTATACTTTCTGGGCCACATCATCTTAGAAGAAGGTGTGTCAGTAGACACAAATAAGGTCCAGGTAGTGGTTTCTTGGGAGAATCCCAATAATGTATTCTATATTCATAGATTTTTTTAGGAAAGATGGATATTATAGGATATTCTTCCAAGACTTTTCTTGTTTGGAAGCGACACATTCAGGATTGGAAAAAATGGAGATAATTTTTGAATAGTCAGAAGCATGTGAGAAGGACATCGAGTAGTTAAAGAAGTATTTTATATCAGCACCTATCTTGATCCTACTGTATCTATGAGAGGAATATATGGTGTATAATGATGCTTCAGGTATTGGAATCAGAGTTTTTTTATGCAAGGGGATGGACTTGTGGCATATAGGTCTCAGTAGATTATGCCAAATTAATGGAACTACCCTATACATGAATTCGAGTTATCAGCAATGGATTATGATTTAATGTGTTTGCGACATTACCTATTGGGTGATAAGTTTATGATGTTTACCAATCACACTAGTTTGAGATACATATTTTCATTGAGAGATTTGATTCTTCGATAGTGGAGATGGGTTGAGTATATCCAATCTTTGGATTTTCAGCTGGAATATACAACCTGTAAGTGAAATTTTCGGGATGATGATTTTTGTAAGAAAACATACACTCAAGTAATTCATGAGTCTAGTGTTATGTAGATGATGAAGACATTTCTAGCGGAGATTCATATTTTTGTTCATGAGAGCCAGGATTAGATTAATCTAGTACAATTTAAGTGGATTTGACAATTTTCAAATACACTAGGAACAGAAATTATGAGTATCTGGAGTTTATGGACTTGAGTGAAATCATTTAAGGTGAGGTGGAAAATTCATAGTGGTCGATAGATGAGGGTGAGATCATCTACATAAATAATTGATTTTTTTTGCCTACAAACATGTGAATGGAGTTCATGCGGGAATTTCATGCATCAACGTAGGCAGTACATCCAAGCATAAAAAAATGTACCATGAGCTATGATTATAGTTTTGGTGGATAGGAATGAAAAAGAAGATATACAGGTTTATGACAGAATGATAAACCTACCAACAAGTGAAGGTAGAGATTCGGCAACTGGGAGGTTGTTCTACAGCTATTTCACATTCCAGAATAGAAGTGGGATGACGTTACAATTGAATTTTTTGTAGGTATTTCAAATATACTATAGAAGAATTATTCTATCGAGGTTATTGTGGATTGAATGATGAAGTCTGTTCATTTCATTCCTATATAGGAGACTTTCTCAGTGGAGCTGTTGGATGTTTTCTATGTGCAGTAGAAAGCACATCTATTTGGGGTGCACAGACTATTTTTTAAAACAAGAATTCAGGATTCACATCACACTTCTAGAAGTGATTTAAGAATCTTATTGGTGGACATGTATTATTAAGTATTTATTTCCACCCATAGAGAGATGGGAAGTTTAATCATACTATAAAATTACTTGAGGATATGATGTGGGAAAATATGTATAACTTTGTTCAGTCATGTGACAATCACCAATATTTGGTGGAATTTTCCTATAATAACTGTTTATAGGAAACTATTTAGATGGAACAATATGAGTCTCTTTGTGATTGGACATTTAAATCATCACTATGATGGATGGAGGTTAGTGAGTCAGAGTTGTTGGGGCCAAGCCTCATGCAAGAGACATCGAAGCGGGTACAGTGGATTCAAAAACATATGGATATGGCACAAAGTATATAGAAGTTATATGATGATATATGGAGATGAACCCTAGTGTTTACATAGCGTGATCATGTATTTCCTTTGGTGTCACCTAGGTTGGGTCACAACTAGATACAGTTGTAGGTCATGTTCGCACCCATGTTTGTTTGACCTTTTGAGGTGGTGGAGAGAATCATGCTAGTGGTGTACCAATTGGTTCTTTCATATAAATGAAATGATATAAATGATGTTTTCCATCTATAAAATCTATGTTGGTATCATCCTGACCCTTCACATGTGATTTATATGGAAGGTTTTGAGCTTTAAATAGATGAATCATTTGAGGAGAATTCAATATGTGTGTTAGATCGCAGTGAGAAAGTGTTGTGGGGAAATATTGTGTAGATAGTTTGTCTATTGTGGAATCATGGACAAGTTTAGGAGGAAAGGTGGGAAAGTGAAGAAGATATGAGGGCTTAGTATCCTGATCTTTTGGTCTCAGAATATTAGATATGTTTGGGAGTGTAGCTCGAGGACATGTTGTTATAAGGTGGGGGAATGTATGATCCCATATTTTTCTAGGTATGTCTCTCTTTAAATTTTGATTCTGGGTTTAAATGTGTTGAGTATTTCATTAGTTCTTAGAGAGAGAATAATATTTAAGAGTTGTTTGGTTTTTTTAGAAGGAAAATGGACTGAAAAAGAAATTGCAGAACAGTTATACACCATTTCATGGGATTACACATCATTTAATTGTTCATGGGTTTTGTTAAAATAAGTATGAGCCAACGTATTTTTCGAAAAAACCCATTAAAAATTATTACATGATGTGTAATTGAATTACACATCTTGTAAATGCATGAAATATTGTTTTAAAGTGGTTGGGTGGCTGAATTATCTATTATTTTCAGCTACAGCTTTCCACCTTCTACCCTAGCCTCTCTTTGTTGTTGTTTTTTGCTTTCTGTATGGATTCCAAGTCCATCTGACCTCCATTCTTCATGATTGAAATCCTAGATCGAAGATCTGCGTCCCTCTTAGTATGTGGATATTATTTCAATGCTTTCTTATTCATCTTACTATCTACTGTCCTTATTTTTGAGATGAGTTATCTCCTATATTGCATGATCTATATCTAGATATGGTGAATCTAGATCTAGGATTCTAGATCTAGATCTATATTAGGAAGATCATGATTTTTTTAACCTTGATTTATGTTATATATCTGGAACCCATTTTACATCATTGTGCTTCTTAAATTTGGTTATTTCTATTGGGAAATCATTTATCAACAAATAATGGTAGTTGTTCTAAAATTTAAATCCGATAGACTTGTTTTTTATTTTTTATATTAATGTTTTATAATTGCTATAATTTTTATCAATTGAAACCCCTAATTAAATAAATTAATGTGGAAAATTAATTAAGAGTGATGATTGTGAAATTTGGAGATTTAGGGATCATTAAAAGAGATAATTAATTGGAGAATTAATTATAAGATTTTATGATAAGTGATTTTGATAATTAATTATAGGAATTAATTATGATATAATTGATATATTTGAATCAGGTAACTAATTGTAGTATTGAATTTGGATTATGGATGTTATGAATTGAGATAATTATTTGGGTCTTTAGTTATAGGAATTGGATATTGTGAGTGAGATAATTAATTGGGGAATTAATTATGGGGTATTGATGCCATGAAATGAATAATTAATTGGTAAATTAATTATAATACATTGAAATAGGGTATTTGAATAATTAATTGGTGAATGAATTATTGTATATTGATATTTTGAAAAGATTTTTTAGTTTTCAAATTAATTAATGGACATGGATTAATTAATTTTTGAATTAATTGAAAGAAGTTGTGATGGGTAATTCTGATAAAATTTTTAATGATATTAATATTGTTCAACATGATAATTTAAAAACATGTGATGATAAGGTATAGGTTAAGTTGTCATGATAAATTATATAACTTTATAGTTTATTAGTGGGGTGTCATACGTGAAAATATCACTAATGATATACATACATAGTTGTTAAATAGGGTTCTGGACACAACGATCGACGCTAATGATAGATCAATCTGTATTGTTGAGAATTGGGATGTTAGACATGAATATCTACACCAATGAGTTATGTGCATAGTTTTTAATTAGGGTATCATACATGATGTTCTAAGCCTATGATATATATACCTATGATTTAGAATTGGGGTGCGGGATAGGGCTCTCTATGCCCATGGTATATATGCAAGATTGTCAATCTAGGAGCTTGACGTGGTATTATATACCAAAAACATCATCATTGGACAAATGTTATAAATGGTCCTAATAAAGAGATTGAAATTAAATTGATAATGAAAACCAATTTTTTTTATAAGAATAGTGATTTGATTATGAAACATGGTTCAGACCCGGTGCAGGTAAGAGTTGGTATGGAGGTATGGGTGTCCTCAGGAACCTGATAGTCTATGTAGTTAATAAAGATTAATTGATAATGTGCTAAATTTTTACTTATGCATTATAATTGTTTCTTTATAAAACATCATACACCTTCTGTTGACAAGATTTTTTTTAGGCACCATTGGTGGTAGCCTATTGAGTTATATTATATACCCTACTCGGGATGCCTTATCGGTACTCAAATAGAGTATTTGTTTTCCGAACAGGTTACGGGAAAAGCACCTTTGTTAGATGGCTGTGTTGGGATGGAGATTGGATGGGGGAAATAGAAGTGGTTTAGAACTCTCTTGGGAGTCTTCAATGTCTTTATTTTTAGTTTTCATTTTAGACACTTGAAACGTAAATTTTCTTATTGTGATTATTATTTAGTTAGATATTTTCGTTAGTACTTTGATTATCATGAGATATTAGAAATATATTTTATTATATATTCTTCCACAATTTTTAATTTATTTATTTTTCGATATATTACTCAGATAACTGAGGGTATAGTCTCCCCATGATCAACATATCAAACCCTCAATGCTATTCAATAGCCTTTTCCATATGGGGATCCATGCTTGAGGTCATGTGACCGAATGACTCAGGGCATTGGTTTGTGAAACCTGGGTTGGGACGTTACACTGACAAACAAATGAAAAAATAAAACATGAAAACCCCATCAAATAAAAATATTATTTAAATGAACACATCCATGATTTATTATTTAGATTTTTCCTCTTTCACTATGACATTGAAAGAGTCTTGATAGGAATGTGACATTATCTTCTTGGTTAAAGATTCACTTTGTTTTTATTATTTTGGTTTTTGAGGAAAAATGTGTTTTTAACATTAATTTCAAGGGAGTGAGTTGTGTGAAATAATTCATATCAATTTCACTATTTGATAATGGTTTCCAATTAGTTTTATTTGTAGAATTTGGAACACCCAATAGTTCTATATCCATAAGTGAGCTGTATTCCCAATGTTTACTCTCGTTGCGGATTTTGGACATTAATACTTAAGAAATCATATTGGTCAAGAGGATGGGAGGTCAGGATCATCACACCCTTTTAACTAAAATAAAAACCGGGTTTAGTGGCGGTTTTGGGGCGGCGGTTCACAAAACTGCTGCTAAACATTTTCACCGAAATGTTTCGCGGTAGTTTTTAATAAACTGCCACGAAACCCATAATTGTTTTTAAAAATCCCGACCCTTCCCAACCCCACCCCGGCCTTTTCCCCCGTGACCTCCTTTCTTCCCCAATCCCCCCCCACCCCACCCCCGGCGACCCGCGACCCCCAACCGTCCGGTGACCCCGCGACCTCCGTCTCCGGCGACCCCGCGACCTCCGTCGCCGGCGACCCCGCGACCTTCATCTCCGGTGACCCCGCGTCCTCCATCTCCGGCGACCCCTGCCTTTTCCAGGTATGTATCCATTTATGTTTTTGGATAAATCTCTTAGATTTAGGTTTTATTTCATTTAAACTTTGTTTATTAAGCCTTTATCTAGTTTGATTAGTTGTTTCATATAGAAGAAGTATGAGAGTTTCTTTTTAGATACAAAACGAATTGATGTTATGAATTCCCAATTCATTATGTGAATTTTCCAGGTGAACCCCATGAACCCATTGATTCCATGGATTGGTTTTGGTAAATCCGTGAAACAATAATTCACTTCATTAAATATATTCATGACATGAAATTGGTTTAATTCAATTTTTAAAATGAGGTGATAAATTTTTCAACATATATGGGAATTGAGGAATTCATGATGTTAATTACCTATTCACATCATGAATTATATCTTCCAAGAATTTTAACAATCCAACACCCATTTTCTAAAATTTTCTATCTGTTTTATGATTCCATAAAACCTTCAATGGATGACATATGAGAATCTTATTTGATCTATAATCAAGACCATGTTGGATATTGGTATTTTGAACATAGATTTTTAAGGTAAACCTTCCAGTTCATCTTCCGCTTCTTGATCTATTGTTGATTAAAATTTTAGTTCTCATTGAAGGGAAGGGGTAATCTGATTGCTACCACAAACATGTGGATTTTTCAAAAACATTTTTTATTTTGAGTTGGGTTGTCTTGGAAAACTCCCTTTAGTCTGTTCTGATTATGATAGTATGTGAAAAATTATGATCGCATCGGCATGCCACATGCACAACCTAAATAATTTGAATTATCCATTCTTTCTAAAATCCTCCTGTTGATCCCTCCCAAGGATCCCTTTTTTCTCTCTTAGCATTGTGGTTAGGACTTGCATTAATATTTGTGTTGTTCCTACCCCTCATGATTTTATGGGATCCTTTGGAATCATGGCTTTGTTAAAGATATTTACATTGCATGTGAAATAAGGAAAAAAGTTTAAAATGATTTTGGTGATTCGTATCTATAGGAGGATTTGAAAATTAGGAATAAATGGTAAAATTAATAAGTGATGTGATGAATTAAAAAATATGTCTTGTAATAATATTTTAGACCTGATTGATATATACTATCAGTGATTCATCCTAATACAAGAGAATCCACCATTTAGTATGAGATTATTAATTTTTTCCTTAGTTTCAAATTCCATGGGAAGACTTAAGTGGTTATAGAATGTCTTAACTCGGTTATATGGTTTATTTCCTCTTAAAAACATGTTCCATGGGAAGATGTATGTAGTTATATCAATTCTAGGAATGGTGATATGGCTAATTTTTCCATTGGGGGTGAAAGACATGGGAAGAAGAAAGTATTTCTATAAAGTCTATACCAAGATTAGATACTTGAATCATGATATTAGAAATTCATCCAGATTTAACAGAATCTTCCAGTATTTTGGGGAAATACGTCCTGATGTAGGAGGATCCACCTCATGAAAGAGACACCCAACATGGAGTTGATGATGGTTTGGATAAAATAGGGTGTCATCCTAGAGCCTAAGGGTTTGTGGGTTTATTTTATATATATATTTAATTTATTAAATTAACACCCTTGTTTATCGGTTTATTGCATACACTATATGCTCAGAGTAGACATGTTCAGACACCATTGGTGGTGGAATACTAAGTTATACTCACCCTATTTTGGCCAATATTTGGTACCTTAGAAGATTTCATGGATGTAATTATGGACAAGGGTAAGGGTCCTTGTGTTGGTTGATTGATTGTGGGATGGGTTGGATCAGGGATATGAGATTGACATGGAGCTAGGGAACTTATTTTTAGAGTATTTTATTGAATATGTGATTCCTTTATTTATATAACATTAAGCACATCATTTGAATACCTTCAACTTTTCATTTCATTGTTTTAATTATAATTTGGATTGTTTGGTTTGGCCTCTATATATTTTTTGGTTTCATATCTAATAATTTATATTGTTTCCACTATTCGTGCTACTCTGTTATTATTTACACTATTGTTTCAACTCTATACTATGTGGTATAGTATCCCCACTATATTTATTACACCCTCACTACTATTCGACAACCTCGGGCTTACAAGGAGGTATAGATGAGGTCACGTAACCCACCCAACTCGATCACTAGTGGGATAAATGGGTCGGGGTGTTACAAAGTGGTATCAAAGTATAGATTCTTTTATATTTCATTACTATATAGGAAATGTGGAATGAAGACTAGAATATATAGAGTCTTGGTAATGAGATCATCCAGGCGTGTATCTAACCCTTGTGTTGGGAAAAATCTGAGTTTTTAGGGAATGGATTAGTGTTCATGTTGTTCGCCTGTTACAATTGATGTCATTTCACCTTGGGAAATTCACTTATTGTGTGATGTCGCTATTATTGATATTTTCTATCATGTCCTACTATGGTATGAGATGAGTATCTATTCATCATGATAGGTACATAGGGATTAATAATGGAATTCATTGTTCACAATAGGTACATATTCATTGCATGTGATATATATGGATATATGAAATATGAAATGAAATCCCTATGATATATAATAAAAATAAATAAATGAATCTATTATGTTATTTCCAATCACTAGTTTTGGCATGTTTAAAGGATCCTTAAGTCAATAATTCTCTATCATTATCATTTGTGATGTTTATCTTGTTTGTAAAATATTTTCTAAGGTTTGTTTAAATCATGGTAGAGGAAATGCCTCCTCATCATCACTTAATTGATTTTCAGGAGAGTGGAAATCAGCATAATTCTAATTGAGTTTCAGGAGAGTGGAAATCAACATAATCCTAGTGCTTATCCTAGCCTTGTATATATTCGTACCATCAACTTATTATTTCAGGCTATACACTAATTTATTTTGAAGGAATTTCTTCCCATCATGTCTCTTAGTTAGCTTCATTGTGCTGTTTTGTGAATGTGAAGGAAATAATTCTAAGTAAGTGGTAAATGTGATCAATGTATCATCTTTATTATATTATGCATACTTTATGATCAATGGGTCATCTTTATTATATTATGTTTCTATAATCTTACATTATCATATATGTGAAACTCTTTCTCTATTTAGAAGAAACTAAGTGTTTTAATTTTTTTTATTATTGTGTAGGCACATTGTTATATACATGGATAAAATCTAGATCACATTACCGAGGAACACACCTCAATATGTAAAGGGTTTGAATGAGTTTTTAGATTTTGAAATTTCTAATCGATCCGTTGAAGGGAGAATAAGATGTCCATGTCCTAAATGTAAATTGAGAACATGGTTGAAGAGAGATGTAGTTTATGAACATTTAATACTGAAAAAATTCCCTTGTCAATATTTGTGTTGAATTTGGCATGGAGAATTGAACAATATAGAAAGATTGAGCACTGATTTTATTCCATAGAATGAGGTCCCAAGTTCATCAACAATGGTAAATGAAATACAAAACCTCATAAATGATGCATTCGGCACTGCAAGACACCACTATGAGCATCAAAACATATCAGAACCACCAGAATAGGGTGCTACAAATTGCAACGTGACAAGTGATGTTTTTGAGACTATAACACAAGCAGATCAAGATTGTAACATATTATTGGATCCTTCTTTTGATTATGTGGAGCCAAATTTAAGATAAAACTTTAGTGAGGAAAATGTGTTTCATGATTTAGTTGACGATGGAAATCAAGAGTTGTATAGTGGGTGTTTGAAATATTCAAATCTTTTATTTCTGCTGAAGTTGTACCATATCAAATTTCTATGTGGAATTACAAATAAGGAAATGTTCATGTTATTGGAATTGGTTCGTGATGCATTTCCTGAAGCAAAAATCCCAGAACATTTTTATGATATGAAAAAATTATTTAACAAGCTTGGTCTGAATTATAAAAAAATACATGTGTGTCCCAATGATTGTATGATTTATTGGGGAGAGGATTCAAGTAGACAGAATTGTATGAAATTTTCTTCTTCTATATGGCAGTCAAAGGGTGATTTTGGAAGTCTGACTGAACATAATTTCATAGAGAATAAAAAAGGAACACACTTGCAAAAGTTTTGTGTTACTTTCCTCTGAAGCCTCGATTGCAAAGATTATTCATGTCATCAAAAACTTTCAAACACATGAAGTGGCATTCTGTAGATAATAACAATGATGGGTTAATGATACATCCACGAGATTCCCAATCGTGGAATATATTTGACTCATTACATCCAGATCTCTCAGATGATCCAAGGAATGTTTGATTGGGATTGGTTGCCTATGGATTCAACCCATTTGGGACATTGAGTACCAGTTATAGCATTTGGCCAGTTTTTTTGATCCCTTATAATCTGCCTCTGTGGATGTGTATGAAAAAAACATCTTTTATCATTTTGATGATTATTACTACAAAACAAATTCATGGAAATGAAATTGATGTCTACCTGCAGCCTTTGATTGAATAATTTAAGGAGTTATGGAGAAACGGTGATGAGACATTTGATGTTTCTTCTAAAATAATGTTCAAAATGAATGCTGCTTTAATGTGGACCATTAGTGACTTCCCTGGGCTTGGGAATTTATCTGGTTGGAAGACTTATATGGGTTTGGCTTGTCCCATTTGTAACTATTATTTTTAGCCCAAATTGATACCTCACAGTAGAAAATGGTGCTTCTTGTGCCATCAAATATTTCTTGATTCATCTCATAGATTTTGGCTGAACAAATCAAAATTTAGTGGTTCCATTGGTTGTAGACCACCTCCAAAGTTGTTAAAAGGTTCTAAAATATTGACACAACTTGAAAATGTTAAACAAAAATTTGAGAAGGTTCATCATTTGAATGATAGTGAAAAATGAGTCTGAAGTGCATCGTCAAGTGAAATCAGAACGCAACAATGGAAGAAAAAAAGTATATTCTTCAAACATCCGTATGGGGAATTTAATTTTTTGTGCAAAAATCTTGATGTGATGCATATTGAGAAGAATGTATGTGATAATTTGATTATTACATTACTTAATGAGCATGGAAAGTCGAAGGACCATATCAATGCTCACAAAGACTTACAAGTAATGAACATAAAATGTGATCCCTGACCAGATGAGAATGAAAAGTATGCTCCAACCATTTTTGAAATGAAAAATAAGGATAAATATATGTTCCATAGAATTTTAAATAATGTGAAGGTATCTGATGGGTATTCGAGTAACATCTCGAGGGGTGTTGACTTGATGAATCGTAAGTTATATGGATTGAAAAGTCATGATTCACAAATTTTGTTACAACATTTAATACCATTGGCATTGCGTACATTATTACCTAAAAAAGTTACTGTTGTTGTACTCCAATTATGAACATTTTTCAGGAAATTATGTGAGAAAGCTCTACATCGGTTTTAGCTTGACAACCACCAGGAGAGGTTTGTATTGACCCTTTGTGCAATGGAGATGATCTTTCCTCCATCATTTTTTACTGTCATGATGCATTTAACTATGCATTTGGTTGAAGAAGCTAAATTAGGAGGCCCCGTTCATTATCGATGGATGTATCCAATTGAGAGGTATTTTATTTATATGTTTCCAGTTAAGTAAACATTTTTTGGAATTTAAAAAAATGCATAATATTATTATTTTATTTCACAGATATCTTGGGAATTTGAAAGAATACGAGAGAAATAAAGCTCAACCATATGGCACTATTGCTGAAGGCTATTTAGCCGAGGAGTGTCTCACCTTTTGTTCCAGATATTTGGATGATATTGAGACAAGATTTAATCGAGTTGGACATGTTGAAGACACATCAAATCAATCTCAAATGCATCAGAAATCAAAAATATTTCCTGCTATTGGCCTATCTGTTGGGAGGACCTCATATGTGACACTGACAGAATTGGAATTATTACAAGCACATAGATATGTGCTACTAAATAGTGAAATTGCAGATCCATTTATTGAAGAGTTGAGGATAAAAACAAAGAGATGAATGAGAGGCCGAACACTAAATGAGAAAGATTTAATGAAAGCTGTGAATAAAGAGCTAGTCGAATGGTTTGCACGACGTGTAAGTTTATTAATATTGCAATAAATACGAATATTAGTTTGACACATACAATTTCTAAATCTATAAAATTATATTTCTTTTTTCAGATCAGGAATACTGATACTCAATCAGACTTGTCAGAATATTTGATGTTTCTTGCTAGAGGTCCTATAAAACAAGTTAGAATGTTCGACGCTTATAATGTAAATGGATTTATATTTCGTACAATCAGTCGAGAAGTGGGTTTGAAAACACATAATAGTGGTATATTTACATTTGATGAAGTGGGATACTATAGAAAGCTGCATGATATTATTTAATTAAACTACAAAAAGGCATTTTTCTATTGTTTTACTCAAATGAAAATGGGTCGATATTATCAGAGGTGTTAAAAGAGATTCCTTGAAATTTACTTCTGTAAACTTCACTCGCTTGATGGATGTTGGTGATCATGAACTTCATGATCCATATATCTTAGAATCGCAATAAAAATGGTATATTATGTGAATGATGTTGTGGATGAAGGGTGGAGTGTAGTTAATCATGTAATACAAAGAGATTTGTATGATATGGGTGATGAAGTGGAAGATTTGACCTCTGCAATTGAATTTCATCAACAACAGGAAGCAGAATTATTTGTCCATCATGATATTGAAAATATTAGTCTAGGAAGGATGAATGACTTGGATGAAGCAATGGAGCAGGAAACCGACATGATTGAAGGGGAAAATGATTGTATGTACAATTATTTATTCATTTAGCAACCACTTGTTTCATTTCTGCAGTCATTCATTATCATTGTTATATATATTTTGTTTGCTAGTACTAGGAATCTATTATCATTTTTACATTTTCTTCTGCATAAATTTTATGAAATATATATTCTGAACTTAATTTTTTTTATTAAATGACAGGAATGCCAAGGAGGAAGCGGTACGCTATTTCATCTAGTTCTACGACAGATGACGATCCGTTTGCCCCCACGGTATCTGAGGCACCAGCTTTCTACACCCCTGCACCATCTCCCCATGCACCATCTCTGACACCATCTATGGATGTCCCATTATAGGATGATTCATCGACTCCCCCTACAGGAGCCTCAGTAGTGGGGCAGCGACAGGCCCCTTCCAGTTCATCACAGACATTCTGGAGGGTCACAGTCATAGGTACAAATTTTAATTAAATAAATTTATTGTATTTTGTTTATACTAATTGTTTTCTCATTGTAGATGAAAAAAATTAAACCGTGGAAAAACACATAAAAAGATCAGATTTTTGGAACATGAATGGGGAGAAGATAGTCATGCTATTTGATTCTTAAGGGGTCCCGACGGATGACGTTTCAAGGTTACTTGGCCTGATTATAGGTCAGCTGGAAGCAGAGACCATTTCCCTACCTATTTCATATTATGATTAAAGGAATATGCCTCCAAACTGGAAAAATGTTGTTTTTTATTCTCAGATAAAGGTAATTTTATTACGTTATTGTTTAATTGAATTTCATGATACTAATATGTTCAAAATGAATTTCTGTATACATATGTTCTTCCACTTTACAGTTTCTAATGTGATAGCACGGAAGTGGACATTGAAAAATCTTGGTAAAAAATGGAAAGATTTAAAATGGAGTTTGTGGTGTGATGTCAAAGATACGTCATTGACCATGCAAAAAATGTATGAGAAGCTACCAAGTGGGGTACCAAAAGAATAGTGGAATTTTTTTGTTGATAGACATCATGATGAGAAGTGGATGGTATTGAAATATATGATATTATATTATACTCAATTTATATTTATACATGTATATGAAGAGGAGATGACATTAAATACATTACTATTAAATTGAATTTTATTTATTTCAGGATCTCTCAAGACAGAATGCATCAAACTGGGAAAACCAAGTCATCCCACACACTGCGGGCTCAAAAAGC
Source organism: Viscum album (assembly GCA_963277665.1). Lineage (NCBI taxonomy): Eukaryota > Viridiplantae > Streptophyta > Magnoliopsida > Santalales > Viscaceae > Viscum > Viscum album. Next base: position 491,864,604 of record OY728160.1, read on the forward strand.
TTTTCTAGAAGCCGAATTTCATTGGTAATATTTTAATTAGTTTAAATATTTATAAGAAAATATTATCTATTAATCATATTGAATTGTTGATTTATCTTTGTTTAATGTAGTCACCAAATTTAGGGCATGAGGCATCCCGAACTGAACTATGGCTGGATGTTCACAGAAAAATAGATGGAAATATTGTTAATGAGCCTACCATAGAAGTTGGTGTATGAAGTCAATTTTTTATTATAATAACTTATTATCAGTTTTTGTTGTGTTAATATATGTTGATATTTGATTTATAGGTAAAAATTAAAGAAATATGGGATTCCAATCCTTGGCAGTCCTACTAAATCTCTCAGGATGACCCGGTTGCTAAAGTCCTTGGGAAGGAGCATCCTGGTAGAGTGCGTGGGATGGGTTTGGGACCCATACCATCTGATGTCTTTGGTAGGCCACCAGGGATTCCAACTACATCTACTCCTGGTTATAGTCATTTCATACCTGAAGATACTCAGAGGGAGACATCTTCTCTACGAGCCACAGTTCAAGACAAGGGGGCTCAGATATCCGCTATGCAGAAAGCGTTGACTGATATATATCAATAGATGAGCAGATATACCCCTGGAGTTGGTGCATCGAGTAGTGGTGAGTAGGTAAATTACAAAAAATCAAAAACATTTAGTTTTCAAACATTTATTGGTTTTAAGTTTAATTATAAATTTGAAACAATATTTAATTTTCAATATAATGTTCTTACGGGTGTAAATAGTTAGTGGGGATGGAAGTGGAGAGGGTGATGATGCATCATTGGACCATGAGTAGTAGTATTGTTGGTGTGTTGAACAAATATGAGAATGGTTGGTTTGTATATGTAACATGTATGGCACATAGTTTCCACCAAACATTTCTATGTCCTAACATTTTCTTGATTTCACATGTTTCCTTCTATTCATTTTTTTGATTTCTGATGTTTCTTTTTATGCCTTTATTTCTTGAGTGTGATACACATCATTCCATTTAGGCCTGTGTTTGAATTGGTAGTCAAGATTTTGGATGACTACAGAGTCATCCTTTTGTTATTTTGTTCTGGTTATATAAATTGGAACCTAGTGAACAGTATTGAGACCAAACATAATAGGATGATGGGGATGTGGTTTAGCATAATCATGTGATACGAATAATATACTCACCAATAAAAGTAGTTGGAAACAAAAATGGTGAACCTAACATGGAACCATAAACAAAATGCATGTGTCACCCACATGTTAGGCTCCTTTTTCTCTCTCAAAATATGAAATGTGGACAAACATGGATCCTATACAAGTGATTATACTTGTGTTTATTTATTGATATGTTGATTTCATGACGATTTCTTGTAAATGTTTCTCATAAGTATTCTGGCAATTTCAACTATAACTCCCTTTGATCCAAATGGAATTTTAATACTTTAAGAACACATATGCTTCGACTACTCCACAAGTTGGATCCCCATTTAAAACTAGGCTCTATTATCAAACTTTCACCCTAAACATTGGGTCTCAAATTCACTGGTTTGGGAGTCACACATAAATGGTACCTTTCCATCTTCAGAGGAAGCTAAAAAATCCATTCATCTCAAAAATCCCTACTAGATGTCTACTAGATAATGACTAGTGGAACATAATTTGTTGTAAATAGTTTCCATCTCAAACCATTTTATGGTCATATCCATGGAAGAAAATAACATGTTACTCCCTTATCTAGGGAGGTTGATCAAGAGGTCACTGATGAACTCATCTAGATAGCATAAGGGACCCTCCAAAGGGCTCCTTCTAGATTTCACCAACACTAAATTCTACAAGGCAATAAAACCTCTATATGATGTGTGTGTTTACCTCAGGAGTCTGACCTAACTCTCCCAAACCTAGGTAGTCCAGAAAACCCACTAAGGGTAGTGAAAAATCAACCAAGAACATGGCCCTACATCACATTGAATATTTTAAAATGGTTAAAGGGAAGACACCAAACTATTCTACCATAATTTGGGTGACTCATTAACACAATATGAGGAGATTTAGAGAAGATACAAAACTTTTCTCCCATTCAAGAAGGTCATGGGAAAAATACCATGTTTTATGGACAACCAGATCGGGACCATACCCTCGTTCCAACTAAAGGTCATCGGTCTACCCCGGTGGGCACTACAGGGTATCAACATATCCCAACCGAAATTCCATAGACCTATCATAAAATTATCATAGTGACATGAGAGATAATCAAACAATATTAAGTATATGTAAGATGATATCCATAGAAAGCAACCTCTATCACCCACAAGAGAGCATCCAAAAAGATGCAACACCAAAAGATATTGGAAAATGAATATCTGGTCTATGATCTTCATATACTTCATATTGGTGTTCTTGAACCCTCATATGCTTATCTATGGATGATCAAGATCCTACTCCTTTGTTACCAAATTACAAAAATAGTAGTTTCATTTGTGAAGGTCCTCTTATCTACTTTTCTGCCAGTATCTATGAAGGTCCTCCTATCTCATGTTTCATCATGTTAAGGATACCAAGTTAGAAATAACATTTTATTTCTTTTTATGAAGTCTCTTATTCTATTTTCTGGTTTGACTTGTTTTTCAGGGAAGTGGGGCACTCGAAGCAAAACTGCAATTTTTTTTTCTGGTCAAAATTTCGCGGCGGTTTTAACCACCTCTAATGCTTTACTAGTCACCATTTCACGGCGGTTATAACCACCGCTAATGCTTTACTGGTAAACCATTAGAGGCTGTTAAAACCACCGCGAAATGTAATCGGTTTATATTTAGCGGCGGTTTTCACCACCACAACAGAGACACATAATACGCCTGAATATCACGGCGGTTAAAACCACCGCGAATAAAAAAATATCTAGAACACATCAAACCGTCGCTAAAGTCACAAAAACCTCCGCGAAATGAGGCATCTATGACACTTTCCTTAAACCAACACACAATGGAAAAAACGCCGCTAATAGATTTCTGACGCCCAGTTTAGCGGAGGTTTCTGTAAACCGCTTCCAAACCATATAGCGGTAGTTTATACCGCCGCTAATAGCCAGTTTTGTTGTAGTGTTTAGGGGTAATTATTTCCTACTATGGGGCTCTCTTATAGATTTAATATATGTTCATTAATACTTCATTAATTTAAAAATTATGATATGGTCACCCCTTTATTTAACAATAAACTATTGGAATGTATGGAATTTAAAATCACCTATATTTATATGATTTTATTCATCAATTGATATATTTGTATGTATCTGAGCCTCTCTATCAATGGTATCACCTTAACTATTTACTAGAAATTATTTTTTTTATTACCATTTTGGTTTTTATCCATGTAGTGGTCTGCTCTAGAGTGTATCATCAACCAGGGAGACGAAAGTTGTTTTGGTGTTGGGATCTGACCCATAAATGGGCTTCCTACATATCCTCTTGAAAGTAATCAAAACCCATGTAGTTAGATTCCACTTAATTTGATGAATTAGACATTTTAAGTTCATTTGATAAGGATGTAACCATATAGTTTAACATTATGTGAAAAAACTCTAGGATAAAGTTTTTTATTCAATGTTTGGCGTGGAAATTATGCCAAAGAGGCCCAACAAAACTGGAAGGGATATGGATTTCTGGGTTTAGTTAGATCCTACTACAAATGTGGCCTATAGGTAATAGGTTTGTTTTAGGGTGTTGGGTTTGGAACATAGGGAGGAATACTACATATTTTGTTTGTACAGGAATCGAATCCTATATAGTTTGGTTGATAGGACTCGTGCCTATGGAGGCCCTATGAATGTTTGTCTTATAGGGGAGTGTGGTTGTATGAGATGATTATGTCGTGGATAACTCCTATGGATGATTCCTTGATGAACGTTTTTTAGTTCCATGAGAAGTGAATTGACTCAAAGAGATTTGGGTTTTTTTTGGGGATTACACATTGAAGAGGAGGCCCAATGTTGGATTTTGAGGCTTATTCCTAAGTAGGATCCCATGACCAATATTGGGGCTTATACCAAGTGGGATTCCATTAGAATTGTTTTGTTGGGGCTTACGCCTAAAGTGAATTCCCATGATGCTTTCAACTGTGTGGATTTCATGATCACGATCAACCTCTAAGCCCAGGTCCATCATGCTTAGTGTGAGAAACAAGGGGGAAAGGATGATCTCGGATACCACATGACTTGATTTGTAATAGGGTTATATACATGGAATTGAGAACCCGTGTCAATGAATGCAGTATGAAAGAAGGAAAGAGGAAGATTTGAAGTATATTATCTTCTAATACATGCATTTGACTCTTTGGATTTCATGATCATGGTTTCCCACTAATACCACATAAATCAAGATGAGTCATTCTAGAATTTTAGAAACAAGTGGAAGTTGAATATCCAAAAATATCATCCATTATGCTGGTGGAAGAATTCATGGTGATGGAACATCCCTCTCGATGTCATACCCTAGACCCAAAGGGAGACACAAAGGGCTTTGAGATGCCCATCGCCACTCCCATTTTGGTAACTGGGATAGATATAGGATGGAGTGAATTAGGAGAGGTACTACAAGAAAGGATAGAGTATTAATCTAGTATGGATGACCTAAAATTGGTTTTGTAGTAGGAGAGGAGTATATCATTCTCTATAAAAAGAAAATTCAATCCAAATCACCACCTTAACTTCTTAGAATAGGAGGCTCTGAGTCTTAGAGATGATTTGGGACAAACATGGTTCTGACCATAATAACAAATACTAGGAACTCTTTAACATCGTCCCCATGGTTGGGGACTTCATGACCAATGGAATACATTCTCAAATGCACCCCAAATACCCTAACCATTAGGTAGGAAAATAGAAAGAAACTGATGACCATCGTAATGCATACCCAAATGAGAGACATCCTAGTGTGCCTCTTTCCTCAAATTTGAATGAATGGAGGATTTAAAGGAGGTTTCTAATTGGTCCCCATTTAGAGAGGAATCGAAAGGTGGATGATCTCTTCCATTGGTGTCTTGGAAGATGACTCAAATAAAGGATCATGCAGCCCTATATTAGAGAGAAAAGGTGTCTCATATAGGGATTAGGAGGAACTTTAAGTGCTTTCCATAGGGGATTATAGGCCTACATAAGATAGATATTCCATGGGAAATGGGCTAGCATGGAAATAACACTTGGGTGAAGCTTTAGATAAGGCACCATGGGTCTCCCCGGGTGTCCCCAAATGGGTATCACATAAGTCTCCGAATAGAATAGAGACCTTATTGAGGTGATTGGCTAATAATGGCGAAGGGATCCCCATGCAGGTGTCTTGTGTTTTATAACATGAATGGACTTTGATCTCACTTTTCCCACTTAATTATCTTCTCTCGTGTTTTGGAGAGATACCTGAGGAACAATTTGATATCTAGGAGAAGGGGTTATGCTTCCACAGTTTTGGGGTTTCTTTTGAATTTCCATTTCATCAAATGTGCAGCCCTAGGATTCTTATTTATAGGAAAATAGGGAACCCTGGATGAAGGAGGTTATCTACACAGGTCCCAAGAGCTGGTATTGGGAATAGGTGTTCTGCACATGGGTGGAAAAACATCAAGTTCTTGTAAGTGGTGTTCTTAGGTGTTTTATATAGGTTCCATGCACAAGGGTGGATATTCCTTTTGTGCTACATGGGTAGTGTTTTCTCTAGCCTCTTTTCATGCAATGTTGGTGTGTATAGGGTAACATAGGTGAATCTGTTTCTCTATACCATGGGGACTATTCACCTACACCCTTTCTTAGGATCCATGAAAGAGTGAGCTCACCTCCCTATGGGATGGAACCTTCACTACCATCAGTGACCTCCATAATAAATGGAGAGTCACATTGCAAAAATTTTGAGCTGAGTCAATAATTATTATGTCACATAACATGTATATCCAATTTTTTCTTTCTTCCGTCATAAAGACACATTTCTACTCAAAATAAATATATTATTTTTAAGTGATATTATCCTATTGAATTATGTGAAAAAAATAATGGACCACATTTAATAGTGTCAACACCTAAATAACAAACACATACAATACATTCTAGATAATTCTACTATGTATCGACTTTTTTACACTATAATACTTTTCAAATGAAACATGATTCCTTCTCATTATAATGATTCACATTTTTTGACATCTTCCTACTTATCATTAAAACATGTTAAAAACATTAAATATATCGGATAATAAGAAGTGTATTAGTAAGGGAAAAATATAATTGAAGAAAGAAACTCATTTTTCAATTTCTAAATGATGAGATCTTGTAAAAGAGTATACCTTTAATATAATTAACTTTGAGTTCAAGAAGTCATTTATATACATAAGAAGTCATCTTTATGGACTAATAATTTCATCAAATACTTTATAAGAAAACATAAAGTAATATCATAATAATGAGGGTTTATTAGAAAACATGATTACCCTTAAAAATAATTTTCTTAAAAACAAAAATGCTTTACCCTTAAAGAGAATAATAATTTATTTAAACAACAAATAAATAGATTTCCTTATGAAATTATATTATTTACATGAAAAATAATTAAAAATCATAACAATTTTATGTAGGTACCTTGGGAAAAAACATCATAGAACCCTTAAAAAAACACTTATAAGAACCCTTGTAATGGGAATAACATACATGGTTAGTTACAAAATAGTAATCAAAATAACATAATAATTATCCATTGAGTTAGAGAGGTATGTTCGGAAGAAAAGACATCAAAAAATCCAATTTAACATAATATACATGAAAAAAATATTAATATGCATTAAATAATTAAATCTTGAAAAAAATTTCATTAACACATATGCAGAATCACCTTCATGCTTTATGAAAAAATAAAGATAAAAAATAACTTTCTTTGAAAAGCCATTATTTAAAAGTTCCGTAAAGAATGTTAAGTAGGATGTTGATTTAAAAATTATTCAAAAAATTTAGGGTAATATTCTGAATGAATAACAATCATGAAAGTGGTAAATTCCACACATGTTGTATATGTTTAAAATGATTCCTTTCACACTTCTATAAAAATTAAATAAGTAATAAATTTGGATAATATTTAAAATACTTCTTTTAAATTATTTATAAAAATAAAATGATGGATTATAACTAATTTTCACATACATTTTATTATATTATTAACAAAATAGTAACATTTTAAATATCATTGATATGGTGTAAAAAGGTTTAGAAAATAAATCATTAAGATGTTGAAAATGATATTTTAAGGTAATGTATCCCTTACCTCGAGTATGAATTGGAACCTATGTTATTTATGTTCCTGAATAATAAGATTATTTGTTTCATTTGTTTTATTAGTAAAAAATTTCAATTTTATTTTCTCTTGTATTTCTCTTATATCCATGTTATAATAAATTACATGATGGATTATGTTTACTTCAAATAAATTTAGGATTTTTTGTTTATAAGTCCACTCTAACTTTAGTAGGCTAATTTATGTAAAATGGATATTTTTTACATAATTTATATAATATAAATAATATTATAATTATCACTTTTAAAAATAAATTACTAAATATGTATGATTCTCATGAAAAATGAATTACTTTATAATAATAGAGATGGTAGGTCGTGCAACAACATGAGTAACATTTCAATTTTTAAACAAAAATTAGGGGAAGAGGTTGAGTATTTTTTATCTTTAAATAATGATAATTATATAATAAATATAATATAATTTCATTTAAATACACTTGTATATACAATCTGTGTTAATTTGTGAATAAAAATAATGTACATCAGTTCGAGTGCTGGTCGACCGCAAGTAGGCATGTGAAACGTTCTTATTTTTCATTGAATTATAAAAAAAGGTTGAATATTTATTTACCATTATAGCATAGATTTATATCATGTTAATTAATTTTTATCCATATTTATCAACAACTATAGGATCCATTAATGAAAAAGGAAATACATCATCTCATAAGGCGATGGTCTCCATGTATGCACAAAAGATGATTTTATTTTTAATGTGATGATTTAGTAGATTGAAATTGGTTATAACACAAAATAATAACATTCTAAATATATAATGTGTTCATGTTGATAAATTGTCGTGGTTGAAGAATATTTTAAGTTGGTAAAAGAAGAAATAAAATGAAAAATATTTCTTAAGAACTATACCTCTTCTTTGGACAACCTCTGTAGGTTTATAACTAAATCATTCTGATGTTTTTATTCTGATCAAACCCAGACATCTAGTACATATGTAGGGATATTAGGAAGGGATTTGGGAAGTTATTGGATGATTTTATGGGCTCTTTATCGATAAATAAAATAGGATAGCCGGATTCCTTTCATAAGTGAAATAGACGACACACCTAGAATTTTTCAAAATATTTAAATCTATCAATGTATTAGTTTATAAAAATGTCTCAAAAATGACTAATATTAGAATAATAGATAATATATGGTGTAAATATGGCTACAAGAAAATATTTAAACGTGATTTGAGGACATGATAATGATTAAAGTTTTAGTTTTAACTCTTTTGATCCCTTTTAACTCTTATAGTGGTGCCTATAGTTTTTCCAAACATACCATTAAAAATGATTAAAAAATGAATTTGAAAAAATTCAATAATTTAAACATGCTGGTTCTATATATATAGTGAATTTATAGGAGGAATAAATTAATTTAAATTCAACACCACAAAATGCGATAAAAATTGTTTTATATAAGAAATTCATTTTTAAGTATAAAAATGTATTTATACCAAATTAAAGTATGATATTTATTCCAATGTAATTGATCAAATATTTTTATTAAGAATTAACTTAGGAAATTTCCAAAAAAAATCAAGACGAAATCAAAATTTTTAAATGCATAATTGTAAAATACATCATTATATAAAATTGGAATTTTTATTAATATTCACTGAAAAATAATCTTTTCAAAAATATATACAAATTTAAAATTACGATAATATTTCTATGATGGATTCAAAACATATATCCATTTTTTAAAATAAAATTTATAAAAACTTCATAAAATAATTGATATATTTTCACAAAAAATTTAATAAAAAACATTTTCGAACCATAAAAAGCCTTTATTCTCACTCTATTCTTAATTACCAAAACTAAATGAATGTTGATTCATTTATTTGGATATATAATATTCTTATATAATTAAAATAATTTATAAATTGTAATATATTTAATCAATTAAGATAAAAATACATTGCGCCAAAAAAACAGTTTTATGAAAAACAATTATTTTACCTTAAAAAGATATTATCTTCATTATCAACCAATTGAAAATAGATAAGTGATTAATTATTCATTTTATTTTGGAAAAACATTCAACATATATTTAATAATATTTTTAATCATATTTATTATCACCAAACCAAATGCTAGGTTATAATTTTACTATTTAAAGAATAATATTATATCACATTTCTTTTTAAGAACGATATTGTTAATGCAATAGACTATCATATACAATACATAATGAAAAGAAATTATAAAATCATATGGAATTATAGGATTTTTAAGTTAATTAGTTCTTGTAAATCACTAAATCCATAGACCTAAAAGGTCAGGATAATGTATTTAATGTAATATTTTCTTTATGTCATCTAATTATGTGGTGGTTGTGTCTAGGTTGAAATAGTTGGTATCAGAGTAGGTTTTAGATAAATTTAAAGATTATGATGTCATCAATATTGGATAATTTAATATTGATATATGTAATTAAGTAATAATAAGTTAATATTGATAATGATTTTTATGTTATAGATAACACTATAGGTTATTAGTGGTAAAGTTGAATATTTTTTGTGGAATTGGATGCGAGAAAATTAGTGAAAACCAAAAGGATCACTCTTTCTTTAGGATAACGTCATGGATTATTAAAAAAATTATTGAGTTTTTGGTTTCCTAGAAATTACATACTTGTATATATACAGGAATTTTGATAAGATTGTGGAATGGATTCCCCTAGGGGTTACCAATCTAAAAATTATTGTTGTGTATTAACCTAATATTTACAATGGTGAACAATTAAAAGGTATAAGACTTCACACAAATCTATACACTCCTATGGGATATGATTTTTTTAATAAATTTATATTTATAATAATTGGTGGAATAATTATTATTTTATATAAATAGGTTAATGAATATGAGGTAACTCAAGAAAATAAATCCTAGAATGAACCGGGAGTGATTTAGGTTGAACAGAACGCTTAAGTAATACTTTAAAAGAGTGTGAAATTTTGAAGTTAAATTTTCCATAAACCTATTATGGTGATGATTTATCATCAAACATGTTAATAATAATAGTATTAGTAATTTTTGAATCCTACTGAAACCATGTTGATAACGAGTTCCAGGGACCATTAATATATTTTCCTAGTGATCAACCTAATTGGAAAAGAGTTGAAGTGATAAATATTATAATTTTATCAAACCAGGTATCATGAATTATGATTAAGAACATGAAAATAGTTGTGTTCCAAAACACACATAAGACGATAAGGATTTAGTTTCACATATGTTCTGGTGACACAGTTGATGAATCAATGGAGATTCATTTTTCTACATGTTAAAAATCTAGAAAAAAATGGATTTCAAATGAATAATGAAGAAATTTGTTAACATGATGGATGGAATGGAATCATTTTCCAAACATAGATTATATATAAAGGTATACACCTCATATATATATATATATGATTTTGTCACTATCATTTGGTAATACTTAACTAATTGTGTTATTGATAGGTAAATAAAATTGATATGAAAAAATTTATTTATTTGGTAGAATAAGACACAAAAATATTTTACATTATATATTTTCTTTTTAAACATAATGTGTCTGATATAATGTGATACAAACAATCTCATACAACGATTAACTGTTGAACTTTATATAACTATAAAAATATATATTTATAATTAATCGGTTAAAGTAGATGTAACTGAATTATAAAATATATACAGAAATAAAAACAAAGGTAATTATTAATGTTATGGAATTGAAAAATTCAATTAATTTTGTTCAATAAATATTAAAGGTAATTTAATGGATAAAAATTTATTTATCGAGTGAAATGATTTATTTAAAAATACTATATTTATTTAGATAACTCGTGTTCAAATTTTTGAAAATTAATAAATATTTATTATTCTAATAAGGTCCATTTTTATTCATTTTATTTATTTTATGTTTCTAGTGGGTGAATTGTTTTCCATTAATGTAATAAAAGTTTAATTTGGTTGATAATAAATAAATTAATTTCATTAAAATCAACAAAAAAAATTTTCTCTTAAACATTCATTTATACATAAAAATACAATGTTTCTACAAGTCCTTTTTAATCATTATATGCACTTATGTTAAAATAATATTTTGTTAAAAATTTGTTTTGATGAAATTAAATTTATATTTTGAATTAGTAGGTTCAAATAAAATATAAATTCCCATTTAATTTCTTGGAAAAAAATTATGATTGTTAAGATTATTGTTAATGACCATGATAAAGGTAATACTTTTATTTTCAAAGAAATTCTTGATTATCATTTTATAATTTTTATTTAACAAAATAAATAAATATATTCTATAAACTGAAATTGATATTATATATATATATATTATCAGTAATTGAATTAAAAGATAATATTAAATAATATTAAGAACACTTAATGGTGAAAATTCAATTTTTAGAAAAGTGGTTTTCCACTCTATTTAATGTTTTATTTTAAATAATTTTTTTTTAGATTTTGAAATATATTATTTGGTGAGTAAATATTTTTTATAGAAAAAAAAATTTATTTATAAGTGTAACATTATATTAATAATAAAATTTAAATTACTTGGGAAAAATGTGTTACTAATCTAAAATTAGAAGTGATAAAATGTAAAATTTTATTAGTAAAAATTTTAAACATGTATAATTTTTATTAAAATGAGTGATAGAGGTTTTATATAAATTATATTACTCAAAAATATATTATTTTAAACTTTTGGTTCCATTAAAAGTTGAATTTTTAAATAGAATTACACAAATATAATGGAAACATTCAAAATTATATTTCTCCTTACATATAAAAGGGCATCACATCCAGTATTTCATAATATACATATTACTAAAAATTTATTACTAAAATAATTCAAATATTCAATTAATTGAAATATCATACATTTAAATAAGATTAAAATATCAATTAGATAGCCTACAAACTCTATTTTGAATGAGATTTCAAACAGAAATATTAAGTTATAAATGTTTGTATTTTTTAATTTTTAGCCTTTCCTTTTTAAAATTTTTACTCCAAAATTTATCTTTCCATCTTAATATAATGAAAAAAATATAATTAATATAATAAAATTATATTTAACTACTATATAAACCATTATTCAATCCTTTCCACCTTCTATGAAAAATAAAACAACATCAAGAGTGTGTACATGCAGACCACCACCTCCATGAAATGATGTAGTTTGTTTTTCGTCATTGCATCCAATAAAAATTGAAAAGGAAATATTTGAAAACATTTTTTTAATAATATGTAATAATTCTTATTATCAAATAATAATTTATCATATACATTCATTCCACCATATTCAATGATAAATGGAAATGATAATCATGCATACATGTAGACTACTGCCTCCACAAATGATGAGTTTTATTTGGAATCACCATATAATATGGATGGTTCAAAAAATAAATTTATTTAATATATGTTATATTTAGGACCTTTTTAAACTTATTTAAATGGTATATGAACACATTTACTTACTCGTAATATCTTTATAGAATACCCTTTTTTGGGTCAGTTTTATCACCTAACATAACAATGTTATATTTTTTATATCACGGACCATCACAGAATAATATTTAATGGTACCATAAAGTAACAATAATGTATTTAAGATATTTTAATTATTTTATAAAGTTTTAATTTATTTTTAATTAATTTATTTATATATTACCTTTCTATCTTTGAACACGCCAAAACTAGTTCTTCACAATTTCCATTTTCACCAACCATACCTTTATCATTAACTAAAAAAAATTGATATGATGAATAATTTAAATAATTTAATTCAAATATATTGTATAATATATTAATTATATACTTTTTTAATAAATAATAATTTATAACAATTTTAAAAACTACTATGAAACACAAAATCAGATTTTTTAGCATCTGATGATGAAAATAAGTCCTAATCAACTAATATATTTATAATGAATGGTTATAAATAAAGATAATAAATTGATATATATATATATAATATTTATTATATTATTAAGATATTTATGTTTGTTTTGGATGCGGATAGAGTGAGTTTGTGAAAAAAAATACAAGTTAAGAGGTCCTTAGTCTCAAAATTAATTCCCTAAGACGTATTTTATATTATACACCTTGATATCATTGATATGGTTTTATTCCTACCAAATGGTTATATTTTAACATATTCTTTTATTTTTTGGGGTTTTAAGACCCATTTTTTATTCTTTATTTAAATGTATTTAAATTCAATGTAACAGGAATTTGTAAGGGTTATTTGTCTCCTTTTTAATTACATGAGACATGTTTGATACTATGCCCCATAATTTATTTTATTTAGTATATACACTACCAAAATTTCTTCCAAGTATAATGAATATAATTCATTTTATTATATTTTATTTTCAATTTCACTTTAATTGTTGTATGTTCTATTTCTTCTTAAATTACCATTATTATAATGATTTCCCTCCTCTTGTTGTTTTTCTTAAGAAATGTCTTATACTATACACCTATTTTAATTTACATAGTGTGAACACTACCTATTAGATATTTTATTTGATGATATACCTTTAGTATTGGTATTTGAAGATAAAATTTTATCACCCTTATTAAATGTATTTTTATTGAAGTGTTACTTATGTTATAAGGTATTTTGATTACTCAAATCCCCTTTAATTGAGTTTTAATGCCTATTATTAATCTTCCTTCTTCCATCATTTATTAGAGTTTAATAATTTATTATATGTGTTACCTTCTAAATTCTATCATACTATTTTCTCTTGAGGAAAAATCTTCCATAAGATACCTCACTTCATTTTTCTTTCCAAATCATCCTTTATTATAGGCATATTTTTTCTTCCAATTACTTTCATTTGTAAATACCCTATATTTATTGCTCTTTGTGAATTGAAATATCCTAGAAACCCTCGAATTGGTTGATTTCGTTAAAGTATTGACTTAACCTTACACTATTAATCTATTTTGAGTTAGTTTGAGGATGCTTACATATAAAGATATTCTACTTATTTATTATAGTTATACAAATAATTAATATAATTTTTATTCCAGTACAGATATTTACTAATTTTATAGCAATACTGATTATGTATTTTCTAAATATCCACCTTATTTCTTCAAATATATTTTTTATTTTTTAAATGGGATTTTATTGAAATTCTATATGTTTCTATCTCAATAAAAATGAATATTTATTACAAAGGAATTTTAATATTGTATTGAATTTATAATCATATCATTCAAGTGGTGAATAGATTAGACTTAAAAAATTAGGGGTGGTGATGGATATTATATATCTACTCGACACATTACTACATTTAAAAAAAAATTGGGTATTTGGTGTATCCATAACCAATGCATGCATGATGTCTTAGTTGAGAATTTTATGACAAGAATTATGTCTTAGTTATGGAATCTAGGATAAGAATAATGTATTATCTAATTCCTTGATTATAAATATAAAGATGTATAACATTAAAAATTCCATCAGCTTTAAAATAATTATTGTTTCCCATGAAGATATTTATATTATTAACCATTTTTTTAAGATAATGGTATTGGTTATATGGAATTATATTATTATCAGTTCTTTCCCACAATATTGTCCATGCCTTATTTATTATATGGTATCTTCTATTATAAAACTTCCATTAAAAAGTATTATATTATAGAATTATTTTGTTTCATTTCCGGAGGTTATAAAAAATTATTACCCATTATATTTTTAGAATAAAACTAAATGTGTGGAGAAATTTTGGGATATGTTATTGAATTATTATGAATTATTTAGTTTTTTAGTTAGTGGTAAAAAATTTCATTAGATGAAAAGAAAATGGGAATTTTTAGTTAATGCATAGTTCCAATTCTCTATATCTCAAAACAAAAAAGTTCATATGAATGTATATAATGAAATATTTTCTTTATCTCATGTAATTAATATATGGATATGTACAAGTTTACACATAAATAATGTAGTTATTTTGATTTGATTTATAGTGAAGGAGTTTGTTATTATGATGAGTTTGTTTCATTATTATACTATACTCTTTAATTATTCCATTTATGCCTTCTTTATATTTAGGAATATTAATTTCATTTCATGGTTTCTTTTATTTGTGGGTTTGTATATCATTTGTTATTATCCATAATTCACTCGTCTTTTGTTCCATATACTTATTTCATCCTTAATGTCATTAATTGTGGTTAGGTGATGTGAGGTTTTATTGGTGTGTGTGTTTTCATGGATGGGGTGGTAAATATGTTTACCATAGATATGTGTATAGACTAAAATATCCATGTTTCAATGAAAAATATATTTCACTTCAACAGATAGATGAGTACTGAGAATTATTTTTTTCCCTATATGTGTGACATTTCCATTAAAAAGTTAAATAAGGCTATAAATGTATGGTTATTTAGTTGTTGGGTTTAGGTTATCAATTGAAATACCAAATATATATATAATTAATTCATCCATAATGATACATCACTTATATCTTGATGAGTATAATTTATTATGTCTGATGGGAGAAAATCTTATTCCATGTGGTTGTTTGGTATGTATATTATCCATTGATCATTTATTCTTCTATAGTTTAACACACATTAATTTAATATTTTAAACCCATTTTTGTCCAATATTTTTATGACTATGTGTACTGGTTTATATTGGTAATTATTGTAGTTTTTAGCTATGGAATAAATGGTATCCATCAATGAGGTAGGTATACTTGATTGTATTATTGATAATAACCTATAAAGGTTCCATGATCCTTTTAATAATTTGAATAATACAATATATATATATATATTGTTTCTTCTTATAGATGTTTTATGAAATATTAATATACCATAGAATATGGAATACGCAAATCCCTATGGAAGATTATTTTCTTCATGTCAAAGTGAGTATGTGGATATATAAATATTTATGTTTTTGTGTTTGTGTGTTTTTGTATATATTACCTCATATTGAGAACATCCATATCTTACCATCTTATATTTTAAGTTATTATCTATGAATTTAAGGATCCTCCTTGTCGTATGGGGGTAGTTGTCTAATACCATTGGAATTACTCCTACTCAAAGTGTGGGTGGAGTCAGTCTCTATTCAATGAATCATAATTTGGGTTCTCTATTACATGACATGTTCTTTTACTAATTTTAAAATAATAAATAAAAAAATATATACATTCTACATTTACATGAACATGACTACACTTGAATATTCACCAAAGGGAATTAAAGAATATTGGTGGGTCCTGCTAGTCAATGTGTGAACACCCTACATATCCACCTCACTGCATACATAGTTTCTCTTATAGATTTTTAGGCAAACACATTTATAGAAGTAGTGTATTAGATAAATTTTGTGGTGGTAGGGTGTTAGTGTAGTGTATGAGGTCTCTTCCTAGAAATGTTGTTAGTGAATAAATCATTTACAAGAAGCATCTTTAGTGTATCAAAAAAAATTTATTTTCTCCTTTATTTTAGTCTACCAGCTATATTATTTTATATTTTAATTAATTTATTTTATTTTATGCATACATATATATTATTTTTTATATTTTTTCATAGGTATTTTAGAAACCCCCTATTTTATGAGTTTATTATATTTATAGTGTACCACATATGAATGGGTTTGGGAAATTGTTTGTTAGAATATAATATTTATAAAGGTTAATTCAAAATATTTTAAATAATTCTCTAAACATTAACCCAAGTATTTTACATTAGTCTACATCCCTAAGATATTGGGGATTTCTCTAGGGGTTTGTGGAATTTTATGGTTGGGTAATTATAATTTGATATTTGGTCATTCTAGAAATTCTAAAAATAATTCAACCCTCTTTTGACTCTGTCTTTATCTTCCTCACCTATAATTATTTCAAATAAAACATTCCATTTATATTTTCAATTTTTATAGTTCAATATAAAATTTATTATTCATGATTAACACTTCTTCTTCAAGTAATTTAATTATTTTTACTATTTTTCAATGAGTCCATTAATGTTATTAATTGTATTATACTTTTCTTAAGTATCTAGAATAGTGGTACTTGGATATATTAATATTTCTTTTTTAACAATTTTTTCATTCATTATCTTCTCTTACTAAATGATTTCAACTACATGTTTATCAATATACTTTAATGATTTTTTACGGTCTATCTAGCTTTTAGCTATTCTTTCCTTGAATATCCATCATCATAAATTATCCTTTATATTACACATTCAGAATAATTACTTTTTATAGTTTGTCTTCATTTTAATTTTCATATTATAACTTTCCCATAATGATACCATAGCACATTATGAGTGATATTTGACTTTAGTTCTATATTATTAAAGATAAGAATCTTTATTTTCTTCCCAATCAACCATAAGACTCTTTATTTGAAACATAATTTAGATAATTGTTTATTTTTTCAATCTATTAATGGGGATTTTAGGAATTTTTTTTAAAAGTAAATATCAACATATTAACTATCAATACTCATTAGGTACCTTACTATTATATAAATAACTTACCCACTCTTAAATAATTTCAGTGATAATTTTCCCTTTAATTTAAGTTTACATCATTTGAATATACTATCTATAAGTGATAGAAATTAATCACTCACATCCTATTCACCTTTATCCTGATTGATTTCATTATTATTCATAACCATAGAATAAATCTCCTTAAATGAGGGAATATTCATTTCCTTCAAATTAAACCTCATCACATAAACTACCAAAATACATTTTATATGATAAAAAGATCAGTTCACTAACTTTTATTCTTCATGTGTTGAAACCTTTAGATTTTAAAAGGCTGGGAGTCTCAAAATTATCTTCTTTATAATTTTCACATTCTTAATTTTATAACCTTGTCTATATATGAATCCAACAACATAAATTATTTTTTTGAATAAAGAGTTTATATGTTAATGTTTTTATATTTCCATATATTTATATTTTTTGAAAAAAAAAATTAATGTTTTACCTCCTTTGTTTTTTCACCTTCATAAATATAATGAATTTTATTCCATGTTTCATTAGAAAATGTGAATCTCATCAAATTCATGTATATTTAATTTTATAGTTATCAAGACAATATATTAGTGATTTTAATCAAGAGTTTGTATATTCTTATCTATTTAATTTAATAATATATCATTTAGATCACTTACTTGGATTATATTTATTTAAATAATACATAAATCTTGGGTAAGTGATCGAAGATAATGTCATTCATATTCTTCCTTATGTGATAATGCTATAAATTAAATAATTAATATTCGTTTACATTTTCAAAGTTACCCTTCAAAACTTTATTGTTATATATTTTTAATATGTTCACCTTTTGGAACTGATACCACTTGTTGCATGCACCAAGGTCCCAAACGCACTAAGAGGGGGTGAGTCATGATGAGAAACATTTCTCACCAAACTGATCTAGTTATATTATTTCAATTACACTTAAATATTTGAAACCAAACAACCCGTGAACAATATCACAATATTGAAATTAAATTATAAGGGAACTAATATTTTAACTTGGTTCACCCTTTGTCCAAGTAGAATACAATAGTAATGTAAAAACTTATCATGAATCTAGTTATACACTATTCTATGAATATGTTTTTTTATCAGTTAGCCATTTATTCTAATGTCCACTACACATTCTTATCTCTCTAAACAATGCATTAAGATAAGGTCATCAAGAAATTAACCCTTTGGACATTTCAATGATAGAATAAATGTAATTGTCTATGAAAATAATATGTTATTGTTTTTATTTAGTTTCATATTTATTCATAGTTATTAATCATTAATAAAATATGTTTTCATAATCCATGACCCAAAATACTCCTTATAATTCATTATATGTAATAGTTCGACTCTAAATTATTATTATCTTAACTCTAATATCTATTTATTTTTTTCAAGACATACATATATTTTAAGATCTATAATATGAAAATCTATGAGTTTTTATTTTAGGAATCACCATTTGATTGATCTTTAAACCCACACACAATTATATAATTAAATTATATATAAATAAATAAAAAAATCGACTATTTAAAATATAATCAAATATTTAATTATAAAAAATCATAATGTAATGAGTAACATTATGGTTTGGATTTCCATGGTTAACAAATCCAACAGAAATCAGGAGGTATACAATATTAACTTGAAAACTATGACATAACAAATATTAAAAATATATATAAGATAAGTCATTATATATATATAAATAAAATTTTATCGTAATAAATAATTCTACATAAAAAATTTGACGTCCTTCTTCAATGTATCCACCTAAAGTGTGTTTCTCATCGCAATTCACTTACTTTGAAATAAAAATTCTATATATATCATGTATATTCATTATAAAATAATACATAAGATACATTAGATAGGTTATACTCTTTTCTCAATACAAATTTTCATTATACCCAAATCACCTTTTCATTTGAAACTATTGAATCTCCTTTTATTTGAAATTTAAAAAAACAACCCAAATAAATTATAAATATAGTGTAATATTATTATATTCAACTAACAAAACTATTCAAAATATCTAGAGAATTACTATGAATTATTTATAAAAATTTAGACAAGATTTTTTATTCTTTAATATATTATTTTATAAACGCCTCAAAATATATCCAAAAATTTAATAGCCATTATCATAACCACATTTAATCCATATAGACTAACTGAAATTAAACTAATAAAGGTTAGGATACTTCATATCATTCACCTATTTTATTCTACTTAGATTCTAAAAGGTATACTTAGTTGATCAAAAAAACACATTTCATACTTGTACTCTATGAATAAACTCGATATCTCTATATGACCCCCCACTCACATTGATCATAAAATATAATAATTAAATGTTTCTAGAGGATAAACATATAATCCCATAGATAATAATAAAACTAAAATAGGTTAATATACTCTTTTAAGAATCAAAATGTGTATGAAATTTAAGAATAAAAAATTTCATGATATATAAATCTACAAAGTATTTGTATATATCATCTCCTTGGATTGAGTGTTGTTTAGAAATTATCATATGATATATAAACATTTGTTTTATTCCTCCTTAGGTAATCCAGTAACCAATGGATCCATGATCATATTGTGAGTACTCACAATGATGAGGGAATAAATAACCAACTTAAAATGAACCAGCATGCCCCCCGACTCAGCTTTCCACTAGTCCCGATGGGAATTCTCAATCCCTATGTGAAGGTAACTAGTGTTTCGGTATCAAGAATATAATCTTCTGAATCATTCTACACTAAACTAAAAATAAAAACCCACTACATAAGAAACCAAAAGTCTTACATGAGAAATCTAGGAATTATAAATCCATACAACCCAAATAAGTGAATACATATAAATGAACCATATAAATATGGATTAATAAAATAAGAATCTATATTAGAAATACAACTAGATCATAAAGTAAAATTATCGCATAAACAAATAACAACTTGCAATAATTTTGAAATACAGCAGGCTGAACTGGTTGATCCAATATCCTAGAAAGAAAATAGAACAAAGAAAATCTAACAAAAAAACCACATGACCCATGGTCACTCACAAAACCATAAGATACTCATCCTCAGACCAAGTGAACAAGATCAAATGTTTGGCATTTGAAAAAAAATAAGTGTTTCATTCACACACATGCAAAGGTGTATATGTATGTTGTGATGAAAACATTAACAATATTATTTCACTAAAGAGTCTATACCGTTAATTTCATATTAAATACTATAAATAATATTTTGAATATAATTTATAAAAATAGGTCTATCACTTGAGAAATAATAGATAAAAACAAACATCATGTTCTATCATTTTATTTACAAAACTAATGAAAAACCATTATAATAAAAATAGAGGAATGTATTATTAAGAACCTTATATTTAAATCTCACCAAAAAATTAAGGTTTTATATAAAAATTTCTTTAATCCCATGAGAATTAGAATTTTAAATCTGTAAAAATAATAACATTTTTTAAAAACCATTCTCTAATGACTTTTTAAATAGAAGAACACTTTAATTTTTTAAACCAACAATTCAAAAACATTTATAAATTAGTTTGATAGTAACTAAAAATCATAACAAAAAAACAAGGAATAAACACAAAAAATCAAGATATTAATTGAAAAAATAAAACAACTAATAACAAAATCATGATTTCACGCAATGAAGAGATAGAGGATGAAAATGACATATTTTTATCAGAATCCACTAAAAACAATTATTTGGGTCTCGCTTCATGGGAAACTCACTAAGATATAGCATTAACAATATTTGAAATGGTATCCTTGGGTCACATATCTATAGGGGACACCTATATGAAACTAAAATATCCCTATTTTTACCCCTCAAGGTCACCATGTATAGATTCCTAGTAGAGTGTACATATTCTAGGGAAGTATATGTTTTTTGGAATATAAGATTTCATAACATTCATCTATACCATCTTCAAAGTTACCTATGGTTTTCCTGAGATTAATAAAATATGGTGAGTAATAAAAAAAAATTGGTGATCACAGAAATCAATATATTAAAAAGAATAACAAATCTCATCTCACCACTAACACCCTCACAATAAATATCCTCTTTCATATCCATTCATATTAATTAATAATAAATATCCCCCACTGGGTCCCAGCTAATAACAATTATAAACTAAATTAAGGGGACCAATAATGAGGGTAGTCACAATTTTGAAACCAAATTCATTAATAAATCTCCAAACATGCATTTCAAAACATTCTTGGAATACCAATCTATTTCACATTATTTAAAATTGAACCATTTAAACATTCTATTAAAATTACAAGGAATTTAGAACAATCGTATGGAAATTTTTTAAACTCCATTAGGGCCCAATGGTCTCAAAAATATTGAAATAATGTATAAATAAACATGTTTCCATAAAACAAGACTGTATAAAGATACAACACTATCATTAAAATAAACAATTTTAAAACAACCCTTTTAGATATTTAAATTTCATTGAATGATCCACTTTATTATTTTTACAATCACGAGGAATGAGATAGGTACATTCCATGTTTTGAAATCAATTTGAAATAGATTCAAATCCCTCATTGGTATATAATATATAAATAATTCCTAAATAAAGTAATATTAAAATTCACAATAAACTAATGAAATGAAATATAAAAAAACACTATAAAAATACATATCTCAATCCAAGTATAATAATACACAATTTCATTCCATTGATGGAAAACTATAAACCAAACAAAAAAACTATCTTCTACACAACATATTCCACCAAAGACATTTTATTTGAGGTCACTTAAACTCTAAAATAGTCCACCATTATTTTTATTCTATCTTGAATAAAGAAAACCCATAGAGAAATGAATTTGGACGAAAAGAATAAGTAAATTTAAATAATACCATGTGAAACCTTATTATCATCGATGAAATTAGGTAACATAATCAAGAAGAAGAGATACGTAAGCTCACTAAGATTCTCCATAAATTCAATAAAATGAAAATTTGGGAGATTGAGTCCTAAATTCATGTTATGGATGTATGAAAAAACAAAAATAACTAGATTTATAAAATTTGGGGCACGGACCTGGTTAGGCCACAAAATTAGGAAAACAGTTCAGAAACTATGTAGAAGTTAGTGAATGAGAGTTGAGGACTCACACGGTTTGGCTATATGGTTTAAAAAAACCACCTTCCATCCAAGAAAATAAACACTATAGAAAACTATTTCACACTCATAAGGTTACCACATAATTTATCAAAACTATTCTTAATCCCTATGCTAACATACTAATTAAAAAAGATCTCAAATGGTTTCCATTGTGGTTTTAATGGTCTAGAAACGTCCTGGAAATACCCACATATGAAAGCAACGTAACAATAAAATGAATTTAAAAATTCCATGTGTAAGGTTCATTCTATAGTTTTTCCTTATACCACATTCACTAACCATGAAACATGGTAAAAATTATTGATTTCTAAATATTTAATCCATACCCTCAAAGTCATACAATACATGAATTACATATAAAACATCCTAAATAAATACATATATATGGGTGTTACAATTCTCTTCACCATAATTCCATTGAACCCATTTTAGGGTCCTAAAAACTCCACAAAGGGAAGTAAAATACTCCCACGAATTTTGATGAATAAATAAGATGTAGGCTCGATTGAAAAATTTATAAGAATTTTTATGAAATAATATTTGGAAAAAGAACAAAGTGGTTAGTGTACGGATTTCTAATAATTTTATATAGATGGTATATCCTACAAACCAAATAGTATGTAGACATCCAATAATATTTTGGCCTGCAAGGTGTTGGCTAGTGAACCAGAACGTTTGCAGAAAAAATGAGGAACCACGTCAATCCCTCATGAACCACTTAATTGATAGAATAGAGGTGGAGAAATTCCACCCATGAACCACATAATTAGCAAAAACATGAAAAAAAAGGAATGCCCCTATATACCATCAATGAAAACTCAGTTTGCAGGAAAGCTAAGGTCGAAGGCATCCTACGAACTACATCATTCATAGGATTATTGCGGTGATTTCCACAACCATGAACCGAAACCCCACAAATATTTGCTGATTGAGTCATCTATGTGATGTATAATTTCACAATGGGGTTCTATAAAATTTGTCGTGTGACTCATAGATACAACCTCCTCGATACTCTATAAATAGACCATGAGGGGACCAAAAAATAAAGGAAGAAGGAGATCTGATTTTCGCAGAACTTGGAATTTGCACACAGAAGTCATAAAAGGCAACCAATCAACGTAGTACAATATCACAAATGGTTTCAGAAGCTATAAACACAGTGTGAACCACAAAAATTATGAAGGAAAATAATATGAAAAAATCACGAACCTAATTCTCAAACTACAATACATAATCCCTTTGTGGATGAACTTCCTGCGAATTACACAACCAATGCGCCTTCTTCAATCTAGTGTACCACATAGCACATTGATATATGAACGAAACCCTTCCCTCTATAACATTCCTCCGCAGGGATGGTCTCTAGTGTTGTATGCCATCACCCTATGCAGATCAAACCTGAGACTTCATACCACTATAGAATGCGAACCATGCCCAGATCCACACACCACCTCGGTATGGGGACCACATCTAGGTCCTCATACCACCTCAATATGCGGAATGTATCTCGGTCTGCATACCCCATTGGTACATGGACGACCCCTACACCCATATAAAAATAACCCATGAAGTTCATACCACACCCCATATGAGAAAATGATACATGAAGTAGTGTACCTTTGGGTTTTCCACCTTCCAAGACAAATCATTCTCTTCTATTGCTATTCCATCCTTTGAATCCCCTCTGAAAACCAGTCCAACAACATTAGGTAAAAGGCTCTTACAAATCCATAGAACTTATATGAACATACCATTAGGCACATTGTAATGCCCTTATGAGTCTAAATATCCATGGTAAAAAGATACATGATGGTAATGCCCTCAACCGTATGGGCCCCCAGAGAGTTTCTAAGTCTACATTCCCATGGTAACCTGGGGTCCAACTTTAGTATGCTCACATGTACCTCCCAGTGCAAGGGATCAAAGGTAATAACTAACTTTTCCATTCAATTAGGGATAGTGATAAGTCAAAGGGATCATTTTTGCCTCTCCTTTTTGACAAGGACTGATTCTTCTCCCCTTTCCCATAACCATCTTTAGGGAACCCCCCCCCCCCCTTATGGTGACCCCATAGCCTTTATACTAGGGGAAACACTCTTACACCTCTCAGACTTGGCCTGGGACATGTCTGAATAGATTTCCAAACATGACTATCCTGTATATCAATACAATTGAGAGTTGGAATAGTCAAATCCCCCCCTCCCGTCGAGCCTTCACACTGGCCTCTTTAATTATTGTCCTCTTTTTCCATCAACGGAGAAGGGGAGGTGGGTCATTTTTAAAATCTACTGCTTCATATTGTTTCTCACACTGATATTGACTCACATAGTCCTATAGGTTTAAAATGATTAATTCATCCACACCCCATCCCAATTAAACTACAAAGTCTCTGATTTCTTCTCAAACAATGATATATAGGATGCATGTCTAAAGGCTCGAGTTCAAGTGGGAAGCTTCCACACATAAATCCTACCCCAAGTGAACTACAATAACTATAATTCCTTCCCCAAATAGGATATATAGGATTCATGTTTAAAGACTCATGATCCAAGGGTATCCTTTTCAATGGTTAATCTAAAATCATTCCCCCCACCAAAAATAGGTACACTTTACATAATAATCCATAACTTAAACATAACTATAAGGGAGTTTATTTCCAACTAAGTGGGACATGTAGGAATCCTCCTTTAGGTCCAAACCCAACACCCAAATCGACCTAGTGTTCACCAGTCCATATCCTCGGTGGGTCAATGTCCACCAAAGAGACCATGCCTCTTCTGGGTATATTGGGTCACTTTAGTGTAAGTCCCACTCAAAATCTTTACTAGTAATCTTTCATCTTGATGTCCTAGTTATGTGAGTTAAACTGCATGGATGGGTCCTTATCACACAACCATAAAATCTGTTGTGTCTAGTTAAGGGGCACCAAACTATGTGGGTCCTGATTCCTCTCAGGGGGATATATAACAATCTCATCTTATAGGTTCGATCCCAACAAAGAAAAAACATTTTCCCCACTAGATGATGTTAAACTCCAAATCACCTCATCACATGTCTTGAACTATCAGTGTCTTAGTTATTTTAAATCCATGCGTACCCATGATTGATTTTTCAACCTAGGGGTAATCCAAAGACTCAAGCTCAGGAATTAACCAAGGATTCATGAACATATAAACATCTCTTAAATCTATAAGAGTGTCTTGGTGTAGGTAATAATTCCCCTCAAAATGATGTGATGATCCCGACTTCCCATCCTCTAAACCAATGGAGTCCTTAAGTGTTGTTGGCCAAATCGTCATCCAATGAGTGATTTATTTGGAAATAATTTCCATGAATCATGGATAAAAGGGTTGTTGTGGGTTTTTGGCTCCACGAATAATCCTTTAAGAGACCATTCAATTAAATCATACTTAATTCAGACTGATTTCACACATACTAAACCCTCTATCAATCACCCATGGGAACCACTCAACCTTGGAACCACCTTCATGATATAAGAAAGATACACTCTCCATTCCCCTTAGGGATAGATATGAAAATCCCCCATCACCTGAGGTGTGAAGTGAATTATGTCGAAACAAAAATGTTTAACCCAATGTGAAACCATAATTATAATGGGCAATTCCTTACCACATCTTGGGCCATTTCTTCTAGCCTAGTATAACACAAATTGGGTTGAAACACCCGTAAATGTATTCCAAAAGGTAGAAACAACAAATTGGAAACATACACTCCCAAACATAAGTAGTGGGAGGTTAGTAAAACACCAAAGATGAAACATATAAAAAGGAAGCACCACTCATTGAAAGATTCCACAAATAAATTCAATTTAAAACCTCAACCACTCTAAGATCCTAAAGTATGAATTCTAAAATAGATCATCACCCAAATCTAAATTCCACCCCCAAAACTCATGTCACATTATTTCGACATCAAATCAATAGTGGGGAAAAGAACAAAAAACTCAAAAAAGTAAACTGTTCTCAAAATTAGTGGGGCTCAAATACCCGAGGACTCTACAGTCAATAAACATGTTGATTAACTAAAAATGAATTATCCCAAGACATCATATTTCTACCCATCATCAAAACCATAATGGTAAAAATACATTAAGAAAAAGGAACCATGAATCCAACTAAACCATGTTTGAAAAACTAAATCAATCATTCCTAACACATTTGAAGGGATATAATTCTAATTGTCTCAACCATAAAAAATTCTAAAAATCTCATCCTTTGATTTTAAAATTATCTAAATTCTCTATGTAATCAAAAATAATTTTCCATAAAAAATTATTATTTTTTTAAACCCATAAATTATGAAAAAAATCACATAATTAAACAAATCCAAAATTCTTAAAAGTAATTTATAACCATTTATCCCAACATCAAATACTTTTAAATTCATTTTTAAAATTTGATCCCAATTTACCAATATAATGTTCTCCTTTTTTTCAAAATGGTTTTTGAAAACCCACATTTAATTTCAAAATAATTTCTGAATTCCATTTTAGATCTCACCACATTTTTGAACACTCCCTAAGAGGGTAAAATAATTTTACAATGAACTAACCAAATAGGTTATAAACCCACTTTTTTCATGATTCATTTTGAAATCAATAATTTCCATAAACATTTCATAAAATAAAATTCCATTTTTAGTGCCTAAGGCCCCATAATAATTTGTAAAAATGTATTCCATAAAGATTCTATTTAGCACAAAAATCAGTATTCACAACAAATGTTTAAAAAATGTACCAAAAATTCAAATATAATCAAATACACTACATCAAAACATATCAAATCAACCTCAAATTCACCACCATTATTATTCATTAAAAATGGTATTCTAAATATCAAATCTAAATGAGATAAATAACCATGTACAACATGGATTTCTTTTTTTATGGACCATGTTTCAATCTTGAAATAACCTTTTAAATTTTTTATAAATTGTTCTCATAGCCTCTTCACAATTATGAAGTTGTGTGAGTTTACTGTGTGCCACTAACTCTTCTTCTATTGTATTCCCAACACATAATGAAACCCCCAAATTAAACTCAAACCCGGATAATGACGATCAAAACACCATCATTTAAATACCATGGTTTGAAAATATAATAATAATAAAACTTTTTTCTCAACTACCAATGGAAAATAAATTGTATCTACGAAATTTTATAATCAATATCTAATAGATGAATAGTCTCTTGAGTCCCGGTGAGTGTTAAAATATCCATCTAACTAGAATTATGATACCCTTTATAATAAAATGGCTTAGGCCTAGATAACACATCACCTAATTCTACTCTCTACTCGTACTGAAAGATATTTCAGATCTTCACAGGCTAGAAACTATTTCATGTGTGTAAACAACACTCATTTGGGAATAATTTCAACCTCAAATAATCCTATAAACCATCTGAAAAAACTAATGAGAGTTCAATATGACCTATCCAAGAAGTGTACATCCATGAAAACCAAATAACTATATATTCATAAATAAACTATCCAAATAGGGAATAATAAAATAAACATACATCAAAAACCTGAAATATGATAATCATGTTAATTTTCAATGGGTAAATTCTCAATAGTTATAAGAAATAAAATACACTAGGGTAAACAGGCTAGTACAACAACCCAAAAAGAAACAGATCCTAAATTGGTCCTACAAATCCACCACATGACCCATATTCACTCACCGCATCCCAACACACCAATAGTAATACCAAATGAACTAGATCAAGTAGTCATTACATGAATAAAAATATATGATTTGAACACACACACTAATTTACAGGTGGTGTGAGAACCAAACATACCCAATAAGATTTTACCAAAGATTTTATTCAGTTACATTTATATTAAATTTTATAAATTAAATTTTGAAAATATTTTTATAAAAATATATTTTCCACATAAGAAATGGTATATAAAAAAAATCATAATCTATCATTTTTGTTCCAAAAATAAGGTAAAAACATTTCAAGAACAAGAAAGACACGTTTTCCATAAAACCATAATTTCAAACAGAACTAAAAAAATCATTATTTTACTTTAAAATCCCCCTAATACCATTAAAATTGGACATTTAAATTCATAAATAATAATATAGTTTAATCCTATTTTCAAAACAACAATCTCAATTTTCCTTTTAAAATATATATTACATTCGTATTTAGAGGGATAAATTCATATGTATTTATCAAATTAGATTGAAAGTAAAAAATAAGAACAAAAAATAAGGCATAAACGAAATGACACCAATATATAAATGAAACAACAAAAAAATCCCAAAACCAAATCAAGGTTATGTGAAATCAAATGATAGTGGTTTTAAATGAGTTATATTTATGTAGATACCCTTAATCAACCATCGGGGGATCTTTCATCAATGTAAACACAATAGGGTCAAACATAAGTGGTACTAGACATTGTATCCTTGGGTGATATCTCTCTATAGACCCCTACGTGAAACAAGAACATCCCTCTCTACAGCCATTAGGGTCACCAAGTTCATAAATTAATGCACTGAAAGAAAATAAGATTACTATGGCACTATCCCTAATAAAAAACTATTCCAGTATAAAAAATATAAATACCTTCTACTTACTTACGTATGGTTCTCATAAAATAATAAAAATGATGTCTATAATAATAATCAATTTGAACATCCAAAAATGGACATTTTAAAAACAAAAAGATAAACCTCATCTAACCTCCAACACCATCTCCTCAGATAACCAATTTATCATTAATAAATAAAAATAAATAATAAGTATCCCCTATAGTGTAATAATCCATAACGAATGTAACATAAAATAAGGGGCCTACTAATAAGAGAAATAAAAATTTCAATAAAACATTCTTTACAAAATTTTCAATAGGTACATTGAAAACATTATTGTAATATAATAACAATTCATATTATTTAAAATTTTACAATTTAAATGTTATTTGATAATTACTTGTAAAACTACACTTTCTGTTGAAATTTCTGAAAAATCTATATAGACCCAATAGTCTTAAAACATTGAAACATGGTCAAACACTCCCCTTTTCACACAAAAATCCTTTTAAAACATAACACACAATCTTCCAAATAAAATAGTGATTAGAACCCCTTTATAACTTTTCAATTACTTTGAAGGATCCACTCAGGTATTTTTAAATATAATTACCACAATACATGTCCATGAAAAGTGTAGAAATCATTTGGAAACCATTTTGATGCCCTCATAGAGGCTAAAAAATAGTGAGAAAGGGGGAAGGTAAATACTTTAGATGTGAAATATGGTCGGTTGAAGTATAAAGGGGGTGTGGGAGGCCAAAATCTAAGTTATAAATATTGGGTAAGAACTGAAAATTCAAGTTTTAATAAAATAAGGTGTCTCAAAAGTATAGATCATATAGTTAAAAAATCATGAACCAAACACATGATATCCACTAAATGATAGCTTGTAACATGAATGGCTTCACCTCATAGTTTAACAAAATATGAACTCATATTGAAGAAACCCACTCTCAAAAAATACATCACACTCACACGGTTATAGTATTGTATCTCCAAACCTTTTTGCATGTTATTTCACAAACCAACTCTAATATATTGGTACACTGATACTAAATTATTACTTTAATGGATTGAATGGAGTTCCTGATCCCCACTTGTTGGATACTAGCACCATGAATCGTATGATGATAATGATGGAATATTTTTTCCAAAAAAATAGTGGATGATAAATGATACAAGTTTTTATGTCAACACCACTTAAGGATAAAGTTATGAATTCAAACATGTGAAATAGTACCCAAATACTATATCATCAAAGGATAAAACATATGAAAAAGAAAGTCATAGAATATCCCATGTAATAGGTGGATCACATCTCAACTGATAACCTCCATCCCTCTAGGTCCACTGAATCAATTGCATTGGCCACCTCTAAGTGCCACATTTCTTTTTCTTAGATATAGAATAAGATAATATAAAATGCCTTAAAAAATTATGTATGTGATTTAAACAGTCTACTAGGTTATCACAAAGTGTTTACAACCAATTCCACATCAATAAAAAAATCATTCTTTAAATTTATTTAAAAGATGGAAGAGCAAAGAATTTTAAAATTTTCAAAAAAAATCAACCCACAAAGATTAATATATATATATATATATATATATTTAAATTAACATTTCATATATAACATTTATCATAAAATTTTAACATGAGAAAATTATTCTAAAATGAATGGCATGTATAATCATGTAAAAAAAAGAACCATTCTCATAAGACCTAAGTTATATTAGTTTCCTGCAATACAATCCTCAAACTTACTAATAACCATCAATTCTCATGATATGTGTGAACACTCAAATCAACACCCCATTAGTGGACCCATTAGGTAAAATCAATATACACCCTTTTAGGGAACCCATCATGATAAATCATACAATGTCTGTTTTACTTAGTTTACTCATTTTAAATCATTTTTATGGATTCATATGCCTATAGATGATTTACTAATCACCCAAATAATACCTTGGGTCACATGTGCATTAAACAACCAATCACTCAATCGTGGGAAAATAAAATCATTTCAAATCATTTTATTATTAATAGTTCAATTTCACCATTTTAGTTTCAACATGACTTTTCATTTAAAAACTAAATAAACGGTTTTTATAAAATTCATACCTTTTCAGGTCAACTTTTATTTTAAGATAATTCTCCCAATAATCAAAATAATGTCCTTTTGTCAAAACCACTTTCAATAGAAGACATCATTTTTTTCTCAAAATCTTCCCTAAAATTACAATTCCACTAAAAATTGGGGGGGTCACAATTACATTCCCATTTTTACTAAAAAACACACATATATTTTTAAATTAGTTAAAAAAACATTTCAAATCAATCAAGAAATTAGTTTTTCAATTGTATGGTAATGCATTATAGAATAATGTAACCTTAATTAAATAACCAAATCAATATTCGCAACATGTATTCCAATGATAAATAAGGTAAAGACATTAATAAATCATGCCTATAATGAATAGAAATTAAATAAATAATTGATCCATTAGTAACATGAAGATCTATCTCTCTCTATGGGTGAGAAAAGTGGAGATTGGAAGAAACCAAAAGTGTTGATAGGTACTTACTAGAAAAAGATCATACGAAATCACTAGTGCTTCCATATACCATGAGAATGGGCTAGAGAAGTAAAATTCTCCAATTGAAATCCACTAAATATAAATTAATCATATTGATGATGAATGAGTGTGTTTAGGCATTAAAGTGAGGGTTCTTTGATTTTTTTAAAACTATGGGATTTAAAAACCTTGTACAGAGTTTATTCTATAGGCTATATGTTTAGATATAATTGTTCACCCTAACTATGTGACCTTACTAGAATTATGGATAGGGTAAACAATTATGATGTACCACTAAACTAACCATTTTCCAACCACGAAATCCATCACTATCCAAGGTTTCATGTTTTTGAGGGGTGGTTGCATGGTTTTTACAAACGTCACACCACTTCCAAGGGCTCAACATTGGAAAAATCATTTTATTGGCCCACCCACATGGTTTTTAATAACTATATACAAACAATTGAAAACCAATAAAGTTCTAAAAACTTTAAAAATTCACCAAAAAAAGTCGAGATAACCCCTATCATGGTATGATCAAATGACGGGTCAAGAAATTATTGAAATGAAGTAATAGGATGTTAAAACCTCGCCACCATATATACTTTTTCCCATAGAAATCCGATAAAAAAATATTCCATATTACTGAGATGAGGCTAATAATCTCTCAAAAGTGCCTCACACTCTCAAGTCGCATGATAATAAGATCTATTATTTTAACACCCTCAGTTTTTATGATTTTTTTTAAATTAAACTAAATTTTTTTTGATGGATTTCATTGCACGCTACACAAATTAATGATTTATTTATACACAATAATTTTCTACTTGAAACATAGAATTTGTCTTCTAGTACACTCAAGACTAGTTTTGGATTGTGTAAAATACAACAACGAGTTACTTATATATCTTATCTTACATTCTAGATTTTGTATTACCGAACAACAAAATGATATTTATTATGATAGTTATCCACAATATGATGGAATGGAGGGAATGAATTAGATTAAATAAATTTTAAAAATATGGTTTACAATTGTTTATAAAATGAAATTTTGGTAACCAATTAATTATAAATGAAGATAAAAACCAATTAAAAATAGAGAATGGGGTTTTATCAAATATTATTTTTATCAAAAAAAGAAATTTTTTCATAGTAAATTAAATTAATTAATTTTAGTGAATGATATTCAGGAAATTTATATGTTATAAATTTAGTGAAATGTTTTTGAATTTGTACCGTCCTGACCCAGAATCCACTAAACTGGCACTCTGAGCCGGTTTGTTACATGGCCTCAACCATGCATCCCCATACAATGGAGGTTGCCAACTAGCAGTGGAGATCTAAGGTGGTTCCATGAGGATACAATACCCTCATATCAGAGTAATAAAGCATCAAAAATAGATATGCATCATGTAAATAGTAAAAAAATTGAGCGTGGAAGTAGTAAATAAAATGAAATAGAACATTCGGTAATAATAAATAAAAATTCAATAAAATACAAAATAGATATATCATACCTAAAACATTGGTCACCCATTTGGGAAACCATATAGATACATGACACCCAAATAAACTAAAATAAATTTATATAGATCTACTTCTAACTCAGATCGAGACCACATACCTGGTCTCCAAACACTATCAAACTGCACCATCCTATTTAGAAGAACCCACAAGAGAATCTTCACCCGAATATGAAACTTTGGACCTTAACCCTATCCACCATGAAATTGTGATCAACCTATAAAGTAGACATAAGGTATACTTGCACACTAAGGTGAACGTACAGGGATGATAAATAATCTTAGTAGGAGAACCCAAAAATTATGCCATAAAATATGCTTCTATAAGTGCATGAAAGAGTAATATTCTCATCCTAGTTGAGAGATAACTTAAAAGATATGTAAATCCAATAAACATGAAGATACAGTAGAACTTCTGGTCTGTAATCATAATTAACTGGGAAAGTGACACTATAAATGTACATACCTATATGTGTATACATATATAGTATCATACCCATGAATATATGTCTATATATGAATATTCATGAGAATGTTGAATGAAATAACAGAATACCAATCAACTGTGAATCCTTGGGTACATAATCCTGATATCCTAGACATCATGTGTAAGGGAATTGAGCTAGAATTTGTGCCACTTAATCCATGTAACTCTAAGTCTATCTATGGGTTTATAATCCCAATTGATATATACCCGCATCAGCTAATGCTATAAATTACACTGAACAAGCTACATCATCGTAGGGGGATACTCTCACTACCCTCGGGCTCACCTTTACTTGCCTAAAATCATTATAACAATGAGTTCAGAGGACATACATCAAGAAATCTTGTAAATGGTCACTGATCTAGATTATTTTCTACTCATTCCATGTAAATCCAGTCCAATGCATGATCCCTATGTCTCAGTCCATTGGTTGTAACAACACTGTATCTTCGGTGAACCATTAGGGTCACACCCTTAAGCCATCTATAAGGAGAGCTAACCCGTGAGATTTCATTCCCACCCTCTTCAGATCTTTATTTTTACTTCATGGCCAACATTAATAATAGGTGTGAAATTCCATTCTCATCGACCCTAATAATGAAAAATGGATCATATGCTTGGTCTCATAGAGATTGTTTCGAGACCCTCATCATATGGAAAATCTAGGAGAGCATAGTCATCCTCAAAATTACATAGTTCAAGGAGAGTATAATCATCTTCTATAAACCATAAGTTGAGGAGAGTATAATCATCCACCAATAACCCTAGAATGGGGAGAGCATAATCATCTAAATTTAACCCACGAGTCATGTCATTTATGAACCATAGGAGAGTGTAATCAAACTCATAACTCGGGAGATAGGAATCATCCATTAGTATCATTATGAGGGATTCCATGCCCATATATCATAATCATAGGCTTATCGGTTTTATCCTAGAAAAAAACTCAATAAAACCCAATAATAAAAATAGTAAAATATACAAGCTCAACAACAAAATCCCAAGTAGTACCTATGGGTATAAAAATTTATATGAAGTAACATGGATCCAAAGTTGGATCCTATTAAAATACCTATAGGTATCCCATGGACAAAGAATGAATCCTCACTTCTTTCTCAACCACCACCAGTGAGGAAGAACCTATGGTGATCATTGTTGCATAAATAATAAACATGTGGACATATAAAGAATTGAGTGAGGGTGGATAAATGCCTAAACCCAACACTAGTACACCATCCCCATGTTATTATATGTTTTTATGGAATATAAGGTGACACACACTACCATCTCTCCCCAAACCTTGTGTACTAGCTCATAGAAAATAAATCAATGGGCACCCACTAGGTCACCAAAGTCAAACACTAGAAGGAATCCTACTCATGATCCTTGGGTCTACGCATCATAAAAGGAATCCTACTGGGGACCCTTAGTAGCAATGGAGGGAGGAACCCTTAATATAATCCTTATGCTCTACACATAAGTGAATGAATCCACTAAGGACCCTCAACTATAAGGAAAAAGAGGAATCCTACATGGGATCCTCAGAGTGGTACATAGTAAGTATAATCCTACATGGGGCCCTCACAACATGGATGAAGTAAAAAAAGGAATCCTACATGGGATCCTCTAGATGACATACAAGTGCAGACCACCTATAAGTGATTAACTAGGTCACTATGTAGGAAAATGAATCCCTTATGAGATCTTTGATAATAGAAAGAAGATAGAGGCATCATTCTCGGTATCTAATAGGTCCAAAAATAAATAGAGGAATCCTACATGGGATCCTCGAGAATAACTAACTCATTAAATCCTTGGCCAGAAGGACACATCTCACAAGGGAGACTTTCTCAAAGGGAAAATATTTGATGGAAATAGTCATGATAGATAGCTCATGAATCATCTTAGATCAAGGGACTCACTCTTAGGAGACTTCTGAATTGAATTATCAAGGAAATAACCTCTCCATTTAGTGAATGCACCAAACACCTCCCATGAGTTATTAAAACATCACATGGGTCTTACCATAATGAAGTATGGGAAATGATACTCATAATGGACTACTCTTTGGGTCAATTCTGACTTATTGGAGAAATTTTAAGAAAATATCGAAAAAGGGTAAATGGAGAACACTACACAGTGTGTTTACTCACTAAAAGATGTGTTCCCCAAATACCCACTTAGGCATGTACATCTACCTATACATAATGTTATAAATCCTAATATATGGTGTGTTGAATAGGTATACAACATGTACCTACACAGGGAACCTTCCCATATACCTCACATGGCCTTTCCATGCACATCACCTAGATATGTAAATCTACATGGCGTACGACCCACATTGGTCATTGTCATGTACTTTACACAGAAAGTGCCCATTACATGGATAACCTGGCCAGATAATCAAATACATGGCTGAGTCCCAGTACATGGCATACAATTCCCATTCATATATTTTACTTTGAAAAAATCATCTTCCCTAAACAGGATGAAAAGGTGGGTTGTGTTCTCTAAAAACACACCGTGTAGATGGGTCTTCCAGAATGGAAAACCTACATATTCTTTGAATCAACCGATTTCTCACTAAAAGAAGTAGATCGACCCTCAAGGTGTCATGGTAAATAATATATGGTTCTTAAAACATTATAATGAAAAATCTATTTGGATATAGGGAAAACATTAAAATGGACTATAGTTCAGCGGAATCTACTAAAGCTTCACCTGTTTTAATGGTCCTTGGTTGTCATACAATGATCTGGAATGTTCCAAGATCTGGGGGAAGGGAACCCTTATTCATCTTCCTCTCCTTATATCTATCTATATTCCTCTCTCATTTTCTCTCTAGGTGGAATGAATGACGATCCCCAGTTGTGTGTGTGAGAAGCTCAGAGGAAAAATAAAAAATAAAAAGAGGAAAATAAAAGAAAGAAAAAGAAAATGGGGCCTGGGATGACTCCATTGCCCAACCAATGTTTATGACCTACATAGGAAGAACTCCCCATTCCAGAATCAATAAAGGTGATAGAATCTCAATCCAACACTTTCTAAAAAATATATCTCCAAACAAACATGTGCTAATAAATTAATATTTATTAAATTCTAATGGATCGTATTTCCACCTAACTCATGTCCTAAGTAAAATACCTTATTCTTGGGACAATAGAGTGATCATAATATTAATCTGAGATTAAATACAATGGAAAAATCCCATTTTACCCCTTATAAGAATATAAAGGAAAAATTTCAAATTTGTGCTCAAAATTTCTAATTAGAAAAATAAAATACCTTACAATCTACCCACCATAAACATTATCATACCAAATAATCCTTGGTTGTAAGACAAGAATTCATGATCTCAACATAATTATCTACACAATAAGCTATCTTTAATTCCCAATGAAAATCCTTATAGCGTCAACAACTGACTCCTACATAGAAGATGTTTAACTATGACCGATCTGGTACTTCCTACAATAGGAATACCCTAATCGGTGTCTCAAACCCATGATTTGAGCTCAACATACCATGTTATACATTGAAGTTCAACAAAAAAGAGGCTTACCACCATCAAATTTCTAATGGTTCACTCTCCATCATACATCATACCTTATACCACTCCTCGACTACAACCTCAATAGGTTCCATTTCCAAACAAGGAAATACATTTGAAAAGAAAATAAACTCGGTGCAGGTCCAACACTCTCGCAGAAATATTAGGATTATTTCATGATAGATCATGATATTATCTAACATGAAGTATACTAAGATTATATAAAATCTTGTGTACAAATATCTCAATCCACGCTTATGAAAAATAGTATGACCTACCTTTACCCAACTCCTGACATCGTGTCTCTCGACAATGAATGTCAAGGTCTAACAAAGGGTCAATAGCCTCATGAAACCTGATTCCATTCTGGTTTCTCCTCTACCATAGATGGATATTCATCACATAACCACAACTTCATGAAAACAAATCCATCATCATGTTTTTAATCCATCGATCCTCATTTTTCACCCAGTCTTTCACCAATTAAGGATTTAAACGATACCATGTGCAACCAGTGTGTACCTTTTACAACCAACTCCTAATCTAATGAGTCTTCCATAAAAAAATTAAGATAACCACACTACACCACACATAAATATAATTAATCTATAATCTCCCTTGAAACTCCTATTTAGTACTAGGAACCCCACTGGTGCCATGATTATTTCCACAATTTCTCATCACATGACATCGTTCCATTCACAAGAGTTTACCTGCACTCTAAATACATTTTCAATAATTGCAACACAATTTATCTAGGCCATGAACCTGAACAATCCTTCCCGTTGAAACCAGTATTGAAAAAGACACGCACTAAAAGTGTTTTCTAAAAAGATAAAGGCACCAACATTCCTATATCACAAAAATCAAACACATATCATTCCTCGATCTAAGAACGAGGGTAAAAATAAGATCACTTCCAAAAAAGGAATCTTGAAACATAGGATAACATATCATGTTGGTTTTCCTTGAAGAAAATGATCATAAAAATAAAAGGGTCTAAGTAAAAACTAAGGGACAATAATTCTTCCACCTAACCCTACTAACCAGGTCTCACAAATGTGTCACAAGGTCCAACCACCTATCCTAGAAGATCAAACATCTTCAAAGAAGGTAAATATCCCCACAACCTACAAGTATAAAAACTAATAACATGGCTTACAAGGTTATTATCCTCACTGGGAATCATCATAAGGAACTAATCCATAGATTTCATGATTCCAACAAATAAGAATGACTGAACTGACACTCATCAAGAATTTGTTTATAGTAACACCCACTGGAGGTACAGATCATATGAAAGGTACTAGTATCCATCAACATCGTACTTAGTGATCTAATTTGATTGCCATGATCTGAGAAAAAACACCCAAAATGGGTACAACATAAGAGAATCATGTTCCATATTGACCAAATAGGGTCACTTCACCACCCATGCATGAGGAATGAGTCATAAGCCTCACCACCAATTGTCTTAATGCAGATCCACATAACCTACCATCACAGAGAAATATATATTATTTTAGGCTCAATTGATTATAATTTTACCAAAAAACATTACATGAAAACATTATTTTGGTTTTTATTGACTATATAAGAAATTGTACACTATCATCAGTAAAAATATCACAGTAGAAGACCTATATGATATGAATCCTACGTGATAAATATTATGCATGAGACACATCTTTCCTTTTCTAGTCAAGAGTTAAAATTAAACTATGGTCTCTCGTCAACAATCAAGATCCATAAATCTATAATAAATCATAACATCCAAAAAAAATGTACCACTATCATGGAAAAAATCATATAAAACTATCATATCACATATCAGAAAAACAGTCCCATAACCCTGTAAACTATGACTTCTTACTAAAACAAGTTTTCTTGATGTACCAATCCAATATCCATCATGGTTTCCTAAATATTCTTAATATTTTTGTTTACCATATCACAAATAGTATGTACAAGGAAAAGAACACCTCTGATACCACCTTTTAATATATTGACCTATATTTCACTAAATCGGTGCTCCAATCAAGTTCGTTATAAGGCCTCAAGAGCACCTCTTCATATCCTAGAGTCTAACCACTAGTAGTGAGGGTCTAAGGTGGTTTAATGGGAAGAATATATTTTTAAATTAGAGTGAAAAAATAGTGTAAATAGCTAAGTAATATTCAAAATACTAAATAAATAAAGTGTGGAAGAAGTAAATAAACAAAAATAGACATGTTATAATGATAAATAAAAATTCTATAAAATCTTGAATAGCTGCCATTCAAACAACACTATTCACCCACTGGTCCATCCATACAGATACAAAAGTACAAAAGAAACTAAATTAAATTTATAGGGCTACACTAAAATCTTTGAGCCAAAACACATACCTAATATCTAGACTTAGTAAAACTACATGATCTAG
This sequence comes from Viscum album, assembly GCA_963277665.1. Classification (NCBI taxonomy): domain Eukaryota; kingdom Viridiplantae; phylum Streptophyta; class Magnoliopsida; order Santalales; family Viscaceae; genus Viscum; species Viscum album. The sequence goes on from OY728160.1 coordinate 491,904,795, forward strand.
ATCAGAAGAACCCACACATCCATATCCGCTCAAACATGCAACTTTACTCCCCATCCTTATCCACCATGCAACTATGATGATCCTGAAAAGTAAAGATAACGTTTATATGCACATTGAGGTTCATGTGAAAGGGTGAAAATATTCACAGTAGGATACCCCAATGATGAATCTATAAAATATTCTTCCATAAGTGAACAAAAATTCAATATTCCCAACCTCATTGAGACACAACTAAAATTATAGGTAAATCTAATAAATTTGAATCCAAAATCAAACCATGGGTCCATAATCACTGACAACTAGGAATGTTCCACCATTGATGTCCATATCTATATGTGTATATATTTATATCCCCATGCCTATGAATATATATAGATATTGGAATATTCATGATTAAGGTGAATGAAATAACATAAAACCAATCAAAAATTGATCCTTCAGTCCATAATATCGAATTCCTGTACATTATAAACAAGGGTATTGAGTTAGATGTAATTACACTCACACCAGATTACATTAATTTGACCTCTGGTTCTGTAATCCCAATCCACATATACCTACTTCGACTAACACCAGAAATGTATCTGAGCAAGATACGTCACCAATGGGGGATAATTCCCCTAACACTAGGTTCACCCATACTAGCCCCCAATCATTGTAAAAATTGATTCTAAGGAAGAACCTATCGACATCCTGTAAATGGCCACTGAGCTGGATTCCATGAAAGTCATTCCATATAAATATAGTCTAATGTATGATCCCTTAGTCACAATCCATAGTTTTTCATGACATTTCATCTCGAATGAAAGCTAAGGGTGTAACCCATACGTAATCCATAAGTAGAGAGAGGTTATGAGACATCATTCCCTCCCTTCTAGATCCAAATGTGGAAATCATACCCAAAATCAAAGGTGTGATATTCCATGCTCACCTACTCTGATATAGAAAAAGGGCACATAAGCCTAGTCATAGAGAGCCTTTCTCGAGACCACCATTATATGAAAAATCAAGGAGAGTGTAGTCATTTTACAACATCCATAAGTCGATGAGAGAATAATCATCTTCTATAGAACACATGTCTAGGAGAATGTAATCATTCACTGAAAACCTCATTTTAGTGAGACCATAATCATCCACATTTAATAGATGATCTTAGGAGATAATCATCATCTTCATCATGTATCAACTAGTTTAGAGTGGAATCATCATCATAACTTAGCAGAGAAGAATCGCCTATAACTATAATTACTTGTAATTCCATGTCTGAATATCATAATCATAAGCTCATTAGTCAGATCCCATGAATCACCTTTATAAATAACAATAATAAAAATAGTCAAATATATAGGCTCAACAGCATGATCCTAGGTAGTAACTCTTGGTATAGAAATTAATATGAATTAAATGTCTTAGATTCAAGATCACCGGAAAATAAATTTGGAAAAAAATAGAAAGAAACATGCCTCATGTCTAGGTCAATAGGTGGAAACTAGGATATACCTCTAGTGATTTTCACTGCATCAACAAAAAACATGTGAATGTATAAAAAAGAGTTTTGGTGACCAAACAGCTACACCGAACTCTACTTCCCTAGCTCTATTGGATAACATGTTCGAAAAGGGTTATAAGGTGACATCCAATACCATATCTACCTGAACCAAATATACTAACTCATAGTTTTTTATGAAATAAGAACCCATTATATCCCTCAAGTCAAACACTAGGAGGCCTCATACTTAGGATCCTTGGGTCTAGGAATAAGCAAATGAATCCTACTAGGGATCCTTAATAGCAATGGAGGGAAGAATCCTACATGGTATCTTCAAGACCCACACAAATATAATGGAATCATACGCAGGATCCAAAAATGTATGGAAATAGAGGAATCCTATATGGGATCCATGGAGCGATAAGTTGGATGGGACTTCCTACACGAGACACCCACAACATCAATGAAGGTAAACAGGCTTCCTATAAGGGATCCTAGGGATGAAATATAGGTATAAGGATCCAATGAGTAATTCATTTGGTCATTATATTAGAAATAGAATCCCATAGGGTCTTGTTGATAAGATAATGATGATGAAGGCATCCTACTCAGGATCCCCTAGGCCTAAAATCCAAAAAAGGAATCCTACATGGGATCCTTGGGGATGAAAAAATAATGGCCTCCTAGGCCAAAAGAGAACATATCACAAGTGATACATCATAAAATGGGAAATATACAAAGTAAAATCAATGATTGATAGCTCATATCTCATCTTATTTCAAGGGTCTCACTCTTAGAAGACAACTAGATTCAATTATCGGAGGAAGAACCTCTCTAATAATGGAATGCTTGAATTTTCTCCTAGGGATCATCAAAACATCACAAGGGCCTTACCATCATTAAATATTACAAAGGACAAACATAATGGAATGATATTTGGTATAATTATGGCTCATAGGTGAAAAGGAAAGAAAATCCCTAAAAAAGGAAGAAGGGGAAAAACACAGTGTGTTTACTCTGTATATAGTGGGTACCCTCAAATAACCACCTAGGAATGTACTTATATATATACTTGAAGTGTAAATCTCATGTAAATGGAATTTTGAACATGTACATGGAATGTAACATACATGGGGTAATTTCTTGTGTACCTCACATGTCATGGACATGTATATCAGATAGCTATCAAAATCTACATGGTATGTGACCCACAAATAGTATGGCCATGTACTTTTCCTGGAATGTTCCCCTTACACAAGATGCTTGGAAGAATACTAAACTTCCCACTTGAGTCTCATAACATGACGTGTAATTCCCATACATGATGTGTTCTTCCAAAAAGTCATATTCCATAAGAAAAGATGAGCACACTACGTGTGTTCATTAAACTGTACGCCTCATAGATGTGTTTTACTGAATCAAAATCATCCCAAACTCATCAAAACTCCCTTTTCACCCAAATAAAAGTAGATCAAACCTCAAGGTATCCTAAGAATGAATATACAGGTATTAAACCTAGAAAAAGAATAATCTAATGGAAACTATGGAGAAAAATATAAATAGACTACATTTGTGTGGAATCTACTGAAACATCACCGTTTCCATGGTCTACGGTTTCAACATGATGATTTGGTGCATCCTAAGCTCCAAGGAGGTAACCTTATTCCTCTCCATCTCCTCTATATCTCTCACACCCTCTCTCATTTTATCTATCATCCATGCGGATGAGGGCCCCCAACCGTTTGTGTGAGAATCCAAGACGAAAATAAGATAATAATTAGATAAAAAGAAAAGAATATGTAAAGAAAAAGAGAAAAAAAGAGGTATTGGTCAGGTTGGGTTTGGTTCCCAACCTAAGCTTATGCCCACTTATGAAAAACACCCATTTTTACACTCAATGACAGAGGAAAAATCTCAATCCAATGCTCTGTTCAAAAGATATCTCTAAACAAATCGGCATGGATATATTAAATTCAATTTATTAAATAATAATTATTCTGCTAAAATTTTAATGGATCAGAATTCAACCAACCTCCTATCCTAGGGTAAACACCCACTTCAATGACCAATGGAGTGGTCATAAGAAACTTATTTGGTCATATGCTATGGGAAAAAGATCATATTAACCCATATAAGAATCATAAGGGAACAATTAAAATTTATGCACAAACATTTCCATATAGAAAAACATGAGACATTAAAAAACTCATCCAATAATTTTTGAAGGCATAAAATATGAACAAATCCATTTTATTTAGTATTAAAATTTGTATTTTTCTAAAAAATAGGTTTATATCCTTTTTATAGAAGACTAGTTTTACAAATAAATTTGATCACTTTTAAAAATTTTATTTTCCAACATAATCATCTTTTTTAAAATTGAATTGTCAAAATTATATTAGGGTAAATTTATGGGGATTTCTAAAATATATCATCATTTGATGTAAAGATAAAATATTGAATTTTAATTGAAAATTATCTTTTAATATAAATTACTTATAATGAAAAATATAATTTTAAATTGGTTTTAATGAAAAAAATATTTAAAATATAAATCCATTTATCCAATTTAGGTCATTGGAATCATTTTTATATTTAACTTAGAGAAAAAAAACTTTTTAAACTTTTGAACATTTCACTTTAAGACACTACTTTACACCCCACCCACATGATTAATTTTTAATTTTTTAGAATATATTTTTGTCATGAATTTGTAAAAAAAATTACTTATTTTAAATCATATTCTATAAATTTATTAAATAGATCCCATTTATTTTTTAACAATATAAATAGTAAACTTAGTAATCTTTATTACCACAGTTAAGGGTAAGTTTGGTAATTAAGGGAAAAAATAATATTATAAATTTTATAAAATGACCCTAACACATTCTCTAATTTCATTGGATGAGTATTTTTTATCCATGAAAATTAACGAATCGTTTTTGTGACCATTTATGGCCATTTGTATGAGATTAAAACCATTATCATATTTTAATCAATAAAAAGTTAAATATGTCACACTCTAGTTTTTAACAAGTGAAAAAAATTTAATATGGGGTTATCAAGGGGATATCTTCAACTATAAATAGTAATTTCAATAATAATACATTTATATTCATCATGGAATTATTTTTTATTTTTTACTGAAAAATAGCCATAAAAATAATCACAAAATGATGATGTAGTAATTAGTCTATTAATGAAAAAACTAATCAAATGATAATAAAAATATTAAAATAAATGTAATTTAAATTAATTAAGGTTATAAAAAATTGTATAGGTGAATATGACATGTTCTGGTTGTATTATATGGCTTTTTAGATTATATATATTTGTCTTGATTCCCTTAAATTCAATGTAATGAACAGTTTCAAAATTGACACTAATGATATTTTAGGGAAATAAAATTTTGATAAATTTTTTAAAAATAATAAAATATAAAATATGAACATGGGGATGAGATATGGTGTAAAATATCATAAATTTTCTATTTATTTTATAGTTAAAATTTTATATGTAAAGATTTTATCCTCTTAATAATGAGAAATTTGTTACCCTAATAAAAATTAAAACGGGTTAACTAAGGGTTAGTCAAAATGATAAGGTTTAAAATAACACCAAAACATATATAAGTATATTTTTTGATGATATAAAAACCTTATATTATCTTATATTCTAATAGATATTTTTTGGCATTTTTATTAGTATATAATTTATTATAAATTAATCTTTTGTTAACTTCAAAAAGTTCCCATCCCATGTCTTATTAAAGGGAACATCCTCTTAGATTTTATTCACATTTAAAGACATATTATTTTCATCCAAAAAATATCCAAATATCATCCAAAATTCCCTAATTTCATGCAATAATCTTTTCTTTGTGAATATTTCTAACTAAGGAATTCCTTTAGTGAACCAAAAGGAGATGCTCGGAGAAGAGTTAACATTTATCAATAGATGTTTTTGTTTTAATTCATCTTGAAAACCCAAAAAATACTTTAATTTAATTTTTATATAGTATCATAAGTATCTTAAATATAATTATGTGTTGTTATGTTTTTTTTACAACAAAAAACATGACATACTTCTATCAAATGGGATATGAAATCATTGATTGTGTGTATAGAAGACTATCATTGCGTGAATCGATGTATTTTGTTCTCCCCTTACCACATGTAGGGGTTCAAAATAATGATTATTTATAGTTTAAATAGTATATATATATTATTTCTATGATATATTAGAAAATATTTAATTGTTATATCACACATACCATTATGCTTTCAATTTTTTGGGATATGATAATGTCGCTCGAGTGTATGGAAAACTACTACCTTGAAAAGCGATGTGATCCATCTTTGCTTTACATGGAATGTGTTAAGGATGGTTTTAATATGTGATGTATATGAAATATAAATTATTATATAATGAAAATATATCATATATTTTTATTCTATTGTTATGACGAGAAAATGAAAATAGTGTTCATGTGTGCGTACAACCTACCATCTCCATGAACAATGTATTTTATTTTCAAGCTCTAATGTTTATAGATCATCAGAAAAAATATATATAAAGAATATATATATATATATCTGTGGGATATTTATATCATGTTTAACAATATTTTTATGATGAAACATAATCTATATAAGTGAACCAAGAATAACAAGTCAAGATAATTATGGAAAATAATGCACTAACTTTTACATGGGTTTGTAAATAAGCAAGTAACATATAGTCATAAAAAATAAATATATTGTATTATATATATTAATATTGTTATTTTATAGATTTATAATAAACTTTTATTTATTATTCAGGATTTTTATACATGTATTAAGTAATTAGGTACTTAATGTAAGGGGATTTCAAGTCTCACAATTATTTTTGTGAGAATTATTCCATATTCAGAACTTGTTTCTTCTGGAAAGATTATATACTTACTATGAATGTAATATATGATCACGATAATTAATTTTATGGGAATTTATATATCTATTTGATTATCTATCTTTCTTGGGGTTATGGTGCAAACGTTACCAAATCAGTAAGGTGTTTTTGTCTCAATTTTTCTACTTTGAGGCATATGTTATGTTATGAAAATATATTTCTTTCCAATGTATATATACTACCCTTTGAATATTCTTATCATGAATTTTCTTCTTTCATGTTATTATTGTTTGAATTTAATGTAATTCTCTCTTCACTTGTAAATTTTATTATTCAGAAACCATGTTTTCAGAAAATGTCTTCAAATTTGTTTTTGAACTATATTTTGTGGAATTTCAAGGGAAAAGATATTAAAAGAAGATTAAAATTGTTTTCAAAGATTACATTATAATATTTCATGTTTATTTTCATTAAAAAATGTTTGATAAATGTTTTATTATTTAAAAATACTTTTTCAAAGAGGAAATGATACTTTTCTCAAGAATTACTTCAAATGATCATTCAAAACCATTTTCCATTTAAGAAAAAATTATTTGATGTTACTTATGATTTAATCGGGTTATGATTGAAGGATACAATCCTTATTATTTCTATGTTTAGTTTATAGAAATGTTGAATTATTATTGTTCTTGTGGAACAAATATGTATGGTTTACATAATTTGTAAGGAGGTACCTATATCTCTCTCTAATGAATTGGGTGATGATTTATATATCAAGTCATAGACATGGAGGAAATAGGGATTGAACTCGGTTCAATAATGGGATTTTACCACTAAGATAGTATGGGAGTGAACCATGACAAGTATGATGGTCTTGGAAGTAAACTGTGACTACTAATATGGTCATGAGAGTGGACCTTGAATTATTAGTTTGTCTTAGGAGTGATCCTTGACTACTAAGATGGTTTTGTGAGTGAACCCATTCCACTAAGATGGTCTTGGTAGTAATATTCAACTACTATAGAAACCATTTTATTTGTTTATGAGTCTTCCATAATTACATGTTTTATTTCTATGTTATACTTTCATTGTTTATTATTTTTAATCCCTTATGATTCTTGTCATATTAAATGGCATTATTTATGTCATTAATCTTGTATATGATCTTTTATATGAATGGTATGATCATCAAATTCAATTTTTTTATGTTCTCATACCCTTATATTCATGTTATTCTTACTTATCTCTATTGTTTACCCTTATTAAGAATATAAAATCTCCCCTTCTTATGTTTCCTTTCCCAAGATATGAATAAATATATTAAGTTTGATATGTCCAAAACAATTCTTGCTTTAAAGAAATATGCAGGTGAACATGTAGATGTATTAGGATACATAACATATTTATTTATTTATTATTAAAAATGAATGGATATAAGGAAAACCATGGACTCTGAAGGATCCTAAGGAGTCCTAAAATAGTGAATCCTAAGGTAATCCACTCTAATAATATTAAACCCCACAGGCTTCAAAAAGATCATATTTGGGAAGCAGATAATGTCATAATTGTGGTTGTCTAAGGATGCAAGATGGTCCCCTACTTTATTTCCCTCATTTAAAATGTTAACCACTTTTATATTTTTATTTACCATACCTCTAATTTTTCTGATCATGTAGGATATCGATCATTGAATAGAACCAGTGCCATATAAAGAGTTGTGCATTATAATGTACTTGGTTTCCACTTCAGTCATATATATGTTCTCCTGGTTGTATAGAATTAATCTATTATGTATAGCCTTAGCTTCCACTTGGATAGTGGAACAATGACCGAGGTGGGATATAAAGGACAAGATAACATAGTCCATGTAATTAGGAACAACCCCTCATCCTCTCATGCCTCTATAAATGCAAGAACCATCAGTGTTATGTTTCAGTCCCATGGAGGGAAGTTTCCATCAAACCTATTTTGACCTTAATCCATTCCTATGGGGATGATACACTTGAGTACAAAGATGAAGCAGCTAAATTGTTGGATAATCATGTTAGTTTCTGATAGGTCTAGCCATGTTGACTAGTAGCTTTCACGTTCTTTTAGTGATAGACCACCCTACTATTAGGAACTAGTTTTTTGGTTTTAACAAGTTTCCAAAGGCACTAAACTTATATATTATTTTGGATTGTTTTTGTGTAAAATTTAAAATATTATATAATATATGAAATATTATATAAAAAATTGATTTAATTTTTATGTGTGTTAATCATGTTATGTTATAGTTGACATTAGATCAAAGTCTTAGACAAACATTGGAAACGAAGATAAGAAAACATTATTAAGATCTCTAGAGATAAATCTAAGTATAGGTTACAGTCCTGGAATGTTTTTAGAAATCATTAATATACTTGGATTAAACCTATTATTATATATATTTATGTTAATTTACCTTGATTAACAGTTTCACCATTATGATTATTTTTGGACACACTATTTTTTTCAATGTCTAGAACCCGATGGAACGGTGTCAATAAAGAATGAAATGGGCCATGAAAAGTATATCCTTTTGAGAAACAAGATGATATGGGAGCTAGAATTCATAATCTTAGCACTATAATCACACAAGATATGAATCATGATAGGCTTCAAAATGATAAAATGAGGGGAAAATTTTTTCTCTCCATTATGAGGCAATGTAGACCTTCTTTCAGTGGGTCTTCTAATCCACTTGTTTATTTAAATTGGATCTGTACCACAAAAAAACATTTTCCATCATTGAGTGTTGGGATAATGGAAAATTATTATGGGTTTTTATTATTTAGATGGTAAAGAGAACCTGTGGGGGTTTATTATAAAAAATATAAAGGAGAAAGATTAAATTTAATCCATGGAATGAGACGAGTTCAAGAATGTGTTCTTTAATAATTACTTTCCATGTGTAATATATATAAAGATGTAGAAATAGTTCCTTGAATTACAGAAAATGGATGATGAGTCTGTCGGTACCTTTGAGGATAATTTTATATGAATTTCAAGGTAAACTTATGGTATTATCATCTAACATGAATTTAAGGTTGATATATTCTTTAGTGTCTTAAAACAATGTATTCAAAGGGAATTATCCATAAGAGACATCAGTAGTTATGAAGAGATTGTGTGTTGTGATTTCATGGTTAAAATAGAGGTTATAGTTACATATCAATTTTTTGGTTTTAATAAAAAAAAATAATGATGGTTATTATATAAAAATATAAAAATTATAGAGAAAATACTATCATATTTATTGTATGATCAATGTTTGTAAATAAACATAGGGGAATGTTTTATAAGGGGTCTAATAAATTTTTTTAGTTTCAAAAGGAATGTCATCGGGAACTTGAATTCTGGAGTAAGGGGAAAAATTTATCTAATAATGTGAAATGAGATAAGGAAGCATAAAATACAACACCCCCCACTTCAATGCTTCTAGTGTATGGATAATGGATATTATGCTAATCAGTACCCAAATATAATGGTTAACGATGATGATCAATGTTAGAAACATCTTAAATCTAAATAAAAATGGAAATCTCATGTGATCACTATTCAAGATGTTCAGTACAACAATTATGTAGTTGAATAATTGAGATTTTTATATAGGAATTCAAGAATAGTGTGATAGAAGTACTTTATGGTATTAGGGAACAATGAATCATTTAAGGATTGGTACACAATAGTTTTTCCAAAAGGATTTAAAATCATATGTTGAATGATACTAATAACCATGAATTGTGATTAAGGTGGTAAGGAGATATGTTTAGAGAACACAATACTACGGAAAATATAACCCTGAATATTTTCTTGATTATGGGATAATAATATTAAAAATTGATATATGATTGTAAAAAAATAAATGGGATAATATTGATGAAATTGGAACTTCTCACATGGGGTTTTAAGATATTATGGAATTATTTTATTTAATTGTTGTATTTATGATATAAGGAAGGAGTAAATTTTTTAAATAATGAATGTTTTCACTAAGTTTATATGGTAATTTATGTTATTACCATGTTTGAAGAGAGTAAATGATTATTGTCTTCACACATTTGATGTGTCACAATTAAGAGCTGCATCTTGTTGTTTGTATGATTAATGGAATGTTGTTTTTTGAAATTTAGTATCTCTCATTAGAAATTTTTTGGATTTTCAAAATTTATAAGGTCTATAAGGGTAAACATTTATGGAATTTATTTTGTTGGACATTAGATGAGTATTTATATATTTATGTGTTAATCTAGCATATAATGCTTTATGCATATTTGATAACATATTCTAATCATTCTACAATAATTTCTTATTAAATTATAGATCTTATGATCCAAAAGTTCTTCTGGTAGTATAATTTCAACATCATGTCTTCAAGTAAGTTATGAAGTTTAAATTGATTAAGGCATAGATTATGGATGATATTGTGGTTAAAATATGAAATTAAATCAAGTAATTGAATCTTCTTGTAAAAATTATAAAACTTTAGTAAAATTATCTTGAAAAAAAATTGTTATGATCATACCTTCATTTTAAATTAATCAAATTGTCCCTTATATCATCACATATTTACCATTATTTGATGGGTAAATTTCTTATTACCATGTTCTCTACCACTCTCCATTATAACATGATACATTGAAATCTCTTTTATGTCTATGTATTCATGTTTCTATAATGTTATCCTAATCGAAATAGAAGATAAGTGGGGGTATTTATCTTCTTATTTCCATATTTTTAAAATAATTCTTTATATAACCTTTTTAAAATTTGGGATTCCCATTAAGGTATTATCAAACATCCATTTTTGATTTTCTAATTGAAATTTCAAATTGCAAGATGTGATTTACTATTAAAATTCTTGATTGTATAAGAATAGTATCTTATTGATTGGAACTTCAATAAAATTTATCTAAAATTCTTGATTTGTTCCATGAATATCTTATAAGTAAGTTCATAGCTAATCCTTCATATGTACTAAACTCAATAGTCGTACTACTAGAGAATAATTTTCTTAAAAAAAACCTTTAGAAATTTTGGATTTTAGATACAAAGTTATACAAAATAAGAACACTGATATGATTAATGTTTTGTGGAGAAATCATCGGTTTTATTAAGTCACATAGAAACTTAAGGATTTTCTGAGGTATAGGTATCCTTATTTTTTTTATTAGAGTGAATAATTTCAAAAGATAAATTAATTTTAATCTGGGTAGAATGTAACACCTGTAGTTTTTACGAATTTTTTCTCTAAATAAAATAAAATTATTTGATTGATTGCACTGCATGCTACACAAAGTCTAGATAGATTTATAAAAAATATTGTGCTAAATTAAACACCAATTTTCTTATTTGGTATATGGAAGACTTATTTTCTCTTCTGTAATAGATAACAATGATTTCTTATGATAGCTTATGTTAAATGAAATACTTAGTTTTTTTAAACAATAATATATTATTTATTATGATAGATATCATTGAGTTTTTGGAATGATAGGAATGAATATGAATAAATAAATTATGAAAATATTTTTTACAAGTGATTATAAAATTATTTCTTTGGGGACTAATTATTTATAAATAAAGGTAAAAACCAATTGTAAATAAAGGATGCATTTTGAAGAAGAACTATTTGTATTCACAAAAGGCATTTTATAATAGTAAATTAAATTTATGAGATTTATGGAATTATATTAACAAGATTTATTTTTTATATATTCAATTAATTTTTTTTAAATTCATCCAATATGTTTTATAGGCATAAAATAAAAACAAATTCATTTTTTTAAACGTAAAAAATATTTTTTTCTAAAGAGCATCATTATCACCTTTTAATGGATTACATGTTTAAAAACAAAATTTTGATACATTAATAAATAATAATTAAAAAATAAAACTTATTTCTTAAAGATTAATTTAAAAATTATCATAGGGTAAATATTTGGGTCTTTTTTCTGAAAAGTTTTATCTTTTGATAAATAGTAAAAAAATATAATTTTAATTGAAAATTATCTTTCCGTCTAAATAATTTATAATTATAAATTAAATTTTAAATTGGAATGAAAGTAAAAATATTTTTATTATATACCCATTAATAAAATTTAGGTAATTTTAATAATTTTTATATTTCATTTAGATATAAACACTTAGATACCATTTGAAAATTTTCAGTGTATAAACCCGCTTTCACACCCTGTCTATGAGATTATTTTTTAATTAAATTTGTCCACTTCTACGTTTTGAATTATTAAAAATGGATAACTTATTTTTAATCATAATATGAAATTTAAGTAAATATATCCCTTTTATTTTTGGATAATATATATATTAAACATAGTAGTTTTTGTTACCATGGTTGAGGGTAAATCAGGTAATTATGGGTAAAAATAATATTATAAAGATTACAAAATTACCCTAAAACGTTCCCCAATATTATGGGATTATTATTTTTCGTCCATAATTATTGATTTATTAGTTATTTTTCTATTTCTGGAAATATGGAAGATATTATAACCATTATTATATTTTATTCAATGAAAATTTAAACTTTTCATATTCTTGTTTTTAACAAGTGAATTGTTATTAATATATTGTTATCTAGGGGATATGTTCAACTATTAATGGTAATTTGAAATATTAAACATTTATATTCATCATGAAATGTTATTTTAAATTTCTAGTGAAGATATAATTATCATAAATAAATATACAATGGGGATGCAGTAATTATTCTATGAATGAAAAACTCAATTAAGTGATATTAGAGACATTAAAAAAAATATAATTTTTATTAGTTATGGTTATAAAATAATTTTATAGGTTAATATGACATTTTATTGGTGTATTAATTGGTTTTTTTAAATATATATTATTTAATCAATTTTAATAAAGTCGATGTAATTAATACTGTCAAAATGGAAACTAATAACATTTTATGAAATTAATATCTTATTAAATTTTTTTATATATTAATATTTTGAGAAATTCCAAATGTACCCCTACCCTATAATATAAAAGGAGACCTCTTCCCATATTTTCATCACAGTTAAGAAATTATTTGGTAGGAAGAAACACAGACCAAATATCCTCCAAAATTATCTCCTTTAATCCTAAAACCATTTCTTTTGGAAGATAGGAAGCCAAGTAAGTACTTTGGTTAAAAAAAGAGATACCTGAAGAATAGGTATTGTCCATAAAAAACCATTTTTATCTTCCTTAAACCCATAAAATTATTTTAATGTAATTTATATATATTAAAAATAGTATATAAAATATAATTAGATGTTTTTTTCTAATTTTATTACCTACAACTTCACACAGTTCTGTTAAGTGGGATACACAATCATCGTTCATGTGTACGGCGAACTACTGCCTCACAAACCAATTTCATACTTTCTTCCATTACAACCTATAATTGTTGAGAAAAATGATACATTTATAGTTTATATATGATATATATTATTTTTATGATGTTATTATGATTTTTAAATTGTTATATCAGACACACCTTAATGTTTTCATTTTTGTGGGAATATGTTAACATCCTTCATATGTACGGTGAATTACAGCCTCATGAAGTGATGTGATTCATTCATGATAGGAATAAAATGTATTGATGATGGTTTTAATAAAAATATGTGATATATATAATATTGAAATGATTCTGAAATGATAATATATCATATAAATGTTTTATCTTTTAATATGATGAGAAAATGAAAGCATCGTTCATGCATACGTATGACCTACAGTATCCCTTAACCGTGTATTTTATTTTCTACCTCTATTTTTTATAAAAAAATACATATATAAGGAATTTATATAAATATATGATATTTTTATCATGGTTGTCATTTGTGAGATGATAAAATCATGATCTATATAACCAGACCAAGAATAAAATATCAAAACATTTATGAAAAATAAACTAGAAACTTTAGCATGGATTTGTTAATAAATGAGTAATATATAGTCAAAATTAAATCATATATCATATTATATATATTAATATATTTATTTTTTATATGTATAATAACATTATATTTATTATAAAATAGTCTTTAATGTGTTCAAAGGATGTAAATAATTAATGTAAGGGGATTTCATGTCTCACTTTTTTTCGATGAGACTTATTCCATATTCACCACTAATTTATTTTGTATGATGTATATACATACAATTAATATATTATTTTATCTCTATAAATAAATTTATGGGTATTTATATATCTATTTTATGATCCTTCTTGTGTGGGGTTTACGGTTCAAAATTTACCAAATCGGGAAGGTAATTTTACATCAATTTTCCTTCATTGAAAAATATGTTATGTTATGAAGCTATATTATTTTACAAGGAATATATACTACCCATTGACATGTTATTTAATGAATTTTATTATTTTCATGATATTATGAGATTCATTTCATGTTATTCTCTCTTCGGTTGGAAATTTTGTTTATTCAAAAATCATGTTTTCTAAAAAAAATTCAAAAATGTTATAAAATGATATTTTATGAATTTTCAAAGAAAATGTTTTAAAATATGTTTAAAATAGTTTTAAAAGATTAATTTATAAGTTCTAAAGTTTATTTCTATTGAAAATGTTTAAAAAATTATTATTTATAAAAATTAAAGTGGAATGGATATTTTACAAAATAATTATTTTAACTGATCTTTAAAAACCATTTTCTATTTATGAAAAAATTATTTTATGTTACTTATTATTCTATAGGGTTATGATTTAATTATACTATCCATATTATTTATTTGGTTAGTTTATGTATATGATAAATGATTTATTTTATTGTGTCTAACATATGTATGTTTTTCATTATTTGACGGGTGGGACAAATATCTCCTTCCAATTCAAATGTTAGTGATTTAGATATCATGAAATTGACATGGATAAAATTGGTAGTTAACCCAGTTTAGTAAATGAATTTTCTAATAGGATGGTATTGAGAGTGATCCTTGACTACTAATATGGTCTTTGGTGTTAACCATGACTACTAATATACTCTTCAGAGTGAACCATGACTACCAAAATGGTTCGAGGACTGAACCCATTCTACTAAGCCAACCTTAGAAGTAACAGTTAAAAATAACATAAATAAATTTTTATTTTTATGTTTCTACCATAATTACATGTTTTATTTATATGTTATTATTTCATGGTTTATTCTTTTTTTTACTTCGTTAAGATTCGTGCCTTATGAACTGCCAACATTTATGACATGCCTCATGTATATGATCTTTGATATGCATGTTATGGTCTTTAAATGTTATGATTATGTACTCAAACCCTTCTGTTCATGTTTTTAACATTTATATCTCTTATTTACCCTTAGTGAGAATATATGATCACCCTTTCAGATGTTTTGTTTCCCCCAAGATAAAAATAAAGGTATTAAGTATGATATGTTGAAAAGGGTTCTATTTATGTAGAAATATGCAGGAGAAGATGAAGATGTATTACGAACTAGTTTTTTATGTTCACATGTTTCCAAAGCCGAAAAAATAATATATTATTCGGGCATGTGTTTGTTTAATATATGAAATATTCGACAAAAAAATATTTAATTTCAATACATGTTAATCCTAGAGTGTTATAATGATTCCATAACACATAGAATAAAGTATCATCTTCATACGATGAACATTTACCTAAAAAATTAGAAAGCATGACTGGATATTCAATTATAGACAAATAAGGTTCTTCTTAAAAATAATCCAATATAAATACTTGAGAAGGGTTATAGAGATACTTCATGTTCTATGACACATGAAACAATTTGTGGATTGAAGTTAACTTTAGTTGTAAGGATAAATAGTAAGTCACCTTACCAACCACCTGAAAAATATAAAATGAAACTACAAACCTAAATGAATGATTTCATGGTTTCCCAAGATGTCAGTGACCCAAATGAGGTAAAAATCTCAAGAAAACTTGTTCACCAATGAAAAAATCCATGTTTTATTAACAATGATCAACATATCATTTATACTATCACATTACAATCACCATTCTCTGATAAATCAACTAAATATTTATTTTTATCTCTTAGAATAAACATGGTCTAAATAAATAATATTCAACAATATCTATCCAATAAAGATAACATCTACAATTCTGACCATAAAAACAATTATGAGGGTCCATTTTACTGGTATACATGTAACTTGTTTTTTGGAAAACTCAACTAGTATCAAATAGATATCCTAAGATCGACCAATGTTGATAATGAATGACTGAAACATTTCATAAATAATATATATAGATCATTCCATCAAGCCATATTTATGTACATTATATTAAATGTTCATTCTAGCATGGTTATCCAACACATCCTAGATTTCTCTCCAAAAAATGAGAGGTGAATCAAGGTCCCTATCAGAAACGATAACACTTGGAACTCAATGTAATCTAACAATATCATTCACATGGAGACTTACTAGATCCTCAACATTGGTTAAATATTTAACGGTCATAATGTGAGATTATTTTTTTAGAAGATATATGAAATCCCATATCACATTCCTCCCACAAGGGTTATATAGAAACCTAACCAAAAAGCCCTTATAGATATCTTCCAACTTCCAAATCAAAATTTTATGGAGTTAAAGAAAAACTGTTGTCTTTGGTTCTTATATTTGACCTGGTTATAGGTATAAATATGATAGAAATTGTTAATGATGTATAATCTAATACATTTCCACCAAAATCATCACCACACATCACACAACAACACCATGGTTCTATGTTGAACTACCCACTAGGAATTATAGAAATATCATGTCACTGCCTTCTACATGGGTAAAGTCACAATGAAATAGTTGAAAAAAGATAGTATTACCTCATGGGAGAATGAACACACCAATGGTATCCTCACCATAAAGATATTACCTAATTCCATGAATGTCATCATCAAGCTGTTGTTCCTAAAGAATCATCTGAAGAATAGCGGAGGTCAATCGAGAACATTATAGAAAATTTTTTGTGCTATCATCTCAAACTCCCAAATGAAACTATGCAATGATATTCATTAAAATCTAATATTCAGATTATTATTTCATGTATTGGGATGGATGTTTCCTTCTCAAGTCATAAACTATGACATTCCCCTTACCTGTGGTGTTGGAAATGTCAAAAATAAAAAATTGAGGCTACTCTACCCATCGTATCTAATAATGATTGAAATTTGTTTGAGATAAGATATTTCTCAAGAATTTTTGGAAATAATAAATGGAAATCCATAGTCTAAAGAGGCAGTTCAACCAAATATTAACACTATCCATCCAACTTCTATTTTGAGATCATGGGTTGTATAATTATTCTCATATTTCGTATACTTTTTGAAACCACATGCTACTACATGAATAGATTCCATAAGAACATAGTTAAAGCCCAAACCTAGTGTGTCACAAAAGACAATATATCCTTGACCATCCTCTATTAGTGTCACCAGTTCTTTAGAAGTAAAAATTCATTTCAAATTTCCAAAGCATCTCTTATATTTCACCTCCTACAATTCCTTCACTCATTTTTGAGTGAGGGTGGTCATCAGATAATTTATCATTGAGAAATCATTAAAAACTATACAGTATTATCTCACTAAGAAAAATAATATATGTATATTCAAAACATTTCACGATTTCTCTCTTTTCATAAAAACCTTCAAATTCTCTGGATCAATAGAAATATCATGTTATGAGAATAAATATCTTATGAAATTCACTTATTAAAACCAAAAATTAAATTTTCAATGTTGTGAGTATAGTCGATGAACTCTCATGATTTGTAGAACATATCTCAAATAACACACATGGTATTCCTCTATTTTTTAGCAATCCAAAATGCCATCCACAAATACTACCCTGAATGATTCCAAGAACTCATTGAAAATCCTATTCATTAATAACATAATAACTGTAAGATAATTTTTTAGATGAAAAGTCAAAACAATATAATAATAATGGACATGCCTACTTTAGAATGCAGTTATCCAAATATCATATTCTTTAACTCTCAACTAGTGACATCTATATCGATGATTAATCTTCAAGAACCACTTCTCCCTTTTAAACAAGTAAAATAGACCATATATCATAGGAAATTGATATTTTTTTCTTTATAATGACTCGATTGAGACTTTATAAATCAACACATAAGTGATGTCTTTCATTGGATTTCATAGAAAAAAGTACAAGCTCCCCATAAGGTGACACATTCATGCATATAATTTTTTTTCTAGAAAATAAACCGACCATTTTTTTTTGAGTCCTTAATTTGATCTAGTTTAAAATTGTAAGATGAAATAGACACTGTATGAGTAAGAGGTACCAAATCAATGGATAATTCTAAATTCCATATCAGTGGAGACGTAGAGAAATCATATGGAAACACATCTTAAACTTGATGAAAAATAGAGGGAGGTCACCACTCATAGATTCTCACTCCAAGTAAAAATAAAACACCAATATTTTCTTTCTCAACACTATAAAGTAATTCTCAGCTATAAATAACCTTGGGATATATTATCCATAAAAAATATGACACAAACCATCAAGAATAGTAATGGAGAACCACTACTAATTACATTAAATATGGTCTTTATGGGAAATTATCCAATCCATTTCAAAAATGATGTCAAGGGTTTCATTTTGAAAACTTGAAAATTTCATTTAATCTTAACAATTAATATAGTGAAAAAATAGGGACTTCAGAGGCCTTGCTCACTCTTTGTTTTGAGGGGTGTAGTAATATCCATCACCTAAAAAAGAAACATATGAAGATTTAGTTGGTTTGAAATACGAGTTGATATAAACTAGTGAGATGTTCTAGTATCAAATAAAACAAGCACTAATGTGAAGAAATAATGGAGGTACATATCATAGTAACTGGACCCACATTATCTTCCTTTGGGAATCTTTCACTATGTAATGAATCATTATTCCAGATGCTTGTATCTTGAACCCCATTATTATTAAATTATTTGATTAAACCATAGTAATTTCAGGTAATGATGAGGCCATTATAGTTTATAGAGTGAAGAATACATGTCATAAATTCTACAAGTGACGTGATTATAAACATGATCTATAGATATTGGTTTATTTAATACTAACCCATTTTCAATTCCCAACCATGATACACTAAAAGAAAGTCATTGGACCTTTCTCAGAAACTGTAGGAGGATTGGATGATGTTGTATATTTATACCCACCATGTTACTCAAAATTGTTTATTTTTTAATTAATAAAATAAACAAAACTACCATAATGGGAAAAATGAGAACACATAAACCCTAATATAATAGCCAGTTCAACCTCATCCATCAATGCTATATACAAAGAATCCATATAAGAGGATAGTTTCATCATGAAAACCTTGGTTAAAATTTCATAATGAGACCCATATCAAATCGTTAAGAATTTTGTTTTTCAGTCATCACCACCTCAATATAAAACTTTATAGTCTTAATAAAATAGTTTGCATACTTTGTCATTGTCTTTTTACACTACTAGAGGCAGAGAAGAAACATGGATTTTACCAAGACTGTAGATTATGGATAGAACTAATTAGTGAATGGAACATTGACATTTTTCATCTCCAAGACCTTATATTTATTCACTATAATGATCAAATACCGCCATCTCCTACTAGGCCCTTCCATCTTCAAGTAGCGCATTTTACATTAATTGAATCAAGTGTTTCTACATACCAAAAAAGTGGGTCAATATTTTTTAAACAATACTAATTCTCCTAAGGGTCATTATATATTTTCACATATGGTTGATTTTGATGAAGAAACTCTTGATAATGATCCCTCAATTCATCCACTTATTGTTCCACAAATAGATCCCGGATGGGAATCGGTGTAGGTACTTTTCCCAGAGCCTGGAGATAATGTACCACTATCACATCAATATTCATTTCCACTGAAATTTTTTCCTATAGTGAATCACCATCTAATTCCGCATATATCAGGGTAAATTTTATTCTAGGTGGTATGATACTATAAAACATCAACCACAACATTGAAATATCCATACAGATACACATTTTATCAACTCATTCAAGATATATAATAATATCAATTCCACAAATGAAAATTAATGACTAAAAAAAGAATAGAATTAGATCAATTTATTCCTCAAATTTAATTTTCCCAAAACCCTGGGTGACTTATTTCTTGTTATGATGAGAGATGGCTACAAATAAACTCATATCCATATCCTATGTCATGGGAATCCAAAAGTATGTATACCATGACATCCCAAAAAAATATACCAACCTCAAGGGAAGATGTAAAAACAAAGACATTGATTACACATAGTCAGAAACTCACCTACAATCCTTGGTAGAAAAATACCTGATCTAGTCCAAACATATCTTGAAATGAATTCTTGATCTCCATGGTTTGGTGACTAGACATTAGCATCTTATCAAGATCAAGGGGGAATATTTTTGTCACAAATCTGTGGAAAATAAATTATAAAATTTGGTATGTCAACACTTCTCAATGGGAAATTACAAGAATCAAACTAGTAAGAAATACCCAAATAATGCATCCTCAAATTACACAGTATTTGAAAACTCATGGATTTGAATATATCCTATTACATTTGGATCACACCTCCACAGTTCACCTCAATCACTCTAGTTTAAATGAATCAAGTACACCAACAACCTCCAAATGGCACTTTCCCTTTTTTTGGACATATCATAAGATAATATAAAAATTCATGAATAAAAATGTTGGTTGTGAGATAAATAGACCTGTTATGATACCTAAAAGGTTATATAATCAATTCCATAACAATAAACCATTAATTATTTAAATTTAAATAGAAAATTATTTCAATTCATTTGACTATTTTAAAAAAAATGCTTCATACTAAAAAAATGAAAAATATATAAAAACTAGATTAAATGAAAAATTATGAAAAATATTTAAATAAAAACACTATTCATTAATAAATCAATCTGTAATCAATGAATTTTATAAATAAGTCAAAAATAGTAATTCATGGTTTCATTAGACCGTAGTTATATTATTTTTTGCAATATGATCCTTAGACTCTTTAATCATCATCATGGATCAAGATATGTGTGCAAAATCAAGTAAAAACTCCACTGTGGAACCCATTATAAGAAATAAATGTACACCCCATTAGGGGACACATAATGGGATATCATTATGAATTCTGTTTTGTTAGTGTTGTAATTTTCAATCTATTTACAGGGATTTAGAGTTCTCGAATGATTGTCCAAATCACCCAGAAACTACCCAGGCTCACATTTGCCTCAAATAAAAAAAGTTATCAATCATTGAAAAATCAATCATTTAAATTCATCATTCTTAGTTCAATTTCCTAATTTTAATTTCAACATTCTATTTCATTTCAAAACCAAAATATGTATTTTCATAAAATTCCCAACATTTCAAATCATGTTTATTTTTACGCCATTTTTCTCAAGCATCAACATCAAATACTTTTATAAAATTCTATTCCAATTCAAGCAATATTTTTTTATCAGAATGCACCCAAAAATTACAATTCTATTGAAATTGAAGGGTTTTATCAAGTATAATCCCTTTTAACTAAAACCTTAATTCTTATGTGATATAGGGTTTTAAATAAATTTGAAATTTATTTGAAATCAATCAAGTAATTAGGGTTTCAATTGTGTGGAAAATAATTATAGAACAAACTACCTATAATCATGTGACCAAATCAGCAATGGAATCAAGAATGCCAATGGAGCAGTGACAAAGATGATTAGAAAATGAAACCTAGATTTATGATCCATCAAAATAGATACTACAACAAAAAATAACATGATTTTATATCACTATCTTAGGAGGGTAGAAGAAAAGATAGGAAGAGACCACATAAGAGGATATTTAATTACCATAATGATATCAAATGCAATCATTAGTGCTTTGATCTACCAATAGAATTTTTTAGAGGAGTAAAAATCATATTTTTGAGTTCCTCTAATGACCAAATAACTATATTGGGGTTAAATGGTTATGTTTAGGGTTTCAGTTGGGGGTCACAAGATTGTTAATAAACAATTTAAGGGATTTTAAAACAGAATTCATATTTTATTGTATGGGTTTCATGGTTAGTAGTAACCATGTTCCCCTCCTAGAATTCTGGATGTGGTTCATGATTTGGCCACATGGTTAAACTTACCATGTTACAACCATGAAAAAAGACAATATCAAAGGGTTCATAGTTTTTTAAGGTGGATGGATTGTTTGGTAAAAATGTGTGCCCCCTTTGGTGACTCAACATTGGGTTCAATATTTTCTTGGACAACCCACATGATTTTCCCAAACCATTCACAAACATACACAATAGAAAAAATATCAAAAAAAATCAACAAACACAAACAAAAGCCTGATATAATCCCCCATCAAGGTATAAAAAAATGTCCTATAAATACTTCAAATCATTTAATGGGATGTTATGAGTTGTTCCTTAATACACCAATCCAAAAAGGTCTCATAGGGTTTCCACTAATGTTCTCAACTTTGAACCAACCATGTTCTATTAATGTAGAAAAATCATTAATGAAAAAAATGAACATAAAAAATTCCATTTGTCAGGGTAATCACAAATCTTCCCCTACACTATTTTGAATAACCATTCAAATAAAAAATTATAGATTTCCAAGATATTAAATGGATCATTCATTGTTATAAAAATTATAAATTAATATAAATATAACTAAATAATTCAGGATATGTGGGTGTCATATACTGGGTTCTAGTACCATCAATGTGGAATGATGAATGATTTTTTAGAATAAATGAGGTGCAATAAGAATTTCATGAAATTTATGATTATTAGTATCATTCTTCACACCCAAAATTTAGGGAATACATTCCCTTTATTTAGGTAGTTATTGATGCTCATCGTAAGTGGATAATTCATTGATGATATGAAATGAATCTTATGCATTGTTTCCTAATGATAAATCTATTGAACCTTTTAAATGGATGTTAAATTTTTTATTGAATTCATAATTAATTAGAAATTAAGGATACTGCATGGGAGGGATGTGGTAGATTCTTTCACCCTTATGTACTATTTCATGAAACTATGATATGTTATCATCAATATTACCATTATATCATGATTGAGGATACATTGGATCTAAAATATTCTTAATGTATTTGTGTTATATTCATGTATTTTTGTTGAACCTCCATAAACCTCCCACTAAGGCCAAAATATCATAATGAATTTTATCAAATTTTTGAACTCTATATGAATCCATCCAAAATTCATTTTGGATATTATTCTATTTATGACCCTTTATTTTTGAATAAAATCATTTTCCAAAACATAATCCTTATTGAATGACCTGGCTATGTGACCATGTGGTCCAAGGTATGGTTAATAAAAAAAATTCAAAATTATTATTCTGTAAATGTACGAAAAGAGATTCCTTTATAAAATTATCAATTCTAATCAGGCTACGAAGTGGTTTTGTGTGATCTTTTTCAAACATAATCTTATCACTATAAAAAAATTTCCTCAAAAATATGTATCATATACATCATCTGACCACCTATAAAATATCTTTGTTCATGACATAAAGTGACTACATGGAATTGAACAATTCCCATCTACTATAGATCATCTCATATTTTATTTATTTTCCAAAAAAGACTAACCAAGTATTTGAATAAATAAAATTAAATTCATTAAATATATGAAAACATCACATGTATGTCATCTGTTTAGGTGAGCACATCATATATGGATCAAATAGTCATGGCCGTGAATTTCTTCAATCTAATTCAGTCAAGGGAAAAATTTATTATTCGTTATACAATAGACAAATCCCATCATGATTTTTCTCCAACCAATGACATGCTCGAAAATATACCCAACAACCCCTGGATTAGATAAGTTACTTTTAAATTGTGTAATTGATGTATCAATGTATGAAGTTCAACATTCTATCTATCTCTCCATTTTTTTGGTAATAAATATTCATAAAAATAAGACAACCCTATATATATTAATGAATTTATTAAATTCCATGAGAAATAATTTAGTGGGTCATTACAAGTAATAATTCTCTAATTATTTCTTCATGAATCTATAATATGTATCCCATATAAGACCCATTATAATGATAAAATGAACCTATCCACACTAACCTTAACATCTCACCACAACCCATTACACATTGGGATGATTATCAATTAGAGATAACTCAAATTTTTACTTTGAAGGGTTATCATCATTCAACAATATATGTGAAGTAAATTGTGGCACAAAGGAATGAATAATAAATGGTGATTTTAATTATTAGAAATCCTGATATATTTACAACCATTATAAAAAATTGATAATGTTTTTAACACCCATAGATTCTACATGAACCTAATTTTTCTTCTGTAGTAATGTTTTTATCAATGGATATAATACATTTTTCTATAAAACCACCATATAAATCATTAAATATCCTCTATCAATTATTTCTTATATTATATGGTATTTAAAAAGATCATGATGGGTCCTTTGGTGAGATAGATTTTCCTTAACAAGATAAATGACACCACTATTGTCAAAATAAATATTGACGTCTCCATTGATTCTAGGAACCACTCTATGTTTCATAATGAAATAAATAATCTAAATTGTTTCCATCACAGACTCTAATGTAGTGATGTAATAAACCTTTGTTTTCAAGTATTATATTATGGATTGTTTTGAATACTTCAAACTAATAGCTCCACCATTAATGAAAATCATGAAACCTGGTTTTGATTTCCTATCATCATTTTAATATTTGAAACTATCATTTGTGTACAACATTATATAATGATAATATTATATTATAAATTATAATAAATATTCTTAGTCTTTATCATGTACAAAAATTTTTTTCATAGAAATTAATTGACTCTCACCAAGATTATATTGGTATATACAAGTTATTCTGAGATCATAAATGACATCATTTCAGGTACAGAACATAGCATATATGATATTTACAATTCAAGATACATATGGAGTTCTATCCATCATTGATAGCTATTTACAATGATTTTTAATCTTCTTAGGATTGATTCCATTTAACACTAATAAATGTCTATTCTAGGATTTCTCTATGCTAAATTGTTTTAGTAAATAACCAATTTATGTATCCAAACTGAGTTCAATAAAACTCTTAGATCTATCTATATAGATATTCATAACAAGTAAATTGGATTCTTTACCCACATATTTCATTTAATATCACTTACACAACAACTTATCCATATATTGAAGTTCTAGGATGTCATTTCTAATAAGTAGTATGTAATATATAAATAATATTATAAATACTTCTATACAAAAAATAATCGATTTATATACATATGAATCATACATGTTCTTGGTGAAAAAAAAAAAGAATTCAATTCCATTGTCAAAACAAATATTACAACATTGATATGCTTGCTTCAAATGTGGAAAGGACTACTCATGCCTCCAAAGGACTATGGAGACTATATCATCTAAAAAGGGCATGAACAAGGCAATAGAGGGTGAGCCATCTAAAAAATAACAGGAGAAGGAGGATGGTTTGAACCGACTGTGTGTAACTATAATGGATGATGATCATAAGCCTATGGAGCATGGTCTGGAGAAGAAGGTTGACAATGATAATGAACAGCCTCAGAACTAGGATGACTTTGTGGTTTTTACTTCCCCCCTAAATTCACCTCAGGGGCTGTTGGGTAAGGAGGCTGATGAGGCTGAATATGTGGTTATCACGAATGGCCTGTCACAGGATGTTGATATAGAGGCTATGGAGAAGCCATGTGACCTTATTATGCACTCTGAGAAAGAGATGTTAGAGGAGGTCCAGATATTTATTTCTTCTAAAGAGGATGTAGAACGGTCGAATGGTGAACTAATTAAAGTGGACACTAATAGGGAGCATGAATACTAGATCATCAAGAAACATCTAATCAGGACTGGAGGATTTAATTCCAAGAGGATAATGGAGGTAGATTTCATATAGATGTGGGCCAAATTAGTATATCAATTTGAAAATAGAATCATAGATGATCCTGATAAAAAGGTAGCCAAACTTTCTTTTAAATTATATAGGGACGATTTATATAATATTATGAAGTTGGACATTATGGATTCTGTCATCTACAATAGGTTTTGATGCTCCTATTTTTACTTGATGGGTTCACACTTTTTTAAACAAAAATGTACTTTTAAATAATAATAAAATGTTATTTTGGAGGTATCCTTCATACCATAGAAGTTTTAATTATAATTTCAATACCTTAAAGCTATATAATATACACATCCTTGACAAGATTATAATTAGGGATAGTAGTTTTGAATTCAATTATATATATCACATGTAACATCCAAGACCCCAGAAACCCAGTTTCATTAGTTATATTACATTTTTGGTAAAATACACAAGAGGTAAAAAAGGATCAAATATTTTAGTATTCTATGAATAATGAATAAATATATACATTTCATTTAAAAACATAAGTTAATTTATGAAAATATTGAGATAACATGCTCATTCCTTCTATCTTATACCTAAAAATCACTCATAGTCCTCCCATAGGTTTCCTGGGGAAGGGTAACAAATACTGTTGAGCTTAGATGCTCATGAAAGAGTAATATATATTGAAATAATTCATAACATAAACATGTAATAATTGATATGGTAAGAATAAATGAATAAAAAAATTCATAATCAACTAAAAGGGTATTCTATAACCATGATAACATATGAAAACATGGATAACAATAATAAATGATCTCATACTGATGGAATGCATAATTTTGGAAAGAAAATCATGCTATAAATTCCTTCTTCAATGAAACTATACTAAATGGGAAGTGTTATACAACCAAACCCAACTTGTTTTTTCTCATAATACCTACTGATGCATCGAAGGACAAAGTAATTCAAGTCCCCACCCAACACCAAATTATCTAAACATAATTAAACATAAGTGTCATAAACACCTTTCATAACATTCCTTTAGGAACTTCATGGATGAATAATAAATTATATATATATATATATATAATTAAAAATATAGTACAATAAAACCCTATTCAATATAGTAATGTGTATTTCATGGAGAAAATCTATTAATAATCATAGAAACTATGGGGTATCATTAATATAACATTAAGTACCCTTATCAAATTAATATAGTGTCTAATATACTTACAATATATAGGTGTTTTCTTAGAAGTTAGTAATTAGGTTCAATATATTAAATTTGTATGATACTAAGGTAGTGTAAGGAAAAATCCTTCATTATTGTTCAAAAAGTGAATTGGACAATTCTAAATCCTATCACCCAGGAGTTTCTAGAAAAGTATGTTATCTTAAACCCATTCATTATTTGTTGGAGTGATTATTTATTTAATATTTAATCAAAAAATTTCAAGGTGATTACCCATAGGAACATTTGTGAAAATGCTGCATCCATATACCATTATCCAAAAAGGGATTTATTTTCTATGAAATTGCACACAATTTTACTTTTCCAAAAAATAGGATTGTTTTTCCACCATAGAAAAGATTGAGTTTTACAATGATTTTGGTAAATCATAAATCAAAATAAAATTATGTATGGATAATAATATATACTTTTAAAACCCATAAACTTTATTATTAATATGGTAAAAAGTTTTCCATGGAAATATTTCCCCCACACAAAAGGAAATAGGTGGTGAATATATCATGAGTCCCAATGAATAAAAATTGATAAGGAAACTTGCACATATGTATTAGGTATAAATTCAATCATGTCCTCTTGAAATATAAGACATCAAGTGGATAATAAAATACCATAAATAATGGAATATTATGATATAACATCCCAAATATGCAGCATATATACACTACATGAAGGAAATTAGGTGAATCATACCAAGCATGTCTTAATGAGAGGAATTTAAGATGGAAAACCAATAAATATTTTCCTAAATTAAATGAACATACATTAACCTCATTTACTAGAAACATATATATCTTAATCTGATAATCCATAACCTTTATCACATTCATTTTAATTCATAATATTCATAAATAGTCATTCTATACCAAAATTTATCTGATTCTCCATATCAGGTGGTTATAGTTATGATCAATTTTACTAGTTTTATAATAATAGTATTCATATTTGTTATTCTTCCAAAATTAATCATCACTATGTTGTTAATGTTATTATTATGGATTATTTTTAGTAGTTTATATTTTCTAAAATATCTTTAATTAGTGTTTTAGTCCTTATCAGTGAAGATGAAACCAATATTAAGTATATTTCAATGGTTCTTGACTATTGAAGTTTTTTTCTTAATTAATGAATGAAATATTGGTATAAATTCTCCACCACCCAAAAAATCATCATTTACACATGTATATCATATTATATTGTTAATATGTTTTCATGTCCATTTATGATATAAATGCATATTATTGTTCTTGTAGGCGGTCAAATTTAACCAAACATGAACATTCCTTAAATTAATGAATGATTATGTGGTTGTTTTTACATAATATCAATATAGCTGGAGGATAATTATCCTATTTTTTGATCATGTGTTTTATATATAATAATTTGAAGGAATTATAAGAAGAATAAATGGATATGAAAATATTTCACAATTTGAATAATTAATTATCTTCATAGAATGTTTTTTTAAATGATTTAATTAATGATGAAATTATTTTGATTTTATTATTAATAAGTTAAATGAAACATGGTATATAGTGGTGGTGGTACTCCACAAAACACATGAATAATGGTTTATTTTTTCATCAAAAGGGGAATGGTGGTTAGTTTATATTTTTATAGTATAATTTTTTTGAATAATATAAGTACTGAAGTCATAATATGATAATGGGGATAATAAAATTGAAATGGAAAGATAAATGGAAAAATTGATGGTGAAAATAATGGAAATACGATGAGAACTATGGGTTTATATTTGAGCATTACTTGGAAAATAATGGCATAGTTTTGTTTCTTTTGACAAGAATCTTATGAGAGTGGAACAAGATTCATGGGGGAGTAATTATAGTGGTGTTTTAAGGTGATGCCAAATTTTTAGAGTAGGATTGATGGGTTTTTGTGAGGTCCCTTTTATATGTAGTGAGGAGGAACATTTTTTAAATACTTAATCTTAATATAATTTAAGAAAATGCTAAATAATTATAGTGGCTACAAAAAATTAAGAATAATGGATTATGAAATATGTAAGGTTGAAAACAATTTATACACTCAATTATAAATATTTTTTATGTTGTTTCAAGCCATTTAATCTAATTATTAATTTTATCATTTCATCTTTTATCACTTTATATATTTTTTAACAAATGGTAACGTAATCATTGTGGCTAAAAATGAAGTGGTCCTTATGAGATAATTTGGATATCATGATTATAAATTTGTAATTAATTTTTTATAATTAAGTTTCTGTTAGTATTAAAAATAAAAGTTAATATAATAAATGTATAATATATCAAAACAATTTTTGAGAAAAAATTTACTTTATTTCAAAAATGTCAATCATAGGGTTGTAAAGTATAATAAATATTTTCAAATGTATAATGTAAATTATAAAATTAATATTTTTAAAAAAAATTGTTTCATGAAATTTTATGTTATAATTATATACTAATAATGGAATAAATTTAACAGTATTAGTAAAAAAAATTATTACACTATTCACCAAAAAATAATTTTTTACAAAAAATACCAAAAAATAATATTAATATAATATCATGATAGTGAATTTAAAAATGAAAATTGTTTTGTGAAAATAAAATTCAAACAATAACAAGATAATTTTTTGATATACTCAATAATGGAGGCTCTTTTGAGTGCACGATGTTTGATAGTACAGTATATAGTGTTTACCATATACAATAGGGTCTTGGGTATTATATTATCCCACCCTTAAACAATTCCATCCTCAAAATTGGGGTATAAATTATAT
This sequence comes from Viscum album, assembly GCA_963277665.1. NCBI lineage: Eukaryota > Viridiplantae > Streptophyta > Magnoliopsida > Santalales > Viscaceae > Viscum > Viscum album. The sequence goes on from OY728160.1 coordinate 491,935,210, forward strand.
ATTTAAAAAATGTGGATATTCTTTCCTCTATCTAATTCAATCTCCCAAATTTACTCCTTCTATTTTTTTTATTTCTCTAAAGAACATTCACCAAGGGAGTTCTTCAATTCTATAACACATAATCTCTAGTATTAAGAATATGGATTGGTTTTTCATTATTATAAAAGTTAGGCCGGTGTTATTTTCTCTTATATGTCAACACATGCATTAGATCTATCATGTATTTCATTGGTAATGAAACATGAAAAACAACCAATTATTTAGAAATGATAGGTGGTATAGTGAATCAATAATCTATAAACCCAATTATTTATAGTATTTTAAAGTCCCAATGTACCTAGGGATCAAATTTAACTTTTTACCAAATTTGAAAACACCCTTCCATAGTAAAACTATTAAGAATACATGATCCCCATCTTGAAATTTCAAATCATTTCTTTGATAATATTTATAGTTCTTTTCTCTTCTCTAGGATACTTTTATATATTCCCTAATAGTCCATAATTTAATATTAATCTCATCTGTAAGCTCTGGGAAAACTGTCATTCATTCTCTATCTTCTTCACTACATATTATAGTATGACACCTCTTCACAGAAAATGATTTATATGGTGTCATCTGGAAACACAAATAAAAGTTTTTATTGAATGAAAATTCTACCAGATGTAAATAAATATCCTACATACTTTGGATATCAAGATAAATTGATATCAGTATATCATCCAAAGTCTGGATACTTTTTTTAGACTACCCATTAGTCTGGGGATGATAGACAGTGCATAAATGTATCTCACTGTCAAGATGCCTTTGAATAAAATACCATAGTTTTTATTTTATCATAGGTTATTTACTTTATAAAATAAATATAGTCCCATGATAATGACTTAATGTTTCATTAATATAGAGTAAGTTAATGCGTTCAAGGGGTAGATCATCTCATATCACTAATAAAAGTTAAAACTTAGTAGGAAGATCAATAATGATCCATATATCATTTTTTCATCCTTGGATTTGTTGAGTGTCTAATGGAAAATTCAATTTTGGCATTATACCACGTCCATAAAGGAATAAGTATAGGATTTATAACTCTTTTATGATGTATCCTTTCATCCTTTACCTATTACAATACAATCCATCAAGAAAAATAGTATGAAACTTCTCGCTTCATACTCAAATCCCTATACATCATTGTCATACTAGGGTGTATATATAAATTTCTCCTATTGTATTTATCTAGTTGTTCTTTTACCACTATGGTATGGATGATACCCATAACCTCTTCCTAAAAATTATCACCCCAAATATATAGTTAATGTTTATCAGTTTACTATTTTTTACTACATTAATATTCCTTTTTAATTTCTCATCATCCTAGTGGGACTTCTCTATCATTTCAATTTAGGATAGTTTAGAAATCACTTGTAAAAGGAATGATGGATCCCTTTTATAACTATCTCCATATCGATATTTGATAGATATATATATATATGATCCTTGTTAAACATCATCATTTTCAAACATCTATTTCCATCCGACTCAATGAATCAACTATCTTTTTTCCTTCTTAGGGTGGTTGTCTATCAAACAATTTTGGTCCTAGTATATTTCTATTCATATTATTTTCCTCATGTTGAGATCCCTATCAGAGAATATATACTTCAAACTCATATGGTATATTTAAATATTTAAACACTCATCATAGAGGTAGTGTCTCCTTATTTTCAAATAAAATGTTACAGATTCTAGCTCTCGGTCGTGAGTTGGATATTTATGTTCATGGATTTTTAATTCCCGTGACTCGTAGAAAATCATATTATCATTTCTAATAAATAAATAATAATTTCTTGTATTTGATGTGTCACTATATATTACAAATACTCTATTTACATATGGTAGTGTTAGTACCATTTCATAAACCATTACCCTCTTTGGATCTTCAAAACATTACTCCCATTCCCATGACCATGTGAAATTAACCCTCTACCTATTAAAATTGTCAATGTTTTGGTTGACAAGACAAAATCTTGAAGAAACTACTAATAGTGCCCTCCTAAACCCTAGAAACCCAAGATCTCAATTACGTTTTCCGGTGTAGGCAACTATTGGGCAATATTTTCCATTTAAGGTTAAATTTATATTTCATCCTCATAGACAATATGACCATGAAAAGAAACATCAATATTCCAAAATTCACAATTAATAAATTTCCAATATAATTAATTTTTCCTAAGGGTCTTGAGACCTATTTTTAGATGGATCTCTTGATATTAATATCTCTTATAGTATATCAAGACATAATTAATAAATAATCCTATAAAGATGTGAATATACTCCATGAATACTTTATTCATCATATCCATAAATACAAAAGATTCATTATTGAATCCAAAAGGCATTACCTTAGACTCATAATGTCCATTCATTGTTCAAATTCCATATTCAATACCTCATTATTAATCACAAAAAAAATAATGCAAACTAGAGAGAAGATCAGACATTTAATAGTATTAGGCTCCTTTAAGTGAATAAATAAGTCATCAATTTATGGTGAATGATACTTATTCTTTATAGTAATCACATTGATCTCCTATAATCAATGAATAGTCTCATGGACCCATCACCCTTTTTAACAAAAATAACTGGGGATCCCCATGGTGAAACAATAGGGCATACATAGAACTTATCACAAATTATATAGCTATTTAATTAACTCCAGCTACTCCAACGGTTCCATTCCATTGGGATTTTTAGATATAGGCCTTGAATTAGGAATGAATTTAATGTAGTTATGAACATCATGCTCATGAAAATGAAAAGGTGATTTCTTCAGGAAAAAATAAATAAAATTATATACCACTGGTACATCATCTATTATAAAGATACCTCACTCTTCCATAAATATTTCTTTATATTCCTATCTACCAAGAATTTCATTAAGGATATATATTGGTTTAGGATACATATAGGATTTAGATTATATGTTTCCCTAATAAAAACCATATATTCCACCTCATCTTTAAAAATCATAATCACTTTCTCTTGGAAATAATATAATTCATTATACATTTAAAACCAATCTATACCAAGGATCGTATAAAACTGAACCTCATATATTATATTCAATTTTTAAAATAATTTATTCCCAGGAGTCATAATTGGATATACCTTACACATATTTTTAATAATAAGATTCCCACTCTATGTCTTAATTTATAACTATATTACTATGGATAATGGAAAATATATAATGTTTTTAGAAAACATTGAATGTAAAAAAAGTGTACAAATATCGAGAATCAAATAATACATTATCTAACATTGAGGAAATAATCAAATTACTGAAAATAAATTCATTAATAACTTTAACTTCATCTAGTGTAATCTCATAAATTTAGTCATTCTACCTTTCCCTATTTTGAGGTAAATTACCTTTATATTTGGGTAATTGGTTTGAATGATTTCCCTTCTCAATAAATTTAATGAATTGAACATCAACAACCTCACCCTTGACCTTTATTTTTAGGGCATGTTTAAATTTTTCTCCATACCTATAACAAATTCATGTTCCCATCTTGCAAGCCCCATGGGGATTCATTCTGAAGTTATTAAAAGTGGGAAATCACATTCTCCCATTATTTAACTTTTTAGTTTTTTCAAATGATGATTCTCAATCGACCTATTCTTCTCCTAATTTCTCTTGAATACATATTTTCAGAATAACTCTATTATTTCCAAAATTTCACTTCAGAAAATATTTTCATTTTGTGAAAAGGTATGAGAGGCCAATGATTTTATAGGGATTTACTTTAAACCATCAATGAAATGATCAATATTTATTTCTGTTGTGTATACATAGTCCTCAATGTAAATATAAATCATCAAAAATTAACATCATATTCGGAAATATTTTACTCCTTATTATGTCTAATATTGAGGAATAACATTCACATTTCCATATTTTTCACATGAGGAAGTTATTTTTCATAGAATTCCACAATAAAATTTCATTATACCGTGAACATTATATAATATTCCTCATTAGTGTTTTTAATTTGAATCCACCATTTCTATGTATCTCCCTTCACAAGATAGAAGACCATGACAAATTTTTCTATTTCATTGTATCCCAAAGTAGGAATGATATTCTCTAGGTACTTGATCTACTGTTCGACTAACAAGGGATTAGTAGTTTCACTAAATTTTGGATATTTTTGTTGCATGTAGTAGTATAACATAGTTTCACCATATTTCATATCATCATGTCACTTTATGTATGAGAGATTATTTGTCATAACATGGGTCAAATATCTTAATATATCTATACACTAATTCGCATCAACTATAATATCATAATCATTTTCAAGGTGAATATCCCTATATTGAATAAGAGTGTTGATAAAGATCCTATTCCACTTATTAGTCTCCATATTTCAACAATAAAATATATATAATTAGTTAATGAAATATTATTGTAAAATAAAATCACTATTACATTTTATTTAGTCTTCTTTATAAATCATGAGGGTTTTCATTATAATTGTTCTATCTCACATTTTTTCTATAAATCTAATCCCAAAAGATCCTAAAATAATTACTTATATACCAACTATAACATCCTAGAATCCAAAAACCTAGATCTTGTTATTATATTAAAATATTGGTATAAAACATAAGAGTTTCATAAGGATCCAATAGTTTAGTTGTCTTATATGACTAAATACTAACATAAATTACAATTAAAAACATAAGATAAAACATGATCAAATTTTGAGAACATAACCAAACTATTGGTGGTGGGGTGGTATTTGTTTGGGGGTGGGGGGAAGGTCACATGGTCAATTCCACAAGTATGGGTGTTTACTTTCGTTATCATTCCTTATATTGTGTTTCATTATGGTGGATATAATAGTCCTTATATAGTGAGAACATAATTATACCTTTAATTATATCCCTATAAACTACACATAGTCCTCCTATAGTTTTCATGGGGAAAGGAAAAAATAAGGGTGTATTCATATTCTCAGTTAGGAATAGCATATAGAAGAATATTTTATAATGTAAACACCTCATAAGTGATAAGGGATGAAAAATTAACAACATGTATCCATAATCAACTTAAACTGATGACATTACATATCCATGAAAATAAATGAAAACATGGATAAAAATAATAATTAATCACATACAAATGGAATAAAAATGTTGGACATCGAAAAAATCATGTCCTTATCAACGAAATTATATTGTAACACCCTAGTATTTTATGGTACATCTCTTTTCTAAAATAAATTTAATCTCTTCGATAATCTACTTTTTACAAAACATTGATCTAAAAAAACTCCCAAATATTTTTATTTTTACAAAACATTTATCACAAATTCATTGGAATTATGATAATGAATGTTATTAACTAAATTATGAAATTATTTCTTGGTTTACCAATTAATTATAAATGAAGATAAAAACCAATTGAAAATAAAGTATTTGTTTTACGAAAAACTAATTTCATGCACATAAAATAATTTTTTATTAATAAATTAAATTAATCATTATTTTTAATATATTTTAATACTATTTATATTTTATATATTCAATCAATTGTTTTTCGGATTGAACCAATAATTCTGATAAGATTAAGATAAAAATAAATCAAATTTTCAGCATAAAAATCGATATTTTTTAAAAGAAATTTTTTCCACCTTCTAATGGTTCACATATTTAAAAAAAAGTTTTGAAGCTTTTATAAGTATTATTTTACAATATAAATTTCATTTTCTAAATCAGGTTATCAAAATTATCTTAGTTTTTTTTTTGGTTTTTTTTTGATAAGTTTTATTTTTTGATGAATAGTAAAAAATACATCATTTTAATCTAATTTATTTATATAGTGAAATTATATTTAAAATTATCTTTATAGTATTATTAGTTTAATTATATGTACATAAAAAAATTAGTCCATTGGAATCAATATCACATTGAAATTGGATATAAAAATATTTAAATCTTTTGAACCATTCGCTTTAAATAAGCAATTTTTCATTGTTTCATCGAAATTAAATTTAAATATCATTTTAAAAATTATGACAATTTATTTTTAGTAAAATTGATTTTTATATTTTGAATATGAAGATCTGAATTAGGTAGTATTTATATTTTCATTTTTGTACTTAAAATAATTTATTGTGGTAAATTATTGTTACCGTTATGTAAGTAAAATACTGAAAAGGGTTAAAGTTAAAAGGTAATGGATTAAAATACCTAAAAAATACAATATTTAATGTGTGGTTGAGGTATTTGTCGACCAAAATCATCCTCCAAAACATTAATTAACAATATAATTCATTTAAATTGATTCTACCTCATTTTGGTTTTCTTTACTTATAAAATAATCATTATTTAATCACTTAACCCCACCTCTCCACAAGTATAAATACCACCCATCACCACCCCATTTCTAATCGCAAGCCTTGCATCTAAACAAATACTACCAAAACCCATCATATACACTCTCCCAAAATTTTATTGCTTTTAGTAACACCAAAAGACCAAATCCAAGTTCCCCAAGGGGCCATTTCACTTCTGGCATTAAAATCCCATTTTATGAGAACATCCATGATTTCACAAAAATGAACCAATCATGAAACCATGAAAAAACACACCTAAAACCAAGAGAATAATTAAATATTTTTAACCGATGGGTTGTAATATTTTATAAAATAATCAAATCATTTATTATAAATATGATCATAGTTCTAGGGTGAGTAAATAGAATTCTTTTACCATTATATAGAATATTAAAGTATGCACAACTAAAGGAAAGCATGAGGTAAAATATTCTGGTCTCACTTTTTCTTCTGTGATATATATTCATTACCCACCACTTATTTCTTATATGTGTTGTATATAAATTTTTTTATTTATCATATAATAAATTTAATTATATTCAGGTTATTAAGCTGTTCTTTTGATAATTATTACTTTTATAGGGAATACGATTAAACTGATTTACAAAGTGGTCAGGGAATTATGAACCCAATTTTCATTCTTTAGGTTATCATTATAATTCATTGATTATTTCATGCTATGATTAGTTTTTGGATGAACTTTTATTATCTTATGATGAATAAAAATATTTTATGTTGATTTATGGTGAATACACATAATCAATTAATTTTATCCTCAACTTAATGATATTTTTTTGGGAGGAATTTTCATTAACAAATTATCTTTTTAAAATTTTCCTTAAAAATTCCTTTCTATTGAATGTCCATGAATCCTAAAATTGTTTCCAATTTATTTATTATTCTACTATGATTTTATTAAGTAATTTTTACTCAATTTTTATTTTTAAAAAACTTAAAAGATTATTTTTTCATTTTCTAAATGAGGTTAGTTATGAATTTTTTAACAAAAAAATAAGGAAAATTTTGTTTGAATTATATAGAATGAGCAGATATTCCCACATTCATTATGCCCTAATTCCTGGAATATTAATTTAAAATATTATACGGTTATTTCCAAAAAAATGTTTTCTCTTATAATTTTTGGGAATAAAAAAAATTCAAAAAATATTGTATTTTTTTCTCAATAATTATTTCAAGTTATCTCTCAAAATTACTTTTCATCTAAGATTACAATTTTTATGTTTCTTGAACTTATAGGGGGAATTAATCAAGGAAATTATACTTCTTACTTTTATAGTTAGTTTTTTTATATGATGGATTGATATTTATAAAACCTATTTCGTTTCAATTGGTTATGATATGATGAAATATTTATGAAACCTATTTGTTTTCATGGGTTTTGATATGATGAATGATTTATGTTCTTGTGGATTTATGTTCCTATAGAACACATATTTTTGTTTTTATTATGTGATTGGTGGGACCTATATCTATCAAAAAATCATTGGTTAATGATGGATATCTAATTATTATATATGTTATGTGTGATTCTGGCTGATTAAAAAGAACTTTTTTTATTATCCATAAGGAATTCAGGCCTAGGCCATCCATTACAAAGAACCTCAAGAAGGATGAAAATAATGTGAACCAACTGAGACTTTTTGCACAAATATTTGAAACTCCCGTAGAAGAGACACCAAACCGTCGAAAATGATTTGTCCCTCTCTATAATGGTCGAGGCTTGCGAAAGTGGCAGGAAAAAAGTTAGTCTCCCTACATATATGATGGATTATTTGACCCCAAGAAGTTTTCATAGCACACCTTCTAAGAATATAATCCCGGCCCCATAGAGTCTCATGCTTTCCATAGACCATCTTGACTAGAACTTCAGAATCTGACACCACTTTCGACACTTGTAACTCACGCTCCCAACATACTTAGAGCCCAGTATAAAGTGACAGTGCCTCTTCCCCTAGGGAATTACCTGGACCATATATGTTGATGAACTCAACATGAATAGAACTGCATGCATCATGTAGGACTCGCCCGCCTCTCATTAGTCGATCTCTGAGAGAGACATCCACATTGAGTTCCATCCTACTAGAAGGGGGGTTCCATCTAACCCATCTACGACCCAAACTTATATGAGAAATAGGTCTGTTGAGCATGTTTCACACCAGAGCTGATTTTTTACTCCCTTTCAGAAATGATAGCAGTTCATTGATTAAGGACTTATCCCTTATATAAAGAAATGAAACAGAAGCATGGGAACCCAGTCGTGTACTCTTCCTTAGCTCCCAATGTGTCGAGTAGATGGAAGTAAGGATGATGGCCTGAAAATTACATTCCATGCTCTTGTTCTCCACCTGTTGAATCCATGATGACATTATACCATGAGAGGAGGGTTGTTGAAGATCGATCCATGGCTGTGGGAAACAAAGAGACCATAGTTCAACCACCCAATCACTCTGAACAAAAAGATGATCAATATATTCCCTCCTCGAGCTCTCACAACAGAAGAATCGAGAGGCTAAATGTATAACCCTCCTCTGAATGCATTCATCCATTAATAAAGACTTTCTTTTAATATGCCAAATGATAATGATCATTTTGGTGGTAATTTCATTACACTAGTATTTCTCTACCCACTCTTCTATAACTATCCCCACTTGTCTTCTCCTCCTAAAATCTCAGGTGGATAGGTTTCCCAAAGTCAATATAGTGAAACAACACCTATCCTCCTCATCGACCAAGATAATACTATCTAACACCAACTTCTTCCCCCCATTAAGGAATTCTTCTAGGAACATAGGATACTTTCTTGCTTCTTTGAAGGAGATATCGGGGTAAGGACAGCCCGGGAAAAAGAGCCCCCCCCCCCACCCAGTTATCCTTCCAAAAACCAATATCTCCTCTTCCAATGATACGCCGAGAAGATTAATAAATCCCATATACATGATAAAACATCCACCATGCCAATCTAGAATGACATGCTCTTATGCCTTCTCCATATCTCTGATGATCACTCTATCTTCCTTTGAAGAAAGAGTCCCACATCGATCTTCCTGTGATGATGTCCCCTTCAAATCTTTCTTGCATTCCCTAGAAGATTTCAAAAATATCATGTAACCCCACACCTCCCTCTTCCACTGGTCTCTCTATAAACTCCTAGAATTCCCAATGGCAGTGTCCAGTCTGGTTAGTGTCCCACAAGAATACAGAAAGAACCTTCTCCGTTCTTGAAATTGTCCCCTTTGGTGGTCTGATGATCCAAAGAACATCCAAAGGGATGGATGTGATAATGATATTTATAAGCATGACACATCCCTCGAATGGTAGAAACTCTCTCTTAAAGATCATGATTCTTACCAGAATTCGATTCTAGATGTCTTGAAATATCTTTTCTTAACGCGTCCTCGAGAGAGCGGAACCCCAAGGTACATCAAAGGAAGATGCCTCTGTTGGAAACCCAAAATCTCTTGAATAGCCCTGAATCTTCTCCCTAAAAACCTATTGGATATGTAGACCTATCTCTTCCTTGCATTGATAGTCTATCCAATTAAAGAACAATACACCAAGAGGATACCCATGAGTCTGATCAAGGATCTACGTCTACCATTTGTTAAAACAAGAAAATCGTCTGCAAACATCAAGTGTGAGGTGGCCTCCCTTCCTTTCCTTCTGAAGTATGGTTCAAGATTCCCATTTTACATGAACCAATTTAGATATTGAAATAGGGAATCCGGTGCCAAAATGAATAGAGAAGGAGAAAATGGGTCAACTTGTCGAATGCCCCACACTAATTTTCAGAAACCAAAACACTTCCCCTTCAGCGATATTGATAGCCACGGGGATGCATAACACCAAAAACAAAGATCACAAACCCTCTCCAGAAACCCAAACTTAAACATCACTTGAATGATAAAGGTCCATTCCACCTTGTCATAAGCATTATCCATATCCACTTGGAAGATGACATTAGATCCAACCACCATTCTATTGATGTCATTCACAAGTTCGCTGGAAATTTTGACTGCCCCTATATACATCCCACTTTGATAAACCCATGTTCCTCATAGGACACTAATCTCAGGATGATCCCAATCATCCACATAATAATCAAACTTGCCAGTATTTTGTAGGATACATTACAGAGGCTTATCGGTCTAAACTTCCCAATAAAAGTGTGTTCTTTGACCTTCGGTATGAGTACCACCCTGGACGCACTCACCAATCATCTTACTTCAACACCCCAAAAAATCATATATGGCCTCCACCACCTGCTTTCTCACCACATCCCATGCAACCACGTAGAATTAGATATGGAAACCATCTGGTATAGGTGCACATCCATGAGTCATTGTAAGGACAGAGCCGTTAATCTCCTCATCATTTGGAATAACCAACATAAGCTCATTATCATAGTTTCTCACCATTTGTGGAATCCCTTCCAAGAAGGACTCCATATCTTATATTTCTTGGTTATCCCCACAGCTTTAGTTCCCTATCTTGGCCAAAAGAAATTCAATGTGCTCCACATCCAAGAAGCCAACAGTCTCTACATTCGAAGTATAGATCCCTTTACCTAGAAAAATATTGAGCCTTGTGTTATTCTTCTCCTCCAAATATGCCTTGAACAAAGCATTGTTTCGATCTCCCTCCTTCATCCATCTAACATAGGATCTCAATCTATAATCTTTCTCAATTTTGAGAAACTTCTCCATTAGAAAAATGCATTTATCACAGAGTAATGAAAACTTATTCTCATCCTAGCCGATTTGAAATTCTTCCTCCAGAATAACAATATATGCCTGAAAATTTTCTACTCTTGATTAATCAATGGTTATATGTGCTATACATTTGATAATGTCATTTTTTAGCCTCTTTAGTCTATTTGTAAGACCATACCAGGCCCTCCTGCCCTCCTTGCCACCCCTGAGCTTCTGATCATTGACATGAAGTCACTCTCCTAGTGCAAGTTAGTGGAAAAAAGGAAACCCTTGTAGCAAGACACGTCCTTATGAAGCTTCATATAAATAGAAGAATGATTGGAAAAATATCAAGGGATGTGGGTGACTAATGTCTACCCAAAGGAGTCAAAACCTTTAAGGTTCAAGAAACACCTATCATGTTGGTTCCATATTCAACTAGCTCCCCTATGGTTTTTTCACCAGGTGAAGCGGTTACCTTTGAATCCTAGGTCAAAAAGTCTCACTAAGGAGATGAAGGCATCTATTTCTTGCATCCCAACATTGCTACTAGATGAACCCCCTTTATTTACTAAGGGATCAGTGATCATGTTAAAGTCTCCACCCTGGAACCGTGGAAGATAACCCATCTAAAAAGATCCCAGGAAGCACCATAGATTCAATTTTTCAGTACTCTCGTTACTGGCGTAAATAAATGAAAACATCATCTCTCCCCCTGCAAAATATATTTTGCTATTGATGCACATATCCATAAGGCTAACAATATCCACCATAATCGACTATTTCCAGCATTTCCAAATAAAAGGGTTGTCAGAAAATCCATGCAAGAACAAACTGAATCCCATTTTTCTTGTTAGATTAGGACGCTTAGAAGAGACCTGGTGTGGTTCAAGAATGGCCACCATATAAGCCCTGGATTTTCTAGATTTTGTTTCCATAATGGCACTCTTTGAAAGATCCCCCATCCCTCTTACATTCCAAATGATCAGTGACATAATTATAAATTGACACTCCTGGTCTTATAACCAGCTACTCCAGATGGGAAAAATGAATTGGTCATACATCCCCCCTTCGATTTAGAGTGTTTTACTAGTCCATGGAGACTCTCAATCGAGACACCATGCTTGGGAAGAAAAATATTCAACTTGGCCCACACTGAGTCCTCAAAAAGTGAAAACCTTGACGATGGTGAGGGAGGCAGAGAGAGCTCCTATGATTCCCCATTAATAATGGAAACCATAAGAAAATACTGAGGGGACCCCCTTGAAGACTTCATATCTTTAAACACACCTACTGAAAACGATTCATGTCAAGGAAACCCACTAGAGGATGGAGACCAGTTCTGGAGCAGTGATTGTTTAATGAAGCCTGGAGAAAGTTGAGAAGAAATCCAAAATAGGGGGCGACATTGATAAACACTTTGGAGTGATATAAAGGGAAAAAACCCGGGAATCGCACCCCCCTTGATTCACTTAGAACAACCAGAGTCAGGTCTACAATGTCATAGTCCCAGCGGATCGTAGGAGACAAAGAAATCAAATTCTTTTGGGGGAACTGGCCCTGATAGGCTCTAAAACAGTCAGAATGGTCGGGTCAGATAGTGACACATGTGGGTGGGTACTATCCATTGAATTTGAATCCACCTCCACAACGGTCAGAAGCTCCGACACCTCCGTCGTTGGTCCTGGTGACCCCAACTCTCCCAAACCATTGCACCAAGATCTTGTTCTTCCCGAGCTAGAACCCGCACTGGACATCCAATTTCTACAAAACACCAACGAATTCCATTGAAGACCACATGCCATATAAAACTTCATGGGAGATTTGTAAAGAATCTATTTCCACCACTAATGACTATCACTAAACCATAAAATCAGCCGCCCTGGGAGTATTTACCATTGGTCCATTTCCACAAAAAATCATCATGCAAGCTGTAGATCTATAGCATGTAGTGTCATCACTAGAACATAGAAAAATTCCCAAAGAATTACCTACTAAATTCGAAATCATTAGATTGAAGAAAGGTAATTGGATGCCAAGCATGATGACCCAAATGGCCACTGAGGAGATTTCTCTTCCATAATGGTAGTCCCAAGACTAGCAGGAAAGGGAAAATTTCCACGATCCACACCAATAATCCTACCTAGAGAAGGCACCCGTAAATTACACAAAAGAAGAACACTGGATCTTGAACAAAACCCTAGAGATTTCAGAAAAACCACCATCCACCGAAGTTACTAGGAGTCAATGAAGTCTATGAACACACTCAGTGAAGGTTTTTTGAAGTTGAACCAAGAAACCAAGGTGAGATCATGGAAGGTCGAGACATCCTGAAGTTCTATCTCTGATAGCTCCAGTACATGAAGATTGTACATCTTACGAGAAGTCATTGAACCAACCTTAATCAGAGGATCATGAAGAATACTAAAAAAAGGTCCACCCCCTTCCTGAGCCAATGAAGTTGGCCTACAACAAATAGATTCTTTGAATGACATCTTTTTGAGGCCTAATATCATGTCCTTAACATAATGAGAGATCCTATATCTATTTACACATGTTCATGATCTTATACATTTATGTGTTTTCCATAATTCCATGATTTATAAAAAGATACTATATTATGATTCATGTCTTATGAGTTTGTATGAGTTTTTTATGATTCTTGATTATGATATTTGATGTGTAGGGTATGATTTTTGAATTTCATTCTCATGTTCGCATACCCTTATACACATGTTATGATTTGTTATCTCCCATGTTTTCCCTTACTGAGCTCAAAGATCACCCTTATTCTGTTTTTTCATAGGATATGATAAAATAAATTAAATAAACCCTTTCTAGAAGGACTTTACATGGTTGATAATAATTAACTATTATAGACGTTGGTTATAGTGGGTGATGATGTTGATCTTTATGAGAAAGTTTTTTATGATCCCAAGATCTAAAGAGTTTTTCTTAAATATCTAAAACACTAAACCTAAAATTCACTTGGGTATGTAAGTTATTAAATATATACTTTTGACATTGTATGTTTTTTTGGGAAAATTGGGTCACATTTATAATTATCAAAGTCTTAAATATAATGTTTAAGTTTTTAGAACTGGATCCAAAAGTGAAGATTCTTAGTTATTGTAGTTGGTCTCGGAGTAGGGTTTAGAAAACATTGGAGATAATGATGATCTATATTTTATTATTCTTAAGTGTTATTTATATCGTCATAGGCTTATAATTTTTTGAGGTGATCATAAATTTAGTGTCTTAGAACCCCCTTTTATGCCTTATGTTAAATAATTTTATGATAAATAATGGTATTTTTAAAGGAATTCATTTATGATGTAATTATGGGTTATTGAATTTTGGGATAAAAAATAAAAGGTATGGGATAACCTTTGAGTTTAAATCATATTAATCATGTTTTTATATTGATTCTCACAATTATAAAATTCTATAAAGATTATAATAATATAGATTTAGGAAAAGGATGACTTGTAGGATGGGTGAAAACATGTCGTTTCAGGAAAGGCTATAGGAATTGAACCCGCAACCTAAGGGAGATGAGGGTGCATCACCTACCACTATACTAAGTGATGTTATCATTAGTATAAAATTATTTTCTTTTATTTATAGTATCAGATAGATAAAGGTTATGTTTATTTTGTGAAAATATGTTGTATAAATTACCATGAAATAATATATGGTCTGATGATTTAGTGACTGATGTTATTTTGGATGATGTTTACAATTTTTGTAACCCACTATGATTAAGATAAATATAATACTATGGGATTTTGTTTGAGTGATAATGGTTTATTTATATTTTGGTATCAAAATTTTATTTTATTATTTCTTTATAGTGAGTTAGGTTATTTATAAAAATGGTTAGTATATCTTTGAGATTATGTGAATTATTAAATTCCATTTTGGTATGTTTCACTAAGATTGATTGATGTTTTTTGGAGATAAATGTCAAATTTTACCTTGAAAAAAATTGTGATCAAATCCTTTTGACTTTTTTATTACAATGTTTTTCTTTAGTAGTTTTGAGAAATTTTAAAGATGTTTATTTATTGAATGATTTATGTTGAACATTTTATATTAATATTGAATTTTGGTGATTAAATTAGTATTTTAATAACATAAAGGAATATTTTTTGATAATTACATTATCTTATACTAACCATTTTGGATTTAGTTAATTCTTAAATACAATAAGAGTAAATGGTTATAATTTTATTTATTTCTTAATTCTTATATATTAATTATAATGTTGTTGGTATGAAAGATTAATACTCATAATTTATAGAAATGATGATGTTGAAATTATAACTTTCAGTTAAGTGTGTTATATTGTGTTATTATTAAAGGTAGTAAAATAATTCCTCAAAATTAATAAGAATTTTTTGGAATAAAAATTTTATCTGTTTAATTATCATACAGAGAAATCAATGTCCATTTAAACCGTCATAGAATTATGGTTTTATGATGGTTAACATTCTATTGATTGGGCTTTCAATCACTGTCTATCAGAACATGATAGTTATAATTCCTTTCCATGTACAAATTTTCACTTTCTTCGGATGTTATCCTTATCTGAATCTTAGTTATGTGGTGATCTTCACCATTTAATTTCCTTTTTTTTAAAATATGATGTTTTATTAATACTTTTTACAATGTGGATTTAACAAAAAGAATTTCAGATATCCTGTAGCAGTTTTCTATATCACATTTCAAATTTGAGAGGATGATAATTTTCTCAAATTCTCAATCTTATAGGGATGGTATCTCAAAAATTGACTCTTCCACTAAATCCCTTTCAAGTTAATTATGTCTTCTATATATCCCTCTCGAGGATGTAAAAATATAATCCTTCACATGTACTAATATAAAATTACATACCAATGGAAGAAGACCATTCTAATAAAGAACAACCTATAGAAATTCTAGATATTATAGATAAAGATATATGAAACAAGACTACTCCTTTGGATAATGTTTCGTACCAAAACAACTAATTTTAGGAAGTTATCTGAGAACAAAAGGATGTGATAAGACAAAGGTATCATCATCTTTTTATATTTTAGTAATGTATTTTGAAGCTGAAATTCCTTTTTTAGTGGGTAGAATATGATACCCCAATATTTTATGGTATGTCTTTTTTTTTAAATATGTTTAACCTCTTCAGTATCCTAGTTTTCAGAAAACACCATCCTTGAACAAACTCCAAAATATTATTATTTTAACTCAACCATTATCACCTATCCATTAGAATGTGAATAATGAGTATGATTAACTAAATTATGAAATGAATTCTTGGGTTACCAATTAATTATAAATGAATATAAAAATCAATTGAAAATATATATTGAGTTTTATGAAAAAAATATATTCATACCCACAAATGAATTTTAGCATAATAAATTAAATTAATCACTATTATTAAATTATTTTAGTGAAAATTATTTGTTTTAAGTTTGATTAAAAAAATTTAATTTATCCAATAAGGTTTATATGATTAAGATAAGAATTAATCCCATTTTAAGCATAAAAATGTATATTTTTTCTAAATTCAATTATGCACCCTTTTGATGAAAGTCCTATTTAAAAACTAAATATTAAACCATTTACAAGTTTTATTTGAAAAAAAAATAATTCTTATATATGAAGATGTCAAAATTATCTTACAGTGAATTTTTGGTATTCATTTTGACTAGTTTGTTTTTTTATGATTAATAAAAAATACGACATTTTAATTGAAAACTGCATTTTCATCTAATTTATTTATATATTTAAACTATGATTTAAAATTGTTTTAAAGTATAAATAGTTTAATAATACATAATTAAAAACAATTTAGTCCATTTAAATCAATCTCACATTGAAATTGGATAAAAAAAATTCAATCATGGGAACTTTTCGATTTAAAAACCATATTTTTCATCTTTTTTATAGGATTTATATTGAATATCTTATTACCAATTATATGATTCAAATTTAGTAAAATGGATACCATGTTTTTAATCTGTATGTAAAAATTATTTTTTATGTCCATCTTAGTTTTTATACATAAAAAGGTATTGTTGTAAAAAAATTATTTACAATAGTATTGGTAAAATAATGAAAAGGGATATAAATAAAAGCTAAAGGATGAAACATGTAAAGACCCATAAAATTCAAGGGAAATTTTTTCTAAATTTTCTTTGGGATTTTAAAAGGATGCAGTTTTTGACGGCGCCTGATTCCGAGGCCCGGTGTGCCCGGAATTGCTATCCGATGTTTACCTCGGGTACGTTCAGTGAACGAACGAGCGGGAATTTCTAACTTTTGAACCGGTGCCCGGAATCAAATTCCGAGGGCAACGATGGAACCATAGCTCCGGTAATTTCTTAGGAACTCCTGTTTCGGAGTTGCATTTACACAGGGGGAGTTATTAATTTTTGTGGTAGTTGAAAATAAAAATTAACAATTTTTATTTTTCCCACATGGTAGTTTTATCCTAAGTAAGGATGTTGGGGGTAGGACCCACTTGTGATAACCAACCTTGAGAGTATAAAGTAGGGTGGGACCCACACGAGCCCAACCCCTCACTTTCCTAACCCCTCTAAACCCCCCATTTATGTTTTGTTAACTTATCACCTCATTAATTTTATAACATCTTATGTTAATAACTTAACTGAGTTAAAGTGGGTTTTGAATTTTCAAACTCTTCAAATTCAAAACCTATGTTGGATTAATAAATAAGTGGGTGGATTATTTTCTTTTGGGGTTAGTTGTTCTTGTGGTGGAGACTTGGGAGAGAAAGGGCTAAGTTTGAAGTCTTCTTCTTCTTCAACTTCGACGAAGAACGTGAAGAACACCATTCTTCAATGAAGAACACCTCCGACGAATAACACCATTCTTCAACGAAGAACATCTCTGCCGAAGAACGCGACGTCCTCTTCCAACGAAATTTCCTCTTCGAACGCACCTCGACGACAACGGAATCGACGTTCATTTTCCACGACACCCGACTTCCGCGATGCTTGTCTTCCGCGGCTCGTTAACGTGCATCGTTCCTGAACCGAGGTAGGGGTTTTATTTATTTATTTGTTCGTGAATACCAACCTGTTGATATTCGTGGATTTAACCGCTTGTTATCGAATAACGTGAGGGGGTCGGACCGCACAAACACAGCCGACCCTCCTCCTTTTTTATGATTGATTCCTTTGTGGATTGGTTCGGGAAGGTGTGGTGCTGTCGCACAACACGGAATCGAGTGAAAGGAAACGCACGGCGCCGTCGCGCCGCGCCGCGCCGTGGAAAGAAGTTTAAGAACGCGACGCCATCGCGCCGCGTTGAAGAAAACCTAAGACACTGCGGCCGGAGTGGGGATGCGGCGGAGGGGCGCGGTGTCGTCGCACCGCGCCGGACGAAAAGTGCCGCGGCCGATTCCGGGCCGTGGCGGAGCAGGGTGACCGGCGACCGGTACCGGGCCGCCAGCAACGGAGCTGCAAGGGGACCGGCCATCGCCGGTCCCGTTGAGCAGAAACCGGCTGGCCAGGTCGGGCCGGCCGGACATGGGGGAGCCGGGGGAATTAATTCCCTCGGCTGGATTTCAAGCGGCCCCAATTAAAGGGGTCGTCGTTTTCATAAAGGAGGGGCAACACCCCTTCCTTGGAATGCGCGGCACAAAGGCCACGCTGGCCGCGCCGCCGCGCCACCGGCCGGGCTGGAATTCTGGGCCAGGCCGGGTCGTCGGGCCGGGTTGCCGTCCGGTCCGGGTCGACCCGGTTCGGCTGACCCAGGGGGGTACTGGGTCGGGCCGGGCCGGGCCCAGACCCCCTATTTTTGGACTATGTTGGTTCAAACGCCCATATGTTGGTCTACGAACCTCCGATCGATGCACCGTCAGTTGCGTAGCAATCCTTGGAACGAGCCGGTCGTTTCGGTATATCGCACTCAAGGTTTCAGAATATTTTGGGTTCGGCCATGTTGGTTCGGATACGAAACCAACCGGGCCCTCGGAGCAGAAACACTCGTAACTTGAGCTACGGACGTCCGATTGACGTACCGTTGACATTGTTGGATTCCTCTTAGTGAGACGGATCTTTTGGCTTACTACGCTCGAGGTTTGGATGCCGTCAGAGTGCGGTTGGGTTGGTTCGCTCACGAAACCAACCGGGCCCCTAGAACGAAAAGGCCAATAACTCACAGACTGGGTGTCCGATTGACATGTCGTCTGTCTCATTGTTTTCCTCTTGATGAGACAGAACTTTTGGCATACTTTGACTGAGTTTTGGTTGCTGTTGGATAGTGGCTGGGTTGGATGGTACCCGAAAACCAACCGGGCCCCTGGAACAGAAAAACTGATATCTTTCAGACCAGACGTCCGTTTGACGAACCGTCAATGGTGTTGGTGATCACGTTGAGAAATGGTCCATATGAGTATACCCTATGAGAGTTCGGGATACATTTGAGATACGGCTGAGTTGGTTCGCTCACAAAACCAACCGGGCCCCTGGGACAGAAAGGCTAATAACTCACAGATCGGGCGTTTGATTGACGTGCCGTCTGTTGCGTTGAGACCCCTATGACGAGGCGGTCCTTTGAGATACTTCTTCATGCGACTTTGAGATACTTGGAGTTTTGACCAGTAGCTCGTGGAGAGGACCCTCCCGGAGACGAGCATACGGAGTAAGGAGACCGTGTAGCCGGCTGAGACCTAACGACTGCATGACCGACTCGACTTGGAGTGAGTCGACTAGCCCAGTGGACGGAGCGCCCTATATTTGGCGACAGACCCATGGCGGACGGAGCGCCAGGTAGTTTTCCACAAACCCGCGGTACTCAACAGGAGGAGTACCTCTGTAGGCTATTGGGGGGAGCACCTGGCATTTGGCGACAGACCCACAGCGGATGGAGTGCCCGGTAGTTGGCCGCAGACCCGCGGTACTCGACATGAGGAGTACCTCAACAGTCTTAGGTTAGTGAGCAGTACCTCGGAATCATGACAGGACCATTGTACACTCTAGATATGGGGCTCTTCAGCAGTTACGGTTTCGTTGATGAAAATCCTGGTTTGAGCTGAGATTTTGACCTTTGTGTTTACCTCATGATTGAGATGGGTCACTTGATAACTTAGGTATATGTATGGGCATATACCTGGGTAGTGGTTATCTGTTGATTTCATGTTCCTTGTGTTTCCTCATGATTGAGATGGATTACTTGATAACTTAGGTGTATGTATGGGAATATAACTAAGTAGAGGATATCTGTTGATATCTTCTTTGTGGTTAACCTTGTTGGTTTTAGTGAGACCTTGAGGGTCTCGGGGTCCCTACTGAGTATCGTTATACTCACCCCTGCACGGGCTATGCCCGCACCTCGTTGTGTTGGTTGCAGACGACGGGCAGTGCTGACGGAGGCCGAGTGTTCGAGGACTGGACAGTACCCGGAGGTGGACTACACGATGAGTCAGTAATCGGAGGAGGACTTCACGGCGAGACAACACAAGGAGGAGGTTGAAGGGCGAGAGTGTTGAGGAGGATATCTGTACCTACCCTTCTCGTAGGATCCGTGGTAGACGATCCAGGAGCAGCACTATCTGTACCTACCCTTCAGGTTGGATCTGAGGAGGACAACCCAAGAGCTTCTTCCTTCTTCCAATTGTTTGTTTTTTTCTGTTGTACTTTCGTTCAGTTGTAGCTGCACTTTCAGTTGGGTTTGTATTCTGGCTCATTTACTTTTCAGCACTTTCTTTTGTACATAGTTTTTTGCTTCCGCTTGTACTCTATGGTGTTTTTTTACTTTTATAAAGGCAATGCCTTCCCAGTTATCGGGATTTACGCCTTTGGTGCTAGTCGCCAGCCCCTGGCCTATGGATGGCGGGCTTGGGGTAGTCACGGCTCGGGCCCCGAGGACGGGTCGTGACAAATTGGTATCAGAGGAGTCGGTTCTACCACAGAACTTATAACTTTGATGTTTTCTTTCTGTGAAGAAATAATGTTAAGGGTACCGAGTGTGGTCTTCAGTTCAGGGAGTCCAGTGTTGGTGCGGGCGGCCGATGTATCCATACACTAGGACCCTAACAATTGAATTCTGACTTTGTGCACGAAATCACTGATTGTGTGTGTGTTCCTGAAGTTTTATTTAAATATCAGCTCAATCCAGGTCAGCTCACCAGGTATAAATCATTTGACTATGTCACATTGTTTCTTTCAGGATGCCTCCCAGCGGATGACCAGCTAGAGCCCTGAGAGTTGTTCGTATTGACAGCCCGCCGAGCGACGTGGCCTCAGTACAGGGCCCTATTCCTGTTGAGGCACCAGCGGAGGCACCAGCGGTGCTACAACCCGTTGGGCCACTGATGCCACCAGCCCCAGCATCAGAGGGTGCACATCGCTTGAGCGCACTGCATGAGTTCCAGCGCCAGAGGCCACCCAGGTTCCAGGGAGGGACGGACCCGCAGGCGGCTGAGGATTGGCTGGAGGCTGTGGTGAGAGTCTTCAGGCTAGTGGGGACGTCGGCAGACTTCATGGTGATCCTTGCTGCCAGCCTTCTTCAGGCAGCAGTAGGCAGATGGTGGAGCCTGATGCTCCAGATGCATGACGAGGCGACACTTCTTTGGGCAGACTTCGAGAGCCTGTTCCGAACAAAGTTTGTACCAGCCACCCTTTGAGCGGTGCGTATACATGAGCTACTTCAGCTGTGGCAGGGCAGCATAACAGTGGCACAGTATTCAGTGAGGTTCACAGACCTCTCGCGCTACTCCACAGATATGGTACGTGATCCGTTCTTCAGGGCCCGAACCATCGAGCAGGGGCTCATGCGAGAGATTAGATCTTCTGTTGTTTCTCACATCATTCCAACACAGACATGGGTGTTGGAGAGAGCCCTCTTAATGGAGAGTTTCCTTGCTGAGCAGTCTCTAGCAGCACGACCCACCACTAGCCAGCTTGCGGCAGAGTCATCTGCAGTAGATAGTAGACAGATGACGCAGAGGTCCAAGAAGACCAGACCTACCGGTGGCCGTCTGCATGACTCAGGTTCAGTTGTGCGGGGAAACCGGGGTGGAATCAGAGCCAGTCATGCCGAGAGTGGATAGTGTTACTCCTGCAGCGGGATTGGTCACATGGCACGTGACTGTCCGACCCGCCATGCAGATGACCAGTGGTTAAATGAAGAACCTCCCAGCTAGAGGAAGAGGTTCGATCAGGGCAGACTGCAAGGATCAGGCGGCCATGGAAGAGGAGATGGTCGTGCAGCTGGAGGTGGATGACGCTTCGGGGTGTTGCCACCCCCACCACCAGGAGGCCCACCCTGACCACAGGGGATATGAGGACATGGGAGAGCTCAGCTTCAGGCAGCTGAGGCCTATGGTCACGGAGCTCCGGAAGCAGATGGACAGAAGCAGGACTAGCTCCAGACTTGGAGGCTATGGATCCTGTTGCTTCTAGTTTTTTTGATGTTTTTTTGTAGTTTCTTCGTGTCTTTGTACTATGAGCTGCAATAATAAAAAGATACTTATCCTTGTGATTTTTTCTTTCATGTCCTTTCTTTTGGTTGATACTGAGTGGTCCTGGTTAAAATTGTTGACTTGACCCTCACTTTTGAGATTTCTAATGGAGGAGAACTAGTGATCTCACACTGATGCCGATAGTGTGACTCGACCCTTGGAGGCGAGAGTGACATTTGGATCTCTTGGTTGTTATGTCGAGGCCTTACGACGTCATCCATGGCAAGAATTCATCATTCATGTTAGGGTTGACTGTATTAGGAAATGAATGTTGTTCATCCAAGGGATGAGACCGGATTTCTCTTGTCGGCAAAGAAGAAATCATAGAATCTCTTGTGAGACTAGAGAAGGTCTAGGTCATCCAAGAGTGGATGAGGACAGCACAGGGCCTACAGAAGCCTTATGATGACAGGACTTGGAGGCCTCTAGAGTTCGAGGATGACGATCACGTCGTTATACGGGTCTCACCTCGACAAGGTTTACGGAGATGTGGCCAGGGAGGCAAGTTATCTTCGAGGTTCAATGGACCTTTCTAGGTCCTCAGCTGGGTAGGCGAGGTGGTTTACCACTTGACCCATCCACCTCTGTTGCGCTAGATGCATGACGTTTTCCTGGTATCTCAACTGAGGAGATACATGCTCGACCCTTCGCATATCATCGACCATGAGGAGCAGGACAATGGCGATGGGGTTACTTCCACGGAGGTTCTAGTGGGGATCAAGGATCGACAGGAGCAGATCCTACGAGGATGATCGATTCCTCGGGTGCACTTTCTATAGCAGTACGAGAACCTCCAGGTGAGCACATGAGAGCGGGAGGCTCAGATGCGTGCTCAGTATCGCTTTTGTATCCCTAGTTTGTGTTGAAGCTTTATGGGGATGTAAAGCATTGAGGTGGGAGTAATGTAAAGACCCGTAAAATTCAAGGGAAATTTTTTCTAAATTTTATTTGGGATTTTACAAGAACGCAGTTTTTGACCGGCCTGATTCCGAGGCCTGGTGTGCCCGGAATTTCTATCTGAAGTTTAGCTCGGGTATGTTCAGTGAACGAACGAGCGGGAATTTCTAGTTTTTGAACCGGTGCCCGGAATCGAATTCTGAGGGCACTGATGGAACCGCAGCGCCGGTAATTGCTTAGGAACTCCTGTTTCGGAGTTGTGTTTATACGAGGGGAGTTATTAATTTTTGAGGTAGTTGAAATTAAAAATTAAAAATTTTTATTTTTCCCACTTGGTAGTTTTATCCTAAGAAAGGATGTTGGGGGTGGGACCCACTTGTGATAACCAACCTTGAGAGGATAAAGTAGGGTGGGACCCACACGAGCCCAACCCCTCACTTTCCTAACCCCTCTAAACCCCCCATTTGAATTTTTTTAACTTATCACCTCATTAATTTTATAACATCTTATGTTAATAACTTAAGTGAGTTAAAGTGGGTTTTGAATTTTCAAACTCTTGAAATTCAAAACATATATTGGGTTAATAAATAAGTGGGTGGATTATTTTCTTTTAGGTTTAGTTGTTCTTGTGGTGGAGACTTGGGAGAGAAAGGGATCAGTTTGAAGTCTTCTTCTTCTTCAACTTCGACGAAGAACGTGAAGAACACCGTTCTTCAACGAAGAACACCTCCGACGAAGAACACCGTTCTTCAACGAAGAACATCTCCGCCGAAGAAAGCGACGTCTTCTTCCAACGACGTTTCCTCTTCGAACGCACCTCGACGACAACGGAATCGATGTTCGTTTTCCACGACGCCCGACTTCTGCGACGCTCGTCTTCCGCGGCTCGTTAACGTGCACCGTTCCTGAACCGAGGTAGGGGTTTTATTTATTTATTTGTTCGTGAATACCAACTTGCTGATCTTCGTGGATTTAACCGCTTGTTATCGAATAACGTGAGGGGGTCAGACCGCACAAACATGGCCGACCCTCCTCCTTTTTTTATGAATGATTATTTTGTGGATTGGTTCGGGAAGGTGTGGTGTTGTCGCACCACACGGAATCGAGCGAAAGGAAAGGCGCGGCGCAGTCGGGCCGCGCCGTGGAAAGAAGTTTAAGAACGTGACGCCGTCGCGCCGCGTCGAAGAAAACCGAAGACATCGCGGCTGGAGAGGGGCCGCGGCGGAGGGGCGCGGTGTCGTCGCACCGCGCCGGACGACAAGGGCCGCGGCTGGTTCCGGGCCACGGCGGAGCAGGGTGACCGGCGGCTGGTACCGGGCCGCCGGCGACGGAGTTGGAAGGCAACCGGCCATCACCGATCCCGTTGAGCAGAAACCGGCCGGCCAGGTCGGGCCGGCCGGACAAGGGGGAGCTGGGGGAATTAATTCCTCTGGCTGGATTTCAAGCGGCCCCAATTAAAGGGGCCGCCATTTTCATAAAGGAGTGGCAACACCCCTCCCTTGGCATGCACGGCACAAAGGCCGCGCTGGCCGCACGCGATGGCCGCGTAGGCCGCTCCGCTGCGCCGCCGGCCGGGTCTGGCCGGGTCGTCGGGCCGGGTCGCCGCTCGGGCCGGGTCGACCCGGTTCGGCCGACCCAGGGGGGTACTGGGTCGGGCCGGGCCGGGCCCATACCCCCTATTTTCGGACTACGTTGGTTCAAACGCCCATATCTTAGGCTACAGACCTCCGATCGACGCACTGTCAGTTGCGTAGAAATCCTTGGAACGATACGGTCGTTTCCGTATATCGCAATCAAGGTTTCAGAATACTTTGGGTTCGGCGAGGTTGGTTCGGATACGAATTCAACCGGGCCCTCGGAATGGAAACGCTCATAACATGAGCTCCGGACGTCCGATTGACGTACCATCGACTTTTTTGGATTCCTCTTAGTGAGAAGGATCTTTTGACTTACTCCGCTCGAGGTTTGGATTCCGTCGGAGTGCGGTCGGGTAGGTTCGCTCACGAAACCAACCGGGCCCCTGGAACGAAAAAGCCAATAACTCACAGATCGGGCGTCTGATTGACGTGCCGTCTGTCTCATTGTTTTCCTCTTGATGAGACGGAACTTTTGGAATACTTCGCCTGATTTTTGGTTGCTGTTGGATAGTGGCTGGGTTGGATGGTACCCGAAAACCAACTAGGCCCCTGGAACGAAAAAGCTGATATCTTTCAGACCATACATCCGCTTGACGAACCATCAGCGGCGTTGGTGATCACGTTGAGAAACGGTCCCTATGAGTATACCCTATGAGAGTTTGGGGTACAGTTGAGATATGGCCGAGTTGGTTCGCTTACGAAACCAATCAGGCCCCTGGGACGGAAAGGCTAATAACTCACAGACCGGGCGTCCGATTGACGTGCCATCTGTTGCGTTGAGACCCCTATGACGAGGCGGTCCTTTGAGATACTTCTTCATGGGACTTTGAGATACTTGGAGTTTTGACCAGTAGCTCGTGGAGCGGACCCTCCCGGAGACGAGCGTATGGAGTATGGAGACCGTGTAGCCGGCTGAGACCTGAAGACTACATTACTGACTCAACATGGAGTGAGTCGACTAGCCCAGTGGATGGAGCGCCCGGTATTTGGCGACAGACCCATGGCGGACGGAGCGCCCGATAGTTGGCTGCAAACCCGCGGTACTCGACAGGAGGAGTAACTCTATAGGCTATTGGGGGGAGTGCCCGGCATTTGGCGACAGACCCACAGCGGACGAAGCGCCCGGTAGTTGGCCGCAGACCCGCGGTACTCGACAGGAGGAGTACCTCAGCAGTCTTAGGTTAGTGAGAAGTACCTCGGAGTCATGACAGGACCACTGTACACACCATAGATGGGGATCTTCAGCAGTTACGGTTTCGTTGATGGAAATCCTGGTTTGAGCTGAGACTTTTGACCTTTGTGTTTACCTCATGATTGAGATGGGTCACTTGATAACTTAGGTATATGTATGGGCATAAAAATGGGTAGTGGTTATCCATTGATTTCATGATCCTTGTGTTTCCTCATGATTGAGATGGGTTACTTGATAACTTAGGTATATGTATGGGCATATACCTAAGTAGAGGTTATCTGTTGAGATCTACTTTGTGGTTAACCTTGTTGGTTTTAGTGAGACCTTGAGGGTCTCGGGGTCCCTACTGAGTATCGTTATACTCACCCCTACACGGGATATGCCGGTACCTCGTTGTGTTGGTTGCAGATGACGGACAGTGCTGACGGAGGCCGAGTGTTTGAGGACTGGACAGTACCCGAAGGTGGACTACACGATGAGTCAGTAATCGGAGGAGGACTTCACGGCGAGACAACACAAGGAGGAGGTTGACGGGTGAGAGCATTGAGGAGGCTATCTGTACCTACCCTTCAGGTAGGATCCGTGGTGGACGATCCAGGAGCTGCGCTATCTGTACCTACCCTTTAGGTAGGTTCCGAGGAGGACGACCCAGGAGCTGCTTCCTTCTTCCAGCTGTTTGTCTTTTTCTGTTATACTTTCGTTCAGTTGTAGCTGCACTTTCAGTTGGGTTTGTATTATGACCCCATTACTTTTCAGCACTTTGTTTTATACTTAGTGTTTTCCTTCCGCTTGTACTCTGTGGTGTTTTGTTTACTTTTATAAAGGCAATGCCTTCCCAGTTATCAGGATTTACGCCTTTAGTGCTAGTCGCCAGCCCCTGGCCTATGGACGGCGGGCTTGGGATAGTCACAGCTCGGGACCCGAGGACGGGTCGTGACATAACACCTTAAAAATATAGAATTTATTGGTAAGTTGATTTATTTTTCAACCTAAACCATCCTAAAAAACATTAATTAATAATATAATACATTGAAATTAATTTCACCTCAATATGGTCGGTTATATTTATAAAATAATCATTATTAAATCACTTAAACTCACCTCTCCTCAAGTATATATACCACCTTTAACAACCCCATTTCAACTCAAAAGAATTTAATTTCCTCACATATCTTTTAAAAACCCTCTCATAAACTCTCCCCACGTCTATGTGCTTTTATTCACAACAAAATAACCAATATATGGTCTTCAAGTGGTCATTCCATAGTTTGATATTCAAAAGGTAATTTTTCTCAAAACACCTCTCTTATTTTTTTTCTTCCTCTATTTTCTACTCATATATTTCATACATAGAAGAATAATTATTAAATAATCATTTAAATAGAGTAATTTCGTGTATATAATATAAGATATTATATCCATACCTTTTATTACCTCCCCTTATTCAAAGAAATGAATCTATTGTCCAAATTATTCCAGTAAATCATCTCCATGAGTGATGATTTTAATTGTTTTTAATTTCCACCTTCATGGCTTGTCATAAAACTAATACTCAGGTAAAATAATATTTAAATATTTATATTTTATCATATTCCTGATATGTAACTAATATATACTTATAATAGCAAAAAAATGAAACATGTTCGTGATGTACGAAAAAACCATCAAAATAAACCGAACATTTTTCATTAACATTTTGTCAAATAAATCATCATCATATAAGAAAAAAATTATATATGGGAAAATTAAAACCCATGGAAGTTCATTGATATTATTCCATTACTATTCAAGAGTTTTAATCCCATTTTTTGAGAACATCCATAATTTAACACAAATGAACCGATCATGAAACCCAAAAATGAACTAATCTCAAACAATGAAAATAATGAGATATTATTAACAAATAGCTTGTATGATGTTATAAAATCATAATATAAGGTATTATTAATATTTATATATTTTATAAAAGAGTTAATAACATTATTTAACCATTATAAATGGGGTTAATGTATTCACCGATCAAGGGAAGCGTGAGGTAAGGGTTCCTCACCTCACTATTTTTTACGAGATATATTCCTTATTCACCACTTATTTCTTATGTGTGGTGTATATAGTGAACTTGATTTATCATATCATAAATCTTATTATATTAATTTTATGAAATTTTAATTTTCATAATTATTATTTTATGGGGCATAAGATTCTACTGATTTAAAAAGAGTAAGGGAATTCTTAATCCAATTTCAATTCATTGGGATAACCTTCTACTCGATTGATTATTTCATGAAATAATTCTATGTGGGATGATTTTTTATTATCTTATGATGAATTAAAATTTTATATTTTTATTTTCAATTAATAAAAATAATCAATTAATTTTATTCTCACTTTAATGATACAATATTTATGAGGTATTTTCTTTTAAAATTTATCGTTTAAAAACATCCATTAAAACTCACTTTTTCTTCCTTGTCTATGTTTTCTAAAATTATTTCCAATTTTTTTATTGTTGTATTATGATTTTTTAGATTGATTTTTACTAATGTTTTACTTTTAGAAAACAAATTTAAAGGATTATGTTTTTCTAAATGTGGTTCTTTAAGAAATTTTCAACAAAAAATATGAAAGGAATTTTTTTTAACAGATATGACATGAGATTATTTTTACACTATCACGAGGAATTCATGCCATTATTCTTACTTCAAAATATTAAATGGTTATTTTCAAATAAAATAAATTATTTTATAATTTTTTTTTAAGAAAAATGTTTTAAAAAAAGTGTTTTTACCACAAGAATTATTTCCAGTGATCTATAAAAATTACTTTCCATCTATAATAACATCATTTAATTTTACTTATGATTTACTAGGTATATTATTCATGTAAATTATCATTATTCCATTTATAGTTTTTTTGGTTTAGGATGGATTGATATTTATAAAACCTATTTCTTTCCATGGGTTAGGCTATAATGAAATATTTATGAACCCAATTTATTTTCAGGGGTTCTAATATAGTTAATCATTTATGTTATTGTGTATTTATGTTCTTGTGGAACATGTGATTATGGTTTTCATTATATGATGGGTTGGACCTATAAGTCCCATAATTTATTGGGTAATTATGGATAAATCATGAGTATATATGTTATGAGTGAACCTGATTACAATTTCGCAATGCTATGCATGAATCTAATTACATGATCACAATGTTATGTGTGAACCAGATTACATGTTTAAAATTATATTTTTTTACATGGTTACATGTCCATCAGTTTATACAAGGTCCTAATTTCATTTCCTTAACTCAATTAGTGTACCTATCTCTATTTATACATTTTAAAGTTGTTATAATTGTATGTGTTTTTCATAATTCAATGTTTTTTTCAAGTTACACTTTTATGATTCATGCCATATGAATTTTTATGATTTATTTTATAATTCAAGATTATAATATTTAATATGAATGTTATTATTTTAAAATATTTTCATCATGTGTTCATACCATTATTCTCATGTTATGCTTACATTTATCCCATTTTCTCCCTTATTGAGCATATAATCTCACCCTTTTTATGTCTTCTTTTCCCTAGGTTATGAAGAAATATGTTTAATGAATTGTGTTTAGAATGATTTTTCTTGTATGATGTTCAGTAACTGCTGGGAAATATGGTTATAGTGGGAGATAATGTTAATATTTATGAGATAGTTGTTTATGAGACCAAGTTGTTTAGAGTTTTTCCTAAATCCCTAAAAATATAAACCTAAAAGACCCTTGGTTATGTAATTGATCCAATATCCCCTTTCAATGTTGTAATTTTTTTGGTAAAATTGGGTCACATTTATAAGCGTCAACGTTAGAAATAAAATGTTTATGTTTTTAGGACTGGATCTGAAAGTGCAGATTCTAGGTTATTATATTATACAAGTATGGGAATAGGTATACACCAAAACCCATGTTGTTCTATATCATTTGTCCTATCAATGAATTTAGGGTCCATATAATTTCAGGCCCCACCCATCACCTGATTAAGTCCATTTCATTCACCATAAGTTCTATCAAGATCCTCAATACCATTACCTATGAAACCTATTTTTTGAATAAAAAAATGGCTATTTAAAAAATATGATATTTAAAATTATACATCCACATTTAACATAATATTATGAATGTCTATGAGATTTTCCCTTAATAAAACTAAAAATTTTGGGGTATCATAAAATTACTATGTAGTACCATTATCAAAGAAATATAGTGGTGAATGTACTTATAATGTACATGGTTATACATGGATGATAATAATTGGGTTAAATATATTTCATTGGTATAATACAATATAAATTATTGAAACGATCCTTCATCATAGTTTATAATGAGCATGTGAATATTCAAAATTGTATCCCTGGGGAGTTTTTATTAGGTGTATGGTCTTAGGCCCATTCAATGTGCATCATAGTGATGATTGAGACTATGATAAACCAATAGGTTTTAGGGTGATTACCCCTAGTTTCATATGTTCCATATCCATATCCACATTCAAATATCTAGATAAGTATTCATTGTTTTTGGAAACAACACACACCATTAATTCTCCAAAACATGAGAATGCTTTTTCACCATGGAAAAGATTTATTTTTAAATTGGTTTTTGTAATTATTTACTCAAAATAATATGTGTTATGGAGGATAATATATACATTAAAATAAATTATAATTCATGAATAACATCTGAAAAATTCTTCTTTGACAATGAATGCATTACACAGAATGAAATAAGAGGTAAACCAAACATGAGTCCCAAAGAATTAAAATTGAGACAGAAAACCACAATTATGAATTATGTAGTAATTAAATAATAACCTCTAAAAATATATAGAAATAAAATAGATATTAAGATACCATGAATAATTTATTTTCATGATATAAAATATCAAATAGTTAGTATATATACACTATATAAAATAAATTAGATTCATAATAAAAAACATGCCTCAAAGAGAGGAATTTCATATGGAAAACAATTATCTCTGGTCAAAAATTCCAAGAACATAACTTAACTGCATATATAAAAAAATATTAATCTTAATAACTATATTCCTAACCCTACACATATCTATTTTCATTTATAATCTTTTTAAATTTTCATTCTCTACATGAATTCTTCGTATTTTCAAAATCGGGTGTTTGTAGTCATAATAGTTTATACTAATTTCATAATAACGGTGTATATATTAATTATTCATAAAATTTTCATTATTTATATGTCATTAAATATAATTTTATGGATTATTTATAATAATTTATGAGTAATGAAATTCCTTTCATGTGTGTGTAAGACTTTATCCTTGAAGATTTAATTGAAAATAAGTGTGTTTCATAGATTCTTAATTATTGAAGTATATTTTCATAATTAATATATTAAATATTGATATAAATTCTAAATAAAAAAAAATTATTTACGCATTTATATCATTTTATTCATGTAAATAATTTTTCATTATCATCCATGATATAAATGCACAGTGTTGTTCTAATAGGTGGGTAAACCAACCCAAACATGAACATACCCTATTTTAATGAATCAAACTGAGGTTATTTTTTACAATATAATTATTAATATAGAATAATGTTATTATTTAGTGTCAATAATTATGATATATTACAATTTTGTGTAATTATAATATGATCTAATGGATATGAAAATTTTACATAATTGGAATAAAATATTACCCCTTCAACAAGTTTATTTTGAAAAATAAAATTAAGGATGATCATTTATTGATCATGTCACTAATAGGTTCAATAACTTTTTATACTAGAACATTAATTATATCAAAAAAATAATATTTTTCATTTAATACCATCCTTTTATCTATCCTTGTAAAGTGGTTAAGGAAAACGAAACACATTGCATCGTGGAGGTGGTAGTCCGCGCTACGCATGAATGGAAATTTTATTTTTCTTAAGGGAAATTGGAAATTTTGATATTGTTTATTTAAAACATATTAAAAATTATTATAATAAATTTAATTAATTCATCATATAATATTGGTAGAAATACATTTTAATTGGAAATATAAAAAGAAAATATTTTAGTGAAAAGTTTTAACTTACGTTGGTAACATTGGGATTCAATATGAGGATTCCAGGGAAAAGAATGGATTAGGATAATAAGTTATTACTAGAATATTATTAGTGTTAAATATAACAATAATGGATTCAAATAGTTGTGTGTTTCATGATTGAACCTAATTTTTACTGTGGAATTGAATGGGTGGTGAGAGTTACCTTTTACAAGTGGTGAGAATGGAATGGTTGTAAATATTTATACTTAATATAACTGGATAACATGTTAAACATGTAAAATGGATACACAAATATATAATAATTGTTTTTGGATGATATAAGTTCAAGAAATATATTATAAAATTAATTATGCACATGTTTTTATCATTTTCTATTCCTTATTCCCGTTGAATAATTATCGTAAACATTTTTTGTTTTACAACAATAATTTTTTTTTACCATATCTAACTTATTACATAGTCATATAAATATAGTTTTGGATCATTATATAGATGTAATTATATATTAGATGGCACAATACAATAGGGGTGAATTGTAGGTTTAAAAAAATTATATACACTTCTAATAAAGAACCTAGTTTAAATAATCTTTAAGTAATACAATTCATAACCAATAAAAATGACCATATATGTCTTGGATGCTATGGATATATTATGATTTATTACTATAAGAAATGAAAAACGATTATATTTTAATTTAATAAAATGATCAGAGTCATACAAATATAAATGATTCTACCATACAACATATAGAATCTATTAATACAATATGTATTGAGTGAATCGAAATTGAAACAATTACAATAGTAAAATAATATGAATAGACAGAAGGAAAAAAGTGATTCTATTTCTATTAAAAATGCAGTGGAAATATAAAGGTGTTAAATTTTTTTATCCCAAAGAGTAAGGTATCCTTTCACCTAGGATAAACAGTTTGTCCTACCACCACCTTGGTAATCCCTTGATACGATGATCGGATTGACTATCTTCGTATCCCTAATACCCATCGATTAGGAAGGTAATCAGCACCTATGTCTTTATAAAAATTGAAATCCCACGATACGATGATCCAAAGCACTTCTTCCAATCCCTAGAATCCCCTGATCGTTATCACAATGACTAGACACACAAAGCAGAAACAAAGCACATATAGAAATACAGGAACATGGATCAAGTCGTTAAGTTCCTGTATTTTCCAAGCTTTCACATGAAGAAAGATAGAAGTCACAACATCTCTATCAAGAACTTTATTGAAGAAAAAGTTCTATATTGTAATTTGAATGACCTTCTATTTATAGGATTCGGATTCCAACTGTCATATTTCATCCATGAGTCATATTTCTCTGAAAAAAAATTGGAGAGACTTGGACACCAATCATTACAACGATCAAAACAAAAAGAATACATGACATGGTTTTGATTGGTAAATAACCAACTCGACGACATCATTTTAGTTAGTAAATATTAAGTGAAAAATTATAAAACAATCAGTATGATAAACATGTATTCTTTATTGAAGTAATATTAGAGTATAATACAATATATAAGTATGATTAATTATATATTCATAATACTTTTCATGATTATAATGAATATAGTTGTTACAATACAAAACACGGTTATGATGCTTAACATGGATAAGATTTATATCAGTTACAATTTATATCATGGTTATGATGCGTGGTATATAAACTGGTTACGATGCATGATTACGATACACTTCTTATCCTTGTTACAATATGTGATTACGATGCAATATTTAACCTAGTTACGATACATGATTACGATGCAATACTTAATCTGGTTACAAAACTTGATTATGATGCCATACTTATCCTGGTTATGATTCTTGATTATGATTCATATGGTTACAATGCATATAGTTATGATGCATATGGTTATGATGTAGAGAAACAACATGTGTGGTTACCATTGAAAACAAAATACTTCATTACAATTACAAAACAATATATGTGATTACAATTGTAAACAATCAGCATATAATTATATTGTAGAATCAACAGAAAGTGTGGTTATGATGGAGAAAAAAGTATGAGATTATGATTGTAAGTGAATATGATATATGTAATTACGATGAGAATAAAACATATAAAATGATGTAATCAGTATACATGATTATGATTCTAATACAACATATATGAAAAAAATATATGTAATTCCAATTGTAAAACAACATACATGATGAAAAATATTTTTTATTAAGATTGTAAAACAACATATAATATATTTGATTAGGATAGGTGTCATTTGTGATTTCCAAAACAACTGATCAATGCGAAATTAGATAAATATTTTGACTCAACATATAGTGATCCTTATTATATAATTTAAACCAACTTATTCAAAATTTTAAATAAATTTTTATTTATTTAATTGATATAAGTGTTAAAAATTCATATTAATATAATAAATGTATCATATATTAATTTTTTATAAAATTATTATTTGAGTTATAACATGCAAGTTGTGGGTTTTTTAACTATTAATAAAATTTTAAAATGTTTAATGTACATTATAAAATACGTATTTTTTCAATAAAATGATTTCATAAATTTATTATTTATAATTATATACTAATAATGTTATAAATGTTGTTGTATTTGTAAAAATGGTATATTTCACTATTAAACAAAAAACAATTTCTTAAAGATATACAAAAAATAATCTCAACAAATATATTTATAATTAATTATAAAATAAAGTTCATTTTTATGATATAAAATTACATCATTCTGAATATAAACTATTAAATATACTCATGAATAGAAGATCATTAGTGTGTTCATTTTGTGATAGTTCAAAATATGGTGTTTTTATGATATAGTATGGTCTCTTGCATTAAATCACATAATCAAAATAATTTATTGTGAAAAGTAAAAATGATTTTTATTTTATCATAAAAGTAGATAAAATTGTTTCTTGATAGTCAATACCATGAATGTTATTATATTATTTTACAACAAAGAATTCTTTATAAGTATATACATTATCATCCATGTGGGTATTCTTATAGAAAAACCACCTACACCCTTATATTTTCTCCCCTTCAAGTGCATTCACTAAGTTCCAAAATCAGTAAGTGTACATGGAATCCATTTTATATTCCTTGTATTTTAACCATTTTTCAAAATAATAACTCTCAATAGCATCCCAGTAAGTGGTAGGTTATTCCATTATGAACATTACCTCATCATCATTTTAATTGAGATATCTATATCTCATGCTCTCTTAATAAATCATGCCATAAAATTGATGTTCTTGTGTTACATGGGTACATTTTACTTCATAAATTATTTTTGGAATGGACTCAGCCTCCACATTAGAAACCATTCCAATATTTTGTCCTTGAAACCCTCCAATTAAAACATTCATCCCACTTATTTTTCACCTTTTTAGTATCATTTCTAGGAAACAATATCATCAGGCCAACCAAAAATTATGTTCTGTAGGATTATGAAAATTATATACTAATGTCTATTTTTTCCAACTAGTAAATAATCATTTTTATTATTTGGGGAAGAGTTTATCAAAATAATAATTTCATAAATATTCTACAAAAATTTAAACATTCATAAAAGTCATTGTAAGATATTTCCATATCCATATATCATATGGTATATAATGAATATTTCTAGCGAACATTGCTTAGTAAAAATAATGAAATATATAAACCTTACCCCAAGATGATATTAGAATGATGCATTAACTCATTATAGATAAAACCATGCCCAATATGATATGATTCCTCCTATTAGGAATAACATTGCATTGTTGTGTTCTAAGAGGATTGAATTGTGAAACAATTCCCCAACACCCTGGTTGATCAATTATTTCATGGCTCAAATATTTGCCACTATTATCATATCAAAGGATATTAAAGCCTTTTCCTAGTGATATTTTTTAAAATGTTTCTAAATCTCAATGATTTTTTCAAAAAATTTATAATTTTCTTCATCATAAACACATGACCATATAGAAATATTTCATTTTTAAAATTAATGAAATATATAAAGCCACCATTTTCTTGAGTACTCATTAGACCACCTATAAACAATGTAGATTATCAAATAATCAATTATCCCTTTCACATTTTCTTCTAAAAGGTGATTTTGTCAACTTTCCTAATATTTATGATTCATAATTTTTTAATTATTCATAATAAAATGATTCCAATAATATATATCTATAAAATCATTGAATTTTTTTCTCATTTAGATATCAGAGGTGCAAATTACCAAGGTTTCTGATATTAGAATAAACCCTACCCTTTTTATTTCAAATGTTGTAAAAAAATTTACCCATCGATTTATTTTTTATACTTTTTATTATATTCCAAATACCATTAAACATTCCATTCATATAGATAGAAAAAATTTCATTCTTAATAGATATTGAAAATCCCTTATTGTACAATAAATATATTGAAAAAATATATTTTAATGGTGGAAACATAAAAAATTGTTCTCTAATTATAAGAATAATTTCTTAGGTAAACATAGTTCAAATTTTGGTCTTCTAATTCACTATACCTTTCTCTTATACTGACATAAATATCATCTTCACCATTTGAAAATTTTACTCTATCTCCAAGGATAGGTTTTTCAGCACAAATATGTGATGCACACTGAATATCTAAAACCCATGATTCATAGGTGGTGGAATTTATCTATATACCATTCACATTTTGGTACCCATAATCCTTCTCCTTGAAAACACTTCACAACCTTAAATAAAAATATCTAATTATTTTATAATTCATAACTATAAGTCTTTATATGGATATTATATAGTATTCCATCTTCAAAAAAAGAAATATTACTATATGAGTGTAATTTTTTTCATATATCTTTCCAAAAAGTAATTTTAATGAAATTTATCTCACTAAAATGATGATACAATACTTTTTATACATTTAGTGGGAAAAGGCCCATATTTCATCATGAGTTACACTATGTATCATGTAAATATCCATGAATATTTTGGTTGATTTCCATTGTAATCATAATAGTAATGATTCTTAGATAGATGAGAAGGTAACTCTTTACCAAATCCATCATATGGATAAAACCAACATTTTCTTATCATTTCCTTACTATGGGCTATGTGTAAAAAAATTAAAACACCAAGAATAGGATTATAAATGAAACATATAGGGGAACCATATTTGGAATAAACCACCCATGGATGTTCTAATGTCACATTTCATGTCAGTGCCTTACACAAGATAATCCATATGCACCTAGCTTTTCTATAACATTCCTAGTTGGATGATCTAGGTCATAAAAAGTTATACATTAAAAGGAATCTCATGCAAAGTATTTGAGGGTTTTCATTAAATTATCACTAATTTATTAAGAAAAATACGCCTAATAAATTCCTCATTTCTGTATCATATGAATTATTTATCTCCTCATGTTTTATTTCATTTTTGTATGCATGATTATAATTATTTATTTTTTGAATATTTATTATATCAACTAAACTAATTTGATCACACTAAATTAATGTTTAAATATTTACACAAACCATGATTTTTTATTACTGACCTTAAAATAGAATACATGTATATTCACACATATCTAAATGAATCTCTTCCAGAATTTATATGAACATTTAATGAAAATTGGTAATGTTATATGATATTGAAAAACAATACATGAGTTATCCTAAAGTGATAGGTACCTAAACCTCACTTTTTTTACACCAAGGAATAAGCCTCTTGGGGGATGGGTAGTCTAACCCCATGTCCCCCTACATGAGGGGACTTTACCAAAGGGAGAATTTAATTCAAAAAATCTCAAACACATAATATGAAAAACAATATTCAACAAATATTATCAACATCAAGACTCTAAAACAAACCGACATCTATGTAGATAGAATATTAAATCTTAGGGAGTCACAAATATCATGAAATGAAAGGATCTATTCCTATATGAAAAAATTAATATAACATACACATAATTCATCTTCTAAAAAATTAAAAATAAAAAGTGATAAAATTTTAAGGAAACTATTTTTTTATATGTGAATAAAACATGAACACTTCATAGTAATTTTAGGCTTCTAAAAACACTTTTAATAAATCAAATATCTTATCATTTTGTAAACTATATGAATTTTCAAAAAAAATATAATATATTATTATATTTCTAAAAAAATAATGCAAGCTCTTAGCTAGCCCACTCGAGCACCCAACTGTCATTCAGATAATTTCAAGGCTTAATGGAAGTCATTCCATGAATAGAAGATGAGGTGTATGCTCTGTGGGTTATAGATTGTATGAGGAGACTAGGGCAGTTCTAGGTAAACACAATGGTGCATTTGAGGAACCATGGTCTTCCAACATGGGTTGATGTTAATGAATTTTAATGAACACTCATAAATCATCAAGGTTAGTGGGAAAATGATTGTAAATTTTTTTTTGGTGTGGTACGTGTTTGATATAGAACTATTCATCCCTATTTATACTTCCTGTGCATGCAGTGCTTCAAACACACACTAATAGTGCATGTTGTGATCGACACTCTCACATAACCTATGTATGTTATGGTTGGCCTATATCGACCTCATGTTGACAGTCATTGTGACTTAATGAAGAGAATAACTTTGATATATTTTTCTACAGCATCAAACAGAAGAAGTGTTATCAAATAAAATGGGGGGTTTATCCTTCCTGATCAAATTAATAGCTTAGCATAATATTACTAATGATGTAAGGGAATAAAAAATCTATAACAGTATTGATTCATTTAATATTGTCTTAATTTAATAGTGATAAAACCATATTTATCCCTTAAAAAACATGGATATCTTACCATTTTAAATTATTAGGGGATCATAATATGATCCAATGTAGTAGAATAAAACAAAACAAAAGACCATATACCCTACAAAACCCAATCCATTTATGAAAATGATGAAAAAAATGAGGATACAATAATCTCTAAAAAATGGTATACATTATATCCATGGATGAACTATGGTTTAATGATTATAATAAGAAAAAAATATGTTTTCTACCACCATAGGGGATCAATAAAAAAAGGAACTAGGATTGTATTGTGAGCACTCCCATATAAAAATGGGGTGATACCACTTTTTTGCAGAATAATGAATGAGATTACATGATGAAAAGATATATTGAAAGATTTTCTTGAAACTTATGAACATCATTAACATTTTTTGCACCCGTAAATATAGAAATAAATTTAATTTATATATCTAGTTCGTGATGATCTTCATAAATGGAAAACAATTCATTGATATTTAATAAATCACATACAACATTTACTACAAGTAAATCTATTAAATATATTCAATTCATTTTCATATGTTGTGTAATCCATTCATAATAGATTAAAAAAAATGAAACTACATGGGAGAGAAATGGTATATGTATACACCCTCAAGATTCATTAATTAAAGCTAGGATACCTTGGAATCAATATGAAATGAGTATAATAATTAAGGATATATTGGAACCAATTTATTCTGAATTTATTTGCATTTTATTCATATAGTTTTAGAGAACTTATAATAATAAAAACATATGTTATTTCATAATTATCAATTGTAAAATATAGTTAACCATGTCTCGAAATAATTTCAATTTAGAGGTGTCATATGACCTCAATCATGCATTATCCTTTATCAGAGGCTAGTGGTAAATATACAGGGTCTATCAAAATGTTGGGATCATATAACTTCTTGATCAGATTATCAAAAATAATAATTGATGGAAATATTATTAGACCATCCTCACAATGTAAAACCATAATATAGACATTACCTTCAGGAACTAACTATATAGAAATATGCCACATTCAATAAAAAAATAGAATTCCACTACAGTATAAAATAATAATAAAATAATAAAATAGAATCTCCATAGGGTTGACTATATAAAAAATTTCTTAAGGAAAAAAATAAAGGAAACGAGACACCAAAAATTGGGTATAAGTCTCCACCTAATCATATCTCCAACACTAATCATTCATCATACTCTTCCACTAATATAATATTTAATACCCTTATATGTATCTATAATATTGAATTCTACACACACACTAATGTTCTCGCGGTTGGTGTGAATGAAATCTAAAAGGCCATGATTAATGACGACTCTAAAAAAATATGAAATATATAAGTCTATGTATAATTTTATTTTTCAATTAAAAAAAGAAATAAGAATAGAATTTTCACACTTTAGGTTCTAAATAAGATACCTAGGAAGAAACCATACATTTCTTGACCATTGATGGTAGCAGTATGAACATATCACTTGTAACATAATGTGTTCAATATAACTTCCATCCATATATCCATCCTCAAGTACTCAAATTTAAGTTTATGTAATCATAAACTATAAAAATATATCAAGTTAAATTTAATATTATTTAAAAATAGTTTAATGGAATAACATCCCCTTTTATAACCAATGTCAACAATGAATGGACATGTTATTCCATTCCGTAATATATTTTAGAGTAAATGGCATGTCATTCCATCACATACATGATTTCAATAGAGAATAGATATATCATTATGTTCCCTACCAAATTAAAATAATGAAATACATATCATTTAATCCCAAATTCATTATCGAAAGTGAATAGTTATATTTTCCTATGTCATAATCAAAATATGAAATGGATGATAATGTAATTCCACCTCAAATAAAATTAAAAATAATAATTTTCATAATTTTATATCCCTCCAATAATTAAATACATCTTAGGGACACAATGTTTGACCCATTAGTCACTCTTATAATTAATAATCATTACAAGACATATCATATGTAATATTAATACAAAACTCATACATATTACAAAATTTGATGGGCATAAGATCACAATCCATTTTGGATTTAACTTGGATTGGTAAGATGCCCAATTAATTACATAAAACAACATAGATGAACATAAAATCCAATTAATTTCATAATTAATATTTTTTTCTTTATCACACCACCAACCCATTTCCATAAAACAAATCCAAGTTATAACTTACCCAGAATCTCATAAATTAATAGAAGAAATATTTTCACTCTTTACACATGTAAAAAAAATATGAAACAAAAAAATCCATTTCTTTGATAAATTTGGACTATCCTATTATATTGATATGCATAAACATATCTAAATATTCATAACAAAACATAGATAAGTGATATATATTATACGATATCAATGGAACATCCCTACTTTTTTCCAAAAAAAATTATTGAAAAAATATACATTGATTTCCTGGTCATCAACAACCATGTAATCAATATAAAACACCCATAAGACCTCACATAGAAAAAATCATAATCATTATACAAATTAGGTATAAATAAACCAAATTTTTTTTATACGATGATGTTCCTAGATACCCACCAGGACATAAATGTCAAAAAACACATGAAACTCACATAAAATGATATGAAAGATTAACTAATACATACCACATATTTATAGTAACCCACTCATTGAAATATAGAAGAGATTAAACATCAATTATGTTGAATACTAAATTCATTCATAATCCAAAAAATTAGGTATTTCTGGAGAATAATTAATAAATAATAATAATCGCTAATAATTTACAAATGGTTAGTTATAGAATCACCTCAAGTGATCTATCAGAATTGATGAAAATAAATTTAAGTCATAAATGGAGGATTTATAAAATTCTGAGGTGGATAGGATAAGAGGATATGGGACCTAGATAATTAGGTCTATATAAAAAATGGTTGAATTTGTTTTATATTTTTTAAAAAATATT
Source organism: Viscum album (assembly GCA_963277665.1). NCBI lineage: Eukaryota > Viridiplantae > Streptophyta > Magnoliopsida > Santalales > Viscaceae > Viscum > Viscum album. Next base: position 491,977,417 of record OY728160.1, read on the forward strand.
AAATAATAATTAAAATTTTGAAAAATTATACAAGGGTTTATTCAGTATAGAGATCTCTATCATTTGTTATCTGATACATCACCAGGTTCCCACCCAAGGTTCACTAGGTTTCTAGTGGACTAAAAATGACCACATCCTATCTTTATGTGCTATCTAGTACCTAGTATCGTGCCACTTGGTACCTAGTGTTGTCAATCATAATGGAAATATTTCATATACTAAGGCCAACTCCTCATATTCTGACCCCCAATCACTACCTACTCCTCTAATAAATCAAATCTATTAAAATATAAATCCTTTGGGAAGAACTTAAAAAAATTCCATACCAAGACTTGTATGGGTTGTTGTAATATCCAAAAGATATCACTGATCTTATTCAGGATGAGTCACTATGCATCATCCATTAAAAACATTTTCCAATGTTGTTTCATATCTACCTATCACTTCTATTTATCCTATGAAAAATGATTGTACTCTAAATATATAATAACTCGGGATATTTTCTTCCCTAAAAGATTATTATTTCATCATTATACTATACAAACTATTCATTCTATGAATGATGCATCGACCACTATCATGACGTCCTTGACATTGTTCATGTTAAAAGTTTGGGATTATATCTCTAAAGATGAGGTATATGGAATACATCAGAAATCACATGGAATCTACAGGTAAGTTTTGAATGGTATATCATTCTTCCATTCCTCTTGAAAAAATCCTATGGCCCCACAAACATAGGTGCCAACATCCCCAATCTTTTAATATACCATTTTTCTAATATTGGTGACACTCTCAAAAACACTCGATTACAAACCATAATCTCTAGATGAGGGAATAACTAGTCTACATATGGCAACTGTTTGCTCTGAGTAGTCACTAATTGCTTCCTGATTAATTGAATAAATTATAATTCAAAAATAATGAGACTATGTCAAGAAATATAAGACTCATCATCCTCTACTTAGAACTTAGTTTATCAATATGTCCTTCTAGATGGGGACTCAAAAAGCTTCGACTGGATAGAATTCTGATAACTGTTTTTGTAATATCTCATCCTTTTTTCAAGTAGACTCTTTAAAAGGGACATTTGGTAAATATGGGATTTATCTATTTTAAATTACAAAAATTATTTATCAGTGAAATTTTAATAAATTTTTTAAATCCCTTAAATGCCAGTTAACATCTTAAAATATTCAATAAAATATATTTGGAGTTTCATACTGATTTAGTGTGAGATTTAGAGGCCCAAAAGTCTCGGTGAATACTGAAAAAAAGTATTACATATAAAATATTAAGTACATGCTTTTTATTCAAAATAATTTAATAACTCCAAAACGGTGCGTCGTATGGGATATCTGAGACCAATGTTGTGTCCAGAACAGGTTGCTTCCACAAGGTGGGGTATAACGATTGTATGTGTCAGAAATTTTGATGTCTTGATCGCAAAAAAAAATTTTATATTTAATTCATTTTTCTCCATTTTTTGAATAATAAATAAATAATATATCTCAAACTGTTCATCATATAAGAAATCCATGACCACCATTTTTTCCGAAACGGAGTTTTTACCCAAGTAATGGTATAAGATTTGTATATGTCATATATTTCGATGTCTCACTCATGAACATAATATTTTTATATTTAATTAATTTTTAATTAATTTTGTGAATATTAGATAGTTAATATCTCTCAATGGTTGAATCATATGAGAAATAGGATACCACAATCCGGTCCAAAACTGGGGTTTTACCCTAGTTAGGGAATGAATTCTACGTTCAATGGAGGCTTGATGTAATTTAATTTTTATCATTAATTAGTTGTCAAATAAATTGAGATAATTAATTGATGAATTAAATAATATGATAATTAGATTAATTAATTTTCAAATTAATTATTGAGTATTGTTTTGTATATGTAATCAAGAGAATTAGATAATTAATTTTGGAAATAATTATGTGACTTTGAGTTCGTGGAAATTGATTAATTAATAGATGGATTAATTAATGATATTTATGTATTTAATTATTTATGGAATTAATTAAGGGTATTTAAGTGGAAAAATAATTTTTTTCATAACATAGTTTTAGTCATAACGCATTCATATGGTGTCATATTGACACGTTGTTAGTAGTAGTGTGGCCCTAAAATTGAGGCTCTCATTTCAAGACCAATGATGAATATTTAATTATGGATAATGGTACAACTTCATAAAATTATAAATATGATGACTAGTTAATTCATGATATTAATAAGACATATATTAATTTCTAACTGATGTAATAAATAAATTTTATTAAATTTATTTATTGAAAAGTATTATAAATTTTATTTGGGGTTGTGTGCATGGCATGGGTAAGAAAGCTCATTATTTATGACACGCCCCTCTCTCCTCTCCCTATCTCTCCTTTTAGAATTCAATAATCATTATATTTTTCGATATTGATCATATTGATGTGATGTCAGTGGAATTGGATTCGTCTTAATAAGTGGATGGTGCATATAAAAATAATTTCATAGAAAATGATTTTTTTGAGCATATTTTTTTTAAACTAGATAAATTTATTTATTTCATTTCTCCTCTGGTAGTTAGCGGAATACCGTGATGTAAGCGATGTTGGGTTCATATCACATGTTCATCATATTTGAGTTGGGTGGTCTAAAATTTAAATCACATAGTCATTGTTATAAATTATGCGTATGTCATTTTATGTTTTCTAGGGTTCATTTAGAAATTTAAATTAAAAATTGAATTAATTAATTTGGTTAATTAATTAATTTAGGAATTTTATATTTGAGTAGATAATTGAAATTATGGAATGTGGATAAATAATTGGAAAATTAATTATCAAAGTATTTGATTTGGAAATTAGGAATGACTAATTATTGAATTAATTATGGAATTATTGAGACCATTAAAAATGATTAATAAATTGTATATTAAATTAATGTGAATGGTTAGAATTACGAACCTTTGATTTTGTATAATTAAATTTTGAATTAATTATGGTGAAATAGATATTGTTGAAATTTAATAATTAACTATATGTTTTTTGAATTAGGTGATTTGTAATAATTCATTAGTGAATAAATTATACAGTTATTGAATTACATGAGTTGGAATAATTAATTTGTGAATTAAATATGGATTTATTTAATTAAATGAGTTGGAATGATTAATTAATGAATTAAATGGTGATATAGGATCGATTAGGATAGAACAATTAATTTTTTATTTAATTGAGGATATTGAGTTAGATTAATTATTTAAAAATAAATTAACTGAGTTTATGTGAACAATTAATTAGTTACTTAATTGGAGGGATTGAGTTAGATTAATTAATTGATGAATTAAATAATAACGTTGATGTGAAAAATTAATCGGTGAATTAATTGAAGGGATTGAGTTAGATTAATTAATTTTAGAATTAATTAATCAATGTGATGTTAATAATTAATTGGTGACCTAATTGAATGGATTGAATGTGATTAATTAATTTTTATTTAATTAATGAGAGTTGGCATGGAAAATTAATTGGTTAATTAATTTAAGGGATTATGTTAGATTAATGAATTGTGTATTAATTAATGGAAATGATTCGGATTAATTAATTTATAGATTAATTAATGTGGATTGTTGATATATTGAATTGATATTATTGGATAACTAATTGATGAATTAATTATGAGATATTGAGATTTGGGAATTGATATAGTTAACTATAGAATTAATTATGAAATATTAGAAATTTTATTCAGATAATTAATTTAGGAATTAATTATGATATGTTTAGTTTGGAATTTGAGATAACAAATTTCTGAATTAATTAAGAGTAATTGATTAATTAACGGTTAGGTTAGTTAAGGAGATTGAAGTTCCTAATTAATTGGTGAATAAATTAAGCATTTATATGTGAAGAATAATTGTTAAATTAAAAATGAATGTGAGAAGATTAATTAATTGAAAAATTAATGTGATATTAGGGTAATATGTTTCATGTTGATTAGTCCAGATAGATGTAATGACGTGATTTATGTAATAAAGGGATTAATAATTGATTAACCTTGATAAATGAGATACATGTGACATGTGAAAATAGTGAATTATGAATTATTAAATGGTTATTGGTAACATCCTCATTCGGATAACTATTAATATTGATAACATGGACATTCATGTGCTTAATTAAGGTGTTTTATATAAAGAATAATTGTTGAATTATAAATGAGGGTGATAAGATTAATTACATGCTAAATTAATGTGATATTGGGGTAATAGATTTAATGTTTATTAATCCTGCTTGATGCGATGATGTGCTATATGTGATAATGGGTTAATAATTATTTAACATTGATAAATGAGATACATGTGATATGGGTAAATGGTGAATTATGTATTATTAAATTGTGAATAGTGACATGATCATCCTGCTATCTATTAAGAATGGTAACATGGACATTCATCAGTATGTGAGTATGGAATGGTAACAAGGACACTAATGGGTGTGTGAGTATGGAATAGTAACATAGAAATTCGTGGGTTCATGAGTATGGAATGGTAACATGGACATTCATGGGTGAGGGGGTATAGAATGGTAACATGGACATTCATGGGTGTGCGCGTATGGAATGGTAACATGGACATTAATGGGTGTGTGAGTATGGAATCATAACATGGACACTCCTCGGTGTGTGAGTATGGAATGGTAACCTGGAAATTCAAGTGTGTGTGAGTTATGGAATGGTAACATAGTCAATAAAATGAGTAGAAAATAAGAATGGTAATATGCTCATTTAATTGTGGGTTTGAACAAATAATATTAATTAATATGATAAACTGTTTAGTTATGCATTGTAATTAGTTTATATATAAAACCACATACACTTTCTGTTGACTAGATTTTTATTAAACACCGTTCGTGGTGGCCTATTGATTTATACTCACACCCTATTTGGGATGCCAGATCAGTACCTGAATAGAATTTTTTTGTTGTATGAAAGGTTAAGGGAAAAGTCCCTAGATTGGATAGTAAATTGGGGATGAAGCATGGATGAGGGAACCAGACATGGTTTAGGAACCACTTGAGAGTCTTTAGTTTCTTTATTTTCTTGTTATACATTTTTACACTCACCTTCGCATCACATGTTTTTATTTTAGTGTAGTACTTTATTTTTATATATGTTTACCTTGTGTCATTATTATTGTTTTGATTATATATTCTTCTACAATTTTATTATTTACTTTTGATGGGGTTTTACTCTGATAATGGATGGAATAGTTTTCCCATGAATGACTTACCAGACCCTCACTACTAGTCGGAAGACTCTGGTGTATGGGGAGGCGCATCTAAAGTCATGTGGAATACCAGCTCAGGGCACCGATGCATGGAACCCGGGCCAAAAATTTTCCAAGTGGTATGAGAGGTCCACTTTTCTTTTATTCTTATTTTTTTTTACTATTTGGGTAAGGTAGAAAGGATACTATGAATAGTGGGTGCTTGGTTTTGAGCTCATCCATGGTAGTAGCTACCCCATGTATGGGGGAGAACCCAGGTACCCAAGGTGGGATTATTGTTATTGTTGTTGTTATTACAATTGAATATTATTTCACCTTGGTGACACACTTGTTTTCTGATATGGTTGTTGTTTCTAATATTTTTTAAAATCGACGCATGTCCCTAAATGAGACTAGATTTGATTCTTCATGCATCATTCTAGTCACTATGGATTATCTCGTGAACATGAATCATTTTAACCATGCATAGGAAAATGGTTTATGGATTTTTTTAACCTAAGTTGTTTTTTCATGCTTGTTAAATTGAGATCAAAATGGTGAATTAATTAATGATGGAATTGTGAAATTTTCAGTTTTGGGAAAAATTATTGTATAATTAATTAAAATATATTGATATCAAGAATTAGGGATAATTAATTTCAGAATTAATTATGTGATATAAGAATTATTATTTGAGATGATTAATAATTCAGTTAATTATGCAATGATGATATCTTGAAAGAGATTAATTAATTATGGAATTAATTAGATTAAATGGATTATTTACTATTTTAATTAAATAAATTGATTAATTAGTTTATAATGATTGTAAAATGATGAAAGATGAGAATAAATGGGTGTTTAAATGATAAACATGAATAATGAGAATGTGTTTACCCTTGTTAACCAGGACCTAGGTGTAAGATGGTTAATGGTAGTGATAGTGCCTTGGTTTTGACCATGTGATAGGAAAAGGGAGTAAACACTTGTAATTAAGGATCGGTGGTGGTATTCATCGATGATTCCTTAGCGTAATTTTAAATAGTGATGATCATGTCTCCTACCACGACATCATCCTGGGTACGGTGATAAATATGTGGAATTATTCCTAGAATAAAGGATTTTTTTTATATGGAGTTCCTTTGAGGTTGTTCTTATAAAGTGATTTATATGTATATCTTAGTCATGTGAGTTACACAGTCGACAATTCATGGATGAGTATCTCAAGATTGATTGGAGGATGATAAAAACTAATGTTTTGAGATACTTAACAAGAGGGGTTAATGAAGCTCCAAAGTTGGGTAGACTTTAATTAATTGGTTTTGTATAATGTTTCATTATAGTAAATCTCAAGGATGAGTTGTTATAAGGTGGATAGATTCTAAGATCTCATCCTTTTTCTAGGTATGAGTCTTTTAATTTTTTTGTTGAAGATGGGATGTCCTTGTTTTAATTTAAAAAATGATTTATAAGATTAATTTTAATAAATTTTTTAATGGTATTAAATTCTATTTAACATCAATTAATATTCAATTGAATATTTTTTGAGGTTGAGACTAAGTTAATATAAGGTTCTGAGTCATGGAAAGTCTCAGTGAAAACTTTCACATTTTTATGCAAAGTAATTTGATAACACTAAAAAAGTGAATCATTTTGGAAATATTGGACCATTATTGTGTCCGGAACATGGTGTTACCCTATGTAGGGTATAACATTTTTAAGAAATTGATGTTTGGATGTCTCGCTCATGAAAAAAATATTTTAAAATTAATTAATTTTTTTATCTATTTTCTAAATATTACATAATAAATAACTCTACAACTGTGCATCATATGGGAAATATGAACCCATCGTTGTTTCTGAAATATTATTTTTTTACCCTAGGTGTGGTATAAAATTAGTAATAACTGGAGGTTAGGTAATCACACTTGTGAAATTAACCTTTTTATACTTAATTAATTTATTAATCCATTTTTTAAATATCAAATAATTAATATCTCTCAAATGGTGTGTCGTATGAGAAATCGGGGACCTATGTTGGGTCTAGAATGGGTGGTTTACACTTGTGAGGGTACGAATTTTAGGCATAATAGATTTTTGATGTTATTTAATTTTTAAGATTAGTTACTGATCAAATTACTTGAGAAAATTAATTGATGAATTAAATAATATGATTGATGAGAATAATTGTCAAACTAATTAATGGGGATTGTTGTGTAGTTTCAATTGAGATAATTTGATAAATTATTGTGAAAATAATTAGGTTATTTTGAGATCGTGGATATTGATTGATTTATTAATGGGATTGATGTACTTAGTTAATTGACTAGTTAATTAAGAATATTAATGTGACAAAATAATTGTTTTCAAAACACCATTTTAGTCATAGCTCTTTCTTATGGTGTTGGATTGACATGTCGTTAGTGGAAATGTGCCCCTAAAATTGAGGTAGTCATTCCAACACCAACAATGTATATTTAATTCAAGTTCATGGTACAACTCTATGAAACGCTCAATACGATGATGAGTCGACGTATGAAATTAATAGTATAGATTAATAAATAACTGAGTCAATTAATAAATGTAAGTAAATTTATTGATAAAAATGTATTATAAATTGGATTTGGTCTGGTGCGCATGACATGGGTAGGAAGTCCATTATTTATGACACACCCCTCTCTCCTCTCTCTATATCTCCTTTAAGACTTCAACAATCAATATCTTTTTTGATATTGATGAGATAAAAATTTCAATAGGTTTATTAGATTCATATTGATAAGAATATAGTTCATATCAAAAAAATTGTAGAAAATGAATTTTTTTAGCATATTTTTATTAATCCGAATATGTATTTTTATTTAATTTCTCCTTCAATAGTCATCAAAATAATGCACTTTCAGTGATGTTGGATTGATATCATGTTTTTATCATATTTTATGTAGGTGGTAAAAAATTCAAATATCATAGAATTTATTTTCAATTATGTGTATGTGATTATAGATTTTCTAGGGTTCGTTTTTCAAATTTGATTTCAAAATTGAATTGATTAATGTGTTAAATTAATTAATTAAGGAATTGAAGATTTGGGTAAATAATGGAAATTATGGAATATGAATAATTAATTGGTAAAATTATTCATCAAAGTATTGAATTGGGAAAATGGAAATAATTAATTTCTGAATTAATTACAGAACTGTTAAGAGTATTGAACAATATTAATTAATTATAGAAATAATTAATATCAATGGTTAGAATTATGGAATTGTGATTTAGTATAATTATATTTTTAATTAATTATTGAAAGATATATTATGTTGAAATTTAATAATTAACTATGCGGTTATTGAATTAAGAAATTTGGAATAATTAATTGGTGAATTAATTTTGTGGTTATTAATTAAGTGAGTTGGAATAATTAATTAGTGAATTAATTGTTGGATTATTTAATTAAGTGAGTTTGAGCAATTAATTAATGAATTAATTGGTGTTATTGAATAGATTATGATAGAACAATTAATTGGGGATATTGAGTAAGATAAATTAATTAAATAATTAATTACTAGAGTTTATGTGAACAATTAGTCTGTTACGTAATTCAAGGGATTGACTTACATTAATTAAATGTAGAATTAAATATTTTTCCGGATTTGAATAATTAATTGGTGAATTAATTGAAGGAATTAAGTTAGATTAAATAATTGAAAATTTAATTAATCAAGTTGATGTTAAAAATTAATTCGTGAATTAATTAAATGGATTGACTATGAATAACTAATTGTGAATTAATTAATGAGAGTTGGCATGGCCAATTAATTTCTGAATTAATTGAAGGGATTAAGTAAGATTAATTAATTGTGGAATTAATTAATGGAAATTATTTGGGTTAATTAATTGGTAAATTAATGAATGTGGATATTTGTGGTATTTAATTGATAGAATTGGTTAATTAATTGATGAATTAATTATGAGATAATGAGATTTGAGAATTGATATAATTAACTGTAGAAATATTTATGAAATATTAAATTTCGGATTGAGATAATTAATTGATGAATTATTTATGAGATGTTGAGTTTTGTAAATGAGATAATAAATTAATGAATTAAGTATGAGTAATTGATTAAGTAATAGTTCGGTTAATTAAAGATATTGATGTGATTGATTAATTATTTAATTAATTAAGGGGTTCTATGTGATGACTAATTGTTGAATTAACAATGAGGGTGAGAAGATTAATTAATCGAAAATTTAATGTGATATTGGGGAAAGATGTTCAATGTTGATTATTCTGGATAGATGTGATGACATGATTTATGTAATAATGGGGTCAATAATTGATTAACCTTGAGAAATGAGATACATGTGATATGTGTAAGTAGAGAATTATGTATAATAAAATGGTGAATAGTAACATGCACATTTGGGTAACTATTAAGAATGGTGACATGTACATTCATGGGTGCCTGAGTATAGAATGGTAACATAGAAAATCATGGGTGGTTTAATATGGAATGGTAAAATTAACATTAATTAGTGCGTGAGTATGGAATGGTAACATTGACATTCATGGTTGCGGGAGTATGGAATTGTAACCTGGACATTCAGGGGTGTGAGAGTATGGAATGGTAACATAGACATTCATGGGTGTGTGAGTATGGAATTGTAACATGGACATTCATGGTTTCATGAGTATGGAATGGTAACACGAACATTCAAGTGTGTGTGAGTTATATAGTGGTAACATAGTCATTCAAATGGGTTTAAAATAATAATGGTAACATGCTCATTAAACTGTGGGGTTGAAGAAACATTATTAATTAATGTGATAAACTGTTTAATTATGCATTTTAGTTACATTATTTATACAACTTCATACACGTTCTATGGGATGGATTTGTTTTAGACATTATTGGAAATAGCTTACTATGTTTAACTCACACCCTATTCGGGTTTCCTAATTGGTTCCCAAATTGGCTTTGTTGCTACATGATAGGTTATGGTAAAAATCCCTAGATTAGATAGCAGGTTGGGATGGACAATGGATGAAGAAACCAAATGGTGTTCGAGACCCACTTGGGAGTCTTTGGTGTCTTTATTTTCCAGTTCTGCATTTTGACACTCAATTTTACATGGAATATTTCCATTTTAGTTTAGTTATGTATTTGTAGATTTTTTTAACATATGACATTAGTATTGTTATGATTATATATATATGATTATTCAATTGATTTATTTACTTCTACTAGTGTTTTACTCTGATAAGAGAGGGTGTAGTCTCCCCATGACTATCTTAACATACCCTCACTCTTAGTCTACAACCTCTAACGTACGAGGAGGCGTGCCTGAAGACATGTGTAAAACCATCTCATGGAATTGGTATGTGGAACCTAGTCGAGGACCTTAAGTGAAATCCAATAACATAAGAGGACTCTCCAAAACACCTTCAAATTCTAGGATTTGTTCCCGCAAAATATCCAATAAAATGTGTATTGTATTCTGAGACTATTAATCAATTTTTGGTGGTATATTGTAATCTAATAAACCAAAGTATCAAAAGACATCTAAAATCCATAACAGAAGAGACATATAAATCGAGAATCACTATCAGATATAATATTAATCGAAATAATATGTAACTATAGTATCTCTAAAATATACTACCTTCTCATAACATCAAAATACTATGTTTCTTTATTAGTAGAAATCAATCCACTTTTTCCAAAAAAATATTATAATTTATATCACATCCCTTCCTTAGGGTGACCTCAACAATCTCATCAAAAAATCAATTTTCCCATCATCACATTTTCTCTTAGGAGTTCTTAATGATTGATGGTGGACTATGGGATTTTTGTTCTCTTCCTTCACATACTAAAAGTATATGAATCATAAAATCAAACCCAAAATGTCCTTATTTATAAGACACCACCAATAATTCATATGTGTATCAGGATATATAATGGTGAATGCTTAGTGAACATCCAATCACAAGGAATTTTATTCGTACATCATTTCCTTGCACATTCTCAGAGTGAAAATTACAATGCCTCATATGTTAAGGATCATATAATTATCCTTTGTACAAATCAAATTCTAGATACCCAACATATATATTTACCAATATAACCCAAAAATTTTATACACGTAGATGAATTATGTTAACACAATAGAGGATTGAAGAGGTGAGGCTAAGGGTTATGAGAGTATCTCTTCTCTGATACTCATGAGCATCAAGGAGAATCTCCAAGAAATGTATCATCAACTACCACTCATTAATAGTTTCTCACACTACCTGAGCTTGGGAATTTCTACATAATGAATAAAAAAACATTGATCCATACCCTATGTGCATACATATTTTTTTAGTTGAATAACGAAAGGTACTCGACCAACCTTCTATATCAATGGTTTATGAAATTCTATTAAAATATATTCATCTAACTCTTATGGTCGACATAGACTCAAAACCACTCACTGAACAAGTAGGGACACAAATACCATGGAATATACCCTGCCTATACCAGCATTAAATCATGTTTTAGGTAGTTTCTTTCCAAAATTATTTTCTTTATAGACCCATTAGTGAAAACATTCTTATCAAGCATCAATAATTTTTTAAGACCAATTCTATATTCATCGTAATATAATGTGTAATCCTTAGTAGTCTCAAGTAAGGTTATGATTTATATATATTCCAACCTTCCTTTTAGCTCCTAAAGTTCTCTCTCACAAGGATTAGTGAAATTTAACGTTATCCCTTCATGGAATATACAATCATTGGAACTAAAAAATATTAGAATTTCTAATTGAGTCTGTTATAGAATATTGTTTGTAATATGAAGATATTGAAAAAATTCTTCGTTCTCTCCCAAGAAACTATATCCTTTACCTTATTTGCATATATTTGTCATTAAACTTTATATTTAACATTAATTAATAATATAATATATATAATACATAGATAACACTTTTATATATTCCCATATATTTGATGTTATCACTATGTGCTAAAAAATGTCTTTATATTTGAAGCATGATCCTCCATCAATAGGGAGTATACCAAAAAATCATGGAAAATAAAAACATTTACCGAATCCAAATATTCATGTAAGAGCCTATCAATTAGGGTTATATATACAATTGGTGTGTTCATAAAATCAAAAAATATCATGAGAAACTCATATATATTATACCTTCTTCTGAAAGAGGTACATAGAACATCCATTGTTGTTACCTATAGATGGTGATATCAAGACCTCATATAGATCTTCTAGAACTACATGGATACAATTATCTAATTAATAATGTGATATATATATATATATATATATATATATATATATATGCAAGGGGATTCTAGTTATTGATCATCACTTGGTTTAACCTCCTGTAATCTACACATAAACATAGGCCATCGTGGCCCTTCATGAAAAATAAAACAGAAGAACAATAATTCGATGTTAATGGGTGAATGAGTCCCTTCACCTCAAGTTCCTCTATCTATACATTCAACTCTTTATTCATAGTATTATATATCTTGAATAGATGAATGCATATGGGATTGACACATTTGATGAATTCGATTGTGAACTCAACCTGTCTTTGGTGGAAACCCTAAATAATCCATAAAAAGAATATCTGAAAAATCATTAACAACAAAAGGAATGGGAAAATTCATAATCTCCTACTTTTCCTATAAAAACAAACAAGAAATAGGTAGTAATCATCACAAACTATCTATGGACATTACTTTAATGGATTAATTGAAAATCCCATTCACTAAAAATGTTATACCAATAACCCCAAATAGATGAGAAAGATACCAATTGATGATAATAGTCTATGTGTGATCTATAGTGCGTTAACTAATACATTTTATGATCATATAAATTATTCACATATATAATTTAATAAAATCCAATGGATTCTCAAAAAATTGATCATGATAGTGCACCCTGAACACCCATGAATATTGTATAGCCACGCCACTATGGGTGTATCAATATCCAGTAATCCAAGTATATACCCTAACATTGGACCATTGTTTCCAATCAAGTAAGATGATATATAAGAGTGAAACACATCCATTCTAAATAAAATTAAAACATGGTTGGATGTATTTAAAATCATACCTCCAAAATTTTATTCTATCTTTCCATAATGATATGGAGTGTACTCTATAACATTTTTTAGTCTGATCTTGCGATATACTATAGCCTCTAGAATATAATTTCATAGATTATAAATTGCTTACTAACTCTATTAACATTAGGCACTAAAAACTATTTATCCAGAATGAATATAAATTCTCTAAACAATATCGTATATGATATAACCAACCAATAACTAGATCTATGAGCCTTTCCCTCATCACATATTCTTTAAGACTAAGAATAACTCTAATAAAAATGTTTTAGATTAACCATCTCCCCATATAAACAACACTCAATCAATTTTGTGTGGGAATTTTATCACAGATGTTGCACCATACCACACCGGTATCATATAGGAAGAGTCTTCCCTTATAAGGGAAAATATGATCATTTCCCATGCTTTCTAGAAACATCACTTATTTTGTGTACACCATCATATTTCCACATCCTAATATAAAAATAACCACTCCCATATCATATAACTGAACTATACTTCCTTAAGATTACACTCCAAGTCAGGCTACATTCTCAGATGATATCTTGGTTCCCCACCTCAATAAATTGATTCAAGAAGAAAATATTTACTTAAACATATATTTCTTTCCTCAATCCATCTTCATAATATAGAACTATATAAATCATATCGCCTACTAAATTTGGTAACAATGGATAAATTTTTTGACTCTAGTAGAATAATCCATTATAGATATATCCCCCTAGACCAAATGAATGAACTCTTGAGCTATAACATACTATAGAAAGAGGAGAAATAATTTCTAAAATAACCAATATTGAAAATCCTTTTATTATAATCTCTCATGTTACTATTTCTAGAGTATCCCATCCTACCATAATCTCATTGTTCACCATAAAATATGAATAAAAAATTCCTAATCTTCTTAGAGGTGTCTCAATATAATAAAATATTGTTTGTATTGATCTAACTCCTACCCTAAAAAGTAAAAAAGGTTATAAACTATATTTAAAACTCCTTTGAAAATATGACTTGGAATGTCTTCCTCTTGGAGAACCATGTCTTATAGACTGAATAACCTAAAGTAGGCCTTTTGGATCTATTGATAAATTGGAGGTGTCAATGAAACTGGGGGATTTTACATTTCTACTAATGGTTCATGCTCAACCCCTCTTTATAGTAGATCAACTAGAGGTCATTATGGTCACATATTACTAATATTTCAAACACAAAACTCAAAACATGTATATCAAAATTATTTTTGTTATTTTTAAAGTATGGGCCCAAAACCAATCTTTAGAAGTACTATTTTCTTACAATATCTTGTGTATAAAGAGTTATTCGATACCTATTGTTACGACAATAGTATTGATACTTAAGAATATACTATTTTCAAGGTAATATCCTTTGATTATTTGACATATTAATATTATATATAAGATCCTATATATAATTAGAACCTTACGATACTATGAAAGAAATATTAAAATATATCCCATTATCTGGATACATTATACTGATAGGATATGGATGATATCCAAATATTAGGTGATGGGGTCTCATAATAATTGATAATTATGCTCATGAAGTTTACACTTGGTAATTTGATGTAAAGGACACTATGATGATTGACCCACATACAGGAACACAACTTATTTCATTTTTCATTGGTTATTCCAATTAACAAGCATGTGTACTGGTCTCCCATCTTGAGATCATTATCATTTAATTCTGTTTGATCATATATTTTTATTCACGATGAAAATTATGATATGTATGTTTTGGTGAGGTATCTTGTACTAAAAACATGGGATCACTATATTCCTTTCAAAAATATCAGGTGTGTACTCTACCCTACTTATACATTATCACCCACTAAATTCTCTTATTCAATCCTTCAAACCCCTCAGGATCAGCCATTACCTACAAAAATAACATTCCAAATTCCATTTAACAAATTTAAAATTACTATCTTGGTAATAAATCCATTAGAGTAAAGCTTATATGTAATCCTAATGAGGATACCCGAAGAATATGTAATGTTCTTCAACGATTTTATTTATTTTACTTCTTTCTCCACTTCCAAAAATATTTATCAAAAAAGGATGATATACTAACCTCAATATATTACATATACTATTATTTTTTTATAATAATTTAATGACATAAAATAACATGCACTTCTCTTTAATGGGTTAGGAAGTCATCGTTTGTCTGTATGATGGAGTACCGCCCCACGAACTGATGTTATTCTTTCATCCCATAGCACATTTCATGGATGGGTATGATGATGGATTAAAATTATATATATGATATTTATAACATAATTATACATATATATTCATTATATCATATTTATTTTGTTACCATTCATTCCGTAGGAGGTATCATGACATTAAATATATATATGGCGGACTACCTCCTTGCAAAGCGATATCATTCGTCTTTCACAAACGCCTCACATCGAAGGTGATAAAGATAAGGATAATTATTATTTGTCATATAAATGAAATAATTATTATATTAATTACATATTTATCATAATATAATGATAATTTATTTTATTTTCTTTATTTCCTTTTCACTAATGTAAAGAGGGTAACATCATTCGTATACGTGTAGATTACAACCCTCACGAAGAGATATGGATCTATTTCATCACCACACTTCATGGATGATATATATAAGTATAAAATATGTTATTAGTGGTATTGATATCCTTATATAATGTTAAAATATTACTTACCACCTTTCCATAATGACTACTCAAAAATGAAAACATTACTCATGCGTATGTATAACCTACCATCTCCAAGATCGTAAAGTATTTTATTTTTTCATAAACAAAATTATTAATTAGATTTAAAAGTATAATTAATGTATTAATATGATTATTATTTACTTATTATTATTATTTAGATGATTAAAATCTATAATATGTTCAATAACCGTATCTTTAATGAAAAAACACACATAAGAAAACAAGGCAATTAATACTCGAAACCATGAAAATAACTAAAAACTATTAACAAATGGATAAAATATGTTATAAAAGGATAGCATATGATACAATAAGTAATAATATGGTTCTATTTTAATTTTATAACATCATTAAAATAACTATAATGAAATTAAAATAATGTTCATCCAAAAGGAAGCGTGAGGTAATGTATTTCATCTAAATTTACATTCCTTTGAAACTTATTAGTTATTATATAACAATTAAATTTTATGTGGGGTATATACTACCCATTTCACATTAAATATCGAAAATACTCCTTTATTCAGGGTATTTTATGTTTCAATTTGAATTATTTTATCCAAGGGGATTTGACTTCAAAATTACTATGTGGTAAAGTTTATTGTAAAATATCACATTCTTTGGTAATTGTTAACTTTATATTGAAATAATTACTTTATTATAAGATTTATTCATTATCAAATAATTTTGTCTCAAATATATAAATTCTTGTGTGATGTATATGATTATTTATTAACCTTTATACCATTTTTACATATGGTTTTTATTTTTAATGTAAATTTATTAACTGGGGAAATATTGATGAATTTGTCATCTTTACTCAATATAATTTCGTTATGATAAGGAAAATTTTATATAAATTAAATTTATTATTAATTATATGTGTAATTATTTGGACATAAATAACATTGGTTGGGTAATAGTTGATGTTTCCCATCGATGCATCTGTAGTCTTGTGAGTTGAATCAATTGTCCAAAGAAGATGGGTTTTCACCCAATATGTTCTAAACTGTCTTATCAAAGGTTTTGAAGGTAAAGGTATCATGTTCTTGGGAAAAAAGAAATATGATAATTAAGAAATTACTTCATTCATAATTCATTTATTATTATCCATGATATTTTCTATATGATATTATTTTTGGATTTATTTAATTCTCATTTATTGATTAAATTGAATGAGTTTTCAGTTATTTACCTTACCATATTGATTATGCCTTTTATTTTCATGCAATCATGAAATTTAAATGGAATGTGTTTTTGGTTATTTACTATTCTATATTTATTATTCTTTATTGATTTATGAATTTTTTCACTATACTTAAATCATAAATATATTTTGAGTTCACACTTATTTTTTTATTTTCCCATGTTATGATGAAGAATCATTTTAATGAGTTTCAAATATTCTAAGTTTTTACTTTTGTAATGATTTGTTTCCTTTTCCTAATGTAAAATGGGTGTCATATATGAATCTATTTTTTCAAAACTGATAAATTATTCAGACCTTTAAGATGTAATTCATTATATATATTCAAATTTTATAAAGTAATACATCGACTCTCAGCTACTGGGGTTGGGGTCATTATAGTTGGTATAAGAGAATGTTTATTAGAATACATGGAAACTAGATTAACGAAAAAATGTTTAAGGAACATAAACCTATGATAAAAATTGAGGCTTAGAATACAATAACATTATATTGTTTTGGTAAGTAATATATTCTGTGGTTTTCAATAAAAAATATATCCAGGCCTCGATAGTATATATGGATGTGGTTCTAGAACAATGGTACCTAGGGTAAATAACTATTAAAAAATATTTCCAAGATTCCCTTGATTTTTTCTTGGTACACGATAATGGGCATTATTGTACTTGTAGTTTGACACTCTTGCGGTATATTCTTAACAAAATACACATTTTCATTGGAAACATTTTTGAAGGATTTGAAAATAAATACACCCCCAAAGAAACCAAGTTTATAATTAGAATATTAAAAATTCTAAAATATTAATTTATATTACGTGTTAAATTATTTTTGGAATTATAAATTATGATTTAAAGTTCAGAATTTTATAATCTAATCTAGTATATTCCATTTTTAGAAATGGAACCTTAATTGAATAAGGGTATCAATACTCATGGTCGGTGTAGAGGTTTACCTACTCAGGAAACCAATTTAACTAGTCTTTATACTGAGAAATTTATAGCTATATTATGGAATATTAATTAGGTAGTGAAAAAAACATCATTTGGACGAAGAAACTTGTTCTAAAGTGAGATTTTTCAATGATGGATCACATTAAGAGATTTAATCCCCCACATTTTATGGGACAACTAATCTTATTGGATTAGAAAAATGGATTATTTCTCTAGAGAAGATATTTAAAAAAATACTGATGTGGTGAAAATGAAGGTTTACACTTGTGGAGTATTGTCTGAAAGGTTATATTGATCAAAGGAAGACATTATTATATAATTATAAGAAAGAAGATGAAATATAAATCATGGAATGGAAATATTTTAAGGGGATATTCTTCGATAAATATTTACCTCATGAAAAAAATGAAATGAAGATAAATTTACTTACCTTAAAAAATGGTTGAATGACGTTTCATGGATTATGACGCTAACATTTCAAGGTTATACACGTTTTATATGTATTATATAAAAAACATGGAGTGAAAGATTAACCAATTATTTAGAGGGGTTAGGTCAAGTCTCCGAAGGGAACTGGTCTCCCAAACTTTTTCATTTTTTGATGAACTACTTTTAAGTTCCATAAAAATAGAATAGTAAATCTCCAAAGCATATGTATTAAAGAGAAACCAAGATAATAAGATGCCATATAAATAGAAATGTAATGTCTTAAATAATAAGGAAAAAATTAAGAAATTTCTACCATGTTAGAAATATGGAAATAATTACTGCGGGAAATGACTAAAGGGAAATATAATTTTTTATAAGTGTGAAGAAATTGGTTATCATGTTAGATAGTGAAAGGGGAATAATGAAAACTATTATTTAGTGTTTCAACTACAATGATACTCTTAAAGGGGTTAAGTCTATTTGGAAAAAGGAATGTGAAGTGTGTTTTGATGAACTAATGTGGAAATTGATTAAGGCCCTAATTTTGACTCAACCATCTAGAAGTTATAGGTTTGTTATATATATCGATGAATCAAAGAATGTTCTAGGTTGTTTCCTAATATAAATTCTAATTTTATTGAATTTAAATTAATGTAATTTAATAATAATGATCATAACTATCAAATCCATGATCATTAGTTGGTAGTTATAATCCTTTCTTTTTAGATATAGATACATTGTCTATAAGGTAAAAATTTGAGATATAAAAGTATCATAAAATAATTACATTCATTTTCTTCATAGAATGATCTCTAAATTAGGAAAATGAGATGGATTGAATTACTCAAGGATTATGATTCCTAAACACACTACCACCTAGGGAATGAAAATATCATAGTTAATGTATTGAGTAGGAATGATCATAGAGTTTTGAGCCAAATGAGGATTGAGAGAGATTATATTTTCATGGATCTAGTAATGATGGATATGGTAATAATTAAGAAAGGGGATATATCACTGATTTTTTAAATTATTGGAAAAACATATTTTTAGAAAAGATTAAAATTTCATAGTCTGATAATTTTTAGATTCGAAAGAAAATTAAAACTACGAAGGATGGGAAATTAGTAAAAAAAAATTATGAAGATGGTGTTCTATAATTTGGAAATAAAATAAGTGTTCCATATATAATTGAGATAAAAAGCTAATTGTTCAATGAATTTTATAGATAAAATTATTCTATACATCCTGTTAGAAAAAATATGTATAGGGATTTGACATAACATTTCTTGTGGGAAAACATGAAGTAAGAAAATGCTGATTTTGTGTCCAGATGTTTCTTCTATCAAAAAGTAAAATCCCTGAGACAACATCCAAGAGGATCCATGTTGCTTATTCCTATTCTTATGTGGAATGGGATGACATTACTATGTACTTTTTCACATGACTACCTAAGACTACTAGAAATAATGATCCAATGTGGTCTATCATTGATTACCTAACCAAACTGACACATTTACTCTCTATAATAGAGGATTTAACTCTTGAGAACCATATAAGGATCTATATTAATGAATTTATAAGATATCATGTAACTCATATTTTAATTTTTTCTGATCGAGATCCCCATTTAACATAAAAAAATTTGGAGTCTTCATATGGATTTGAGCTTATCTTGAGCACTGATATAGAAACCCAATATTTACATACATGGATATTACATATTTTTAGATGAATATTCATTAAATTGCACAAAAAATTCCCATGAACTATAATATTTTAGTGAATTTTGAAACTTGGAACATAATATTTTATTCTACTGAAATATCTTGAATATCTCCCATAAAGATCATCCCCTTTGGTACTCAAATGTAAAAACTTTTCTTCATAACCTAGGTAAAGTGAATATAAAAAATGGTGAGCTTAGATGCTCGATAAGGATAAATAAATGAGATTCATAATCCTATAATAAAAATAAGGGTATAATAATTTGAGTATAACATTTTAAGATCATACCCTCAATATTAAAGATCATAAACATGTGTCATCGCCTAAATATTGGAAGATAATAATCAATGAATCATAATTGAATCAAGAGCACAATCCATGATACCATAGAATTTGAATAATAAATAGTATTTTGAAATAAACATAATAATAGAAAATACTTTGTCAGGGATACCAACCAAGACTTTTATAACATGTTAGGTTTGGGTTAATAACCCATGTTCCTACTTCAGGCTTGGGATGGCCTCCCATGTAACCTCTTTCTTCGGGATTGGGAGGGCCTCCTATGTATCCTCTTGTTTCGAGCTTGGTATTCCCTCCCCATGTAGCCTATTATTATAGGATTGGGATTACCTCCAATTTACCCTCTTTAAATGGTCTTTTTCAGACCACCCATGTACCTTTTGAGCTCATAGAACATTTATAATTACCCAATGAATTGGAGAGAGATATATCCCCCCAAAAATAATGAAATAATAGATATGTGTTCCAAAATATCAAAAAAAACATTCATCATATAATAATGCATGAAACTAAATGTATATTATAAAAATTTTAATATAACATTACCTACGTAAAATAAAGAGGTTTCAAAATCATTTAATCATTGCATAACCCGTGAAAAAAGTGGTTTTCATAAGAATTGTATCATGGTATAACCCATAAAAGATAAATGAGTTTCATATAAAAGTTTTCATCTTAGACACAAAATATTAAAATAAATAATAAGAATTATTTCCTTGTATCATATCCCTAGTAAATCATAAAATATATTAAAGTATTTCATCATAGATGGAGAAGGATTTTGAAAGATCACTTGGAACATTTCTTAAGGGAAATAACCTTTATTTTAAAATCTCTTTTTAAAACAGAAAATATTTTCAAATTTTTATTCTGTGAAAACCACTTTGAAAATATTTAAATAATTATTTAAAAATAATTTAAATCATTTCATGAGGTAAATATCATCTCCATTTATAAAATACTTTTTAAAATATAAAACATTTCGAAACCCTTTTTCTTTTCAAATAACCATCAAAACATATAAAGGAATATTTGAACACAATTTTAAGCACATTTTAAAAAAAATTAAAAAAACATTATTCATAAAAACGTTCTTAAAAGATAATTTAATAAAAAAAATTTTAAAAAACACTTGGATTCAAAATAAAATAGATATCTCATAGAAAAAATAAATAACATCGATTTTCCTTAAAAATTAATTATCTAAAGTAAAAAAGTAGAAATATATACCATTACATGGATATAGAATGAATAAGAATTTTAAAATAAAATTCATTACATTTATTGAGATATGTAAAATAATATTTCATTAGTGTAAGCTAATCATAAAAAATCTTAATAAATGATGAGATTGTAGTAATAAACTCTTACCACTTTAGTAACATTGAAGAATAATCCCCAAGAAAGAATAAAATTACATGAGGTTTAATATATCATGAAAATAATTAGTTTCATGATATAAAATGGAAAATTGTATTTGTATACACCTTTTAAAATTATATAGGTTCATAACATAACATGTGTCTCTAAGAAGGAAAATTGAGAAAAACATACATTACCAATTTTGTAATATTGGAACCATAACCCCATGAAAGATGGTTACTTAAATGGATTTTAATTTACTAAAAAAATTATTTAAAATAATAATAAAGTGCATTAAAGGTAATTATATAACCCACATTGAATAAATAGGTGTTGAATATAGAATTTGTCTCACAAAAGTACAAATTGAGACAGAAACCCCTTACTGCTTGGGTATCTTTAAAATCATTAGCCCCATTAATGAATTACATCAATTAAAACTTTCAATATTTTGAAATAACTTAAATTCATGGATAAAATTTTAATATATGTGTATATACACCACACATACAAAAATTATTGGTGAATATGTCATAAGTCTCATATAAATGAATGTGAGATTAGAAACCCCCTTATATTAAGTATTGACTTCCTTCGTACACATTCAATCCTATAGTACAATAAATAAACTATTATTATAAATTTATCACAGAACAATATTCATATATATAATTCCATATATTATTTTATTATTACTTTATATTATCCATTATTAATAACTCTATGTTAATGTTACTTTTCAGGTTTTAACGGCTTTATTTTTCATATATGTTATGACTTTTTAGTTTTGGTCCATTAAAATTGACCATGATTTCCTCATTTCCAGAACATAAACTGAAATATAAATAAAATATACATTAATTATATATTTATTTATAATAATCTATCAAATATATAAATAAGAAATGAAGTACATTGTTCATGGTGACGGTAGGTCGTACGTATGCATGAATGTGGTTTAAATTTTCATATCACATAGAAAGATATAAAAGTAAATGATATATTATAAATATTTAATAATTATTATTTCATATATATCTCATTTTTATATTATACTAACATTTAATTCACTCCAGGTATATCATGTAGGAACCACATCACTTTGCGAGGCGCTAGTCTACCGTACACCCGAACGACGTTATCATATTCTCCAAAAATAGAAATCATGAAAGTATATATTATATAATAATTAAATAAGAATAGAGACATAATAATTAATTATATATATATACTATAAATACTTCATTATTACAAACCATTAATGGTGGTAATGGAATAATGAAGGACATTGGTTCTTGAGGTGGCAGTCTGCTGTACACCTAAATGATGATTTCATATCCCATTTAATAGAGGTGTGTGAATATGTATTTCCTAAAATTAACCAAAAAACATCTCAATGTATTTTGTATACTTATTTAATTATACAATATTGTCACAATAACAATTTTAGGGGGTGGATAAGGAAATAAAAAAATGCATGTTGATGAATGTTCCCTCTTATTCAGGTATGTCCTTTTTTATTGCGTGAAAAGAATTATTTAGTTGCATTTATTAAAAAATAATGGATTACAACATGAAGGTATATAATTTTTGAGGTTTTTTGGGTATATTTTGGATGATATAAATGACTTATGAGGTGTGAATAATGGCAGATATTGAATTCCCTTTTATAATGGAGAAGTGACATTATGGTAAATTCTAAAACGTAAACACTATTGGGAAGTATCCCTTATATATTGTTCATAAAATAATGAACCATTTTAAATAAAATAGGTTATATAGTATAAATATTTCCATATAATGATTTTTGGACCAGTTTCTTGGTAATTATTCTCATTGAGTTTAACATTTAGTCCCTTAGTAAACTGGTTTTTCTTTTAATCGCTATGATTAATTTTAACTATTTTCAAAAATAAATTTAATCAAAAATTAAGTTGGAATTATTATTAATTATATATTATTATAATTAACAAAATAAATTCATTTTTCCAAATTCAATTCATATAACTTGAATAAATTAATTTAAAATGAATCCCAAAAATGGGACAAAACAAAGGGATTTTAAAGTAAAAAATATTCAAATATTTGAAATGTTTTTATAACCAGTTTCAATGTGAAATATATTAAAATTACCTAAATTTGATGAATATATCTATAAAATAAATAATTATAATTTAATACCAATTAATAACACAATTTAACATTATAAATTACATAGATGAAAAGACATTTTCCAATTAAGATTCTGTATTTTTCACTACTCATCAAAAAATGAAACTTCTCAGAAAAATAGAAAAAATTCACCAGAAGATAATTTTGATATTTAAATTTAAAAATCTAATTTTATTTAATCACATTAATTTTTTATAATTATAAAAAATAAGTTTTAAATTTAGTGCCCAAATTATAGGTGACATAACAATGTTTTAGAGAAACAAATGTAGTTTTTAACCGTAAAATTGGATTTATTCTTATAACTTCCCTAGAAAACATCTAAGATGAATGTTAAAAAAATTATTGAATATATAGTATATTAATTTATTTTAAATAATTTAAAAAAGTTACTCGGTTAATTTATTAATATAAACCACACTTTTTAGCATAAATTTTTTTTTCAGAAATATATTTCCCTTTATTTTCAAAATGGATTTATTTTAATTTTGAATTAATTGGTAACTAAAGAATAAATTATATAAACATGTGTAAATTATATTTTCATAATTTATTTAATCATATTCATACCTACTATTCCGATGGATTGTTTATAACTATCATAGTAACAGTGTGTCCTATTTGGTTCAAACTCAGTATTGCATATAATGAAAGCTAAACTTGAAATTATATGTAACACAAGACAAACATAGTATTCAATGTAATTAAATATAAAATCAATGTTGTGTGTATAAAAATATAATATTTGTGTTGAATTTAAATCAAGGTTAACTTGGTGTATAATGTGACATAATTTATCAATAAATTTTAATTTATCCAAAAAATAAAAATTCATAAAAACTCAGGTTGTTACATTCTATCCCCCATAAAATGAATTTATCGCTTTAAATTCATCAAATTTATTAAATCATCAATACTTGAAAGTTTCATTAATATGAAACCACATCTTAAAATAAATATTTGAACTTCCATTAAAAATGGAAAGTTGAAAACTTAATGGTTACCCAATGTAACTCATAACTAGGCTGATTTGGACATCAAATAAAAGAATTAAAACAGTTTTTAGATTGATAAATATTACTAATCACATGAAATTAGGTGATCCATATAATTTTAACAAATCAAAAAACCTTAATCCAAAGAGTAATTAAATAGGTTGTTTATATCATAAAAAATGATGATAACTGGAAAAATATTTCAAGATAATTTTCATAAAATTGATAAGTTTTTATTAGAATATATACATAATTGATTTCATTCCACAATCACATAGTCACACTTTGGTTTTTCCTATATCAGATTCCACTTCATCTTGAGTTTTTTATGAATGAATAACTAATGAATTATATGATCCATAAATTGATTGATAATTCATTTTTCATATATTTAGTTATAATCAAAACGAAATAGTTAGTGTAGTTCTTCATAATGAATAAATCATCATATGGTGAGATAATATATTAATCACTAAAACATCTTCTAAAGGATAACTTAAAAAATTCCATAAATGGT
The DNA here is from genome assembly GCA_963277665.1 of Viscum album. Taxonomy (NCBI): domain Eukaryota; kingdom Viridiplantae; phylum Streptophyta; class Magnoliopsida; order Santalales; family Viscaceae; genus Viscum; species Viscum album. The sequence goes on from OY728160.1 coordinate 492,003,243, forward strand.
TATATTTTTTACCTTTTTGAAAAATTAAAATCTACAACATTATAAATAATTTGACTAAATCATTTAACCATTGATCCACTATAAATCATAAAGTATCTCTTGATTGTAATATACCAATCATGTTAACACCCTCATCATTTATTCTCTTGAAACATGGTAATAACCTAAATTTATATAAATCCTTATTGAAAACATTCATGCTTTCTCATTGCAAATATTTTCTGATATATTCCTTAAATTGAAAAATGTTTTCAAATCCATCCATGACAGTATAACCATTCTCTTAAAAATCCTTAATCTATTTTCAAGGAAATCCATACTATCCATTTTATGTTATTCTTATCCAACATCTCTTTTTCCAAACAAAACACCATTTCGTTGACATTATGAACATATTAAGGGTTACTGTATCTTAATCATGTGTTTTCTATAAAATATAACATTTACGTTTAACCAATTTTATAGGTCATTAATAAAATTCCACATACTCTTTCATTTAATTGAATAAAATCTTATACTAAACAACCATAATATAAATCACAACTAATAATTTCTGAATCCAAATTCATAAATACATTAACACTTTAACTTCAAATATTTTCATAAAATTGGGCATTCCTTTTCTTATAAGTAAATTCTTGGGTTAGGGAATTCATTTAGGTACTTCACATGTTATCCATATATAATACATGGAACTCCTAAACAATTTTATATTCAGTGGCCCTTTCCCAAAAATAGATAACATCTTACCCTCTATTTGTGATATTCTATCATGTTTTTCTTCCCACATTATTGAAATGTGTTAATCTAACTCTTGTTCAGTCTATTATTATTACCATATAAAATTTCCTAAAATTTTATATTCCTTTTATTTTATGTGTCAGTAATCTCACTGAATTTTATGTTGTAAATAATATAACTCGATAGATGACTGGGAATAATCAAAATATATTTCTCTCCATTCATCATCTAATATATTTGTTCATAATCAGTGAATTTTCCATCATAGTCATTGTTGACAAGATTAATTCTAGTTCAATACATCGACTAAAAATCATAATGTGAGAAACACAGATCATAGTGGGGACCCATATAATCCTGAAAAATCACTTATAATATGCCTAAATCATGAGTCATTCCTCTGTAATCTATAAAATATTAGGTTTATATTTGGGTATTTATAGTCATATTATATTAAAATCCATCATAATGGGTTGTAATGGTTTTATGAATTTCCAAATCATATCCCCTAAGAGTATCAAACTAGGTGTGAAGAAAGGCCTATTGTTGTGAATTAGTTCCTGATATAGTTTAGATGAATACAGTGTTTTTAGGTTATTTACCCCTATGTACATATAATCTATATCTACTTCCACTTGTATTATCCTGTCAAGGATATAATTTATTAGAATTGACTCTCCCAATATATTCCCAAATTTCATGTACTTGTTTCTAAACATTGATTCATCCTTAGAATTATCCTTAGATACATCCCTAGACATGTCCTTAGAAATATCCCTAGGGATCTCCCTAAATTTTTATCAATTCAGTTTATAATGTTCAACTAAACCTTTCCTTTGATACCAACTATAGAGAACTAGGATTAACATACATTTATATTACATATTTTTTATTAATATACATTCAAATATACAAAAATATGTTTGAGGTCCATAATAGTGTAGGGCCTTTGGAGACATAGAACATAATATTCTATTTTAGTGAAAGATCTTCAATGTTTCCCATAATTATATTACCATTTAGCACACTTACATATAAAAATCATAACCTATGCAATGTAAATATAACAAAAGGGTTATCATAAATGATCAATCAAGGTAAATAATAGAGATATGTAAGAATAACATGAATGTAATTATAGGATAAAATGAGCATAAAATTTTAAGATCATACCCTTCATTTCAAAGATCATACAAATGTTTCATGACTTAAATATTGGAATATCATAAGACATGAATCATAAGGGAATCAAGAGCCTAATTCATGAGATAATAGAATTGGAATAAGACATCAAATTTTCTCATACACATAAGAATAGAAAATATTATTTCAAGGATACCTACCAAGAACATCATAATAGGTTTGTTTTGGGCCAATCACCCATGTACCTCTCTCAGGCTTGGGATGACCTCCCATGTACCATCTTATTTAGGGATTTTCATGTTCGCCCATATACCCTATTATTTATTTTATGGTATGAAATCCCACATTCCCTCTTATAATAGGCTTGGTATTCTCTATTATGTATACTCTTTTTGCAAGTTTGGGCTTACCACCTGTGTATGCTTTGATATCATAGAACTTTGATCACTGCCTAATGAATTTGAGGGAGATATAGGTATCACCCATCACATAATAAAATAATACCTATGTATTCCACAAGATCACAAAATATTCATCATATCACAACCATTTAAATTAAATGGGTATTATAAAATTTCATAATATCATAACCTATATAAAATATACAAGTTTCATAATCCCTTCATCATAGCATAACCATTTAAAAGAACTGGGTTTCATAAGATTTTTATCATGGTATAACCCTTGTAGGAGAAATAGGTTTCATCTATAACTATTCATACTCAATATAATCCATTAATTGAAATAATAAGAATCATTTCCTTGGATAATATACCCAATAAAGTGTAAACTGTATCAAGGGTTTCCATATTAAATATTGAAGGATTTTAAAATATCACTGGAATTATTTCATAAGGGAAATAAACTTTCAATGAAAATAACTTTTTAAAACATAAAATATTTTCAAAATCCTATTATTCGAAAACGTTTGAAAACAAATAGTTATTTATTTAATGATAAATACAACATTTTCATGAGGAAAATATCATTTCCTCTTTGAAATTTATTTTTAATATATAAAACATATCAATATAATTTTTCTTTAAAAATATCACTGAAAACATATAATGAAATCATTGAAAAATATTTAAGAAACCTTTAAAATAAAAAAATAAAAATATTTTTCCTTGAAAATCATCCAAAATGATCATTTAAAGATATTTTTTGAAAACTTTTTTGTAAAATATGGTTTCTAAATAGACCAGATCTTCAACGTAAGAGAGTAATAATGTTGGAATTTCATAAAAAAATTCATAATTATCTTAAGTAACAAAGAGAATAAAATTTATACTATTATATGGATATATCATGAATTATAGGAGTGTAAGAAACATCTTGATAACTATTTATAGATAGGTCGTAATATTTTATCAATGGAATCGTAATCATAATGAATCCTAATAAATGATTTGACTGTAGTAATAAACTCATAACACCTTGGTAACTTTGAATCATAATACCCATGAAGGAATAATGTTACATGAAGCATAAGATTTCATGAAAATAATGAGATTAATTATATAATATGTCAAATGGTCAATTTATGCACCTTGTAAAAGATTATAGGTTCATAACATTACACATGTCTCAAAGAAGGAATATTTAGACAAAATTCCCTTACTTATTTGGTGACGTTGAAATTATAACCCCATGAAAGTGAGATCTTCATATGAATGTTATATTACAAAAATTATTTATAACAATCTTAAATATCATTCATGTGAATTATATACACCCCATAGAATAAATAGGTGGTTAGTATAGCATGTGTCTCACAAAAGTAAAAAGTGAAATAGAAATCCATTATTGCTTGGGTATATTTAAAATCATGAGCCCCAAAAAAGAATAAAATTAATTAAAACAATTAATTTCATGAAATAAATTGAATTCATGATATAATATCTTATAGAAAATTATATACACCACACAAAAAATGAGTGGTAAATATGGTTGAAGTCTCTCTGAAATAAAAGTGATACTAGAAATCGACTTTCCATAAGTCTGGACTTCTTTCGTGCACATTAAAAAATATTATATAATAAATAATAGATTACTATACATGTATCACATAAACATACTAATATATATAATAAAATATATGATTTTAATTAATTTATATTACTTATTTTTAATAATTTCATGTTAAAGGTTCATTTTGGGAATAACATCATTATTTTCCATATATATCCTGACTGTTTATTTTTTGGTCCTTTTAATTTGATCATGATTTCTTAATATCCATAATGTAAAACATGATATAAATATAATACATATTAATTATATATGTATTTATAATAATATATAAAAGATACGAATTGGAAATGAAATACACTGTTCCTGGAAACGGAAAATCGTACGTACACATGAACATTATTTCCATTTTCTTTTCATATAAAAAGAACAAAGAGTAAATAATATATATATATATATATTATCATTACAATATAATTTTTATTTCATATATATCACATAATTATATAAAACCCAATCTTAATTTATTCCATGTAATGTGTGAACTAATCACACCTCTTCATGAGGTGGTAGTCTGATGTGCACGTGAATGATGTTATCATATTCTCACAAAAATGTAAATAATTAATTGTTTTGTTAAATAATAATTAAATAAGGATAAATAAATCATAAATATCATATATATGAAATATAAATGATAAATTCATCACTAATCCTAGCCATGAAATGGGGTAATGGAAGAACGAACGATATTCGTTCATGAGGAAATAGTCATCTGTAGACACAAACGATGACTTTGTATCCCATTTAATGGAAGTGTGTGAATTTTTAGGTCATATAAATTACATAAAAACATCATAGTATATTTTGGATAATAATTATAGGATATAATTTTAACTCAATTTCCATAAAAAATAAATAATCTTGAGTTAAGTCAATAATTCAAATTGAGGATCTTTTTAGGTTTAGAGTTTTAAAGAATTAGGCTGTAACTATTACATTACATATCAAAAATTACAAAGTAGACTATTATACTCTATACAGTTTTTTTCAAAAAATTAAAACTCCTTAAAATAAAACAAGAGTTCTTTTATTGATAAAAATATTCTTGAATTTTTTCTTTTTTATTACCCTTCCTTATATCCTGTGAAAAACATTTCTAAAACATGGAATAAGAATAGAAATCTCGAAAAGGGTTATAAAACAAGGAATGAAAACATTAGCCCATAAATACATTCAAATAAATGAAATCAAACTTTTTAACCTTTGACTTACCACAATAAATCATAATATTTATGAATAACAAATTAAAATAAAAAATCATAAAGGTAACGTATGGCATCCATAACATACTTACATTGTATCATTCACAGCTATGTAGGGAGTTATATTTGGAATACTCATCACAGTATATTCCCTAAATATCTTAGGAGAAACAATAATTTTTACCTCTATCATGTTACCCAATGCATTTCAGGGCTATCTCAGTTTCACCTGCCCTAGTTTTATCACCGAACAACCCGTATACATAAATAATTCTCATGAACCATAACATATTCATAACACATAAAACAAACACAAAAGAATGATAAAATTTCCACATTTCAATCACAATATATCATTTAAATATATTTACATAACCAATCCATTATCAAAACCATTTTCAATACCAAAATACATAATAGATTATATGGTATTTATTTTCCTTTTAAAAACATTACAGCTTGTTAAGGAAGCCATATATCCAATAACGCTCGCAACAGCGGAAATGTCATTGTCACCATGGACGTTAAAAAGAAAAATTCACTTTTTCATTTAGTAAAACATATAAAAATATTCCATTTGAGTTAAATGAAAATTCAAAAGGTTTTAAAACCGTATAAAATAAAGTCACGTATAAATCCAAATATTCCAAAATGAAAGAGATTGAGAATAAGTCCCTTACAAAGATTGTATCATTATATTAAGGGAAAATCAATGATATATTTACATGTGGAAAATATAAAACACCCAATATAAGTGGATATTAAGTTTAAAACAATTATAGGTCATTCACACATATTTATAGCACTACATAATCAAGAAGTAGAAGATTTTCCCAAATAATGGAAATTGGTTTAAGATGTTCCCTTACCTCGAGTCCAAATTGTCTCGTATGTTCCTTTATTTCTTGAATAATAAACTTATGTTAATTTATAATTTCCTCATAAATAATTTCTGGTTTATTATTCTTTTTTTATCACTTATTACCTTTCAATAATAATTAGTTAATTATTTGAGTTCATATCGAACATTTTCTCGATGTTCGTAATTTGAGTAAAAATGAACTTATTATAATTACAATTTGTCCATGTGGTCAAAATTACATTATCTATAGATTTATATTCATTATTTAGATGTTATATATATCATATATATCCAATATATATTTTTATAAAATTCAATGTCATCTGGATATAAGAAATGAAATATATCATTCATGGAGATGGTAAGTCGTACGTACGCATGAACACTACTTTCATTACTTTTTCATATTTAATGGAATTAAACCATAATGATTCATATGGATATTATAATTAAATAATAATATTATATTTTATATATGTTACACAATTTCATTAACACCACCATTTATAAATTTCTTTTATGGTATGAAAGAGTCATATCACTTTGAGGGACAAGTAGTCTACACTTCCTTAAATGCAATTATCGTATTTACCCATTATGGAAACCATAAAGGTACACTATAAATGAAAAATATATAATAATAGATTTAATATAAATTTAATATATATCATATATAAATATATTTCCATCATAATGGCGACCATGAAGGGAAGTAGGAGATAATTGAATAATCATCATTTCTTGAGGCAGTAGTTCACCGTCCATAGAAACAATATGTTTGTTTCGATTAAATGGAAGTGTGTATAAGTATAATTTGAATCCCTCTCATAAAAAAATATAGTATACTAAAGATACTAGTGTTTTTATAAAATAATTTAATAAAGAGATTTTTGGGAGTTGGAGAGGGAAAATAAAAAAAAGAACTTGAGATGAGACGTTACCTTTAAATTGGGTAACTCCCTTTGGTTTGAACCAAAAGGATTCCTTGAAGTGTCGTATACCTACGGTAAGGCTCCTATGAGTAACATAAGAATATTGGGAGCTTATTTTGGTAGATTTTGGATGAGTAAAGGGGCTATGAGGTGTGGTTAATGGGTTAGAGTTTATGGAATTTTATAAGGGAGAAAAGGGGCTCTTTAGGAAAGTTTGAAATTATTATTTTATTATAAAATTATTTTCAGTTTCAAAAGGTCTATTACTTATTTAATTCTAAGATAATGTGCATATATGTCGAAATAAAATAATCCTATAATAATTGTATAGGTTTTGGATATTTTTTAATCCTTATCTTTCTTATTTAACCCTTTGTTAACTTATTTAAATTTTACCAAGTCCTCTTATATATTCATACTATATGGTTAATATATTAACAATAAAATTCCAAGAGACCCAAAATGGATCATTAATGACATTTTTAACATCATATGTGTCATTTGGAAGAATTTTAGAATTTTAGGACTCTTTCTCATTTAATAATATATTGATTTATTTAAAAACTCTTTTATGTCAATTTCAATACTTATAATATCAAAACTTTTTACAAAATTCAAAAAAACATGAATCTTTTGATAAACCATCATTAATTAAAATTTATCAAGTCATACTAATCTATAAAATTTTTTGATGGAATAAATATTTTCAAAATAAATTTATTTTAATATATATAATATAATTTATTTTAAACATTAATTAATGAGGTAATCATTACATCATCATTGTGACATTAATAAATTTATTTATTTGATGTCTAAAAATTATAAATAAAATACCAAGATTTAGGAGATATTATTATCTTACTAATTAATATTTATATTCAAATATATAAATTATATACCCCTAGATTATAATTACTCTAGCAAAACAACACATTTTTAAGATATTTTTTTTACTATAAATAAAAAGTTATTAATGTCATTATCTTACCCAAGTGGCTATTAAAGGCCAAAAGTCTCACCCAATGATTCTATAGGTCGTACAAGACTCATGCAATAGGTTCAGGAAATTTTTTAAGAAAATGTTATATTATTATAATATTATTTTTACCTTGAATTACATTATTTACCTTTAACCGCGGTAAATAAAAATCAAAAGTTACTCTTCACCAAAATGTATTTTCATCTTATTCAACCACATTTTACTTATTGATGAAAAACATTTATGTCAAATTTTTTGAAATTTAATTCATTGGAGCACTAAAATTTCGTTTAAATGAAAAAGTCAATTTTGATAACTACCACACAATGTTTCACTATTCATCAAAAATTACACATTTTCAGAAAAATATCAAAAAATCACCCAAAGCTAATTGTGATTTTCCTAATTCCAAAATGATTCATATTTTATAAAATTTAAAAAAATATAAATCACATTAATTAATTTAAAATTAATTTCTATTTTAAAAACCAAAATGCGTGTTTTTAGAAATAATAACTACCAAAAGATTAATGCTTGTTTTTGTCCAATTTCAATGTGAAATTACTTCCATTTACCAAAATTGTATTAAATGGTAAAAATATAATCCAATTACAATTTAAAACCATTTTAAATGATAATATAATAATATAAAAAATTATATTAAAATGCAATTTCGAAATAAAATGCATTATTTTTCACTATTCATTAAAAAATGAACTTTATTGGAAAAATACCAAAATTTCATCCAAATAAAATTTTGATGTCCCGATTCTAAAAAAGAATTTTATTTTTTCTAATAGAACATATACAAGTAAAAAAACTATATTTATAAAGGGTTTTCCATAAATAGGAGGTAAATCGACCTTTTAAAGAATATTAGAGTATTCATGCTTAAAATTGGATTCATTCATATTTTAATCCTATAAATGTTATTGGATAACAGTAAAAACATTTGACAAAAAATTTTATTCATATTTTAGTTATTTATATTCATTACTTCTAATACAATGGCTATGGTTTAACTACCATTTAAAATAATAATATTATATTATTATTATTCAGTATAACTCAATGTTGTGTGCAATGTATGATTTCAAAGAAACTTGTTGTTGTGGGATGAGTACTCTATCAAACATATGAAACCCATTTAAAGAAAATTTAATATTTAATACAAAAATATTAATAAATATGAAAATTTCACATTCATTCTTTACTTGGGATGTTATAATAATCATGTTATAATAATAATTGAATGGGTTGGATAAGGAAACAAAGTAAAAATTCACCTTGATGAAGGTTACCTCTTCTTCATATATCTCCTTTAATTTTAACCAAAGGTCTTCCTTAGTTGTATTTATCCCAAAAAAATGGATTCTTGGTTGAATTTTTTAATGTTTTTCAAAGTCATGTATAGGTTTTTTGTGGAAAATGGATTTTATGTGTGAAAAATTGGGGACAATGAATTCCCTTTTATAGTGGAGGAGTGTCATTCTTGTAAATTCTATAAAGTAAACACTGCATGGAAGTATTTGTTATATAATGTGTCTCAAATAATGAATAATTTTAAATAAATTATTTTATATGGTCTATATATGACAACAAAATGGGATTTTTTACATGTTTCTAGGTAATTTTGACCCTTAATTTTAGTGTTTAGACCATTAGTAAACTTATTTTTCTCTTAATTGACATGATTAATTTTAACTATTTTCAAATATAATTTTAGTAAAAAATTAGGTTGGAATTTTTATTATTTCTAAATAATTATGATTACAAAAATTCAATCCAATTTTTCCAATTTCACTTAACATGCTTGGATGAAATTAATTTAAAATTAATCCCTCATATGGAATGATACATCATTTTTTTAATGTTAAAAATTTTCAAAAGTATAAAGTTTGTTTATATCCAATTTCAATGTGAAATGCATTCCATTGAACTAAATTGGATTAATAGTTTTATAAATTATATAATTTTAATTTAAACCCTTTTTTAAATATATATATCATTATAAATTACGTAGATAAAAAATCCCTTTTAAATTGAAATTTAGTATTTTTCATTTTTTATAAAAAAAATTAATCTTCTCGGAAAAATAAATAAAATACCCCCTAAAATAATTTTTAAATTACACTTTAAATAATTGGGTTTATTAAACCACAATAATTTTCTAAAAGTATAAAAAATTATTTTTAAAATCATTTCACCAACAAATGGATACAAAACCATTTTTTAGGAAAAAATAATATATTATCCATAAAATTGGATTTGTTATTATATTTTACCTACAAAAAAATATAAGATGAGTTTTAAAAAAGTTATTTAATATATATTATGTAAATTTAATTAAAATAATTAAACATTTATGTTTTTGTTGACTTATTGATATAAAAAAAGACTTGTGTGCATAACAAATGTTTTCCAGAAAATACTTCCCATTATTTTTAAAGGATTTATTATCATTTATTATAAATTGGCCACCAAATATTTATTTATTCAAACATATATAATAAATGTTTTCATAACTTATTTAATACTATCCATACCCTCTATTCCAATGGCTAGTTTATAATTACCAAAATAATATTATGTCATGTCTGTTTTAAATTCAGTGTTTTGTTTAGCACATTCAAAACTCATAATTGTTTGTAACAAAATCCAAACATAGTATTTCAGGTGACATAGGCTAATAAAAAAATTGTAGTTAAATATTAAAATTTCTTTTTATTAATTAATCTTATATTGTTGTATCATGTACTTCAAGCCATCAATGAATTTTAAATTGTTCAAAAAAATTAATTCAAAAAAACTTGGGTTGTTACAACTACCTAGAATCCTAAAACTAGTGGGAAGTTTGAAATAATGATTCGAAAAATGGATTACATGTTGTGTTAATTGTCTCTCAATTTAATGGTAATTGGGATCAATTTTTCTTTTTGTACAGTTTTCCATTAATAATAGTTTCTATTCGAGTATTCAAATATTGGCATATAAATCATTATATAGCTGGAGATTTCATACTCCAACTTGTTGGGATAATGTTTGTGAAAGGAAACTCATATTCCCAAAAAACATTAATAGAAAAAAAATATAATGTATATTCATGATCACATTAAATCATATCAAAGTAGGAAAAAGAGTTAGGTCGATAATCAGAAGAATTATTTATAATTCAAAGTGGGAGATCATTTTTTCTTTAAATTATCTCCATGGAATGGTGTTATAAGGTTCGTTAAAAAAGGGAAACTAATCCCCAAGAACATAAGGAAATTTTAAATTCTTGAAATAAATAGATTAATTATATATCATTTTTAAATTATTCTTAATATCTCAATACTACATTATTTGTTCCACATATCATTTTAAAGAAAGTACATTCCAAAACCAACACATGTGATCACCTGTGATGAAATAGAATTGAAAACTAATCTATATTAACAAAAAAACATATAAATATTCGATATACTATAGATAAATTATTTTGGAATCGAATGACTTTACTGGTAATGGTACTTTGAATAAATCACAAAATGGAGGAAGAAACATGGTAACCAGATGATACGATATGATTATAAGGCCCCAACCTTAAACCTTACTTAATCTTGAGTTATTACAAGATTACACATTGAGGATCTTTTCGGGTTTAGAGTTTTAGAGAATTAGATCATAAAACGTGCATTATATTCCATATATAAACAAAGTGGTTACATAAAGATAGTATTCTTCTTTCACATCAATGGATGCATATTTAAAATAAAACATGGATTCTTTCTTGACACTCCCTTGACACTATCATCATATCATGTACCATTCCCTTGACCTGTGAAAAACATTTCAAAAAAACATGGGATGAGCATAAAAATCTCAGTAAGGGATATAAAAATATATGGAAAGGAAACATGGGTACATATATACATAATAATGAAATCATACTTTACCCATAAAACATAAGAACATCAACATACCTCATCAAATCATGAATAAATCATAGAAATCATAAGACATAAATGTAACTTGAGGCATTCATAACATTCTTACGTAGGGAGTAACCCTCTTGGTTACATTTGGAATACCCATCACAGTATATTCCCTAAATCTCTTCAGAGAAACCTTAACATTACACACTTTCGCGTTACCCAATGCATTGGAGAGCTATATCGGGCTCACCCGCCCTTAGTTTATCACGGAACCACCCGTCTTCATAATAATGCCCAAGAACCTCAACATAATCATATCACATAAAACATGCTTAAAGGAAACATAACATTTCCACCATTGAATCACAAGATATCAATACAACACATTGATATAAAAACATTATGAAAATCATTTTCAATACCAAAATAAAAGAAAAGTAAAACATGGTATTTATTTTTCTTTAAAAAAAGTTATGGCTTATAGAGGAAGCCGAAACTCAAATAATGGTCACGGAGGCGAAGAAGTCATTGTCGCCTCATACGTACGACAAAAACATTCCCTTTTTTCATTTAGTAAACGCTTCGTATAAAAAAGATTCCTTTTGAATAAACGTAAAATTCAAAGGGGTGTATACGCCATATAAAAGAAGGTTGTGTATAAAACAAAATATGCCTCAATAAAAAGAGACTGAGACGAAGTCCCATACCTCGGGTCTAACTTGACTCGGTCGTTCTTTAATCTCCTGAATAATAAACTTGAGTTAATTTATACTTGTTTAAGAACCGTTTTCAAGTTCATTATTCCTTTTAAATCACTTATTTCCATGTCATTTACACTATGTAATTATTTAAGTTAATAACGGTCATTTTAACGATCATTGGTACTTGAGTCAAAAATAAACCCTTTATAATTACATGTTGTTCATGTATCCATTATATCCCGAATTATAATAATTATGTATATATCATATTTATCCAGTATATACATGCATTTATAATATTACATAATCATTTATAGGACAGAAATGAAATGCACCGTTCATGGAGACGGTAAGCCGCACGTACGCATAAACGCTACTTTCATTTCTATTTCGTATTTTATAGAATGTAATCATAATGATATAAAGGTATGTTATAATTCTAGTATAATATCATATATAATATCATAGTTCCATCCTTTATACGTCCCACATATTTTATTTAACGAATCAAATCACTTTGAGGGGGCGGTAGTCCGCACTTCCATAAATGAAGATATCGCGTTTACCCATAATGGAAACCATAAAGGTATGCCCAAAATGAAAAATACATAAGCTTAAGGAAAACATGACAATATTATATATCATATATAAATATAGTGACATCTTAATGGCCACCTTTGAAGGTGTTAAAATAATGTTGAACAATCATCGTTTCGGGAGGCATAAATTCACCATCCACGGAAACAGTATGTCCTTTAACCATTAGATGTAGGTGTGTGTAAGGGTAGCTAGAATCCTTCTTATAAAAACATCCTAGTATATTTAGGATACTGGATTTGTTACAAAAGAAAATAATAAAAATATTTTAGGGGGTTGGAGAAGAAAAATCAAACAAAAGAACTCAAAAGAAGACATTACCTTAAAATCGGGTAACTCTCGTAGATTTGAGCTCAAAGGCTTCCTTGGGAAGACTTCTGCCCAAAGTGAGGATTCAAGGAGTAATAGAGGGATGTGGAGAGCCAAAATGGGCAGGGGTTGGCCGAGCCAAAGGCTTTGGGAGTGTGGGTAAGGAGGTAGAGGTGGGGGCCTTCTATAAGAGGAGAGGAGGGGCACTCTTGGAAAGTAAACAAAAGTCACTTTATTTTGAAATGGTATTCAGATTTAAGAGGTCCCACATTGATTTGTTTCGAGTATAAGGTGATAAGGGTTCTCAATCCACCCATCCAATAGGTTTTTGCCATGTGTACTTAGATTTTACATTATCATTCCATTTTATTTAAATCGTTAAATAATGAGGTCATCGCTGCATCATCATGATGTCATAAATAATTTAATTTATTTAATGTCTAAATATTATAAAAAAATACTATGATGTAGGAAATATTTTTATCTTTCCAATGACTATTTATAATTAAAAATCTGATCTTTATAACCCCATGTAAAAATTGTTTTAGAAAAACATCTCATGTTTGTGTCATTTTTACTTTTACATTAAATAAAAAGTTATTTATGTCATTTCCCAACCAAAGTGGCTCCATGGGGTCCCAAAGTTGACCCATGGATTTTCTTGGTCGGCCATGACACATCCAATGAGGTTATGACATGTTTCAAGCTCATCTCATTTTATTAAAGCATTATTTTTACCTTAAACTACACTAATTACCTCTAATCGCAATTAAGAACTAAAGAGTTACTATTCACCAAAAAATTGTTTTAATCTAATTGAACCACATTTTACTTATTAATGACAACCATGTATGTCGGATTTTTGAAATTCAAAACACAGAAGTGGGAAAATTCCATTTAAACGAAAAATCAGTTTTTATAAGTACCACTTAGTGGTTTCACTATTCATCAAAAATTGATGTTTTTTAGAAAAATACCAAAAATTCACCCTAATCTATATTTGATATTCCAAATTCAAAAATGAAGTCTATTTTAAAAAATTCAAAACATATAAGTCACATTAATTAATTTAATATTTAATTCCCACTGTCATGACAAATAGCGTCTTTTTATGAAACAATAAGTATCAAAAGATTGACACCAGTTTAAGTCCAATTTCAAAGTGAAATTGATTCCAATGACCACCATCGGATTAAATGGTAAAAATATATTCTAATTTCACTTCAAAACCAATTCAAAAGATAATTTAATCATATAAATAAATTAGATTAAAAAGCAGTTTTGATGTAAAATGCAGTATTTTTCACTATTCATTAAAAAATGAACATTGTCTGAAAAATACCAAAAATTCACACAAAGTAAATTTTGATGTCCCAATCATAAAGAATAATTTTATTTTGACAAAAATTTCTTATAAAATTTTCAAAAGATATATTTAAAAATGGTTTTCCATCAAAAAGCAGTAAAACAATCTTTTAAAAATATTAGTGTATTCCATGCTTAAGAATGGATTTATTTTCATTTTAAGCCTCTAAAACACTATCTAATTCATTAATAGAAATAGATAAAAATATCTATTACTCATTACTTAATTGGGATGTTACATCTTTCCCCCCTTTTGAAAATTGCTTCCCTGCTATTTATTTACTTATCGAATAAATGGGGGTACTTATCCCTCATTGCATTTTCAGATTCCCATGTTGCATCTTCCATCATGTGGTTTTTCCACAAAACCTTTACCTGATTGATCACCTTATTTCATAACACTTTCTCCCTGTGGTCAAGAATCTGGACCGGTTGTTCCTCATAAGATAGGTTCTCTTCCAGCTGAACTACATCTGGACTCAAAACATGAGATGGATCTAGCATATACATTCTCAACATCGAAACATGAAAAAAATTGTGTACCTGAGATAAACTCGGACGTAAAGCCACCCGATATGCAACTGATCCAACTCTCTCCAGAATTTCATATGGTCCAATGAACCTTGGACTCGGCTTTCCTTTCTTACCAAATCTCATCACACTTTTCCAAGGAGAAACCTTGAGAAAAACATGATCACCTACCTCGAAAGATAGATCCTTCCTCCGGTTATCCGCATAACTCTTCTGCCTGCTCTGAGCTGTTCTCATGTGCTTCTGATTCAGCTGTACTTTTTCTACCATCTCTTCTTCCAATTCTGGTCCCATAAACTTCCTTTCACCCACTTCATCCCAGAAAGCTGGAGTTCGACACCGCTTCCCATATAATGCCTGAAATGGTGCCATCTATATACTGGAATAAAAACTGTTATTATATGAAAATTCAACCAAAGAAAGATGTTGGTCCCAACTTCCCTGATAATCCATAGAGCAAGAACGTAGCATATCCTCCAATGTCTGAATTGTTCGTTCTGACTGCCCATCTGATTGAGGATGAAAATATGTACTAAAATTTAATTCAGTACCCAACGACTTCTGAAGGCCTTTCCAAAAGTTATAAGTGAACCTGGGATCACGATCAGATAAAGTGGAGAGGGGAACTCCATGTAACCTGACTATCTCTTTAAGATACAAATGGGAAAGTTGATCTAGGGAAAAAGTATCTCGTATAGCAAGGAAATGAGCAGATTTAGTCAAGCGATCAACAATAACCCAAATTGCATTATTACCTCGAGATGTCTTCGGTAATCCCACAACAAATTCCATGGATATATTCTCCCATTTCCACTCTGGCACTGGTAAAGGCCGAAGCATCCCTTTCGGTAACTGCCGCTATGCTTTAACCTGTTGACATGTAAAACACTTTACCGTAAAATCAGCAATATCTCTTTTCATTCCATCCCACCAGTAATACTCCCGCAGATCTATGTACATCTTAGTACTGCCAGGATGAACTGAAAACGGAGAACTATGAGCTTCACATAACAACTCTCTCTTCAACTGTGAATCACAAGGCACACACAATCTCTTCCCAAATCTCAAAATGCAATCATTATCAATGTTGAATTCAGGCAACTTACCTTTCTAATCCAGATCTACCTTTTTCTGCAACTCACTGTCTTGCTTCTATGCTTGCTTGATTCTATCTGATAGAGATGATCTCACTAATACCTGAAACAAAACAGAAGAACTTCCTGCACCAACAACTTCTATGCCAAAGTTCATCAAATCCTTAACCAAAGGATCATGTTCTAAATGCAACATTTCTAATGAAGCATTACTTTTTAGACTCAAAGAATCATACACTTTATTTTCTTTTCCTGAATGGTAATGAATTGTACAATCATAATCCTTGATTAATTCCAGTCGTCTCTTTTATATCATGTTTAACTCTTTCTGAGTGAATATATACTTTAAACTTTTGTGATCAGTATATATTTCACACTTTACTCCATACAAATGATGCCTCCAAATTTTTAAAGTGAAAACAACAGCAGCTAATTCCAAATCATGTGTATGGTAATTTACCTCATGAGTTTTCAACTTTCCTGAAGCATAAGCAATTACCTGATCATTCTGCATTAGGACGCAACCAAGTCCTTTAAATTAAGCATCACTATATATAACAAACTCGCCATTCCTGGAAGGTAGTGGAAAAACTGGACCATTCACCAATATTCTTTTCAATTCCTGAAAACAATCATCACATTCTTTTGTCCAGATAAACTTAATACCCATCCGAGTTATCTTAGTCATTGGACTAGATAACCGTGAAAAAATTCTAACAAACCTTCTGTAATAGCCTGCCAAACCAAGGAAGCTACGAATCTCAGTTACATTTTTGGGTCTTTCCCATTCTTCAACAACCTTTGTTTTTGCAGGATCAACAGTTATCCCTTCTTTAGAAACAATATGAACAAGGAAAGAAATTTGTTGCAACTAAAACTCACACATGCTGAATTTTCCATACAGTTTCTTTTCTTTTAAGGTTTTCAAGATAACCCTTAAATGTATTTCATACTCCTCTTTACTTTTAGAAAACACCAAAATATAATCAATGAAAACCACCACAAACTTATCCAAGAACTCGTGGAAAATTCTATTCATTAAGTCCATGAATACAGCAGGTGCATTGGTTATCCCAAAAGGCATTACTACAAATTCATAATGGCCATATCTTGTACGGAATGCGGTCTTCGGAACATCTTCTTCCTTTACCTTCAGCTGATGGTACCCCGATCTCAAGTCAATCTTTGAAAAATACTGAGCTCCCTGGAGCTGATCAAACAAATCATCGATATGAGGAAAAGGATATTTGTTCTTAACAGTGATGTTATTCAAGGCTCTATAATCAATGAAAAGTCTCATTAACCATCTTTATTTTTAACAAATAAAATATGAGCACCCCATGGTAATGTGCTAGGTCGAATGAAACCTTTCTCTAATAAATCTTGTAATTGCTCCTTTAACTCTAAAAGTTCAATTTGAGCCATTCGATAAGGGGGTTTTGATATTGGCTTAGCATCAGGAACTAAGTCAACAGTAAACTCAACTTCCCGATATGGTATTATTCCAGGCAACTCATCAGGAAAAACATCAGGACACTCATTTACCACTGGCACATCATTAATCTGAACAGTTCCTTTATTTTCAACGATGTGTGCAAGGTAACATTCATTTCCATCTTTTACAAGTTTCATGGCCTCTTGATAAGTTATCAATAGTAAGGGTTCATTCTTGTACAAAAACTGAAAGTCTTTCTGAAAAGAAACTTCTTTAGCTCTACAGTCAATCTTAGCATGGTAAATAGAGAGCCAATCCATACCCAGGATAACATCAAACTCTACTATAGGTAGAACAATAAGGTTCGCAAGTAGGTTCTTTCCACAAATAAGGATATGAAGATTCTTTTAAATTCTTTTTGCCTCAAAATTTCCCCCATGTGTTTTTACCATAAGTTCAGGAGTCATTTATTGAGATGGTATTCCCATTTTACTAGAAAAGGTTTCAGAGATGAAAGAATGTGTAGACCCCGAATCAAACAACACACTGGCATAATCTGAAAAAACAGACAAAGTACTTAATACAACTTCATTTGATGGCCCGACATCTGCTGAAGTAGTTGCAAAGGATTTCACCACCCCTTTCTTCTTATAGTCTAACAGCTTCCAATCACCCAAGCTCTTTTTCGGACACTCGTTTTCATAGTGACCCATCTCATTTCACTTATAACATTTCACTAACTGTAAATCAAATTTGGTCTTACCATCACCCTGATCTTTTCCAGTGCAATCACGAGACTTATGTCCCATCTTACCACATCGGTAGCACTTTCCAGAATTCAGAAGACATTCCCCAGCATGCCTTTTTCCACATTTATCACAAACTAGAAACTTAGTTTTCTTACCGTCAGACTTTTTTGAAGAATTCTTACCTTCTCCGTCCACCTCAGTCTCTGCTTCTGTTGGTTGTTATAGAACAATTGATCATCGGAAAACTCCATTTCCACCTTCTTAGCACATCGAAAAATCTTTTCATAACTTTTAAACTCACGAGAAGCTAATGCCCTTTGATATTTTGGCTTTAATCCTGAGTAAAAACGATTGATTTTACTATCAAGGTCTCGGATAAAATTTGGAGCATACCTTGCCAATCGAGTGAACCTTTCTTCATAGGCAGCCACTGAGTCTTCCTCTTGCCTCAATTCCAAGAATTGCTTTTCCATCCTAAGACGAATAGCCTTAGGAAAATACTTCTCAAGAAACTTACCTTTGAATTCATCCCAGTCGAGAGAATCAATCTCATCAGCGTCCCTGATATTTTTAACCATCGACCACCACTGATCTGCTTCACCCTCCAAACGATAAATAGCAAGACTAACCTTTTGATTGTCTGAACACCCCATGACATCAAAAATCTTCTCCAGTTCTTTAATCCACCCTTCAGCTAGAACAGGGTCAGATGATCCTCTAAATGATGGGGGATGGTGCCTCATGAAATGTTCCACCGCTGACATGTTCCTCTGCGGTTTATCTGGCTGATCTCGTGTATGGATACCACCACCATTTATCGTTTGATTCAACTGCGCCATTACTGCAACAAACTGTTCAGTTCCAATTCCGACCATCTCAGGATGCTGATTCGGAAGGTTATTTCCTTCTGCATGACTTACTAGCACTACTTCCATGTTTCCTCTATGGAAAACCATTATGAAGAAACATGTCTTAGATGAAGAAACATGGTAATCTTCAAATACTATATCACTTCAATTTGACCATAAAAAAAATATTTTTTGATAATCATTTAATAGAATTCTAACACCTAAAGTTATCTAAACCGACCTCTGATACCAACTATAAGGCCCCATCCTTAAACCTTACTTAATCCTGAGTTATTACAAGATTACACATTGAGGATCTTTTCAGGTTTAGAGTTTTAGAGAATTAGATCATAAAACATGCATTACATTCCACATATAAACAAAGTGGTTACATAAAGATAGTATTCTTCTTTCCCATCAATGGAAACATATTTAAAATAAAACATGGATTCTTTCTTGACACTCCCTTGACACTATCATCATATCATGTACCATTCCCTTGACCTATGAAAAACATTTCAAAAAAACTTGGGATGAGCATAAAAAGCTCAGTAAGGGATATAAAAATATATGGAAAAAAACATGGGTACATATATACATAATAATGAAATCATACTTTACCCATAAAACATAAGCACTTCAACATACCTCATCAAATCATGAATAAATCATAGAAATCATAAGACATAAAGGTAGCGTGAGGCATTCATAACATTCTTACGTAGGGAGTAACCCTCTTGGTTACGTTTGGAATACCCATCACAGTATATTCCCTAAATCTCTTCAGAGAAACCTTAATGTTACACTCCTTCGCATTACCCAATGCATTGGAGATCTATATCGGGCTCACCCGCCCTTAGATTATCACAGAACCACCCGTCTTTATAATAATTCCCAAGAACCTCAACATAATCGTATCACATAAAACATGCATAAAGGAAACATAACATTTCCACCTTTCAATCACAAGATATGAATACAACACATTGATATAAAAACATTATGAAAACCATTTTCAATACCAAAATAAAAGGAAAGTAAAACATGGTATTTATTTTTCTTTTAAAGAAATTATGGCTTGTAGAGGAATCCGAAACTCAAATAATGGTCACGGCGGTGTATAAGTCATTGTCACCGCATACGTACGACAAAAACATTCCCTTTTGTCGTTTATTAAATGCTTCATATAAAAAAGATTCCTTTTGAATAAACGTAAAAGTCAAAGGGGTTTATACACCATATAAAAGAAGGTTGTGTATAAAACAAAATATGCCTCAATGAAAGGAGACTGAGACGAAGTCCCATACCTCGGGTCCGACTTGACTCGGTCGTTCTTTAATCTCCTAAATAATAAACATGTGTTAATTTCTACTTGTTTAAGAACCTTTTTCAAGTTCATTATTCCTTTTATATCACTTATTTCCATGTCATGAATACTATGTAATTATTTAAGTTAATAACGGTCATTTTAACGATCATTGGTACTTGAGTCAAAAATAAACCCTTTCTAATTACATGTTGTTCATGTATCCATTATATCCAGAATTATAATCATTATGTATATATCATATATATCCAGTATATACATGCATTTATAACAATACATAATCATTTAGAGGTAATAAATGAAATGCACCGTTCATGGAGACGGTAAGCCGTACGAACACATTAACGCTACTTTAATTTCTATTTCGTATTTTATAGAATGGAATCATAATGATATAAAGGTATATTATAATTCCAGTATAATATCATATATAATATCATAGTTCCATCCTTTATACGTCCCACATATGGTATTTAACGAATCAAATCACTTTGAGGGGGTGGTAGTGCTCACTTCCTTAAATGAAGATATCGCGTTTACCCATAATATAAACCATAAAGGTATTCCCAAAATGAAAAATACAGAAGATTAAGGAAAACATAGACATATTATATATCATATATAAATATAGTGACATCTTAATGGACACCTTTGAAGGTGTTAAAAGAATGTTGAACAATCATCATTTCGGGAGGCATAAATTCACCATCCACGGAAACAGTATGTCCTTTAACCATTAGATGTAGGTGTGTGTAAGTGTAGCTATAATCCTTCTTGTAACAACATCCTAGTATATTTAGGATACTGGATTTGTTACAAAAGAAAGGAATCAAAAGATTTTAGGGGGTTGGAGAAGCAAAATCAAACAAAAGGACTCAAAAGAAGACATTACCTTAAAATCGGGTAACTCTCTTAGATTTGAGCTCAAAGGCTTCCTTGGGAAGACTTCTGCCCAAAGTGAGGCTTCAAAGAGTAAGAGAGGGATGTGGAGAGCCAAAATGGGAAAGGTTTGGCCGAGCCAAAGGCTTTGGGAGTGTGGGTAAGGAGGTAGAGGTGGGGGCCTTTTATAAGAGGAGAGGAGGGGCACTCTTGGAAGGTAAAGAAAAGACACTTTATTTTAAAATGGTATTCTAATTTAAGAGGTCCCACATTAATTTGTTTCTAGGATAAGGTAATAGGGGTTCGAAATCCACCCATCCAGTAGGTTTTGTCCATGTTTAGGTCTTAGATTTTACATTATCATTCCATTTTATTTAAATCGTCAAATAATGAAGTCATCGCTGCATTATCATGATGTCATAAATAATTTAATTTATTTAAAGTCTAAAAATTATAAAAAATAATAATATGATGTAGTAAATACTTTTATCCTTCCAATTACTATTTATAATCAAATATCAGATCTTTATAACCCCATGTAAAAGTTGTTTTAGAAAAACATCTCATGTTTGTGTCATTTTTACTTTTACATTAAATAAAAAGTTATTTATGTCATTTCCCAACCAAAGTGTCTCCATGGGGTCCCCAAGTTGAACCATGTATTGTCTTGGTCAGCCACGACACATCCAATGAGGGTAGGACATGTGTCAATCTCATCTCATTTTATTAAAGCATTATTTTTACCTTAAACTACACTAATTACCTCTAATAGTGATTAAGAACATAAGAGTTACTATTCACAAAAAAATTATTTTAATCTCATTGAACCAAATTTTACTTCTTAATGACAACCATGTATGTCGGATTTTTGAAATTCAAAACACAGAAGTGGTAAATTTTCATTTAAACGAAAAATCAGTTTTTATAAGTACCACTTAGTGGTTTCACTCTTCATCAAAAATTGATGTTTTTCAGAAAAATACCAAAAATTCACCCTAAGCTATATTTGATACTCTGAATTCAAAAATGAAGTCTATTTTACAAAATTAAAAACCTATAAGTCACATTAATTAAGTTAATAATTAATTTCCGCTGTCATGACAAATAGCGTGTTTTTATGAAACTATATGTATCAAAAGATTAACACCAGTTTAAGTCCAATTTCAAAGTGAAATTGATTCCAACGACCACCATTGGATTAAATAGTAAAAATATATTCTAATTTCACTTAAAAAAATTCAAAAGATAATCTAATCATATAAATAAATTAGAATAAAAATCAGTTTTGATGTAAAATGCAGTATTTTTCACTATTCATTAAAAAATGAACATTGTCTGAAAAATACCAAAAATTCACACAAAGTAAATTTTGATGTCCCAATAATAAAGAATAAGTTTATTTTGACAAAAATAGCTTATAAAATTGTCAAAAGATAGATTTTAAAATGGTTTTCCATCAAAAGGCAGTAAAACAGTCTTTTAAAAATATTAGTGTATTCCATGCTTAAGATTGGATTTATTTTCATTTTAAGCCTCTAAAACACTATATAATTCATTAATAGAAATAGATAAAAATCTCTATTACTCATTACTTACTTGGGATGTTACAATGATCCTGACCTTTTCTAGAGTTTTATCGGGCTCGTTTACAGGTACTATTTTGTTAAGTTGTGAATACATTATGTTTAGGTTTTATCATAATGATTTTTTTGGTTAAAATTTGAGAATAAATGGAATAAATAAGGCAATGCATAATTGTTTCATGGTTTTCCCTAATTTTGCGCCCCTACCCATCAAACTGGGCAACCTAATACAGTAGATAGTTGCATGATTGGGGCATGACTTATCAAACTATGGGCCCTCTTAAGAGTAACTATGAACCCCAATAATAGAGTATCACAATTTAGATTCACGGTTAGGGGAAACCATGCTTCTATTCCTATCAAAACATTTGTGGGAATTAAAGTCACCAAAAAATGAGTTCTTATAATTTTAAAACCCCCAAAACTCACCCCATTTCACTCACATTCAACTTGTGGTCTTATTTCACTATTTTGGAGCTCCTTGGATGAATTTAAAGCATTCATAACCTCCATTATTCATGATTCAAATCCCAAATCAAAGATCTTTATCCATCCCTATAATTTGATCTTATCTTGTTGTTTTCCCATTCATCCTCCCTTCTTCTCTAATTCTTTTGACGTGAAGTTATTATCTATTTTTCTAGATCAATATCTAGATTTGATGAATCTATATTTAGTATTGTGGATATAAATCTAGAATTAATAGATCTTTTTTTTATTAATATTGATTTAGGTTTTTAGATTCGGATCCCAATCTACATCTTTGTACTGATAAATTTTTTGGATTTCCATTGGGAGATCGCTCGTTAATAAATCGAGGTTGGTGTTCTATTATTAAAATCCCATAACATTCATGTCAAATACATGTACGTGATTTTTTAATTACAAGGGTTCATTTATCAATGGAAATTACTAAATTTTATTAATTATTGTGGTTAATTAATGAATTGAGCAACTGTGGATTTGATTGAAAAATGAAATAATGGAATTGGGATAATAAATAATTGAATTAATTATAAAGGTATTTAATTGGTGAATTTGGGATAATTAATTTTTTTCTTATTTTTAAAATTTTTGAATTTTTGAATTATTAATTGAGAATAATTAATTAATGAAATAATTAATAGATGTTAATATTTTAAAATAAAGAATTAATTATTGAATTTTTTAATGGACATAGTGTGGTTAATTAATCAATGAATTAATTAATTAATGAGATGTGATAAATTTATTAATTAATTAATTAATGTGATATATATTGTAAATTAATTGTTAAATAAATTAATGGACTAGTATAAATTAATTTATGAATTAATTAATGGAATTTTTTGGTGGTTAATGTTAATAAGAAGATTAATGTTGATTAATCTTGGTCGACATGAAAATGATAAAACATGTGATAATGAGATACATGTGATAATGTGATATGTTATGATAGATATGCCTGATGGATAAATGGGATTCTATAAATGTTGTTATATTCCCATCATGTATATGCATGACTGATAAATGGGGTTCTATAAATTACATTCTACACCCATTACACATACGTATGATTGAGAATTAGGGTGCTAGACATGACATTCTACATCCATGACACATATGTATCATTGAGAATTGGGGTTCAAGATAGGAAGTTCTATGCCCATGACATATATGTATGATTGAGAATTGGGGTGATAGATGTGACGTTTTATGCCCATGATATACATACTTGATTGATAAAGAGTGTTCCAGACATGGCATTTTACACCCAAAACATTGGAATTGGACTATAGTCCCAAGTGGCCAAAATAATTAAATTGAAGTGACATGGATATAGCAATATAATGTACTATAATGAAATGTGAATATAATACATATCATGTTTTAGACCTGACTTGATATGAAGTAAGAATTGAGGTACATGTTTCCCAGAAATCCTGGTGATCTATGTGGTTTAATAAATAATTTTTGATAATGTGATAATTTTTTACTTTTGCATTGTAATTATTTCTTTATACAACTGCATACAATTATTATTGACTATATTGTTTTATACCCTATTGGTAGTGGCCTAATGATTTGTACTCACACCCTACTCGATTTGTTTAATCGGTACCCAAAGAAACTTTATTATTATAGGACAGGTTACGGGAAAAGGACATATGTTGGATAGCTGATTTGGGGTTTGAGCATTTATAAGGGAACAAGATGTGGTTTGGGGCCCACTTGGGATTCTTTGATGTCTTTTTTTCAATTTCTAGTTTAGACACATGAAAAGCACAATATCATGGTGTGTTCTCCACTTTAGTTGGATATTATATTTTCATCTGTTGTTTATCTTGATATATTGACATTTTTTATGGTTATATATGCTTCATCATTTATTATTTTAGCTGGTGTATTACTCTAATAAAAGAGGGTATAATTTCCCCATGATCGACTTATCCTACCCTCACTACTAGTCGACAACATCTAGCTTATCGGGAGGCACGCATAAGGTTATGCGGTAGTCCAGCTTTGGGAACCTATCCATGGAAACCAGGTCAGGATGATACCAAGTGGTATCAAAATATTTTTCTTTTCTTCTCATTTTGTCTTACTATTTGGGGCAAGGTAGAGAGGATAATATGAAGATTCAGGGCTCGGACATGAGATCGTGCATGGGAGTTTCAAACCCATGTACAGAGGAAAACCTAAGTACCCAAGGTTGAATAATTGTTATTATTGTTTGCTATTACTGTTGAATATTATTTTACTTTTGCAGACACACTTTTGGTGTGATGTGGATATTGTTTTTGAGATTTTTTTAGGATTGAATCTTGGCCTGAAATGGAACAAAATTTGAGTCTTCAAGAATAATTCTAGGTACTCAGTATTATTTTTTAATATGAATAATTTTAGGCACACGCAGGAAAATGGGTTTAAGGTAAGCTGATCAATTTAATCTTTTCTTCCTTGATTATGAAATTAAATTTAAAATATTTCCTAATAAGAAATTGAGAATAGTAAAATGATAAAAAAATGTGAATAAACGGGTTTCAAAATGAGAAACATGATATGAAAATGTGTTTACCCTTATTAACCAAGACCTAGGTGTATGATGGTTAAGTGTATTAATAGCGCCTTAGTTTTGACCACAAGGTGAGGTTTGGGGAAATACTTGTTTTTATTTTTCATATTATGTTAATATGATGAAGTTGTTTTTTGAGTCCAAAGACGTGTGTTATTCATTGTATAGTATACATCAATGACAATTCATTTTGAGATCAAGACATGATAATATTGTTAGATATGATCTACCAGTATTAAAACCTAAGGCACAGGTAGTACCAAGAGAGGAAGTTAGAGATTAGTTCCAAGATAAATTTTCTCGTTTCATACAGTTTATGTAAAGATACCCATGGAGGGTTGTGATGAGCATGCCTTACTTGACGAGGGAGTTTCAGTTACAGCACCCTCTAATTTTTATTTAAGAGGATGGAACTGAGGGAGCTCAATTCTAGATTAAGTCTATCAAGACTGTACTTGACAATTTCGAGACTCCATTTAAGAAGATAGGCAAACTAACTACTTATATGTTTTGTAATCATGTGAAGTGTATGTCAAAAATCTAGACTTTGGATGGATAGCTGGATACTATGGAGTGGAAGGAATTTTAGGAGAATTTATTTAATCACTTTTATCTAGAGACACTCGTGCAGGAGAGGGCAGCATAGTTCATGAGATTCACTCAAGGGAATATATATGTGATGGAATATACTGGACGCTTCATAGATTTATAGAACTTTTCTCTTAAATTGTTAGTGGTTTAGGATACTCTAATAAAATGATTCCAGGATGGAATTAAGTGTAAAATTATGTCCGAGGTGGATATAATTAGTGTTAATAAATTTTTAGAGGTGGTAAACCAGACTCCCATATTTGATGGGAACATGAGGGAGGATTCTAGTGGAGGATTTGTTGTTTTTTGGATGATCTATATGTACGTCTTTAGAGAGATAAACTTTTCATTATGATAACTTTATTCAAAGCAGTGGGAAGAAGAGTGGCCATTCATGGGGGATGACTTACTCAGGATCTTATCCAAGTTCTTTTCAACAATTATGGTTGGTCAGGTTACATTCTTAAACATTGTCCCCAGTCACCAGTGGAGTATTGATCTAATGGATAGATGGCACATCTACAGAGGTTTTGTAGGAACCTGAGATAGACGGTTAGTGGTGGCGGAGCTAGAAAAAGACTCTGTGCAGGAAGATAATCTTCTACACCACATCAGTCTAGAAATTGGAGTTCTATGGGACAAGGTTATAGAGGAAGTATATGTGGTGATTCTGGGAAAGAACTCCCATATCACTCGAGTGCCACAAATCATGGGAGTCGGACTGCACCAAAAGGAATAGGGGTAGGAAAACTACATGCACTAAATCCTACACTTATGGATATCGTGGTTGGACCTTTGATAGTGAGAGTTACTATTCGTGTCGCATCTAATTTTTCTAGTCTCTTATTTGATATTGGTGCCTCTCATTTGTTTATATCTACAAAATGTATTAATGGTTTTATCATGGTGGTGGAGTTTGTGAGCGGGACAATGATGATAGATACACCTTTGGGAGTACGTTCTAGATACATCTATTTGTGCAGAGTATTTCCTCTCGAGATTTAAGAGTATCAATTTTTGTGGGATCTATATATCCTTAACATTTCAGGCTTTGACCTAATTATGGGCATGGACTGTATAGTCACCTACAAAGGCCACATTGATTGTTACCAGGAGATATTGACCTCTAAATATATGAAGGGTGAAAACTATATTCATAGTGGAGAGTGGGATATATAGGTAAGATAAGCAGGGACAATTAATTAGTAATTGGGAGAGCTCACAGACTAGGTTTCTAGTCTAATTTTGGATGATGAAGATACCAAATAGGATGTTTTTTCATCTTTATTTGACCTATTTTAGGATTTATTCTCTATAAACATCTTAGGGTTTTATCCTAATAGAGGTTTGAAATTTACCATTGAGCTCATGCATGGGGATGAGCTAGTTTCAATTCCTCTATACAGAATGGAACCAATAGAGCCTCAAGAAATCAAGACTCAACTAGAGGATTTAGAGGATAATTGTTCTATCTGTCCAAGTACCTCACCTTATGGTAATCAAGTACTATGTGCTAATAAGGATGATGGGACTCTATGGTTGTGCATTTATTACAATATGTTAAACCAAATTCCCTTGATGAAATGATATCATATTCTTTGAATTGATGATATATTTGACCAATTGAGATGAGCTTGTGTGTTATCAAATATTGACTTGAGATTGGGTTATCATTAGTTGTTAGCTTGAACTTCTAATATACTGAGTACTAATTTAATAAGAAGGTATTCTCTATATAAGTTCATTTTAATAACATTTGGGTTTAAAAACACACTAGATGTTTTTATGGGATTGATAAACAGGATCTTTCATCTATACCTAGATCAGTTTGTTGTTGGGTTTATAGATGAAATCTGGGTGTACTCCAAGACTCATGATGACCATTTTCAACATCTTGACATCATCCTAAGTACACTGAGAGAGCATCAGCAATATACCAAGCTATAAAACTGTAATTTTATGGATTGATCAGGTACACATTTTAAGAAACATCATCTTAGAGGAATGTGTGTTAGTGGAACCAAAGAAGTTTTAAGTATTGGTATCTTGGGATAATCCCAAGAACATATTTTATATCCAAAGTTTTCTGGGGTTAGCTGAATTTTATCACATATTATTCCGGGACTTTTCTCAATTGGAAGTGTTGATTTTAGGTTTGACCAAAAGAGGATAATGTTTTATTGGTTAGAAGCACGTGAGAATGCCTTCTGGGAGTGGAAGCGTCATTTCACATCAGCAGAAATCATGATCCTTCCCAATCTAGGTGAGGAGTATGTGGTTTATTGTGACCCTTCTTGGTTCAGACATGGAGTTGTGTTGAATTAGGTAGATCGAATGGTGGTGTGTGGGTCTTGGTATTTGAGGAAACATGAATTCAAATACCTAATGCATAACCATGATTTGGTTGTAGTGGTTGATTCCTTAAAGTGGTTGTGGAATTACCTTTTCGGATAAAAGTAAACTATGTATACATACCACAATATCTTGATGTATATCTTTTAGTAGGAATATTTGAATCTTTGGAGTGGAGATGGGTCTAGTATATTCCATATTTCACTTTTTGAGATGGCATATACACCCTTGAATGTAAATAGTGTGTATGACACTTTGAGAAGAAAATATCAGACTCAGATGGTTCATTAGTCTATTTCTATATGGAAGATGATGACTTTGCTTATTGAGATGTATGTGGTGGTTCAGGAGAATTAGGGGAATATGAATCTTGTATCAGTATCAATGGAGTCATAACTTTTTATCTGGATTAGAGATAGGTAGTATGAGAATCTGGAATGTTTGGATGTGAGGGAAATCCTTAATGGTGGAGATTCACCTTCATATTAGAGCATATATGAGGATGAGATCATATATGTCAGGAATCAGTTTTTTGTGACTATAAGCATGCTTGAGGAGTTGATGTATGAAATCATCCCTCAATGTGGGTGGTACATCCATGTGTGACCAAAATTTAATGTGACCTATGACGACAATTTTGGTGGCTAAGAATGAAAAAAGAGATAGTAAGGATTGTGACACTATGTATCACCTATCAATAGGTGAAGGTAGAGAATCATTGACCTGGAGTTTCACTAAAATCATTTTCCATCCCAGAATGAAAATGGGATGAAGTGAATATGAAATTTATGGTGGGTCTCCTAAAGATTCCAAGGAAGAATGACTCTGTTTAGGTTGTTATGGATTGACTGACAAAGGTATCACATTTCTTGCCTATACAAGAGACTTTCTTAGGGGAGTATTTGTGTGTTTTGTATGTACATGGTATAGTCTATCTGCATGGGGTGCCACAAACTATTTTATCAGATCGTGACTAACACTTTAAATCAAACTTCTGGAATGGATTTTGGAAGCCACTTGGTATGGATGTATTGTTGATTACGACCTTCATACAACAGCCATATGGGTAGTCAAAAAAATACTATATAGGTGCTTGAGGATATGTTGTGGGTGTTTGTTCATGAATTAGGTAGGTCTTGGAAGAAGAAAATGTCATTAGTTGTGTTTTAAAATAAAAATAGTTATCATGGAACTATAAAAATAGAACCATATATGGCTCTTTATGGTATTCCATGATGATCATTGCTATGTTGGATGGATGCAGGTGAGTCGGATTTGTTGGGACTTAGTCTCTTGAAGGAGATGTCAGAACAGGTGCAGCTAATTTGGAAACATATGGATACAGATCTAAGTATACAAAAGTAATATTCTAATGTATTTTTATGACCTATAGATTTTACAGAGGGTGATCAATTATTCCTTTGGGTGTCACCTTGATTGGTTCATTGCATGACACTGAGACATGGAAAGTTGGTGCCTAGGTTTGTTGGACCTTTTGAGGTTGTGGAGAGAATTGTTTAGGTGGTGTACTAATTTTCTCTTCTATATAAATACGGGGCTATGAAAAATTTTCTTCATGTATCAAAACTATGGCTATATCACCCCTACCATTACCATTTGATCAATGTGAATGGCGTTGACCTTGAGATAGACTCATCCTTTGAGGAGCATCCAATACGTGTGATGGATTATAGTGAGAAAGTGTTGTAAGGAAATAAGGTGTCGGTAGTTCATGTATTGTGAAACATGGGGGTGTTTAGGAGGAAAAATGAGAGAAATGGATGCATATATAAGGGATCTATGACCTAATCTTTTTGTCTTGGAATCTTAGAGATACTTGAGAGTGCAGCTCGAGGACGAGATTTTATAAGGTGGGGAGATTTTATGTTCCCAAACTTTCCTGAAGTTGTATCGGGATCGTCTATAGGTACTATTATGATTAGAGTTGAGTAAATTTTTTGGGTTTTAAAATGAAGTGTTTTTGGGAAATCATTTTGAGAAAAAATGGAAGAAATATGGTAGTGAATGGTTGGATCACGGTTTCCCCTAACCGTGTACCCCATCCCAGCAAACTATAAAACCCTAGACAGTAGGAGTTTCATAGTTGGTGCATGTTTTTTCAAATTTTGAACCATATTAAGAGTAATTATGAACCCCTATAAAATAGATGCATGGTGTAGGTGCACAGTTATGGGAAACTATGTGCCTCTACCCATCAAGCCATGTGCGGGATTTAAAGTCACCTGAAAATTAGTTTTTAAAATTCTCAAACACCCAAAAATCACCACATTCAACCCCCAATTGTCTATATGTACTATTTAATGTTTTTGTAGATCCTCAAATTAATTACAAGCCTTCCCAACCACTTTATACCTGATTCAAATCCAAGATCAAAGATTTATATCCCTCATAATAAGTGGATCTTATCTTGTTTCTTTCTTTTTTATCCTCCCTTCTTCTATCATTCTTTTAGTGGAAACATATTCACTATTTTTTTATATGTAGATATATATTTTATGAATATAGATATATTATTGTTGAACTATATTTGTAATTAATAAATCTTGTTTTGTTTAATATTGATTTAGGGTTTTAGATCTGGATCCCTATCTACGTCCTTGTGCTGCTAAATTTTGGTGATTTCTGCTGGGAAATATCTCATCAAGGAATCAAGTTACAAGGTATATTATTTAAATACCATAGTCCTTATATCAAATATTTATATGTGATTGTGAAATTTATAGATTTTTCTAGTAATTGAAATTCCTAAATTTGATTAATTAATGTGGTCAATTAATTAATTTGCAGAATTTTGGGATTTGATTGAATTATGGAATTATGGAATTTGGATAATTAATTAATTAATTAATTATAAAGGTATTGAATTGGGAAATTGGGGATAATTAATTATTGAGTTAATTATTAAATTCTTCAATTGTTGAATTTTTTATTTAGAGTAATTAATTGGTGAATTGATTATTAGATTTTAAGATTGTGAGAGGATTAACTAATTTTTCAATTAATTAATGGACTTAGTGTGCTTAATTAATTTTTTAATTAATTAATGAAAGAATATGAGCCTACGGGCCTTGTAAGGGTTCCCCCTCATCCCTTGAAAGGGGGGTTATCGAAAAATAAATAAAAATGAAGGCCTTCGGGCCATTCTGGCTGAATTAATTAATTGAAGTATGTGGTAGTCAATCGTGATAAGAAGATTAATTTTGATTAATCTTGGCTGATGTGACAATGTGAGAGCATGTGATAATGAGATACATATGATAATGTGATATGTTAGGATTTAAATTAATGATTTATAATAGGGTGATAGACATGGAATTTTATGCCCTATATGTATATTCATAATTGATAAATGGGGTGTTAGACATGATGTACTACACCCATGACACATATTTATGATTGAGAATTGATGTACTATACATGACGTTCTATGTTCAAGTAAAATATATATGATTGAAAATTTGGGTTCTCGACATGATGATATAAAACCATGAAATATATTTATTATTGAGAATTGGGGTTTAATACATGACATTCTATGCCCATGATATACATGAATGCTTGATAAATAGGGTACTAGACATGGTGTTCCACACCCAAATCATTGTCATTGGTCTATGGTTTCAAGTTTCCATAATAATGAAATTTATGTGACTTGGATAATGTAATACCATGTTCTGTAATGAAATATTAATTGAATAAGTAAAATGGTTCAAACCCAGTGTGGGACGAAGCATGTATTGAGGTACAGGTGTCATCAGAAACCCGGTGGTCTACATGATTTAATAAGTATTTTTTGATAGTGTGATAACTATTTACATACGCGTTGTAATTATTTCGTTCTATTACTATATACATTTTTTATTGAATGAATATATTTTATACACCTTTCCTGTTGACCTACTTAGTGGTATTCACAACCCACTCGAGCTACTTGATTGGTACCCGAATAGATTTTATTATTGTGGGACACGTTAAAGAAAAAAGGCCCAACATTAGATTACTGATTTCTGGATGGAGCATGGATGAGGAAACCAGATATGGTTAGTTACCTAATTGGGATTCTTCAATGTCTTTATCTTATGTTTAATTTTTAGACACATTACACATACATTGGCCTAGAATGTTCTCTGCTTTAGTTGGATATTGTATTTTCTTGTGTTGATTATCTTGAGATATTGGTATTATTTATGGTTATATATGCTTATGAATTAAATTTTTTATTTTGGATGATGTATTTATCTGATAAAATATGGTATATTCTACCCATTATGAACTTATTAGACCCTTGCTGCTAGTTGGCAGCCTCTAGCTTATGGGGAGGCATGCTTAAGGTTGTGTGGTGGTCTGGCTCGGGGCACCAGGGCGTGGTACTCGAGCTAGAATGTTTCAAATACTATGAAGGAGAACTACCCTCATAAATTTAGAAGGTAATACCCATGAAATTTCAATGATGAAATTTCTTTATGAGGTAATAATGTAACACTCCAATACATTACAATGTGTTTCTTTTTGAATAAATTCCCTTGATAACATGTAATGCACACAATACTGAGTATAAACAAACATGGTTTAGTCACGTTCTCCACACATAAATTAAAATTAATTATTAAAAATTTCAAAAACATCATTTCAGACAATAAAATTTATTTTTGAATGTATATTACCAAAATAATCTTTGAGTGGATTTTTGGTATTTTTTTGAAATTATTTGTTTTTTGATCAATACTGAAAAATACAGAATTTTAATCGAAAACTGCATTTTTCATTTAAATTATTTGTATGGGTAATTTATATTTTGAATTGGTTTTAATATACATTGATTTATATATTATATTAATCAGTCAATTTTAGGTCATTTTAATCCTTTCCATATTTAATTTAGATATAAAAACTTCATAAACTTATGAACATTTTCACATTAAAAACCTACTTTCTCAACACCTGTGCATGATTAATTTTAAATTAAAATTTTCCAATTAGGTGATTTAAATTTAGAAAAATGGAAAAAAAAATTTAATAATCATAAATTCTAATTTCTATTATTATCAAGTTTATTTTTATTTTCAAAATTAATAGTGAATGCATTTAAAATTAATTACCTTTGATAATGATAAAATGGGATTACCGGGGGTTAAACTAAAAAGATAAGGGTAAAAATAGACTATAAACTATTAAGAAAAATATTAAATTGATAAATTTAGAAAATAAAAATAATAATTTTCTATAATGACCTATTGTTTAACCTTGTGACATATTAAAATTGTGGGGGCACTCAATTCTTTTCAAAAATATCAATTGTTTCCTCTTCCCTAGTAAAAAAGGTTGACCACTATCCTATCTTTTTAAACCATAAAACCTCATCGGTTTATTCAATAAATACTTAAAATAAGTTTTAACTTCCCACCCATTATCCTATAATAAATATATTGGTCATAAATCGAGCATATGAATTTTTTAGTGCACACATAAAGAGGATAGTTGAAAAAAGAGGTAATGTTCTTCAATGAGCTTC
The DNA here is from genome assembly GCA_963277665.1 of Viscum album. Classification (NCBI taxonomy): domain Eukaryota; kingdom Viridiplantae; phylum Streptophyta; class Magnoliopsida; order Santalales; family Viscaceae; genus Viscum; species Viscum album. The sequence goes on from OY728160.1 coordinate 492,038,005, forward strand.
TTTATTTTACTTTTTTATCCACTTATTAAATTATTATTAAAACATTATGATATAATAATCTAATTATAGTAAATATACTATGATGTGATTATAAAATGTGAATAACCTAAAACCATAACCACTTCCATCAAATGGGTTAAGAAATCATCCTTTGTGTGTATGGTGGACTACAGCCTCGCGAACCGACATCGATCGTACTTCCATTACCACATTTCATGGTTGGGTATGAGGATTTATATAATTTATATAGTTTATTTTAATAAGATATTTATACCTATGGATTCATTATGTCATATATATACTTTTACATTTAATTCTATATGAGATATAATAATATCACTCGTGTGTATGGTGGACTACAACCTTGCAAATAGATGTGATTCATCTTTCACTAATGATTCCAATGAAAGGAGATAAAGTTAAATTTTATGATTATATGTGATGAAGATGAAATAATTATTCTATTAATGAAATAATTATAATTAATTTAATATAATATATATCGTTTTCTTTTATTCGTTTTTACTCATGTAAAGATGATAACAATGCTCATGTATGTGTGGACTACTACATTCATGAAGTGATGCAGCTCTCTTTTCATCACCACACCACATGTATTATATATATATGTATGTATATGACATGGTATTAATGGTATTATTTTCATTATTTAAAGGTAAAATATTACTTACCACATTTACATAATGTTATTGTGTAAAAATGGAAATGTTACTCTTGCATATGTACGACCTACCATCTCCATGATCATAACATACTTAATTTTTCCTAACCATCATTAATAATTGGTTTTAAAAGTATAATTGGTGTATTAATATGATAATTATTGCTTTATTATTATTATGGAGATGATTAACCACTATAATATTTTCAAAAACTAAGTCTTTAAAGGCAAAAAATGCATAAGAAAACAAGGTAGTTAACACCTGAAACCATGAAAATAATTAAATAATATTAAGAAACAGGTGATAAGATGTTATAAAAAGATAATTTATGATATTATAAATAATTATATGGTTTATAATAAGTTAATAACATTTCTAAATACGCTATTCTGTATTTTAAATCATGTTCACCCAAAAATAAGCATGAGTTAAGGGATTGTATCTCAATTTACATTCCATTGAGACATATTTGTTATTATTCCCAAGTTTAATTTTAGTTGTTGTATATACTTCCAATTTTAGATGTAATTTCATGAATAATTCATTATTCATTTTATTTTATTTTTAAATTTGAATTATTTCATCTAAAGGGATTTGAATTGAAAATTACCAAGTAGTAAAATTTGTTGTGAAATATCTCATTGTTTTGTGATTATTAACATTCTACTAAAAAAATCACATTATTGTATTTATTTTTAATATAAAATTAAATTTCCATAAAATATACATATTATTGGGTGATGGATATCATTATTTCCTAAATAATATAACATTTTTACATAAAGAGTTTAATTTTAATGTTATTCAATCAACTGGTAAAGTATTTATAAATCCATATTCTTTACTCAATATGGATAAATTATGATGAGGAGATTTTTTTTAAAATTCAATATATTATTCCATATATGAGGTATGTTTTGGAAATTCATTACACAGATTAGGGATCATTTAATGAATTCCCTTTAATGCATCAGTAGTCTTATAAGACAAAATAGTTGTCTAAATCAGATGGGTATTCACCCAGTATATTTTAAAATGTCTTATGAATGGTCTTGATGGTAAAGTTCTAATGTTCTTAGGAAACATGATGTAGAATAATTAATAATATCCTTCATTCACAATTATGTTATTTTTTTCCATGATATTTTCTTTATGATATTATTTATGTATTCTTTTCTATCTCATTTTATTGATTAAAGGGAGTGAGTTTTTAGTTATTTACCTTGACATATTGATTATTCCTTATCTAATCATATAGTAAATTTATTTAAATAGAATTAATTTTAAGTTATATACCATTTCATATTGATTACTCTTTATTGATTAATCACATATTCTGGTGTAATTAACCGTTTATATGAATTTGAGCTCACCGTTATTTTTTCTCTCTCCAAGTTATGTAGATTAATATTTTGAATGAATTTCAAGGATTATGAGTTTTTAATTTTTTTCATTATTTATTTTTTTCTACCAAGGTAAAATGGGTATATTTTATGTATCTAGTTTTCTAATACTACTAAACTATTTGGGTCTTCGTGATTTGATTACTTGTATTTATTCCAATATAATAAAGTAAGACAACATCTCCAAGCTACTAGGTCAGGATCATTACATGTTTAATTGAAACAGATTTCATTTTTAGGAGAATAATTAAAATGCAACAAATAAATATTAATTCAAAGGCCTCCTATCACATGAGTTTCAATAAAACTATACATTTTCGGTGCTTTCCAGCCCAAATAGACGGTGTCTTTTTCTATTAGGTAATTCTTATGTTGGTGATAGTTCAAATTAACTAATTTTTGTAGTAAATATGTATCTATAGATAGAATGTTTCATTATTAGATGATTTTTTTTGTTGAGGATATTTTATGATTTGGGAGATGTGGTAATCCACTCAATAGATCAAGGAGGAAAATTTGATGTTGCTACATTACCAAAACCTACCTTGAGACTCTTTGAGTTGTGGGATAGACATAACATGGAATATTGGGAGAGGTACTAATGATATTTTCTACTATAATTCTCAAGAGATTTAGTATTTCCAATATAAAAGTTTATGGAAACATTTATATGATATAATAATGGTAAACATTTAACAGTATGAAATCTATAGTGACTCACAATCGATAATTAAGAAAAAAAATTAAAATATCATAATATTTAATCCGTAAAAAATTGATTTTAATACCATAACAAAACTATGATAAATATTAGACAAATAACACGGTTGAACTAGTAAAAATATCCAAGAGTGGTACATGCACTTTTTCATAATACTCTTCTATGAATTTGAATTTTATGTGATGGAGTCCCCACTACATTTTTACCCACTTAGGGAAGAGTTGGTGAAAATGAATATTACATAATACTTATGAATGATGAATTATAAATTTACATCATAAGTTTACCATAAATGTGTAATAGTTTTTGAATATAACATGAATAAATTCATGGTTATACCATGTTTCCTCATCTATAACGATTTGTATAGGAGAAATTTAAGCACAAAATTAATAATGATCTTTCAATACATCTAATTATCTCATCCTTATCACCATGTCAATCCTATTATTTCATGAATTATATAATGAACTGTATCGATAAAATGATTCAATATCTCTTGTGTAAGGTTCACTATGTAAATGATAAATTAAATAAAAATAAATATTTTTTTCTTATCATGAAAAATATTAAATACATGTTTGAAGAAAAATATTATTTATAAGAAAATGGATCGTTTATTATGTCCTTTAGAAAAAAAGATTAAATTAATAACTATTGAACATTCTAGTATTTTCATTCTATTTGACATGAATGGTCTCTTAAAGATAAATTTAAATGAAATGAAGAATAATAAAATATATGCATTTACTTCAGAAATTTTATTCGTTGAAATTAATATTTCTATTTTAATTCTTGGATATTAGAACTATATGGGTATCACACATTGTTATTCAAATATAGTAACATTTTTATTAAAAAGGTTATAATAACTAATGTGAATCATTTAACCATCTAAAAATATTTATTCCTATGTTAGTAATGATAAGCACACAAATTCTATTTTCCAAGTTGATTGATTCTAGTTAAAGTATTATTTATTATTACCAAAACATTTATCCCATGAGTATATAAGATAAAATGAGATATTATTTCATTTTGGGATGAATTTTGTATGTGGTACTTCATACTCAACAAATATGATCGGAAATACTTGAATCATTTGAAATAAATTAGGAATATAACATGTAGGACCTTGTGAGATCTATTTTTTGAAATACTATTATTTGTCTAATAAACATAAAATTAGTTTTCAAGGATATACCCAAAAATTTATTTAGACTATTTGGAGATAAAAACCATAAGTATTATTGGAATACTAACTCATCATGTTTTATAAAAAACAAAGATAATATATAGGTATGTTTATATAGTTCATGATATTCCATCAGGAAGTTTATGGAATTTAAAGTTCAATAAAAAACATGCATGTTTAAAATATGTGATTTTATTCTAGCCCCTTTTCTGATGAATAACATTACTAATAATTCATCGATCATAAAATTGTAGATTATATTTATTCTTAATCTCACATTTTATTATATGAATAAGAGTTGTGATGGTATTAAAATGAAGAAAAATTTTGTGTCTTAAAAGTGTTTATTGATCATTAAAATATATATTTGATTTTCTCTTAAACTCGCATTTTTTTATACACATCAGTTCCATAATATTAGTAAAATGATGATCAATAATAAGAATTATAATTATTTTAATTTCATATATTATCATTCTAATACATTTTTTAAAAAATAGTGTAATTTACTAATAAACATATTTAAAATATAATAAATATTGGATTTCATGTAATTTATAGTATGAAATAAACACATTATTTCAAAACAAAATCCATATATGAAATTATTTTTTAAGGATAATTCAATAAATATTCTTTAATAAAGAAAACCAAAAAATTTACCATAGTAATTATCCTTAAACATATATATTATATTACATAAATTATTAAGAAAAAGAATCAATAGTCAAGTGATAAAATATATTTCTATAAAAGGTTTAACATATCTATCTGAGATAGTGGGGGAAGTATTAACTTAGGTTAAGTAAATTCTTGAGATTAGTAAATATTTAGGATAAGAATAAATTCAACAAACATATTGAGTAAAATAGAAGTTCTAGAGACACTTGTTGTATGTGATAGGTAAAAACTATGTGGTGGTTTTATATTCTTCAAAGTTGGGGATATATTATTCCACAAGAATAATTAACCCTAAAAATATGATTAAAATGGTAATTTTCTATGATTTAAAAGTCCATATGAATTTTAAAAAAGGATTCCATGTATAAAAAGAAAGTTTTTATTTTGGTAGTTTCTCTAATTGATGTACTTCCATTGCTGGGTATTAAAGATAAACATTACATGGGTGGTAATGGTGTGGTTCTAATATGTATTGATTTCTTATATCGAGAATTAATTCTAAAATTCATTATAATTCCAAATTACCTAGAAGCTTTATACGATTAAAATATTCGGAATCGGAAGTCAAGAACACATTTTTAAGAATGTGTATATATGGAACAACTAGAAAAGGCTAGTTACAAAAATAAATGATAATATGCAATTAATTTTTTATATATCTCTTTATGGATTAATGTAAACAGCATGATAAAAAAATTTATAAGGAAACAATTTCTGGAGTCTATAAGAGATTAGTAGGTGCATCATATTTTATCTTGTAAAGTATATTGATAAGACATAGAAAATAGTTTATTTTTATTATATTTAGTTAACAATGGATTGAAATAAACTCTAAAAATGATTTAATAAATGTTGTAACCCTTGTTAAAGGTAATAATATTTTCTAAGGTAGATCTAAGGGTTTCTTAGAGAATGTCCAAATAAAACTCTGATAAAGAATTGGAACAAATAGTGGGAAAAATTCAAGATGTAAATGTTTATTATGTCACATAGAATAAATATATTTAAAAATAAATGTATAATAATATGTGGAGATTAAATTTTGATTATAATTATTTGTTATTTAGAAATAGATTTATCACAAATTCCAAGATATTTACTAGATCTGATATTTTACAAACATACAATATGGGGGGATTTGATTAATATAGGATAATTTTATAGGAAGTAGTAAATAATGTACAATTTTTTCTTGAAAATGTACAAGGAATATATACCCAGTATGTGGGGAGGAAGTAACACTGGTTATAAGGAGACACAAACTAGTCTTCATATGGATCAATATGATCAAATATTATTATAGGGGTAAATTAATGATAAATAGCAACTTGTTTAATTTAGTACCATATCAAAAAATACCAAGTATATTGTAGATTATGATGTAGCTGAATAACCAGTATATAATATAAAATTATTATTTTTAGTTCTTGTAATTTCACTTAGTTAGTAAATTATTTTCATAATTTACATTATAGTAACCTTACAATAATGGTACTAGGAAAGATACCTTATATAAATAGGGTATGAAAGGGATATACATGAGGGTATCATCCATTGAGGAGTCGTAGTCATGTAGTTTGTAACACCCTATGAATTAATTATATATTTATCTATTAATAAATTTAATTTTTCAAAGAGTTTTCTTTACATGAAACATAAGTTTTAAACAAGTGACGTTATACTATGGAATTATTATTATATAATGTGATAGTTATAAACAAGTTTCTAGATTGTTTGGTATGAATATGACTAAATTAATTATAAAAAATTCCAATGTTTACAAATGAATATAATTATTTCGTTGGTTATTAACTGAAAAAAAATAATTCAAAAGTAAAAAAGTGTTTCTAAAAAAACTATTTTCATGCACACAATGTATTTTTATTCTAAAAAATTATATTAACCACTCTTAAGGAATGATTTTAATGAATTTTATATATAATATATTCAATAAAATTTCTGAACATTCATCATTTGGATTTTACCAGGAAAGAGACAAAAATAAATCACGTTTTATGCTTAAAAAACATTTTTCTAAAAAAAGGTTTTCATTGCATTTTGAAAAGATATTTTAAAATGTATATATGACACATATAGAAATTTAAAACTGAAAAAGGATTATATATTTCAAATTAGGAGGTTAATTTTTTTTAACAATCCCCATTTATTTTTGGAATTATCTATAGAAACCATGATAAAAACTTGTCACTTTGTTAAGGGTAAAACGAGTAACACATGGTTAAAACTATGTGATAAGGCCTACAAATATTCAAAACACCATCTTTTATTTAATTTTATAGGTTTAATTATTCCTTATTAATATTAGATTTAAAATTATTTTGATTTCATGCCACTTTTCTTTGATAATAACCTTCATACTTTTTTAAGTAAAAAATAAATACAAAATGTCAGTCGCTTTGTTTTAATATATATAATGTTTTTTTTTCATAGGAATAAAATGATGTTATTTTTTGTTATAAATATTTATTTTAAATAATAATAAGTAATTTTATTTTTATGTATTATTTTTAATTTTTAGTGATGTCATAATTACCTAAAATTATTACACAACACCGACAAATTCTTGTTTAAGTAATAGAAAATTTAAATAAACAATCGTATAAAATATTAAAAGTAATAAAATTTGGATAAATTATTGTGATAAACAAATTTTTTATATAAATATATTATATTTTTAATTTTTTATATGTTTTGGATACAAATTCCATTTCTATCTAGTTTCTTTTAATGTCAAACAATGTGGGTAGTCATGAAAATGACATTAATGATATATTATGTAAAATAATATTTTATTAAATGCATTAAAATTCATAAAAAAAAATATGGCCAAGATAATATGATATGTTTAGGAATACCAAAAATTCCTTTTATGGATCACTTTTCATTTTACAGTAACTTTCATGACCCTTAAAGAGTAAAAAACATTGATATAACGGTAATCATCAAAAGGGTGACCAATGGGATAAAACTAAGAGATAGGGTCTAAAAAATTAGCTAAACATTTATAAATCATTTTAGGAGATGAATTATTCTCTTAATAATATTTTATTATAAATATATAATTTTTTCACATGAACATGAAAATTAATGGATATTAATTTAATAATTACGCAATCGCAAGGGTTCCCCTCCCATCACTTATAAATGAACCATCTCTTATCCTATATTTGTATATTTTTTCCTTCTATATCATACATGAAATAAAAAAATACCATTTCATATTCCTTCCCCACAATATATATCTTTTGTTTTTTTCAAAAAACCCCTCCTTTCAAGACTTAGGGTGTAAACTAGAGGATGTTTCTCAATGAAGAGGAATAACTATTAATAGAGAAATTTTGAAGTTTATTTCTTATTATAGTTCTTCGAAATTATTTGTACCTATCCTAAAAAGATAAATATAGTATGATAAATATACTGAGATTCTATTATTATGTTACAACTATTTCTCACCTTCTTTCTATCAAATGGGAAATGAAACTATAACTCATGCATACATGTGGACTACCACCTCCACATAGAAATATAATTCATTTTAAATCACCATATTTAATGGTTAGTGATTATGATGGATTTAATATGTTTATATTATATTTATAATATAATAATTATTTTTTAAAGGTTAATTATTATTTACCTTTTGTTCTTTCCATCCGTCAAAAAGAGGAAACATCGCATGTGTGTTTGTACAGATTACTGTCTCCACAATGTGATGTAATACATTTTTATCAACACATTATATGAATAGTTATAAAAGTGTATATAATGATTAAATATGGTAATTATTAAATTAATAACATTATAGATATGATGTAACTATAATCTATTTAAAAGGACCAAAACCGTTGAACCAAAACATGCATGAAAAATGAAGCAGTTATCACTCAGAATAGTGATTTATATAAGTAATGTTCAATAAAAGTGTGATAATAAATTATAAAAAAATAATATATGGAATTATATATATTATATTGGTTCTAAAATATATTTTTTAAAAATATATATTTATTTGATAGGAGTTTCAAACATATATGAAGTAAGACGATACTTGGGATAAGGGTTTATGTTCTATTCTAATTTATTTTCAGGATTATATATGTTAGATTAATGTTGAGAGAAATTTTAGGGATATTATCCTTTATACAAAATAAATTTTATTCGCCTATGTTTATTAATATAATTTTTACTTAGTAGTTCATGTTTTCAAAATTTTGTACTTCAAGTGATTGAGAAAATGTTTATTATGAAAAAACGATCTTATTTATTCAGTAATCGACAATATTTTTCTTTTATGTCAATGATCGTAGAAATTGTTTTAAGAAATGTATTAAAAAATAAATGTTTTAAATAGGATATTTTCAAAACCATTGAAATTATTTACAATGGTTTAGAAATGAATCTTTCTAAAAGATTTCCAACTAAGTAGTTTTTTGTCTCTTTACACAATTTTGAGAGGAATGTTTTATTTTAATGTATAATACAAGAATATAGTTCACAATAATCCGGACCATTATTTTCATTAGAGATTATTTTAAAATATTACATGGTAATTTTAAGTGAATATAATTATCTAAATATTCTACGAATTTTTAGCTCAAATTTTATCAAAGGAAAATGATATTTTCTCATGTTTTAAAATAAATTTATGAATTGTATTTTAAATTAATTTTCATATATTTCAACATACATTGATGTTCATTATGATCCACCAATTATAAGACCTAATAATTTTATCCCTGTTCTTCATCTATATTGATTATAGTTATGTAGTGATGAAATGTTTATGAAACCATTTTTTCCTATGGGTTATACTATAATGAAATGATGAATGTTTTATGACGTTATGGAACAAATGTGTATAAGTTTGATTATGTGATTTTTTTGTCTATTATTGCACTCTATTTCACTGGGTAAACTCTTATATCTCATGATATAGTTTTGAGAAATGTGTTGATGTTCTTATTCTACAATAAGAAACAAGTATGGATATATGTTACACTATGATATGGTATATATGTAGTGATGCTTTATCTATTATGATTAGGTAAACAATGGTAATTTCATATTCAAAATGATATCATGGTCATGGTAGTTAATCTTAACCTGTGATATGGAATCTATGACTATCATTGTGCCACACTATTATGACATGTTGATATGCTTATGATTTCATCTTATGGATCATGATTTATTTTTGAGGAGTCTCCAATATTGTGATATATTAATGTTTTATGATATGACTCATGATTTTTATATATGAATTATTGTGTAGGATTTTCTTTTGATAATAAGATGTTATCATACCCTGTATGACCCTAATATTTTTTGGTGATGTCTCGAGCTCGGTTTTAGGAACTCTTTTACCCTTTTTTAGTGTCTATTTTTTTGGTTTTACCATGGGGTGATTTGGGGTGAAATTGAAGAGTTTTGGAAGTAATATGGGTAGTTCACGGTTGGGGTATGATTTCCCCAAACTATGTACCTAGGATAGAAAACTATGTGAACCCAAAGAGATGGGATTCAAACAGTTGGATCATGGTTTGTTAATCTATATTTACTCATAGTAGTAACCATAAAACCCCATATGAGGAGGCACATGATTAAAGAAAACTATGTGTATCATACCAGAAACCATGCAGGTGAAATTAAAATAAAATTCTAAACCCCCTGGTATCAATACTTAATCAGCCCCACTCTAACCTAAACTGATTCCTATGAATTTTAGAGTCTTCGGGGCTACTTACAATGTAATATAACCTACAATATTAATGAATAAATTATCCAATTGATAGATATTCACCTATCCTCGAAAGAGATATCATCCTGATTTATTTCCTCCCTCTCTCCAATATTTCTCTCATCCTTTTAAGATATTATTTCCTCTATTGGTAATGGGTCTATATCTTGGTTTTCATGGATCTAATTCTTTTGGTTTTGGATCTAGGTATTGGATCTAGACCTCATTTTTCATCATGATCATGGTTGTTCTGCTTTAAGCTACGGATTTTTGATGGCGAGCGCCTCTCAAAAATCATTAGGTTGGTGGTCTAAATTCAATTCATATAGTCTTGAATTTTAATTGCATGAATTAATTGGGGAAATTAAATTGGAAAATTTGGAAATTAAATAATTAATATAATTGATTAATTGATTAATTAATTTCTGTAATCATGGAATTGATTACTTGAATTTCCATGCGATAATGAATTGGTTTGAGTTGGGGAAAATTGAAATAGGTTAATTTGAATTAATTAAATCTTTAATTAATTAATGGAACAATGTGATTACAGAATTGATGGGATATTGGTATTGTGGAATTGGTCAATTAAATGGGATTGTGTTATTGGTTAATTTATGAGATACGGATTTGATTCATAATGGAAATAAAAGTTTGTTTTCCTTAACCTTAAAGTCTTGGTGGGTTATTTGATTAAGCATTGATAAAGGGTTAAATGATGAATTGTTCATATTATTCCACGTGATTAAAATAAAGAATTATGATTGTTGTGATAAATTTAAAAGTTAAACATCAATGAGAAATTTGAAAAATAATTTTATTGATTCATAACAATAATGTATATGAAATTTTGATTTGTGCGATATTGTAATAATTATGATATATATGATAATAAGTGTGGTACATAGACTGGGTCTCCAAATACCCATATGTGATAATGTGTTTGGGGAACAGACTATGTTTATCTATACCCATATGTGATAATTAGTTCTAGACAAGGACTGATGTATCAAATACACATATATGATATAAAATTTTGGAAAAGGAAAGAGGCTCCAAACACCCATGTGATATTGAGGTGTAGGAGAGGGAAAAATACTCTAAATACCCATGATGTGTTATACATGATGTTTTATGGCCATGATATTAGAATTGGACTACGGTTCCAATGGGCCATGATATGATTTTAAAAAATGATAACTAATTACCATGGTATTGTGATATGTTATTTCCCTTGGGGATAGTTCAGAATTCATCATGGGTTGAAGCAGGTATTGGTAGTATGGATGACTTCGTTAACGTGGGTATTGATGTCATGAATTAATGAATAATTGAATGTTATAACTATTTACTTTATGCATTGAACTTTATTTTATATATAACTGCAAACACTATTATTTACTGGATATTATTTTAGATTCCACTGGTGGTTGCCAATTTATTTATACTCACACCCTACTCAGGCTTCCTAATCGATGCTCAAATAAACATCATCTTTATAGGATAAGATAAGAGAAAGAGTCATATTCTAGATGGATGATTTGGGATGGAGCATGCATGACTAGACCAGACATGTTGTGGGGACCTAGTAGGGGAAGTTTTTAGTGTCTTTTTTTAGGTTAGCATTTTGACACTTGAAACATATTCCACATGGTCGTTCTATTATTTAGATATAGATAATGTTCTCAGTTTTGGTTCCTCGTGTGATACAGGTTTTTTATAGTTATTGTATTGTTCTAATTTTTTGTTATTTTCTATTGGTTATTTTTTTGATTATTTACATTGTTGTGATACTTTGATATAGACTGTATAGTCTCCCCATGATGATATATCAAACCCTCACTTATACTCAACAGCCATTAGCATATGGGGAGGTGTTCTTGATGTCATGTAACTGACCAGATCAGGGAACCGTTATGTGGCACCTATGTCAGGATGTTACAAAGTGGTATTAGAGCACTGGATTATTTTCTTTTATTTGGTCTTAATATTTAGGAAAGGTATACAAGATATTAGTATGGGTCAATCCTTAGTCAAGAGATCGTGTATGGGATTAGATAACCCATGTATTGGGGGGAAACCCAAGTTCCCAGGGTAGGATTGTTGTTATTGTTGTTTCCTATTGCAATTGGAAGTTATTTATCCTTGAGTGAGGCACTTTTTGTGTAATGTGATTGTTTTTTCTGATATTCTATGAGATTTTACTAGTGTCTTAGTATGGAACAAGAGTTAAGTATTCATGCATCATTCTAGGAACTCACGAATTATTATGGAATGCAACATTTTTACACATGCATGTAAAAGCATGTTTTTGATGTTTTGTTGAAATTGAAATGTTTTTACTTTCTTATGTAATTGAACTAAAACTAGTCCTTGATATATAAATTAATGTTATAAAATGATGAAAAATTGTGAACAATTGGGTGTTTGATGAAAAATTGTAAATGAGAATTTGTTTACCCCTCTTAACCATGACTTGTATTTTGGATGTTTAAGGACCCTTATAGTGCCTCAATTTTGATCATGTGGTAGGAATGGGTGTTGAATTGTTATGGATTTATGTGAATACCTCTTGATAAATGTGTTAGAGTTTTTAAATGTGTACTAAGATGTGTGTATGCAATTATAGAGATATGAATATAAGATAACATTTTCAGATAGGATGAAATGAGGTTATGGATGGAAAAGATACTCCAGAAGTGGAAACTGAGGCACTGATATTGTTGGGTGAAGGAGTAGGAGATATGATCTATGAGAACATATCTCACTTCATGTAGTTTATAACGATAGACCCATAGTGGTTTTTGAAGAGTATATCTGGCTTGACATGGGAGTTTCAATTATAACACCCTCTGACATTCACTGAAGGTGTTGGACCTGAGGTAAAAGAGTACTTGATTGATTCATTATAGACTATACTTGAACATTTATAGACTCCTACTAAGAAGAGGTTAAAGTTGGATACTTATATGTTACAATGATTAGAGAATCATTGGTGGGATGTTTAGGCTCAGACTAGATAGGTATATGGTATGGTATGGAATGAATTTTTAGAGAAGTTCCTGGGAAAAAAATTTCCAGAGACACTGACATACAATAGGGTAGCTGAATTAATGTGGATGAACCAAGGGATTATTCCTCTGATGGTCTATTCTAGTCACATTAATGACTTGCAAAACTTTTCTCCAATGATGGTATGGGATTTGATAGCTACAAAAATGAAATTACATGATTAAATTAAATGTGAGTTCAAGTCCCTAGTTGACATATTTCAGTTAAATATTTTTTTGAGGCGGTGGATCTAGCTCTCATATCTGTAGAGAACCTAAAGTAAGCTTCTAGTGTAAGAAAAGTAGTTTCTAATGGAGTATATAGAGGTACTTATTATGATAGTATAAAGCATCAATATAATATTGTTGAAAAAATAAGTGGAAGGGAGAGTGACTATGGGGTTGGTTCATTTACTCCAGATAATACCTGAGTGATTTTATACTAGTTTGGTAGTCTAAGACACCTTCATACACATTGTCCCAAATATTGGTAGAGTTCCATGAATGTTTCAGGATGAGAAATCTATATTAGTTTTTGAAAAACCCATGACATATGGGTAGTTATGGGGTTAAAAGATAAAACCAGAGTATGGGAATGGGGTATTCTACAATGTATTAGTCTAGAGTTGGAGTTTTACTTGAAATGGTGGTAGAGGTAGTGGATGTAGTACTTCTAGGAAAGAGCACCTATATCAGCACAGTGAAGTAGTTCTGAGGACTGGTACCTCACCATAGAAAATAGTGGTAAGATAATTTCCTGTAATTTATCATATAATGGTGGATAGTGAGGCAGAACCATAAATAGTTAGAGTTATTATTCTGGTATCTTCTATACTATCTAGTGCCTTATTTGAGACTGGTGCCTCTCATTCATTTATATCTTCAAATCTTTTGAATGAGTTGAATTTGGTAGTTTATTTTTCAAGAGGGGTTATGATGATTGATACACCATTGAGAGTACAGTTGAGAGACATATTTTTATGAAATGGGTGTTCTCTTTATGTTGAGGAGTATCATTTTCTATGGGATCTTTAGATTATATAAATTTTATGATTTGAACTAATTATAGGTATTGATTGGTTAGTGGTGTACTGATCCCACTTATATTGTTACCACATGAGATTGAATTTTACATCTCGTGATGATGAGTATAATATTCACCATGGAGAGTGAGATATTTAGGAGGGCCATGCAGGACCATTTCATCATCAACTGTGGGAGCTCACCGCACAGGTTTCTTGTATGTTGTTGGATGATGGGGGAGTGAAACATGATGTATTTCCACCCACAGTATATAAGTTATAAAATGTTTTTATTTATCCCTTCTCTCATATAACACCTAATAGATATGTGGATTTTATGATTGAGCTCGTGATGGGTGTTGATCCAGTTTCTATTCCACCAGAAAGAACGAAGTCAACATAGCTTCAATAACTGAAGACTCAGCTATAAGAATTGATGGATATGGGATTTATCTATATGAGTACATCACCTTGGTGTTCCTGAGTCATATTTTCTAATAATAATTATGGTACCATGAATTTTTGTGCCACCAAATGGAAGTTGAACCATATGACAGTAAAGAACCGGTATCATCATCAATGAATCGAAGACCTATTTGACCAATTTAGAGGATCTTGTGTATTATATAATATTTATATGAGATAAAGATATCATCAGTTGATTGTTCGACCTTATGATATACCATGAAATACTTTTAGAATATGGTATGGCCTTTATGAATTCCTCATGATGTCATTCGGGCTGACTAACACATTGATAGTGTTTATGGCTTTGATTAACCAAATATTCCACCCATACCTGGATTTGTATGTGGATTTTTTGGATTATATATTGGTTTTATTCGAGACACATGACGATCATTCCCAACATCTTGACATCATCCTAAGTTCACTGAGAGAGCACTAAATATATTCCAAGATATCTAAGTTTGAATTTATGAATTATCAGGTACGTTTCATGGGTCACATAATCTTAGAGGAAGGTGTTTTAGTGGACCTTGAGAAGGTGAAGGTAGTTATTTTTTGGGGGAATCCTAAGAATACATTTGATATATTTGGATTTATGGGATTAGTGGGTTATTATTATAGGTTCATATAGGAATTTTCCATCTTGAAATCATAACATTAGTTCATGACCATGAAGGGAGTTATGTTTGAATGGTCTGAATCATCTGAGAAAGCTTTCAAGGAGTTGAATAATTGTTTTACAATCGCACTGATATTGATCCTAGTCATTCCATGGGAGGAGTACATAGTGTTCTATGAATCATTTGGCATCAGTCTTGGAGAAATTAAAATTTAGGGGGATCTAGGTTTGGTTTATGGGTCATGACAGTTTAGGTCACATGAATGGAACTACCCTATATTTTACCAACATGATTTGAATATATTGAAGCATATATGGTTTGAGTATATGCATTAATTCAACATTGATTTGGCATATACGCCCAAGAGGGGAAATAGTGTTACTAACGCTTTGAGCAGGAAAACACTAACTCAGGTGGTTCATGAGTCTAGATCTGAGTGTAAGGTGATGAATTTGTTGTCATAGATGCATGTTGTGACAGAGGAGGGTCAAGAGGTGATGACTCTCATATCAGTTTTAAAGAAGTATACACATTTAAGCCGGATCAGAGAGATTTAGTATAAGGATCCATAGTGTTTAGCCTTGAGGGAAGGACTTGAAGGTTAGGAGTCACCTTATTATTGGACCATAGATGAGGATGAGATCATCTCTGTCAGGGATCATGTATTTTCTCTACTTTTATGTGGGAAGAGATAATGCTTTAATTTCATGCCTCAATGTGGGTTGTATAACTAGGTTTTACCAAAATGTATCGTGAAAAATGACAATAGTATTGGTGGAATGGAATGATAAAGGATATTGTAGGGTTCGTGACATGATTCTATACCAATCAACATGTGAAGGCCGAGCATGAACGACTTGATGGTTAACTACAGTCTATACCCATTCTAGAATAGAACTGAGACAATGTTATTATGGACATTATGGTGGGAATCCTACGGAAAAATCATAATAATAATTCTATTTGTAACACCCCAAGCATCCATGGTATGCTTTTCTTTGAATAATACAATAGCCTGTGTTTTATGCCACTTTGAGTTCTAACACACCACGGCTAACCAAACTAGCCTTTATGACTAGTAATACCCACTTTTTGAAATTTTTGAAAATTTATTTATCAAAATAGACTTCATTTTTGGATTTGAAATACCAAAATTATCATAGGATGAATTTCTGGTATTTTTCTCAAAACATTCATTTTTATGAATAGTGAAAAACACTACGTTGTTGTTTAAACCCGGGTTTTTATTTAAATAATTATTTATTTTAATTATATTTATTTTAGGTCCAAATAGATACATAATACCTATGTAGGTGCAATGTAATTCATTGGAGTCATTATATAATTAAATTAGATTTATAAAATTTTATTGAATTTTTTAACGGCTTTTATCCACCTTCTCGCCACATTTGAAAATTTGCATATAACATAATTTTACCACTTTTGTGAGTTAAATTTCAAAAATCCAAGAGAAACTATTTAAATTAGTAAGTAAAATTTGGTTCAATAAGATTAAAATATTTTTTAGTGAATAGAAACTTTTGACTTTTATTGACCATGGTTACAAGTAAATAGGTTAAATAAAGGTAAAAATGATATTATGATTTCCCTAACACATGTCCTAATTCTATTTCATATGTCTATTTCAACCACAAGAAAACTCAGGAATAAAATATGATCCGTTTGACCCACTTGTATTATATTATGACATTCATTATTATTTTATTTAAAGAAGTGTTAAAAGTGTTAAATTCAAAGTGTAATTACTAAACCATTTTTAATATAGGGTTATACATACGATAAATTCGACTATAAATATTCATTAGAAATTTAAAATGATTTCCTAGATAATGGAATTTTATTTATAATTTTTAGATATTAAATAATAATATTTATTTATGACACAACGATGATGCAGTAATTACCTTATTAATGAAAGATTAAAATAATTGATATTACAAATATCCAAATAAATGTAAATTGAGTCTTTTCATGAATTAAACTAATTTTATACGTTAATATGACATGTTAGGGTTTATTAAATAAATGTTTTTTGAAGTGATAAAGTTTTTTATGACTTTCACTAAAACCAAATACTAACTTGTGTCAAAATTGACATAAATGAGTTTTAAAAAAAATAAAATATTATTAATTGATGTAATATTCCTAAAATATAAGGTTCTTCCAAAGGACTTGGTTAAGGTCAAATATATAAATAATGAACCACTTGGGGTTCTCTGGGCTTTTTATAGTAATTTTATTAACCATTTATTATAATAATACAAGAATACATGGTAAAAGTTAACTAAGAGTTAAATCTAAAAGATAAGGTTAATATGATTAACTATACCTATCTAAAACCTATTGGTTGAGAGGTTTTCTACTAATAACCACCTAATACTATACATAATTTTTTTTAGAGCCATTATAAACCTAATATGATGGTATAATCAAGTAATATTTTATGTTTTTTCTAAAGTTACCCTCACCTCTATTATAAAAGTGTATTTCCCCTTCTCTCACAATCACGCCTCCAAAGCCATTTGGCTCCACCAAACCGTGCTCAAATATCCTCCCAACTACCTTTAATTCAACTAATAAGCCTTACATTGATCATAATCCAACCTAATGATCCCTTTTTATCAAATCAAAAGGAAGCACCCGAAGAAGAGGTAATAAATTCATCACCTATTCCAAACTTCTTTTCTTCTTCCACATCCTCTTTCTTTGTTGTTTCCTTACCGTAATAAAAAATTGAGTACCTTCAACATATTATTATGTTATTATAAATATAGTAAATCCACATTTAATATTCTATTCATCCTATGAATGACTAAGTCACCATGCATGCGTACGTACGGCTTACCTACTCTACGTCGTGGTGTAGTTTTTTATTCAACACATCATTATTTGGATGGGTATAAAAATAAGTATAACTGACTTAAATAATAAATATAAAATTTTAATTATTCTTTATATATGATATACCACCAAATTACATATGATTTCACTATTAATAAATTGATATTGTCGCTCGTGCGTACGTACGGATTACCATCTTCACGAATGCGATTAAATTCATTCCCCATCATAACCTTTCTAGAATAATTTTCATTTTATGACTAAAAATAATGTTTAAGAACTTCATATCATTATGTATATGAATCAAATAAATCCTATCCATAACAAACATGACTTACATAACAAAACATATAATGTAAAATGAATTAGTTAACACCCGAAACAACGATACTACTGAAATATTATTAACAAAGTAATATTAAAAGATCATATATGATATCATATTTATGTATGTGGTTATTTTAAAATTTAATAACAGTGATTTAACTATTATAAATGAGGTTAATGTACCCTAGACCAAGGAAATGTAAAAGTTAAGGGCTAATTCTGCAATTTCTTCATTATTCGAGGTTTTTTATAGGTGAGTATCTACTAAGACCTCTTTATCATCCACATCAGTGTTTCTTAAAAATATATTTCAAAAAAAACCTACTATTTACTTAACTATGGGTGAAATTAATTTATACCCTAAATTTAGATTTTATAAAATGTTTTGAAAGGAATCTTTCTGTCATTTTCCAAAAAAGGTACTTTATGACCTTTTTGACAAATTAAGGTAAGAATGTTATTTTAACTTATACAGAGGGTGCGGCTATTTTCCCCCATTATAACACCTTCTAAGATTCCCTTACAATCTTATAAGAATATTTTCCAAATAAATTTTATCTTTTATAATTATATGACTTTTAAATGATTTCAAACTAGAAAGATATATTTCTCTCAAATAGTTTTAATTTCATCTATGTCAAAATCCTTTGACGGATTTTACACTTTTTTGAAATTGATTTATTATGATACAATATTCTATATTGTATTGATGCTTTTGTGATATATTTGACTGTGGATGTGCTATTTTTATACCATTCATGTTTTATAGATAATGTATAGACATTTTGTATGCTAGTTTTAATACGAATGATTACATTATGTTTTAACCTTTTCATATGAGGAATGCATTCGACATAGTAAGTGATGGGTAGAGCCCTCTATAGCTCTTCGATGCATCAGTAGGTCTCACGAGACAAACTAGTTTCTTGGAACAAGGCCTTAACAAAATCTTATTTGTAGTCTTGCCACGAGGCCTTGACTATGTGGTTATGATGTCCGGCATTATGTGTTCCATCATTATGAAATTGGCTATTGATACTACATGTGATTATTCGACTAGTAGAATATTCATGTGAATAAGTAAATTGCATAGTTTGATCTATCTTTGCCATATTATTTTGATGTTTATGTTTAAAAGGATTTTGATTTAGTCTTATACATTTCCATAAGTTTTTATGCTTATTTATGAAAGTTCTTGCTATATTGTTATCCTTACTGGGCATCTGATTCACCCATTTATAATGTTTTATTTTTTCTAGGATGTGAAGAAGTATATTATGAATGACCTACTGGGATATTATAATGGAGATGAATGTATTCAAAGGAGACATAATATTGTTTTTTTCATTTCAATAATGTAATGTAAAACTTAGGTATGTATCTATCACTTCTAAGGATACTAAACTGATCAATCTTTCAGTATTTGATCCCTTGTGATCATTCCATTGTTATGTAATAATGCACCGATTCTGGGTAACTAGGGTCAAGGAAATACACTATTTTTGTGGTTTTGTACCGACTAATGAGAGTAGTGCATTTCTTTCCTATATGGGAGACTTTCTCAATGGTCCAATTAGTGTATTAGAATATTGAAGAGACAATACATATTCATAGAGTTCCATGGAGTATAGTTTCCGACCATTATTTCTTTTACTTCATGATTATATCATTGATTATAAAAGGTGATTTGTACATAAGATTTCACAAATTACAAAATTCCACCTAAAGATAGTTGGGAAGTCAAATCGTGTTATTCAATTTCCTGAGGATATCCTATGAGAATGTGCTCTAGACATTGGTGGGTCTTGGGAGAATCACCAAGAACTTTTGGAGTTCTCTTATAATAATTTTTACCATGAAACTATTCATAATGAACCATATGAGGAACAATTTGGTAGGACATGTAGATCACCTCTATATTGGATGTAGGTGAGTGAGTCAAAATTGTTAGGACTGAGTCACATGCAAGAGATGTCAGATCAGGTTCAACTACTTCAGAAGTGTGTGGCTATGTATTAGATTATAAATAAGTCGTATGTTGATAGACATCGATAACCCCTTAAGTTTACAATGGGTGATCGTGTTTTCTTTAGGGTTTCACCAAAATTGGTTCATCTTTTGATTTGAAGGTAAGAAGGTTGGAATCCAATTTTGTTGAAAATATTGAGGTTGTGGATAGAATCTGGTTGGTGGAATATCAATCATCTCTTTCTTAAATGTATAGTTCTATTCATGAAATATTTCATGTGTCACAGTTTCTTTGGTATCACATCGACCCTTTTCTTTTGATCGATGTAGATGATGTTGCGATTGTGATCGATGTGTCCTTTGAGGAGAATCTGATATATGTGTTGTATCACAGTGAGAAATTTTTACAAGGATAGATTGTTCAGATAGTTTGTATATTATGGAAACATCAGCGTTTTTCATAGGAAACATGGGAGAGATAATTGGATATGTTTTCTCAATGGAATAATCTTTTTTGACTCAGAACATTAGAGGTTATTGGGTGTATTGATAAAGGATGGGTTTTTATAGAGAGGGAATATTGTTAGATCATGAAATATCCTAGTGATGTATCAATATCGTTACATGTACTCTTTTACCCTTGTTTTTGTGTATCAAATTTGGGTTTCACCTTTGGGATTTGGGGGGATAAATTATAGAATTTTTAACAGAATAGGGGTATTGCACAGTTGTCAGATAGTTTTCCCAAACCGTGTGGCCATTCCAACACATCATGTGAATCCAAAGAGTAGGGATTCACATGGTTGATTCATACTTTTTCAAACTCTTTTTCAATCTATTAGTAATTGTGAAACTCCTTGGGAGGAGTCACACAGTTAGGATCACAGTTAAGGAAAACTGTATTCTTTGTACAGAAAATTATGTGCACAAAAATTTAAACCCCCAAAACATAAAATTATCCAAAACCCACCACTATTAACCCTTAATAACCCCCACTTAAAACTAAACTAATTCATATGAATTTCATAGGCTCTTCGATTGGTTCCAAGGAATTACAACATTTTTCTTAGTGAATTATATATCAGATTGACATATATACACCTCTATTAGTAAGAGATCTCATGGGAATTGATTTCCTCACTCTCTCTGGTCTTTCTCTCATCCTTTAAACGTATGTTTTCTTCCTTTGGTAATAGATCTAGATCTAGATTTTAATGAATCTAATCTACTTGGTTTATGGATCTATATCTCTTTCTTCATCATGATCTTGGTTGTTCTACTTTAATTTGTGTATTTTCATTGGTGAGTGTCCATCAATGGTCTTGAGGTAGGTGGTATAAATTCAATTCCCATAGTCTTGAATTCCAATTGCATGTTTTTATAATGGAAATTAAATTAGAACATTTTACAATTGAATCTTGAATTAAATTGATTAATTAATTAATTAATTTACGGAATCATGGAATTGATTAATTAAATTTTTGTGTGATAATGAATTGGGTTGAACTAGGGAAAATTAAAATTGGATGATTTTGATTGATTATTTGGACAATTAATTAATGGAATAATGTTATTCAAAATTTTATAGGAAATTATGATAGTGGAATTGGTCAATTAAATGGGATTTTGTAATTGGTTAATTTTTGAGACATAGATTTAATTGACAATAGAAATAAAGGGATGTTTGGCCTAACTATAAAGATTTAATGGGTTATTTGATTAATTATTGAAAACGGGTTTAATGATGAATTGTTCATACTATTCCTTGTTATTTAAATGAATGATTATTATTATTGTGATAAATTTAAAAGGTAAACTTTAATGATAATTTTGATTTAATATGAATGTTAATCATGTATAACTTGGATTTATATGAAATTTTGATTTGTTTGATATTGTGATAATTATGATATATGTGATAATGAGTGTGGGACACGGATTGAGGCTCTAAATACCCATATGTGATGATGACTGTGGGACATGGAGTGAGGCTCCAAATACTCATATATGATTGTGAGTGTGGGATAGGGACTGAGGCTCTAATTACCCATTTCAAATTGATGTTTGGGACAGGGACATAGGCTCCAAATACCCATGGGGTGTTAAACCCAATGATCTATGCCCATGAGATTGGAATTGGACTATGGTTCCAATTTTCTAGGATATGATTTAAAATGAATTGTTAAATAATAACCATTGTATTATGATATGTGATATTCCTTGGGGATAGTTAAGACTCCAACATGGGTTGAAGAATATTTTGATATTATGGGTGTCTTTGTGAACCTGTGGATTAATGTGGTGAATTAAAAAATAATTAAATGTGATAAAAAACTAATTTATGCATTTCAATTTATTCTTTATACAACTGTATAAAAAGTTATTAAAATGATATTATTTTATTTTATATTAGTGGCGGCCTACTTAGTTGTTCTCACACCCTTCTTAGGCTCTTGATCAGTACCGAAATAGACTTCATTTTTTTGGATAGTATAAGGGAAAGATACCTATATTATATGTCTAATTTGGGATATATCATGGATTAGGGAACTAGAATTCATTTCTAGACCCACTTGGGGGAGTTTTCAGTGTCTTTACACTCAATTTCCATTTTAACACTTGACACTTATTATTCGTGGCATATATACTATTTATTTATGAATATTGTTTTTATTTCTTGTTCATCATGTGATACCGGTTTATTCTATTTGTTGTATTATTCTAGTTGTTGGTTATTTTCAATTGGTTTTTTTGTATATTTCCATTATTGTGAAATATTAAAAAAGAGGTTATAGTCTCCCTATGTCAAAATATCAGACCCTCACTGGTAGTCAGCAACCTCTGGAATATAGGGAGGCATGCCTGAGGTTATGTAATTGGCCAGCATAGGGCACTAATATGTTTCACCTGGGTCAGTACATTATATTCCCTTATTCTAATGAAATTATTACATATGATCATTGATTGTTATCTCCCATGTTTACCCTTACTGGGAATTTGATATCACCCCTTATTTTGTTTTCATTTTCCCCAGTTTATGTAATTGGGAACAAAAGTATGATGAGTTTAGAAGGGTATCATATATAAATAATGATGTTAAGATAATGAATATTTTACTTAAATAAGTTTATTTTTATCTATTATCTATGAAATCTAAACCTTTATGGTTCTTCAGCATGTTTAATTGGGGTTTATATTTAATATTAACTAAAAATATATAATTAATAAGTATATTATTCATGGTTCACCTCAATTGGTATCATAAAATTGTTTACTTTTTTTAGATAAGGATTATATAACATTGTTGGAAACCCTATAGATAATTCTATGTATAGGATAACAATTTGAACCATGTAAAAAATGATATTTTATATATTTTCTACAAAATACATCCATTTATGGATACTAGAAAGTTGATATAGTTATAACACATATAAACCTAGTGGTAACAACACTGATAGGGTTAGATTGGGTATTAACTCTATTAGCACCAGTGCATGATGGGTGAGCCAGAGGCTTCACACCTAGCTAGTCACTCCTTGAGAATATTCATGGGTTTATTTACATTTTCATTATGACTTATTATGAAGGATTGAAAGATATGATGACAATGAATAACCTAGGATAAAAATATGGTGTCATAGACTAAAAATAAAGTTTCATTATTTAGACGTCCTAGGAATGATTATCCATGATTACATGATTAATCACTACAATTATTGTTGATCAGACTATTATTTTTTTATTTATTTCAATGGATAAAACTGTGAGGATCTATAATGACCCAAAAATTCATTAATGAAAATTCATCTTGGTCTATTTAAATGTATTTTTATGGATATGTAAAACATATGCACTTATTTGCTTTTATTTTTTGGATTTTAAAATACCATTAAGAATTGTGTTTTTTGCTAATATAGTTGTTGAATAGTGATCACATGATTAGTATAATTATAGGGATTTAATAAATCCAATTTACTCAGAAAAAGGAAGTGATGGCCTCATCCAGCAGACTTTCCTTGTACAAAGATCATTTGTCAGAGCTTGGAATGGATGATGCATCATTGGGCTTCGCTCTTGACCAATCCCAAGCTGACATTGAATAAGTTAACCTTGAGAAGAACCACTTATGGGATAAGTGGAAGTTGATAGAGATTACCACCCTAGGGATGTTATCCGAGCCACACCAAGAGTCTGTCACCAACACACACCTTACCCTTCGGTCTTATGCGGGTGTTATAAGGGGTTATGTAACAATACCCTAGTACTATGATTATGTACACTATTCGTTTATAGATAATATACATTGATTTTATTATTATTACTCTATAAATAGTTTTTAAATCACAAATAGTATTTTTAGTTAATATTCAACTAAGAAATCTATTTTGATGAATTAATGGATTTTTTAATTAAAAAATATTTTAACAAAATATTATTATTATTATTATTATTATTAAATTACTTATTATTAAATATAATGATTGTATAATTTTATGTATGCATTTTAAATTTTTATTGAGGTTTGGAAACTGTTTTGTCAAAACCCATGAATTTTTAATAAATGTCAGTTTTTTTAAAATTAAAAAATAACATATTTAGAAAATTATTTAGATAAATGGAATATTATTTTTGGAATCAGGATATCGAAATTATCCAACGGTGAATTTTTTATAATTTTCTGATACGGTCAAATTTTTTGGTAAAAATTAAATACCGTTTAAATATATAATGTGTTTTATGACATCATAATGACCCAATAGTGGAGTAATAAAATACTATAAATGATATTTTCGGCCAATATATGTTTTAACCTTAAAATAATGTGATTTTAGATTTTTTTGGTCAATTTTATGATGCCTTAGTGGACCCTCCATGACTTATAAAACATTTTATCATTTTAAATTGTTTTCCTTGAGAGTGTGACTCACCTCCACGTAAAAAACCCTATTATTTTAAGAATTTAGGCCATTAGAATTATAAAATATTTTTTTCCACTCCCCTTTGGAAAAAACAATGGGCACAAATCGTGGGCTGGTTTGTGGTTTTGATTAGTTTAATGTGAGGTGTCCCAAACCTAAATAACAAAGAATTCCCTCTGCTTTCCAATATAAACCCACCCAATATCCCACTTCATCTTCACTAAAACCCTTTTAAGTTAGAAAAACCCCTTCCCTCGCATCTTTATAATACTCCCACTATGCCCCAAGCTCCAAATAAGCCTCTGTCAATCCTCTCCCAAGCTTTTGGGATCACACTTCCAAGTAAGGGATTTCTTCCATTCTAATTTTTTTCGAATTTTCATTAAGTTGTTATGCCATTTTGATTTCAATTAAAAATATTGGGGTATGATTTTGAACCTCCCCCATACATTACTCTTTATTTTTGATTGATTAGAGACCCCTTTCTCTCTCATTAGATGCCTCCCATGTACACCTGTTACTATGCCGAAATTCCGTAATGAATTTCTCTCTCCTCGTGTTCATTTAATCAATTATTTGTTATTATGTATCTAAATTCCATTACATTTGTTGGGAAATGTATCTCGATGACCCCCATAATGTCCGTTTCATATACATATGATGAGGCACCCCATTCTATCTCATCCACCATTTTTATGAATTCTTATGTAACATCGTTACATTGTCAAAATAGCATCGATTTTCTAAGCCAATGTCATTGTGTAGTGAGTACCATGCCCATTTCCCTATAAAGGGTATTCACCTTCATGCCCATTTACTTATTGATTATAAAACTTTATATATGTATTCCACATCCCTTTATCTTGAGATTAATGATGATTATTCATTCCATGTTGTATGATCCATGTGGTGCACTTATGAATGAAATGATGTAAGAACCTGAATCTTTGTTTCAGGTATGTTTTTCCTTTTTTGATCGTTTTTGTGAAAATAGGAGTTTCTGGAAATTTTTGAAGTACACGTCGTGTACTTTATGAGTACACGCTGTGTACTCCCTTGTTGTGCCAGGCCGTGTGTTAGCCGTGTCCGGGCCACACACATGGTTTGTAGGGGTGATATAGAGGCCACTTAAAGTGGAGTACGGAATAGTAGACTACACTCCATGTACTCAACAAGTACACGCCGTGTATTTTATTTTTTTCATTAAACGGACTGGGGTCACGCCTAATGGACAGAACTATCTTCTTCTCTAGCGCCTTCGACCGAGAGTGACCCGTACGACCATGAATCTTCTCCAAGCCCCTGAGCCTCCATCCATTCACCGAATTGACTGTCGTCGATTACATTGGAACCGCAGTGGTGAGTTCTCCCTTCTCCTAAAGCCTGGTTTTTCAATTCCTCCTGTTTATTATGTTATCTTGGGTTGAACGTTTTGTTCATTTTCGTAGATCTACGTCGTTCTGAGGAGAATCAAGCATCGTGGTTCATGTATATCGATCTCCTAGGATTGAGGTAGGTGGTTTGTTCCTTACCTTTCGATGTCTTTGAGTTTTATGTGAAAATTCCACCAATACCCTTGAACGGGGTATTGCGTGTTTACCTTTTTTCCCATATGTTTATTCCTGCCTTGCTTGCATGCTTGTGTAGAGGTAAATTGATCATGTTTGTGGATAATTGTCGTGCTTGGATGTTTTGACCATGCATTATTCTTGTTTCAACCTTTATCTCTCTTAAGCCTTTGGCCGTTGTACCTATTTCCATGACTTATGATCGTAGGACAGAATGATGTTGTTAACATACATGTTGCTCTGTAGAATATTTAGCCAAGTAGCTCTATAGGTGTACTTTGGTTATCCAAGTAGCTATATAGGTGTACTCTGGACTTATAGCATTAATATGCACTGGCTGGAATGGGACCATGAGAACCCATTGCTATATACTATAAGGGATAGACCGAGTGAGCTTCCCATAGAGTCCTAGATATTATAGACTATACAGGGATAGACCAAGTGAGCTTCCTCGGGGAGTCTTGGAGATTATGGACTACAGGGGATAGACCGAGTGAGCTTCCCAGAGAGACTTAGTCATTATAGACTATAGGAGGGTAGACCGAGTGAGCTTCCTCAAAGAGTCTTTACTTTGTTTGAATGTCTTTAAAACCATCCCAGGCTAGAGGAGTAATTGACTGAGTGAGCTTCCTTAGAGAGTCTGTGGTATACCTAAGGCTATGGGAGGATTGACCGAGTGAACTTCCTCAGAGAGTCTCTAGACCTTGGGGCCAAGAGGATTAGACCATGTGATCTTCCTCAAAGAGTCCTTGACCACCCTAGACTATAAGGGTAATTGACCGAGTGAGCTTCCCCAAAGAGTCTTATAAATTTGTATGACCAAACTAGAGGGTTTAGGCTGAGTGTACTACCCAGAGGGTTGTGGTACTTCTTAGATCGGACCAGAGGGGATGGATGCGAGTACATCCCAGAGGGTTTCCTATTTGTGTTAGCGGTTGCTTCACCTCTACTCGTTGTTCTGTGGATTGATCATTGTTGCATATCATCCTATTTATTGATTACTGATTACTGCATGTTGTTGCTGCTACTGCTTAATGTTTATTGTACTATTACCTACCATATACTCACTGACTGTTAGGCACTGATCATCAGGTGGTTGCCTACTTGGATTTAGTCTCACACCCTGTTTGGGTCATGCTTTTGGGCCCAAACAGACAATGTTGTTGTAGGTATAGAAAAGGTCAAGCACCCTCCGACTTCTGGTAAATGATTGCTTTGGATCAGGAGAGCATGAGACCAATCTTTGGATTGCGATGTTGAGGAGTTGTTTACATTATTTTGTACTTGTTTTGGTACTATTGTATTTTTCATCATTGTGACTTGTTTGGATACTTTCCTAGATATGTATCATGCATCATTTCATATATATACATATGTGCTCTAGTTGTTTGCTGATTTAGTCTTCCGCTGTTTATTATTGTTTATTATTTACTGTATCCGCTATTGCATGTTTATTTACTTCTTCTATGTACTCTTCCAATTAGGGAATAGTTTCTCCACTATAACACCCAAGGTCCTTGCTGCTAGTCGGCAGCCTCTGGTGTTTAAAGAAATTCTCTTGAGGCCTTGTGACCACCCGGGTACGGGGCACCTCTGGGTGGCATCTGGAACTAGGACGTTTCAAAGTGGTATCAGAGGCAGGTTATTTTCTCTTAGTTTTCTGTTTGGAGCCTTTATCCAGGGATAGGAAGAATTCGGTAGTCGGTAATAAGTTGTTCCCGGGAGTAGCTAACCCATGTATAAGGATAATCCATACTACCTTGTTTATTGTAGTTTTTCTTGTTTTTGAGATTTTAAGGTTGATATGATTTCACCTAGAGTGATTCACATGACTTGTGTTGTTATTGTTGTTGCTGTTATGTTTCGATTTCTGTCACAACCCGATGAGATGAGGGTATGACAAATCATTCGTCATATAGGCACTTCTTAGAAACCACATACCATGCATTCTTTCCATTCCATCTAGGGTGAATTAGTGATTGCATGTTGTTGTGATATACTTTGTGTAGATTTTGAATTCTGTTGTGATATATGCTTTGATAGAATCTCTGATGTTTGATATAGGACTGTTAGTATGGTACTTTTCTTAAATAAATGCGAAATTTTGGTTCTTGAGGTGTTATGGGCCCTCTTGAATCGAAAATTGGTGAATCGTTGACCTTTTTCCTTATATATGACCGTATGGATGCCAAGCTTTGGTTCGTGCGGAGTATGGGCCCTCACAGATCAGAATTTGGCACCTTTATTCCTTGTTTTCTGTGTTCTGGGCTTCGGGGCAGTTTTTGAGCTACTGCCTAGAAAAACCCAGAATACACGGCGTGTACTTTGTGACTACATGCCATGTAGTTTCAGACCATGTCACTGACTGTGTGAGAAGGAACACGGTGTTGAGGAAATGTCTTTAGAAACACGCTGTGTACGGTAGGTCCACGCCGTGTAGTATAGATCTGTGTACCCGGCCATGTCACTAACAACAGGGGTCGGGGAAGCTCGAGTAGAACACGCTGTGTTGGTAAAGAACACGTCGTGTAGTCTTGTTCCAGGTACCCGGCTGTGTCACGAACAACACAGGTCAGTGTTATCTTCTCCTATACATGCCATTTTTGTTCGGAACACACCGTGTAAGGGTCAGCCGTGTAGCCGGCCGTGTAACTATCAACACGGGTTTCTGAAACCTTGTCTGGTACACGTCGTGTCCTTAGTGAACACACCATGTAGTCTAGGGTTAATAGGACCATGTGGGTTATCCGTGTAAAGAGACTCAGGTATGGGAATAGGGTTCAAGTACACAGTGTGTGTTGGGATAACACGTCGTGTAGTTGGGGTGTTACACGACCAGAGGTGGCAGGAGTACAGGCCCATGTCTTTGGTTTAAGTGAACACACATTGTTGTTTTTATACATGCCGCATAGTCGTGTTTTGTAATCATGAATGTTTCCTCCTCCTGTTCCCGTTTTTTACTCTTGTGTTCTCTGTCTTTGATAATCCTGATCTAAGGTGTGCTTTTGATCTTTTCAGAGCTATGCCTCTGAGAAGTCCTCCGGTTGTACGTCAGTTTCCAGATAGTGATCAAACACTAGATATGGCTGGTCAGGGACCTCCTGCAAATCCTCTAGCCATGCCATCCTTGGCAACAGAAGTCATACCTATCGCAGGCGCTGATGCGCAGTTCAGGGAGGACTTCCTGAGGATGATGCAAGCTTCTCAGGGAGTGCTGCCTCCTACCCCATCGATGGCTGAATTGATGCAGGTCTTTCAGCAGCAGCATCCTCTTACATTTTCAGGGGATGGATGACCCCAGGCTGTAGAGTCGTGATTAGAAGCCATGCTAACGATCTTTGAGCATCTGGAGATACCCCCAGAGAAAAGGGTAAAGCTGGCTACTTATATGCTCCAAGACACCGCTAAGAGGTGGTTGGAGGTGATCTTGCAGTCAGGACGCTAGCAGAGTATGTCTTGGGATGATTTCTAGCGTACCTTCTATTACTAATTTTACCTTGAGACCTTGAGGGCCATCCGAGCCTAAGAGTTTATGTGTCTACAACAGGGTACTATTTCTATCATGGAGTACATGCCTCCCTTTACCGAGCTATAGTGATTCACGCTGATCCTATCAGGTGATGAGTTATTCCTTGCGAGGTAGTTCGAGGACAGTCTCAGGTAGGAGATCTGTTCCCAGGTGAATATCTTCAGGTTGACTTTGATATCCTCTATCGTCAACCAGGCGCTAATCACTGAGCACAATCTGAGAGATTCTGGAGCAATGAGCCAGAGCGGTTCGACATCCAGAGCCGGTGTTCCTCCTGTAGATAGTAGTAAGTGCCGCAGAGAGTCTTCTCGAGGATATCAGAGTAGGCGGGATGTATCTTTTAGAAGCCAGGTTGTATGCTACCAGTGTAGTAGGAGTGGAAATACTAGGCCTCAATATCAGAGATATCTGATGGAGTTCCAATCTTGCGGAAAGATGGGACATATTCAGTGCTTTTGTTAGATCTTCTCACCTTCATCTGGTGGTATGGGTTCTTCAATGACCCCACGTTCAGGAGAGGCTTCGCCAGTTTCTCACCAATCTGGGAACTGGAGTTCTTCCGGCCGTTCGGGCTGAGGTGGAGGTCGCAGCCACAGTGGTCAGTCACCAGGTTACCAGCGACAGCAGAGTGGATCAGCTCAGAGTGGCCAGTCAGGGGCGCAGGGCCGCAGTACAGGCTATACCTTCGCCGTGGAGCAAACCCATTAGGATCAGGATCTCGGCCCTTGTACAGTTTGAGGTACGATCTTAATAGCCTCAGTTTTATCTTCATCCCTTTTTTATAATAGTGCTTCACATAGTTTTATCTCTATTATTGTTGTGGAAAGCCTTGGGATCTGTATCTTTTCATCTGTAGACTTTTTGACTCTTGACACGCTGTTGGGAACGAGGAAGTCTAGTGTAAGTCAATGCAGAGAGTGCCTTCTTGAGGTTTCAGGGTGTCATTTCTTATGGGACCTCTATGTCCTAGAGATGACAGGCTATGACATCATTCTCAAGATGGACTGGTTAGCTCCCTTCTAGGCAGTCGTCGATTGCTATCGTCGTAGGGTGAGTTTTGTATCACCAGAGGGTGGATCTTTTCTTCATAGAGGTGAGTGTGATGTCCAGATGGGTAGAGCTAGACCAGATCATCATGGTCTAGGAGGAGTTACGGCCCAGATTTCCAGTCTTTATCTGGATGACCAGAGTACTTCACAGTTAGACTTTCCTCCAGTGGTGGATTATTTTAGGGATGTATTCCCAGAGGACTTTTCGGGTTTTCCTATGGAGCGTGAGTTAGACTTATCAATTGAGCTCGTTCTAGGAGTGGCACCAGCGTCCATTCCTCCATATAGGATGGCTACACCTAAGTTACAGGAGCTCAAGAAGCATTTGGAGGAGTTGCAAGCAAAGGGTTTCATCCGAACCAATACTTCTCCTTGGGGTTCTCGTGTCTTGTTTGTGAAGAAAGAATATTGCACCCTTAGGTTTTGTGTGGATCATTGGAAGCTGAACTAGTTGACGGTCAAGAACTGATATCCCTTTTCGAGGATCGGTGACCTCTTTGATCAGCTTTGAGGAGCCCGGGTGTTCTCAAAGATAGATTTGAGGTTCGGTTATCATTAGTGGCACATTATACCATCAGATATGCCTCTTACAGCCTTCAGGAGAAGGTATGGTCTATACAAGTATACAGTCATGCTGTTTGGTCTCACGAACGCGCCGGTAGTTTTTATGGCACTAATGTACCAAGTGTTCCATCCTTACTTAGATTCCTTTGTGGTGGTTTTTGTGGACGAGATATTGGTGTACTCTCACACTCGACACGACCATGCCACACATCTTGAGATCATTCTAATTACACTGAGAGAGCATCTGTTATATGATAAGCTCTCAAAATTCCACTTTTGGATGGATCATATTCACTTTCTGGGTCATGTTATCTCAGAGACAGGAGTATCAGTGGACCCGGAGAAAGTGAGAGATGTAGTTTCCTGGGAGTAGCCGAAGAATTTCTTTGAGGTGTGGAGTTTTCTAGGGATGGATGGATACAACAGGAATTTCATACAGGACTTTTCACGCCTTGTAGCTCCGCTAACAGATCTGACCAAGAAGGGGGTGAAGTTTTTATGGTCAAAATCTTGTGAGTCATCCTTTCAGGAGCTGAAGTGGAGGTTTACATCATCACCGATACTGGTCTTGCCTAAACAGGGAAAGGGCTATTATGTTTACTGTGATGCTTCAGGTATCGGGCTGGGACCTTTGCTTATGCAGGGAGATGGGTTCATTGCTTATGGGTCTCGGCAGTTGAGGACACATGAGAGGAACTACCCGACGCGCGATCTGGAGTTGGCAGCCATTGTTCATGTCTTACGCTGTTTGAGAGATTACCTTCTAGTAGAGCACTTTCTGGTTTTCACTGAGCACAAGAGTCTCAAGTATATCTTCACTCGGCGTGATTTGAATCTGAGATAGCGCAGGTGGTTCGAGTATCTTCCATCTTTTGACTTCAAGCTTGCCTATATGCCAGGGAAGGGCAACGTACTAGCTGATGCGTTGAGTAGGAGAACTCAGATTCAGGCAGTTCAGGAAGCCAGTAGTGAGTGGCAGCTTATGGATCTATTCTCTAAGATGCATCTGTAGGTGCGCGACAGATAGGGACAGACTTAACTTTCTTCTGTAGCTATTACCTCTACACTTCTTGATCGGGTACGGATGAGGCATCTATCAGACTCAGAAGGCTTAGTCATGCGGGAGAGTGTGTCAGAAGAGGACCCTCTTCCTAGATGGAAAGTGGGTGAGGATGAGGTCTTACATTTCCAGGGACATGTATGGGTCTCAGCAGACATACGCGAGGAGATGATGCGGGATTTTCATTCCTCAATTTGGGTAGTTCATCCTGGTGTCCCCAATATGTATCATGATCTACACCTCCAGTACTAGTGGCTAGGTATGAAGAGAGATGTTGCTGGTTTTGTCATGAGATGTTCTATTTTCATCAGGTGAAAGCAGAGCATCAGCGACTAGTAGGGATTTTACAGCAGTTACCCATTCCAGAGTGCAAGTGGAACGATGTCGCGATGGACTTCATGATCAGGTTACCGAGGTCACCTCGATGGAGTGATGCTGTTTGGGTTGTCTTTGATAGGCTTACGAAGGTTTTTCACTTCTTTCCAATCAAGGAGACCTTCAGTGTTGATGATCTGGGGTAGTTGTACATCAGAGAGATTCTACGTCTACATAGAGTTCCACACTCCATTGTTTCAGACAGGGATGCACGCTTTACATCTCGGTTCTGGAAGGGACTTCAGAAGGCTTTGGGTACACATGTACTTTTGAGTATAGCATACCATCCCCAGACTGATGGCCAGTCCGAGCATACGATCCAGTTTCTTGAGGATATTCTCTGAGCTTGCATTTTGGACTTTGGCGGTTCTTGGGAGAAGCATATACCTCTTGTGGAGTTTTCCCTATAATAACAGTTTTCAGGCGACTATTCAGATGGAACCATACGAGGCATTGTATTGTAGGCCATGATGATCACCTTTATGCTGGCTAGAGGCAGTAGAGGTAGCTTTACTAGGACCTCATCTTGTTCAGTAGACCTCAGAGCAGATAGAATTGATTCAGAAGAGGTTGGCTACAGCACAGTCTCGGCAGAAGTCTTATGTTGATCAGTGGAGACGACCTCTGGAGTTTGAGGTCAGGGATCAGGTTTTCCTGCGTGTCGCACTGAGGATGGGACACAAGAGGATCTATAGACAGGGTAATCTTTCACCGTAGTACGTTGGGCCATTTGAGGTGTTGGAAAGAGTTTAGCTGGTTGCCTATCGATTGAAGTTACCTCAGAGGTACCGGGAAATGCATGACATCTTTCACGTTTCTCAGCTCCAACATTACTTTTCATACCTGTCTCAAGTATTTCAACCTGAGGAGGTTGAGATTGAAGTAGATGCATCGATTGAGGAGCATCCCATCTGGATTTTCAATCACAGTACGAAGGTTCTCCGTGGCTGGTATGTTCCTCTAGTACTGGTGCTATGGCAGCACGGGCGAGTGCAGGATGAGACTTGGGAGAGGGAGACCGATGTATGATCACAGTGGCCAGTGCTGTTCGGGGTTTCTTCTTCTATGCCTTTCTAGGGAAATTCGGGAAGGAATTTCTTTAAGTGGGGATTTTTGTAAGAACCCTGATCTTTGTTTCAGGTATGTTTTTCCTTTTCAGGTCGTTTTTGAGAAAAGAGGAGTTTCTTGAAATTTCTGAAGTACATGCCGTGTACTCCCTTTCCATGCCAGGTCGTGTGCTGGCTGTGTCCGGGCCACACACATGATGTGTAGGGGTGATGTGGAGGCAGCTTTCAAGAAGTGCACGCCGTGTATTTTCTTTTTTTTCATTAAACGGTCCGGGGTCGCGCCTAATCGACAGAACTGTCTTCTTCTCCAGCACCTTCGACCGAGAGTGCCCCGTATGGATGTGACTCTTCTCCGAGCCCCCAATCCTCTGTCCTTTCTCTGAATTGACCATCGTCGATTGTGTTGGAACCACAGTGGTGAGTTCTTCCTTCTTCTAGATCCTTTTTTTCCAATGCCTCCTCTTTATTAAGTTATCATGGGTTGAACGTTTTGTGTGTTTTCATAGATCTACGCCGTTTTGAGGAGAATCAAGCCTCGTGGTTCAAGTATATTGATCTCCTAGGATCGAGGTAGGTGGTTTGTTCCTTAACTTTCAATGTCTTTGAATTTTATGTGAAAATTCCACCAATACCCGTGAACAGGGTATTGCGTGTTTACCTTTTTTCACTTGTGGTTATTCCTGCCTTTCATGCATACTTGTGTAGAGTTAAATTAATCATACTTGTGGATAATTGTCGTTCTTGGACATTTTGCCCATTATTTGTTCTTATTGCAACCTTTGGGTCTCTTATGCCTTTGGTCGTTGTACCTGTTTCCATGCCTTGTGATCGTAGGACAGAATGATGTTGTTAACATGCTTGTTTCTCTATAGACTATTTAGCCAAGTAGCTCTATAGGTGTACATTGGTTAGCCAAGTAGCTTTATAGGTGTAATATGGCATTAGAGCATTATTATGCACTGACTGGCACAAGACCGTGAGAACCCAGTGTTGTAGACTATAAGGGATAGACCGAGTGAGCTTCCTAGAGAGTCCTAGATATTATAGACTATACGGGGATAGACCGAGTGAGCTTCCTCAGGGAGTCATGGACATTATGTACTACATGGGATCGAACGAGTGAGCTTCCCAGAGAGTCTTAGTTGTAATAGACTACAGAAGGGTAGACCTAGTGAGCTTCCTCAGAGAGTATTTACCATGTTTGAATGTCTTTAAAACCTTACCTGGATGGAGGAGGAATTGACCGAGTGAGCTTCCTTAGAGAGTCTGTGGTATACCTGAGGTTATAAAAGGATTTACCGATTGAGCTTTCTCATAGAGTCTCTAGACCTTGGGGCCAATAGGGTTAGACCACGCGATCTTCCTCATAGACTCCTTGACCACCCTAGACTATAAGGGGAATTGACTGAGTGAGCTTCCTCAGAGAGACTAATAAATTCATATGGCTAAATCAGAGGGGTTAGGCTGAGTGTACTATCCAGAGGGTTGTGGTACTTTTTGGATAGGACCATAGGGGATGGATGCGAGTACTTCCCTGAGAGTTTCTTGTTTGTGTTAGCTGTTTCTTCACCACTGCTCGTTGTTCTGTTGATTGATCACTATTGAATATCATCATGTTTACTGCTTACTGATTACTGCCTACTGTTGCTGCAACTATTTACTACTTATTGTACTATTACCTGCCATTTACTCACTGACTATTAGGAACATATCTTCTGGTGGTTGCCTACCGTGATTTGGTCTCACGCCTTGTTTGGCTCATTTTTTTGGGCCAAAACAGACTATGTTGTTGCAGGTATAGACAAGGGCAAGCACCCTTCGACTTCTGGTACTTTATTTCTTTGGAGTAGAAGAGCATGGGACCAAGATTTGGCTTGCGATATTGAAGATATGTTTACTTTCTTTTGTACTTGTTTTGTTACTATTTTATTTTTCATCATTGTGGCTTGTTTGGCTGCTTTCCTAGATATGTATCATGCATCATTTCATATATATACATATGTTCTCCAGTTTTTTGATTATCTAGTCTTCTGTTGTATTTTATTGTTGGTTATTTACTGATTCCTCTATTTCATGTTTATTTACATCCACTGTGTACTCTGCCAATGAGGGCATAGTTTCCCCACTATCACACCCAAGGCCCTTGCTGCTAGTCAGAATCCTATGGAGTTTGGAGAATTGTGATTGAGGCCATGTGACCAACTGGGTACAGGGCACCTCTGGGTGGCTTCTGGAACCAGGACGTTACAAATGAAATGTTTAATAAGGGTGTGCCCGGATAGTACTCCAATGCATTGGGTAAAGTATAGTATCATGATACGTCATGTGAAATGAGTGTTGACTCATTCTAATTCAAGTGAAATGAGGGTTTACTCATTCTTCATGTCCAATGAGGGTTTACTCATGCTCTATGTGCAATGATCCTTGGCTCATGCTAATTGCATGTTATGTGTTGTTTCAACATTTCCATGTTATGATAATCATGCTATATCATTCCTTTATGTTCATTTTTATATTATGCTCCGTTGATATTCCTATTACCTAAAATGTATTTTAATCATCATGTTATACCTTATTTACTCTATTACTGGGCTTTATAGCTCACCCTTTTCTCATGCATGTCCTCAAGTTATCTCATTCAATGCTAAGTATGAGGGAATGTAGTGGTCATGTAAAGAATGTTTTTGATAAAGATATTGGGTTTCATGTTTTAAGTTGTTATGTAATGTTCCTAAGACCCAAATACACTATACCTCTTAATCTTCCATGTTTTATCAACTAAAGAGTTTATGTAATAAATCATTTTTAAGTGTGTAATAAAGAGCAGGGTTTTTATAGTAGGTATCAAAAGATATGTTTTGTTATTTTTGGGCATAGGATTAGAAAACCCTAGTGAAGCCTTAGAGACTAGAATAAGTATAATAAAAAATATTCATATGTTTTTTTCAGTATTGAGTAAGTGTTTTATCAAGAAAATACATCCCTTTCTGGATACGAGCACGTAGAGGCGGCTCTAGCATAGATGTACCTAGGAGTGAAAACTCTGACAAGGAGTTTTGGGCTTGACTTATGGTATCCTGTTACATGAAAATGGGCCTTGCTGAACTCTTGGTTACAACAATCCTGGAGGATATTCATTGGTAAATTAAAAATATTAGTAGGAACCATTATTAAGGAAATTTCAAAATTTTACTCTAAGAATACATATTAGAAAGTATATCATTGATAACATAGATTGAAGCTTATAGATTAATAAGTAAAGTAAATAAAAGTAATTTATAAGTCATCGATTTTTTTCCCATGGATTGACCTTTAGGTGTTTCCCCTAACATTCATTTTATCCCATCCAATGGCTGGTAATAAGAGGACTTGGGCTAATAAACGATTTGAAGATCAATGTGATGACTGTTCTAATGAGATCCCCAATCCGATTGGAGAGGGAATCGAGAAATTTGTCATGATACTCTCTCAGTCAACTCAACCATTGAATAGAAACATGGGTCAAGAGAAACGTTCACCCCCTCCCCCCTAACAAAGAACAAGTCACTATTGAGAGATTCATGAGACAAAGTCCTCCTACTTTTAATGGATCATCTAATCCCTCAATCACCGAACAATGGATCCACTCCATTGAATAGATCTTCTCCATCATTCAATGTTCTGAAGAAGAGAAGGTTCTTCTGGCTGCTTATCATATTGAGGGTGAAGATGATCAATAGTTCAAATTGATCAAAATTTTGAAGCCTGAAGAGGAGATCGAGGTGTTGGAATGGAAGGATTTCCAGAAAATGTTTTTTGGTAAATATTTTTCGTGCACCCTCCAACTTAAGATGTAAAGGTACTTCCTTGTTGTCAAGAAAAAAGACGATGAATCTGTCGAAGCGTATGAGGAAAACATCATAAGGCTTTCACGATAAACTTCTAGCTTTTTTGTTACCCCAGAATGAAAGGTTTACCACTTCTTTTAGTGGGCTAAAACCTAGCCTATAAAAATCCATAGCGATCTATGACTTTGAAAGTTGTGGGGAAATTGTCTGATGTGCCCTCAAGGTCAAAATAGAGATCGAAGAATCTCAGGGGTATCATGGGGATAAGAATCATAAGGTGGAATTCAATTCTGATGGTCTGATAGATAAATAAAACAATTCTAAGAAAATAAAACACCCCAATTTCTAAAGGTACGGAAAAAAAGCACCATGGAAATTGCCTAATGGGGACGAGGAAATGCTTTAGTTGTGAATGAGAAGGTGACTTATATGTTAACATCGGACAAGAAAAACCCACGACTGCAACAAATGAGATAAACACTCTGTTCGAACCTCAATGAATTGTTCATTGATTCAACTAAAAATAACCAGGACACCTTGAAAATCAGTGCCCTAACCCAAGGGTTTCTAAAGGCAACCAACAACCTCCAAGGCAGCAAGGGCGAGCTTTTTCCATCACTACCGCCAAAGTGAACCCTGACAATAAAGTTGTGACAGGTAATCTAGTTATTCATTCAAGAATAGCGAACATTATTTTTGATTCTAGTTCTACACATTCTTTTATATCCCAAAAGATTAGTAGGATAATCCTAACACCACCACAAATCATGGAAGTAATGATGTCAGTGAGTAAGGAAAATGGGGAAATCATTGCATCCCAAAAATATAACTCCTCCCTGATCACAATAAGTGGATTGAAATTTCCAGAGAACCTCATCATACACCCTCTGGTGGAATTTGAATCAATTCATTACTTGGATTGGATTTCCTAATATAGATCCAATATAAGTTTCCATGATAGGGAAATCACTCTCCATGTGGAGAATCGACCCCCCGATTCTATACAAGTTCAAGGAGGAAGATTAATTTTCTTTAACACCATCATCTCAAGAGTGGATATTATGGTCCTATCAGCATGTGTATCTTGCTCAAATGATTGAGTCTAAGGAGGCAACCAACCTTAAAGACATTCCTTTTTTGAGATAATTCTTTGAAGTGTTTCTCGAGGAATTTCGTGTTCTTCCTCTTAGAAGAGATGTTGAATTCTCAATTGATCTTATACCTAGGGCATTGAAAATATCCAAGACTAGGTATAGAATGGTTGTTCTGGAGCTTGAGGAGCTGAAGAAACTACTACAGGAGAATCTTGATAAAGGGTTTATATGCCCAAGTGCCTCACCATGGGTTGCATCAGTCCTCTTCATCAAGAAGAAGGATGGGTCAATACGTCTTTACATCAATAATCATGAACTTAACAAAATAACGATAAAGAACAAGTATCCTCTCCCACGAATTGATGACTTGTTTGATCAGATGCGTGGAGGACAATACTTATCCAAGGTGGATTTGTGGATCGGATATTATCAAGTAAGGGTAAAAAAGGAAGATATCCCCAAGACTGCTTTTTGTAAAAGATATGAGCACTATGAATTCATAGTAATTCCTTTCGGACTCACTAATGCTCTGGAAATCTTCATGGACTTGATGAATAGAGTCTTTAGAGATTACCTCAACAAATTTGTGGTAGTATTTATAGATGGTATTATAATATACTCAAAAACCAATGAGGATTTTGAGTAACATCTAAGAACTGTACTAGAGAACTTGCGAAAGGAGAATCTATATGCAAATTGCATAAAGTGTGAGTTCTAGTTGATTGAGGTCTCATTATTGGGTCATATCATCACAAGAAATAGGATATCTATGGATCCCTCCAAGGAAGTTTCAATAGAGGGATTGCTGAGGCCAACATGGATAACGGATATTCATAGCTTCTTGCGGTTTGCTGGTTATTATAAATGATTTTTGAGAAATTTCTCACGATTTCCCAACCATCTTACCAATATAACTCAAAAGATAGTAATGTTTTCTTGGAGTGATGAATGTGAAGAAAGATTCAAGGAGTTGAAAAGGAGTCTTATCACTATGCCCGTGTTCACTTTACCCACAAGTGGAAAACTTTATATAGTATTCAGTGATGCTTCGAAGAAGGGACTGGGATGTGTGTTGATGAAAAATGACAAATTCATTACCTATGATTCATGGAAATTTAAAGTTCATGAGAAAAAATATACAACACATGATATGGAGTTGACTGTGCTAATATTCTCTTTAAACATGTGGCTGCATTATCTCTTTGGGGAGAAGTGTGAAATATATACGGACCACAAAATCCTCAAGTATATATTCACAGAGAAAGAGTTGATCATGAGCCAATGAACATGGTCAGAGATGGTCAAATACTATGACTAATCAATCCATTACCACCCTAGGAAAGATAACATGGCTGTGGATTCTCTAAGTAAAAAGGACCTAGGAATTTTATCATTGATAAGAATTGATATGGATTCAATATTCATAGAATTGATAAAGATGTACATGGGAATCATAAAGAAGGGAACATCATATATCCTTTCAAAAATTATTTCTCACCTGTCTCTTTTGGAAAATTTAAAGGATGATCAAAAGAATGATGTGGGAATTCAGAAGAAAGTGGAAGCTATCAAAAAAGGGAAATCCACATTGTCAATTTTAATGAAGAAGGAATTGTGAGATTTGGTAAAAGATTATGTGTTCCATAAAGTCCAGAGCTGAAGAAAGAAATTGTGGATGATACACATAATTCAAATTACTCTATTCATCTAGGAAACACAAATATTTATCAAGATCTCTAAGAGCATTATTGGTGGTATAATATTAATAAGGAGATCATTGAGTATACATCAAAGTGCCTGGTGTGTCAGCAAATGAAGGCAGAGAGGACAAAGTATAAGGGGATGATGCAACCATTTCCCATACCCACATAAAAATGGTAGAACATCACCATGGACTTTGTCACCAGACTTCCAAAGACACCCAAAGGCAATAATGTAATCTGG
Organism: Viscum album; assembly: GCA_963277665.1. Lineage (NCBI taxonomy): Eukaryota > Viridiplantae > Streptophyta > Magnoliopsida > Santalales > Viscaceae > Viscum > Viscum album. The sequence goes on from OY728160.1 coordinate 492,079,762, forward strand.
GTTGTTGTGGATCATCTTACAAAATATGCACACTAAATTTCAATTTGGGAGGATTTCTCATTAGATCGACTAGCACAGATATACATCAGAGATATTGTAAGGATGCTTGGGGTACCACTATCGATTGTATCCGATCGAGATCCAAGATTCACCTCTATGTTTTGGAAGAGTCTTCAATATGCTCCGTATACTAAGCTAAACTTCAGTATGGCTTATCATACTCAAAATAATGGCCAATATGAGCAGACTATCCAAACACCTGAGGATTTGTTGAGGGCATTCTCAATGGATTTCAAAGGAGTATGGGATCAATATATTCCTCTGGTTGAGTTCTCGTATAGTAATAGTTTCCACTCGAGCTTCTGAATGGAACCTTATAAATACATGTATGGAAAGAGGTGCATAACACCAGCATGTTGGGATGAAGTCGGTGAACATAAGCTGTTAGGAGTAGAAATGGTTGAAGAAACGGTGGAGAAGGTAAAAACCATTCAGCAGTATATCAATGCATCCCAGAGTCGAAAAAAGAGTTATGCAGATAACCATCAAAGAGGCCTTGAGTTTAAAGTAGGATAAATTTTATTTCTATGCGTATCTTCGTGGAATAAGGTCATGAGGTTTGGAAATAAAGGGAATTTAAGTCCTAGGTACACCGTCCCCTTCTAGATTCTTGATCATGTTGGGGTTGTGGCCTATCGACTAGCACTTCCACCTACCATGTCCAAAGTACATGATGTCTTTCATGTTTCGGTATAAAGGAAGTACATACCAGACCATTCACATGTACTCTCTTCATAGGTAGTACAGTTAGAGGATGATCATTCTTATGAGGAGAAAAAAGTGAAGATCTTAGATCGTAGAGAAAAAGTTCTACGAAATAAGACAATGCCCCTCGTCAAGGTGTTGTGGAGAAACCACAAGTTTGAATAAGCGATGTTTGAATCGAAGGAAGTGATGAAGCAAAGTTAGCCAAATCTGCTTAGTGTGGGAAATAAAAATTTCTAGGATAAACATTCTTAAGGGGGAATATTGTAACAACCAAAAAATTCATTAATGAAAATTCATCTTGGTCTATTTAAATGACTTCTAATGGTTATGTAAAACGTATGAACTTATTTGGTTTTATGTTTTGGATTTAAAATACCATTAAAAATTGTGAATATTTCTAATATAATCATTGAACAGGGATCACATGATTAGTATAAATATTGGGCTTTAACAAATCCAATTTACTCAGACAAAGGAAGCGATGGCCTAAACCAGTATACTTGCCTCGTATGAATCCCATTTGTCAGAGCTTGGAAAGGAGGTGGTGTCATTGGGTTTCTCTCTTGACCATGCCCAAGCTGATCTTGAATATGTTAAGCTTGAGAGTAACCGCCTATGGGAGAAGTGGAAGTTGATAGAGATTACCACCCGAGCGATGTTATTTGAGTCACCCCACGAGTCTGTCACCATCACACACCTTACCCTTCAGTCTTATGCGGGTGTTATAAGGGTTTATGTAACAATATCCTAGTACTACTATTATATACATTATTCTTATATAGAGAATATACATTCATTTTATTATTGTTACTATGTAAATATTTTTTAAATCACAAATATTATGTTTAGTTAATATTCAACTAAGAAATATATTTTCATGAATTAATGGATTTTTTTAATTAAATAGTATTTTAATAAATTATTATTATTATTATTAAATTAATTATTATAAAATATAAAGTATTTTATAATTTTATGTATGCAATTTTAATTTTAATTAAGGTTTGAAAGATGTTTTTTTCAAAACCGAGGAATTTTCGCTAAATAACAGTTTTCATTTTAAAAGTATAAAATAACATATTTATAAAATTAATTAGATAAAATTAATATTATTTTTGGAATCAGGATGTTAAAATTATCCAACGTTAAATTTTTATAATATTCTGAGACAACCAATTTGTTTGGTAAAAATTAAATACCTTTTAAATATATAATGGATTTTATGACAACAAAATGACCTAATAGTGATAAAATAAAATTCTATAAATGATATTTTCGTCCAATACATGTTTTATCTTTAAAATAATGTGATTTTAGATTTGTTTGATTAATTTTATAAAGCATTAGTGGACCCTCCATGACTTATAAAACATTTTATCATTTTAAATTGTTTTTCTTTGGAATGTGACTCACCTCTACATAAGCAACCCTATTTTTTTAAGAAGTTTAGCCATTGACCTTATAAAATATTGTTTTCCACTCCACCTTGGAAAAAACCATGGTCTGGTTTGTGGTTTTGAGTAGTTTAATGTGAGGTGTCCCAAACCTAAATAATAAAGAATTCAATCTCATTTATTATATAAACCCACCCAATCTCCCACTTCCTCTTCGCTCAAATCCTTTGGAGTTTGATCAACAGCTACCCTCCTCTCTATAGAATCCTCCCAAGGTTCCCCATTCTCTCAAGAAGCCTCTCCCAAGCTTTTGGGATCACACTTCCATATAAAGGATTTCTTCCTTTCTCATTTTTGTCAAATTATCTTTAAGTTTCTCTTCCCTTTTGTTTTCAATTACAAATGTTGGGGTATGATTTCGAACCTCCCCCATACTTCCCTCTTTATGTTTGAATGATGAGAGACCCCTTTATCTCTCATTAAATTCCTCCCATGTACACTCATTACTATTCCAAAATTCAGTAAGAAATTTACCTCTCCTCATTTATATTCAATCAATTATTTTGTATTATGTATATAAATTCAATTACATTTGTTGGGACATGTATCTATATGACCCCCTTACTATCAATTTCTTGTACATATGATGAGACACCCCTTTATCTCTCATCATCCATTTTTATGAATTCTTACATCACGCTTTTACGCAGTCGAAATTGCACAGATTTTCCAAGCCAATTTCATTGTGTAGTGAGTACCATGCTCATTTCTCTATCAAGGGTATTCACCTTTATTCCCATTTACTTATTTATTATAAAGCTTCATTTATGTATTCCACATCTTTTTATCGTGGAATAAATGATGATGGTTGATTCCATGTTGTATGGTCCATTTGGCACACTTATTCATGAAATTAAATGTTTAAGAATGGTGTGCCTTGATAAATATTTAATGGATTGGGTAAATTATATTCTCATGATATGTCCTGTGCAGCGAGTGTTGACTCATGCTAATTCAAGTGCAACGAGGGTTTAATCGTGCTTCATGTGCAATGAGGGTTTACTCATGATCCATGTGAAATGATAAAAAAATTATTTTCAATGATTTTATTCTTAATTTCAATGTTTTTAATCCCAAAAATGTGTTATTTTAAAGGAAATTGTCACATTTTATAGTTTTAGGAGTATTTTTTAGCTTAATTGCTAAAATGGCTTATTTTGGATTTAAACAGTTTTCATTTATTATAATGTTTCGACCATACCTTTTTCTAAACTGATTCAAATTGGATTATTATTATTTTATAGGTTACTATGTTCTAGGATCTTCATTTTATCCTACTTGACCCAAAGCTCAATCCATCATTTGGAAGCTCAAATCCATCTCACAAACCAGGCCTCGAAAACTGTGTACAGAACTGCGTAATTTTATTTCTGGGACCATATCACATAAATGGATGACCCCTTAGAGATCACATTTTACATGGAGCTGGAATACATCCGTAGTAAGAACTTTCGTTAAGATACAAATGCCTGGATCTTTCTTTTTTAAGTCATTTAATGCATTGGAACTCGCTGTATTGGAATACAAACAGTCAGCCTCGCCAGATTAAATGTCATTAGTGAAGAAACCATATACCTCTCCAAACATCGCCAATAAATCTTAAATTTCGTGAGTAGACATAGGAGAAGCAATGGAACAACTTTCAAGAAGGACTAAGATCCAAATGCAGTCATTAAAGATTACATCTATGCGCCTACAATTTGAGATTATTTTTGGAGCCAAAATGTCACCCTCTTTCCCTATAAAAGTGTATCCATCCTTCATTTCAAAGGGTTGGAAATTTAGGAATAGCCTTTATTGGCCATTTTTGTGTAGTTTAGTATTTTATTTTATTTTATTTTAATTCTATAATTTCATTACATGTTTTAATTAAAGTGTACTTATTTCTCTCTTTTTCTTTCTCTCTTTTGATTTCTCTCCCCATTTTCTCTTCACTGTGATCTCTTATTCTCATGATTATGAGTAGCTAACCCGAGGAAGTTCCCAGGGGAGTAATCCAGTGATAAAACCAAGTCATTGAATATTCATGTCTTAATGTTTCTTATTTTTTTAGAGTTATACCGAGGGGTATCATAGTTGGAAAGGCGCCTTTGTGTCTCCACTTGCCACCTGAGGTTTAGCTTTCACATCTGCAATATTTTTCCTTGATCGAGGAGGTGGATGTGTGGTCTCTCAGCGATCGTTGAGAGTAAATATGTTCACAACCATATGAAGAGGAGGATTTTTATGCATACTATTGATCATTTTCATTATATAAATTCGATACTAATAATGAGACGATGAAGGTTCACTTTGGGTGATGCTCTCGAGAATGTCTCATTCCTATCTTAACATCATTTTGTATGCATTCATTCTATTGCATTAAATCTACATATTTACTTTTTTTGCATTTTCAATTCCAAAATATCATTTATGGTTATTTTATTTCATATATATGTATATAAATTAAGTTAATTATAAGTAGTGAGTGATTGACTGCAAAAGGCTCCTCAAGAGATCGACCTAGGTCAGCTACTGTGCTGCACTTAGTATAAATATTTTTGAGAGCGTGCACGACAACGTTTCATAAAATTGGAACAATTGTCATGGAGCCAAGTGGTCTTCACTCTTTATTTTTATTCACTTATTCTAAATTATTTTCTTCCTTTAATTTAAAAAACACAAGAAAATCATAAATTTCAAAAACGCTAAAAAATATTTTTGGTCATGATTTTATTCAATTAAAATTTTATGCATGGACTGATGAATATCCGGTGCCAGAAGAAGATTAAAATTATATTGAATCTAAGTTTCAAAGGATTAGTGAATTCGTGGAAAAATTGGAGAGTCAAATAGAGTTGATTTCTAAATACGTTCATGTATGTCAAGAGAAACCCGAGCTAGAACCTGAACCAAAACGAGTAGTGGAAGAGATTTCACCGATAATTTTTTATGTCAAGGAACCTGAGGAGGGTGAGAAGGTGCTACTAAAAGAGTTAATAATATAATCTTGTACTCATCCATTGCTCAAGGAGGTCCCTGATGTACACATTCCAATTTATGTGCTTATGGGATATAAATATTATTGGGAAGAATCTAGGATAAACATTGTTTAAGATAACCTGCAAATTGATCTTCCCATATTTGATATTGAAAAAACAACACCTTTTGACCTCTCTTTTGCTTTGGAAGATGATGAAGATGATGCACCTGATGAGATGGAGTTTCCAATGGTCCTTCCTGAAGAGATCAATTTCATAGCTGACATAATTGAAATGGAATATTTCTTAATTGATTCGTCATGTTTTAATCTTATTCAAGATAAAATGTTTTCTGAATTCACCATTCCTAAAATATCTGATACATCAAAAATGGATCAGACATTGGATGATACGGAAGACACCACCCAAGTGGTGGTGATCGAGGATGAAGAGATGGAAAAGCTGGTGGTGGTGCGACTACCTCCTCTACATCAACTTTCATATCATATAGAGGACGACACCATAGAAGTTCACAGAGAAAACCCCTATTTTCTATTCCCTTCCACTATAGATCTTAAATTCTATCTTTATTATTTATTGGTTGTTGGGAACTTTTTTATTTTCTTTGGGGTTCTCCATTCTCGGTGTCTACTGATTGGAACTAGGAAAAGTCACATGTGGTGGTTTATCTCAAAGAAACCACACCCACCTTATGATTGTGGATAATCCACTACAACTGAATGACTAGGGGCATTAAAAACATAGCATCTGCTTGGGGGTTAAACCAAGCATTATAATTTTTCAATCCACTTTCTATTTCTTTTTATTTATTTTTATTATGTCTTTTGATTTCATTCTTGTAGTTTTAAGGTGGTATCAGTTTGGAGCTTAATGCAAGGCTGCCACTGAAAAATAAATCCGGTTGTGTCTTTCCTTCTCTTTATTTTTTTTCTACCTAATTTAAATTATGTGTGAACATCAATCTTGATCTGATTTGAACTAAAATGAGGTTAGTGAATGGAATACGTTTGGGGGAGGTATTTCGACCTGTTTTAAGAATTTTTCAAGTGCTTCTATTTTTTCATTTTTTGGTGTGTTTTTTGGAATCTTGAGATAAATAAAATACTTGGGAAAATTCAAACCATATTGGTATTTTTGGACCATTTATTGATTTTAGTACTTGAGGATATAAATTATTTTTGAATATATTTTGTTTCTGATTTCTGAACTTTTCATTTGATGAAGTTCGATTCACTATGAAACTCATGTGCACTAGGGCTGCCCAAATTAAAAATATTGCCCAACCCGAGAGGTTTCTAAAGATTTTTGACATATTCATACATTTATCTATTTATTGAGAGTCTTGAGACATGTTGTGTGATCTATAACTTGGTATTTTTCTCTTTTTCAGAGCTGTTATAGTTCATGGAATGTGTTAATTATGATTGAGACCTTATTTGAAAGTCCTTTTTCATTCAACTATTATTTTGGCGTACCTTTATATATGACCTTATTTAATCCCCTAGTATCCAAAAAATACCTTGTTATAAAGCCACATTAAAATCCATTTATCCCTTTACAACATTCTCTAGAAGTTAAATGCATGATTATTGTTGAACTCAAGTGTGGGGGAGGGAGAAGATGGGTTGTGTTTTTCTTTCTTGATGAATCTTTTGGAGCTGAATTGAAACTGTTTCCATATTTATTGTTGCTTGGGTGGAAGAAATGTCATGATTTAAAGATGTATGGATAGCCAAAAATATCATTACAAATATTGGATGTGTGTTCACCAATATTTGGAGATCAAAAGCTGCATATTTTTTCCTCCAAAACATGATTCTAAAGAGAAATCCATATCTGAATTCAAGTTGAAACAATGCTAAAAATTGGGAAGAGGGATTAAAATCATTGATGATGAAATTATAAGTGTGAAATTCCCAAAGAACGATGTGTTTGGAGGTGATTCATTTTTGAGCTGATTGAGCACACTATTTTTGAGGAAAACTGTTTTCATGCATTTACTTCACTTTAGAGCTTCACCCTCCTCATTTTGCCTCATATGTTTTTACATTTTAAACCTACCAACCCTCCGCCTCAGAACAACCCATGAAAAATTCCTCATTATTAACACATTTTTGACTCTATGATGTGGAGATACTGGGAGGATATCAAGCCTATGGAGATCACACATGTTCTTGGGAATGAGACAAACTCCATATTAAAATATCCTTGAGTGAAGAGAGAAATATTTTTCCGGGGAGGTAGGTACAACTTGCATGAGAAGATTAACATGATATTGAATGGATTCATATAATTTTTGAGGAGTTCTGAAGTTATTATCCATATAGGAGGCATGATATTTTCTCTAATATGATAATTGAGTTGTGTTTTCATTTATGCTTTGAGAAGTTTGTGTTTAACCATGGTATAAGATGATTTCCCAGGAGTGCAATGTTTAAGTGTGGTGGAATTGCTAGAAAAGATATTTTCAATGATTTTATTCTGAATTTAAATGTTTTTAACCCAAAAAATTTGTTATTTTAATGGAAATTTGCACATTTTATAGATTTTGGAGCATTTTTTATCTTAATTGCAAAAATGGATTATTTTGGATTTAATTATTTTTCATTTATTATAATGTTTCTACCATAACATTTTCTAAAACGATCCAAATTGAAAAATTCTTAATTTATAGGTTTCTATGTTCTATGAGATTCATTTTATCCTTCTGGATCGAAATCTCAATCCATCATTTGGAAAGCTCAAATCTAGATCACAAACCAGGCCTCAAAAACTGTGTACAGAACTAAATAATTTTATTTCTAGGAAAATATATCATAAATTTCCAACCCCTTGGATCTGAAATTTTACATGGAGCTGGAAGACATTCGGAGGAAGAATGTTCATTAAGATAGTCGCGTCTGAATCTTTCGTTTTCAAGGCCCTTAATGCGTGGAACTCAGTGTATTGAAATAGGAACAATCATCCTAGCCATATTAAATGTCATGAGTGAAGCGACCATATCACTCTCCACACTTGAAAAATAAAACTGAAAGTTAGTGGGTCGACATAGGAGACGTAATTGAACAACTTTCAAGAAGGACCCATTTCCATGTTATATCATTAAAGATTCCATCCATGCGCCTACATTCGGAGATGATTTTTGGATCCAAAATGTCACCCCCTTTCCCTATGAAAGTGTATCCCTCTTTCATTTCAATGGGTTGGAAATTTAGGAATATCCCTTGTTGGCCATTTTTCTATAGTTTAGTATTGTATTTTATTTTTTTTTATTCCGTAATTTCATTACATGTTTTAATTAAATTGTTCCTCTTTCTCTCTTTTTCTTTCTCTCGTTTTCTTTCTCTCCCCGTTTTCTCTTCACTGTGATCTCTAATACTCATGATCATGAGTAGCTGACCCAAGGAAGTTCCTGGGGGAGTATTTCAGTGATTAACCCAAGTCATTGAATATTCATGTTTTAATGATTTTTATTTTCTTAGAGTTATACCGAGGGGTATCTTAGTGGGAAAGGCGCCTTTGTGTCTCCAGTTGCCACCCGAGGTTTAGCTTTCACTTCTGCAATATTTTCCCTCGATCGAGGAGGTGGATGTGTGGTCTCTCAACGATCATTGAGAGTGCCATATGTTCACAACCATATTTAGAGGAGGATGTTCATGTATACGATGGATCATTTTCATTAAGTAAATTCAAAACTAATAATGAGACGATGAAGGTTCACTCTGGTTGATGCTCTCATGAATGTCTCCTTTCTATCTTAACATCATTTTTACTGCATTCATTATATTGCATTTCATCTACATATTTACTTTTTGGTTTGCATTTTCAATTCCAAAATCTCATTTATGGTTATTTTGTTTCATATATATATAAATTGAATTATAAGTAGTGAGTGATTGACAGCAAAAGGATCCTCAAGAGATTGACCTAGGTCAGCTACTGTGCTGCACTTAGTATAAATATTTTTGAGAGCGTGCACGACAATGTTTCATCATGAAATGAGCCATGATTCATGATAACTACATGTTATGTGTTGTTTCCACATTTCTATGTTATGAAAATCATGTTATATCAGGCATTTATGTTCATGTTTCTATTGCGCTCCATTGATATGAATATTTCCTAACATGTATTGTAATCTTCATGTTACACCTTGTTTACTCCCATACTGGGCTTTATAACTAACCCTTTTCTCATGAATGTCCTCAGGTTATCCCATGCAATTCTAAGTACGAAGGAATTTAGTGGTCATGTAAAGGAATTTTTCGATAAAGATGATGTGTTTCATGTTTTAAGTTGTTATGTAATGTTATTAATCCCCAAATACCCTAGACCTCTTGATCATCCATGTTGTATCAAGTTAATATTTTATGTAATAAATCATATATATTTGTGTAATAAATATCAAGGTTGTCATTAGATTCATGTTAAAAATAAATTTTATGGGAAATTAAATTATTGTAGTCATGAAAAAACAAATGAAATGGGAGAAAGAATGTGAAATATTATGGTTGTTCACACCAAATTCTCCAAAGTTATAAATAGTAACATGAATCATATTGAACATCTAAATGGAGAAATGAAGGAAAAATCACAATTGAGTATTTTATACAATAATATATACCTTTCGTCAATGGTTCCATTAATCCACTTATTTTTGTGCAACAGGTCAATGTTATAGAAAATTTATTCTTGTTCTCTATTTTTTAGGCTACGTAGTGACCCCGGTCCACGTATCTCAGATCCAGTGACTACATTAATACATTTTAATAAGATACAAGTAATCACATCTCGAAGGACAAAATATTATAGTAGTCTTGGTAAAATAGATACATACATTAAATTCACATTTTATTTTAAAAAGTAAAATACACCAGTAATTTTATTTGAGAATTCAATTATTCCCCTTTGAGTATCCCTATATATCAATTGAAAAATATATCCTAGAATTTTGTTAAAATAAAATATAATAAATGGGTGATATCAAAATATTACTAAGGGTAATCATAAAAAAGATTATATGAATAAATTAGGTATAATAAATATGGAAATGTAAATAATTAATCACATGACATTTAATCAATAACTCGAGAATTATATGGAAGGAATAAAAGATGATAAAATAATTCCATTTAAATAATCACATTACATTGAAACATGACCAAGTATATTATAACTAATCTAATAATCAAATGGAATATCTATAACTAAATTCATAACGATGGAATGCATAATGTTGGACATAAGAAACCTATAAACGAGGATTGTTTCAAGACATCTAATAACATAAAGGCTTGTCAAAAGGGATATAATAATGTCTATGATTTTCAAAAAACATCTATATAAATGGGTATGTCCTTGGCCTAAATCATATCTATTTTTTCTCATGAGACCTTCCAAACCATCGAGAGGCTATATCAAGCCCCACACTTCACATAAAAGTCCAATACATTCCTTATATGAAAGGGGTGAAACATAATCAACAAAAACATTTTTATTTAAATTAGCCTACAAAATATAAATACATTCACCAATCAATAAACATTATAATAAACTATCCAGAATAAAATGAATTGTATCGACATAGTATATCCCCAGTAAAACTGATCATAAACCATCCATATAATTACTAAGGATTCTATCGTTGGATTATATCTCTCTAATAGAATTTTCAACACCTATTAATGTCTTCCTAGATGTAAAATTATTTTGAAGCATAAATTGGAACAGTTCTTGGGGAAAACAAAATTTCATTGAAAATATCCCTTTCATTTTAAAACATGAAAATTTGTAAAACATTGTATGAATCATTTTCATTGAAAATCACTTTTATAAACTGAGAATGTATATAGTTTTAGGAGAAAAATAATTAAAAATAAACTTATAAACATGAAAATGATGAATAAATGAAATTATTTCCTTGAAGGTGGGTAATTCTATACATGACATATAAGTTAAAAAGAACAATTATTTTACACTATAAAAAGGTAAGATAAGTGAATCCTTCTGAAAAAAAATGAGATTCCTTTAACACCATTTTTTAGTCAAAATGAGTAAAACATTCTTTAATAAATCATTAAGAGGACTCTAAATAATTTTTTAATAACTTTTAGAGACCTATTTTTGGCTTAAAAAGGATATTAGACTAAGGGAAAAATAAAATTGGATTATATTACAAACCTTTTTTTAATCATTTTAATTACCAAATAGAATATAAATGATAATATTACTTTAAAAAGATCATAAATAACTATTACATAATAAAATGAAATTGATTTATTATAAAATGATAAAATAACTTACTTAAATGGAAATTCAAGCATAAAAAATCCCAATTAAAATTAGATTGCAAAATAAACAACCATAAATATCATAACGTTAAAGTGAGAATTAATTAATGAATAGATTATGTGTGTCAAATGTAAATCCACATAAAATGATTGAGAATAAAACATAAGATAATAAATTTTTATTACACACATAATATTAGAATATCCAATATAATTAATAATTAATATAACCTAATGAATGGAAATTGAGTTAGGAAATTCATTACCACTTGGTAATTTTCAATTCAAATCCCCTTGGATGAAATGATTCTAATTGAAAATTATAATTCCATGAATTATTAAGGTATGATGAAATTATAATTCAAATTGGTATTATATACACCATATAAAAGTGAATTGGTGATTAATAGAAAATAATTCACAATGGAATGTAAATTGATATGAAATACCTTACCTCATGCTTCATTTTCATTGAACATGATTTAACCATCAGTTATTTCGGTAACCTCCTTATGTTTTCCCCAAATCCTTCTAAGGGTGGATTTATGCCAAAACTATTTCTTCTAATATTAGTTTTGGTATGTTCGAATGTGATTTGGGTAGGTGTTTGTTAAGAAAAGGGTGAGAAGGTCTGAATCAGAGTGGAGAGGGGTGGGATTTTATAAGTGAGGTGAGTTTCATACTGGTAATTTTTGGAAAGAAAAGCAGTATGCATGTTTTTCACATCCAAAAATGATCCAAATGAAGAATTATCAAGAAGTATACATTATATGCACTTTTAAATTATTCATATTTTATTATAATCAATATATAACCATAGTTTTCATAATTTAGTTAGTACTATTCATACCCAAAAACATTGTGGATAGGTTACAATAATATAAAACATTGTGGTTCATTTTGAAATGGGGTTGCATGTTCCATAAGCTATTGAAGAGATTAAATTTATTTAAAGATAAATATTTTATAAACTCTCAGGTGTTATATTTTCTCTTAATCTTTATGTTACATTTCTTACACACTATCAAAAACAATTTACTTTTTTTGGAACACCAGGATGTTACATTATCCCCACCATAAATAAATTGCATCCTTGTAATTTAAACTTGATATTGGAAATCATTAGTTTTACATTTGGAAATACCATTGTTGAAAAACCCATATTTTAATAGGTTAATAAAACAACCATTTAATAAGAGAGAGATAAGGAAATATGAAGGTCATCCTGAATAATGAATAACTAGGATTCCAAGTAGGATATCAAAAGTGATAAATGAAAACAAGGAAATATAATAAAATAATAAATTGTATATATTGATATAGGTCATTGATCACAACAAATTGAATTGTCAACAGAATTTTAAGCACCTCAAAACCATTAATGTTTTGAAGATTTAAAATTCCATCTGAATCATCATATATAAAGGTAAGAGGTTAACTTTTTTGTTTTATGATATTTTTTCTCCTGTTGAGGAAATTTTTTTGTCTAATATTATAAGGAAATATAATTAATTGATACATTTCAATTTTATAATCATAATTTAATCACCTTGTTGTGTTTCATTCAGTTACTAATTCATTACTTACTCCAGGGAATGAATATCCAAAATTAATTAATTATTTTTGAATCATTTCAATTTAATTTTAAAATATCATAATATCTATAATAGAATGATAATTCATTCCTTAAATGTCATATCATTATTATAATAAAATGGTTTGCATAGGTTATCCAATATCCTTCAATATCCATATAGTTAAGTAATAAATTAACCTCTAAAATATCATCTAAAGTTTGACACAAACCATTTCATAAATGGTTAACCTTATATACCGTACATAATATTACTATCCATAACTCTAGAAGGATGTTCACTGAATTCCCAAAATGAACATATCATTAATCAATTACAAGGTAGTTTGTACTATACAATTTACTTTATGGATAACTATCATCACATTACCCCAACATCATAATCAAAACATTAGGAAAAAATTAAATATTATCTTTCCCCAAATCATGTGTTTTCCATGAAGCTCAAATTTCCACTGAATCATTTTTCTCTATCATCAGTTTCATTTATCATATGCTTCTGAATCCTTAATGAAACAAACATATATTAAAATCCTTATATGTTTTGAGAATTTCATTACTATAATAATTTTACAAAAAAATCTTCAGTCCAAAATAAATAGATAAATAATCATTCTACTTCATCTATAATAATATCATAGGCCTGCCGATGACACCTAAGAACTTATTGATTTATATTCCCATGAATAATGGGGAATGCATTTTTTTAGTGCATTATATCTATATAGTATAAGAATTTTACATTGGTAGATTGTTTCTTTAACTTGCAATTATAATCATGGTGGAATTTTTCTCTACACTTGAATCAAACTCATTTTCCTTTTCAAAATGTTACAAGTTGTTTTAATAAACAAGTATCACATGTTTTAAAATACTTCTTTCAATTATTCAATTTATCATTTTTTTAAATATAATGTTATGTTTTTCTCTTTATTCCCTTAGAATCCAAATGTGTTGATGAATTATTTCTCTATATTGATAGAACATGATTCTATGTACTCATATGATGAGAGTGTTTGGGATATTAGTTTCTTTTATAAGATTTCCTTAATCCAATCAAATAAATGGTCAATATTTCTCTTTAGATTATATATTTACTATGTATCATTTCTTTAAACAATTTTAATGTTGGAATTAAACATGGAAACATTTTCCTCTTCTTTCAATATTTTTGTCAAGAACTTCATTTCTATATCTTCTCATTACTCAGGAGGAAACTATTTTTATAATAATATTTCTTTGAAATCTATCGACTCTATGAAATCTATTTCCTCTCATCCTTAGTGTTTTAAATCAATGACCTCCATTGATCTGCATATATTGAGAGATGATAAGCTTCCCTAAAAACATTCTCCCTTTCACTACTTCACAGGGTGAGAAATATTCTCTCTAAGGAACTTTCCCATTTCTCATATAAATAGAATTCACAAACCCATTAACTGATGGATTTTTTGGAACATGATGAATTAAAACATTGTTACACCATGTGGTGGATTGGTAGGCTACTCCATATGGGAAAGGTTATTACTCATAACCAATGTTAGTGGCCCCAATATGGTTATAATTTTATTTTTTCTTGCGACATTTCAAGCTCAAGCTTCATTATCTTACCCAGGAGGGAAATCCCTATAAGGATTATGTGAATTTAAATATTTTACATTCCTTCCATTAGGAACATTTTATAAATATTGGAATAAACTATATTATATAATAACATTATGAAACAAAATATATAATCCATAACCAGTGAAACACCTAACACAAATTAAATTATTTATTCATATCTAAGATAATAATAATAAACAAGGATTCTTTGGGGATTTATTTATTTTCAAATTCATTATAATTTATTTTAAATAAAATTTGAATTTTATTGAGAATATCCACTGAGAGTTTTATAAACTTTGTGTATTAAGGCCCATTTTTGTGTGCCAAGTGACAATATAGTAAAGCCTAATAAAACTTTTTGAAAGTTATTACCCCTACATACGTCTTTTCCAGAACTACATCAACTTGTATTATCCTAAACTGAATTTATTTTCTAAGAAAACCCATTTAATCTCTACCTTATGAAAATATTTAGATGTTCTTATACACATATCCTAAAATACTATCATAGGGTTATGTTCCCTATTCTATTTTTCAGAAATATTGTTCCTAATGTTTCTACTAAACGTTATCTAATACCAATTGTAGAGACCCCAACCCTAGTAGCCTAGAGATAGTGTCCACTTTATTACATTGTCATAATATACATGGAATCACATCCCGAATGACTGAATGGTTTAGTAGTCTTGGTAAACTACATACAGTCATGAAATTAACATTACATTTTAATACCTGAAATACACATTGAATTTTCTTTAAGAATTCCATTATTACCCTTATATTATCTCTCCATATCAATAACAAAATAAATCCTAGTATCTTAAGGAAAATAAAACATATAAAATGCTTGAGCTCGGATACTCTATAAGGTTAAGCGTACAGTGGGGTACATGAATAAATAATGAATAATCAATATAAATACATAAATAACTAAAACACTTTCCATTTAATAAATAACTTGAAAATAATATATAAATAATAACATATGATCATATAATTCTATACAAGTAATAATATGAGCTGGAAACATGACTATGGATGTTATAACAAATAGAATAATCATATATAATATCAATAATAAAATTCATAATGATGGAATGCATAATATTGGACATATGAAACAATTCGTTTAGGATCATGCTAGGACATATAATACCATTGAATATTTTTCCAAGATAGCTAATAGAATATACATGTTATCAAATAAATCTATATAAATTGGTAATAACTTTGAAAAACCAATATCTTGTTTGTCTTAGGAGACCTACCGATTACTCGAAGGGCTATAGCAGGCCCTTCCAGTCACTTAGAAAGTCCAATACATTTTTATATGAAAGGGGTGAAACATAATAAACATAAACATTCATATATAAACTATAATATGAAATATAAATGCATTCCTCAATCAATAAACACCTTCATAGACACTCTAGAGTAAAGTAAATGCAATCAACATAGTACATCCTCAGTCAATATGATCATAAGCCATCCAAAAAAATAATAAGAAAGATATCATTGGATTATATATACATTTAATCATATTTAATATCAATTAATTTATTCATAGATGAAAAATGATTTTGAAATTTAACTTGGAACATTTCTTGAGGAAAATAATCTTTCTTTGAAAATCACCCTTTTTATTTTTATAGAAAAAATCATAAAATATTATCAAAATCATTTTCATTGAAAATAACATTTAAAAACTATGAATTTATAGAATATTAGGTAAATAATTTCCATTATAAATATTCTTGTAAACTTGAAATTTATCCTTTAAATAAATGACCATCATGATGGGGGTAATTCTATGCATTCCATATAAGTAAAAAATTTGATTAATGTTTCACTCTAAAAACGTTAGAGAAGCACCTTGTTTATAAAATGATAAGAGGATTAATTTGAAATTAATCTTTTATGTCAAAAGGGTAAAAATATATTTAGTGAATCATTTGGATCATGTTAAAAAATTAATCTTATTTAGAAAACATGGTTTTGGAATAAAAAGGATTTTCGATAGAAAGAGACATAAAGTCTTATTATCTTTAAAACATTTTCTTAATCATTTTATGTACCAACAAGAGGAAAATTTTAACTATTAAGGGAAAAAGTTAATGACTAACGAGAGGATAATAAAATTAGAGGGTTTTATTAGATAATGTTAAAATAATATCATTCATTGAAAATTCATGCATAAAAATCCCGATTAAAATGAGATTGTGAAATATAACCTCATAGTGATCATAACGTTAAAGTTAGAATTCATTAGTGAATATATTGTGTGTATAAAATCTAAATTCATATAAAATAATTGGAAACAAAACATAAAATAATAAAATTTAATTACAAACATAATCATAAAATATAAAAAACACTGAATAAGTAATATAACCGAAAGAAAGGAAATTGAGTTATGAATTCCTTCTCCATGTGGTAATTTTTATTTCAATTCTTTTTGGATGAAATAATTGAAATTAAATCTTAA
Source organism: Viscum album (assembly GCA_963277665.1). Classification (NCBI taxonomy): domain Eukaryota; kingdom Viridiplantae; phylum Streptophyta; class Magnoliopsida; order Santalales; family Viscaceae; genus Viscum; species Viscum album. The sequence goes on from OY728160.1 coordinate 492,096,942, forward strand.
AAAATATTTAATTATTAATTAATAATGATATTCTATGTAGAAGCGGTAGTATATTCACCAAATGAATGTGATTTGATTTATAACAACAAATAATTCTCAATGTAATGTAAATTGTGATTAAATCTATTACCACATGATTCCTTTTGGTTTAACATTCCTTAACCTCCTCTTCTTTAGGTACCCACCTTAGTTTTACACCAAATACCTCCAAAGTTGGACTTCTTCAAAAAATAACACTTCTAGGATGAGGAGAGGGAATTTGTGAAGTGATATGGGTAAATTTTGGCCAAATAAAAATGGTGTTATGGTGTGAATAAGAGTAAATATGGGTGGCCTTTTATTAGTGAGATGAGTGGAACACTTGTAATTTTTGGAAAGAAAATGATATACCCACATTCTTTACATTACTCAAGGGTCAAAATAGATAATTATCAATCCTTATATATCATAATGGTGAAATATTGCCTTTAAATATATATTATATGAGTTATTAGTTAAATTTAACCCTTATCCTTTTCATTCATCCCCATGGTAAATCCATTTTCACCTTAACTGTGCTAATTAATTATAACTGTTTTCACTATTCATTTTTGGTAAAAAAAATTAAGTCGAACTTATTATAATATATAAATTATTCTGAATACAAATATATAATCCATTTTTACAAATTCCATTCACATAAGTGTAAAATTTTAATTTAAAATAAATCCTACAAGCGTAATGAGAAATCTAGTTTTCAAAGAGGAAATGTTCAATTGTTTACAAATATTTTATATCAAAATTAATAATGAAAAGGATTAAAATGGATTAAATGTTTTTAATAGATATATAATTAAACTACTTATATTTTAAATGAAGTTAAAAATATAAATTTTCTTTTTTAAATAATTTAAACAAAAAAGATAGATTTAAATTAAAATTTTTTATTTTTCATTATTCCTTAAAAAATGAAACAATTTAGAAAAACCCAAAGAATTGGCCCTAAGATTATTTTGAAATTATTATTTCAAAAATTAAATTTATTTTTTAATATAAATTTTATAAATGTATTTAAAAATAATTTTAAATTATGTTCTCAAAGTATGACTAATGTGTATTTTAGAAGAAATATAGTTTTCAAGAAAACATTTATATCTTTTTTTAGTGATTTTTATATTAATTATAATAAATGGAAAACCATAATTTTTATAATTTATTTATTACAATTTATACGCACAATATTAACAACTAGTTTATAATTTAATACTATATTACCATTCCATTTGACCCAGGGGGTGTTCTAAAACTATCAAAGATATTAAATTTATTTAAATATAAATATTTCATAATTTATTAGGTGTTATCATCTCTTCTAAGATTGGTGTTTTTTTCATAAGCTATATAAAAATAATAATCTTATTTCTAAAATGTTTGGGTGTTAAAGGTCATGATTAGGTAATTTGGATGTGTATTATTTAGAAGGTGGAGCCAATAAATGGAGGAATATTGTCAAGAATATAAGGAAATAGGGGGAAATTGACTCATTTACAAGGCTTGACTTTAGGATGTTTTTTTCAATAATAAAATCCATTGTATTCGTTTTACAAAAATGGAGAAGGAATTTATTTATCTTAATAATAATAATGATTACTCTATTTTTATATATGAGGAAAATTTTATAAGACTTTCTAGGTACTCCTTGGGTTTAATCATCATCTGAGAAAGTAAAATTCATTGAAAATTCGGTGCGTAAAATAGAGTATCTAAAATTTTTTAGACATGATAGACTTTAGAATCTATGTATAAATTATTCTATTTTATCTCAAGGTAGAAATTTAAATTGTATATTCACATCATTTCCATGTTTTTGATAAGAAAATGAAGATGGAGTCTCATAAAAACTTAAATAAATCACATGTAAGAATGAAAATCAAGTCACCTACATTCTATAAATTTGGGAAGAAACATCAATAGAACTTATTTAATTGAAATGGGAGGTGATTTAAATGTATAATGGCTGGTAATAAATCATATGTATGTAAAACATTAATAAAGATGATGATTGATAAATTAAAGGAATGACACATTCAATCTGATGCACCCACCACTCACACTCCAATGCATCAAATACAAGAAGTATAGTAATTACACCAACCAATGGATGAATCAATAGTTTAATGATGAGTATCAACATAAAAACCTCTTAATACCATATATAAAAGGAAATATCATGAAACCATGATTTTTGAAGTGGGTTATCATAATTATGTATTGAAAGGTACACTTTGTTAAGTTAAAAGTCTTCTTTTGACTTCTATATCATGTTTTGGAAATCACAAATGTATTCTATCATATGTTTGTAAATTACAATTGCCTTTTATCATGTTTATTGTATCGTACGATGTTGATCGTACCGACCAAATCGTATCGTACTGACTCTGTCAATCGTATCATACTGAATCTGTCAATCGTATCGTATTGACTCTGTCTATCGTATCTTACTGACTCTGTCAATCGTATCATACTGACTCTGCTATTCAGATGTTCATTATTTGTTTTGGTACTTAGTCAAAAACACCCATTGCATATGAATCATACTCATGTTTTTCATTTCTATATATCTCTTTTCCTAACAAAACGATGTCGTTGAGTTAGTTACAAACTAATCAAAACGATGTCGTGCTTTCTGTTTCAATATGACCGTTGGAGGCAATATGACCGTTGGAACCCGAGGCCTATAAATAGGAGGTCATTTGAAGCTGAGAGAACAACGATGAACGAAGAGAACGAATGAAGAGACTCTGTGAACTACCAAGATTCTAGTGAGAGACACTGTGACTTCTCTCATCTGCCTTGTGTGTCCGATCATCGTATCGAGGGATTTCAAGTGATTGAAAGACAGAGGTGCCGATTACCTATAAAATCGAGGGCTGCCAGGGATAGGCAGACAAACGTGCTGATCATCGTATCGAGGGCTGCCAGGGATAGGCAGACAGACGTGCCGATCATCGTATCGAGGGCTTCCGGGGATAGGCAGGCAGACGTGCCGATCATCGTATCGAGGGCTCACCAAGGTGTTGGTGAGACAGACCTTTTATCATAGGTGAAAGGATAACCCTTCTCTTGGGGTTAAAATAATTGTAATACTTTTACATTTCCGCTGTTATATTAGAAAGGGATTTGTATTGTTTCCTTTCTTCTTTACATATTCAATTGTAATTGTTTCAATTACAATCATTCTATTACATTTTGTATTGATTGATTCTATACGATTTAAGGTAGAATCATTCATCTTTGTATTACTCTGATTATTGTGTTCACCTTGAATACAATTGTTTTACATTACATTAGTATTACAATACATCATACCTTTTATATTCAATACAATTGTGGGTGTTTGTATTTGTATTAGTTTAAGATCATTTAAACTAATCTCTTTGTTGCTAAAACTCAAAGGTTTTTTAAACCTACAATTCACCCCCCTCTTGTATTGTTCCATCTAATAGAAATACATACACATTTACTATTTGATCCAACAATTGGTATCAGAGGAGGTTTTCCACTGATTTTTATTACTAGCTTTATTTCTTATTACTATCTTGAATACTTACTACACTAACGTGTGGAGTGGAAAAGTTGTTTTTGTTGTATTAGATGGCAGGAATGAATATTGGATCAATAGATAATCTGAATCCTTCTAGACCACCAATCTTTTATGGGAATGATTATGAGTATTGGAGAGATCGTATGAAGACTTTCGTCATCAATACTGGTGTAGACAATTTTATTATGCTTACTGGGGGTTACAAAATTCCTGACAAAGAAGTTAGTACTTTCACCAACCAAGAGAAGCAAGAATATCAACTAAATTACAAGGTACGCAATACTTTATTATGCTCTATGACCAGGAATATATATAGTCAGATATCTTCATGTGAAGTAGCCAACTGTATTTGGAAGAAATTAGAAGTTACTCATTTTGGTACATCCAAGGTTATAGAAACAAGGAGAGCAATGCTTCGAGCAGAGTATCATGGATTTGTTTTTCCTTATGGAGAGCCTGTATGTAAAGTTCAACAAAGGTTTATGACAATTGTCAACAGCTTACAATCTATGGGAGAAAAAGTTCTTGATGATGAAGCTCTTGTTGACAAGATTATAGATATTATGCCAAATGAATCGGAGTCAAAAAGGACAGTTATTGATGAAAATAGAAAAGTTTCCCAGATTACTCTTGATGAACTCTTTGGAACTCTTCTACAGCATGAGAGAAGAATGAAGAGAGATGCTGATTTCAATAAGAAGAAGAATGGGAATGGAAGTGTAGCTTTTGCATCTAAAGCTAAAACACCTGAAATAATTACAAGGTCTAAATCCAAGAAAGTTGTTATATCTGATTCAAGTGACAGTAATCTTCCGGATAATGAGTTAGCCAATCATGCTCGAAGGATGAACAAGATTTTGGGAAAGAAATATTTTCAATATAGATTCAAAAAGAAAGATAGAAAAGATTCAGAGGTAACTTGTTATGAATGCAAGAATGAAGGACATATAAGGCCTGATTATACTTTACTAAAGAAAAAAGATAGAAAGGAGAAACACTCTGAAAGAAACAAGAAAAGGTTTTATAAGACAAAGAAAGGCTTGAAAGAAAATGATATGTGGAGTGAAAGTGGTAGTGATTCCTCGGATGATTCTTAAGAATATGAGACATCAGGACAAAGAAATATTGGACTTCTAGCCAGACTACCAATTGAAGATCATTGTCTCATGGCTAAGGTACATAATGCTGAAGCTATTACAAATGTCTCTTTAAATGCAAATTATATTGATAATATACATTATGAATCTTCAAAAGATGAATCTTCATCATCATAAGATGATACATTACCTTCTTTTGAAGAGGTCTCTAGATTTGCCAAGTTACTTGAAAATGAAAATTCTAAACTCAAAAAGAGATTTGAAAAAGCAAATTCTAGAATTTCAATCTTGACTAAAGAAGTATCAGATCATTCTAAAGATCTTGATGTGAAAACTTCTGATTTTGAAAGTATTTTAAAAACCCTTGAGAAAGTTAAATCTGATAAGGATAAACTTTCTAAGGATCTTGAAAATGTAATTTCAAAGAAAAATATTTTAGAGTCTAACTCTAGCTCAAATTCAAATGTTTTGGAAAACAAGAATTTGGTTTTAAAACTAAAGTCAGAGATTTTATCCTTGAAAAAGTGTTTGTCAAACTTTACTCATGGAAAAGAAAACTTTGATAGGATGTATTCTCAAATCAGACCTTTGAGAAATCGTTCTGGTCTTGGTTATACTTATTCCAAACCTGTTTTTAGCAATAACTATTTTGCTCCTCAAAAAACCATTTTCTGTTCCAAGTGTCAATGTGGTGGACATTGGAGAAGAGATTGTTCTCTTAACAAAACACAATCTTTAGGATTTCATAAAGCTCATTTTGCAAAACAAATGTGGATTCCTAAAATTCTTTTATCTAACCCTTCTGGATCCAAACAAGTTTGGATTCCGAAAATCTAATTGTTTCTTTTTCAGGAAAACGAGAAGTGTACCAATAAGAACATTTGGTACATGGATAGTGGTTGTTCTCAACATATGACTGGAAACAAAGATTTCTTTGAAAAGGTTATCAAAACAAAAGGTGGAAAAGTTACCTTCGGAGATAGTGCTCAAGGAAAGATTGTTGGTATAGGTAATATTTTTTTTCTTGGAAAAGTTCTTATTTCAAATGTTTTGTTTGTTAAAGGTCGTAGGCACAATCTCATCAGCATAAGTCAATTATGTTATGAAGGTTACCTTGTGAATTTTAGAAATGATAAGTGTCTAGTTCACAATTCCAAGGATGAGTTCATTCTATCTGTCCAAAGGCAAGAGAATGTTTACACTATTAACTTAGAAGACCTTAGGAACCAAAACTTACCTTGTTTAAGTGTAATAGAAGACCAATCGTGGCTATGGAATAGGAGACTAGGACACTGTAATTTGAGAAATCTAAGAAAACTCTCAAAGAAAGGACTTGTAAAAGGGCTACCGGACCTTAGATATGATTCTTCAAAAGTCTGTAATCCTTGTCAATTTGGCAAGCAACATAAAACTAGCTTTAAACCAATTAATGAAGTTTCAACTTCTAATGCATTACAGCTTGTGCATATGGATCTGTTTGGTCCTTCACAATCTGGAAGCATTGGAGGCAAATACTATGTATTTGTTTTAGTTGATGACTTTACTAGATTTACATGGGTCTACTTTCTCAAAAAGAAATCTGAAGCCTTTTTCTATTTCAAAACTTTTAGAGCCTAAGTTAAAAATGAGAAAAACCTACCATTGATAACTATTCATAGTGATCATGGTGGTGATTTTCAAAACTCAGATTTTGAAACTTTTTGTAGTAAGAATGGTATTACTCACAATTTCTCAGCTCCAAGAACTCCTCAGCAAAATGGTGTTGTTGAAAGAAGAAATCGTATTCTTCAAGAAATGACTCGAACCATGTTGAGTGAATACTCAATTGCTAAGCACTTTTGGGATGAAGCTGTTAGTACTGCCTGTTATACTATAAATCGTGTTTTAACTAGACCATTTCTTAATAAAACCCCTTATGAGTTATGGACTGGCCGAAAACCTAAAGTTTCATACTTCAAAGTTTTTGGATGCAAAGTATTCATTCTGAATACAAAAGATAATCTACACAAATTTGCACCAAAGTCTGATGAAGTAATCTTTCTAGGCTATTCTACAACCTCTAAGGCTTATAGAGTTTTCAATAAAAACACTTGTATTGTTGAGGAAATAGTACATATAAAATTCGATGAAACTGATCCTTTTGTTTTCAACCAACCCAATCTTACATCCTCGGATGTGTTTTCTAAAAATGTTTATCAACCTTTATTAGAAGAGTATTCTGATAAGGAAAATGTTCAAGAAAGTATTCCTGAAACATTTACCACAGAAGATTTTCTACCATATGTTGATGAACAGGTTTTACAAAACCCAAATCAATTGTTTCTTAGGAATCATCCCAGTGATAACATCATTGGTGATATAAATCAACCTGTAAGGACCAGAAATTCCTTAAGAAATGAAATAGAACATCTTTCTTTTCTTTCTCAATTTGAACCTAAAAGTCCAATTGAGGCCTTAGGTGATGATGATTGGATCAAAGAAATGCAAGATGAACTAAATGAATTTGAAAGGAATCAAGTCTGGACTTTAGTTGAAAGACCTAAAGAAACAACTGTGATTGGTGTAAAATGGGTTTTCAGAAACAAGTGTGATGAAAATGGAATCATTGTAAGAAATAAAGCAAGACTTGTTGCTAAAGGCTATAATAAACAAGAGGGAATAGACTATGAAGAAACATATGCTCCTATAGCTAGACTTGAAACTATTCGTATTCTATTAGCCTTCGCAGCATATTTCAATTTCAAACTATTTCAAATGGATGTCAAATGTGCTTTTCTAAATGGTTTCGTTCAAGAAGAAGTTTTTGTAGAACAACCTCCTGGTTTTCAAGACCCAAAACATCCTGATCATGTTTTTAAACTTACCAAGGCTCTATATGGTCTTAAACAATCCCCTGGAGCATGGTATGATAGACTTACAGGATTTCTTTTACAAAACAATTATACAAAAGGTACAGCAGATCCAACTCTTTTTATAAAAATGGAAAACAAAAATGTTTTGATTGTCTAAATCTTTGTTTATGACATCATATTTGGATCAACTCCGAAATCTTTAACTGATTCTTTTGCAAATTTAATGAAATCTGAGTTTGAAATGAGTATGATGGGTGAGTTAACATTCTTTCTAGGTTTTCAAATTTCTCAAATACCAGAAGGAACTTATATATCTCAACATAAGTATATTAAATACTTACTCAAAAAGTATTGATTTGACAAAACTAAAAGTATTAGCACCCCAATTGGTACCTCAAATACTCTTGATCTTGATGAAACTGGGAAACCAGTAGATCAAACAAATTTTAGAGGTGTGATAGGGAGTTTTCTATACTTGACAGCTATTCGACCCGACTTGATGTTTTCTGTATGCTTATGTGCAAGATATCAGTCTAATCCAAAAGAGTCTCAATTAAAATCCATAAAGAGAATCTTTCAGTATTTAAAAGACACTATGGATTTAGGTCTTTTCTACTCTTCTGGAAATGATTTTGTTTTAAAAAGTTTTTCAGATGCTGACTTTGGTGGTTGTAGAATGGATAGAAAAAGTACATCTGGAACATGTCATTTCTTAGGAGATTCTTTGGTTTCTTGGTCCTGCAAGAAACAAAACTCAGTAGCACTCTCCACTGCTGAAGCTGAATATGTAGTAGCTGGAAGTTGCTGTGCTCAAGTATTGTGGATGCAGCACACACTCACTGACTATGGTTTGTGTTTCTCCAAAACTCAAATTCTTTGTGATAATACGAGTGCCATAGCTCTTAGTAAAAACCCAGCACATCACTCTCGTGAAAAACACATAGATGTTAGGCATCACTTTCTTAGGGATCACACACAAAAAGGAGATATTGTTTTACAATTCATCAGAACGCAAGAACAACTTGCTGACATTTTTACAAAACCTTTACCTTCCGATAGATTTGAATTTATAAAACAGAAGCTAGGAATGATTACATTAAAGTAATCATTCATATATACTTCCTGTTTTACATCTCTCATAATAGTAAGAAACTCCTCGTAGAAAGGGGGAGGACATTCCTTTCTATATCTTTATGTTTCTTTTTATCTTATGATCGTTATCTATTTACTCTCTTAATATGAATGTTTCAGTTTTTCTGTTTATCGTATTGACAATTTCAGTTTTCCTGTTTATCGTATTGATAGTTTTATCGTTTCGTTCATTTTTCTTGTTTATCGTATTGACAGTTTTATAGTATCATTTACAATCGACCGATGATGGTATTGAATTTCTTTTCCATCGTATCATTAGTATTGTATCGACCGATGATGGTATTGAATTTCTTTTCCATCGTATCATTAGTATTGTATCGACCGATGATGGTATTGAATTTCTTTTCCATCGTATCATTAGTATTGTATCGACCGATGACGGTATTGAATTTCTTTTCCATCGTATCATTAGTATTGTATCGACTGTTGCTGGTAATATTTTTCTTTTCTATTGAATCGACCGATGATGGTATTGAGATTGTTTTCCATCGTACTGTCAGTTCATGGTAACGAGATTGTTTTCCATCGTATTGTCAGTTCATGGTAACAAGATTTCTTTCTATCATACGGTCAATTCATAGTAATGACTTTTTTTCCATCGGCATGATGTTTTTTTTCTTCTTTCCTTACGATTGTATTTTCTTTTGATTGATATCAAAACCAACAATTACCTTATGTTCTCCGACATGTATCTTTTTCATTTTTTTTAAAAAAAAATTTGTTTTAATTCTAACCATTGATCTGGTTTTTTCTAATCCTGACCGTAGAATATCAACGTTCACTCTTTTTCGACCGTATAAGATCAACGGTCACCTCTTTATCACCTATAAATAGCCCCCCTCCCATCCCCAAACCCACATTGATTTTCTAGGAATTGAGGCGAAGCTCTGCTCCACCGGCTATAAACCATCGTACGTTCATCTCATCGGCAGAACCTTTATGTCTCAATCCTCTGCTAATACTCCTACCGAAATGTCTTCAAAGACTTTTACAGAGAAATACTTTAACAGAGAAAGGTTAGTATCTCGAGACTTTTTCGATACGTATGATTCTACAATCAGGAGGATCATTTTGTTTCAAGGATGGGAACACCTGTGTGTTGAAAAGACTGATATTCAAGATCTAGTTCTTTTTGATGAAGTTTGTCAGTTTTACAAAACTGTTTCTTTCGACAAAGATATGACTATAAACTTCGCTGTGTACGATAGAAAATTGTCTATGTCTGTGAAACAAGCGGCACATTTTCTGAATGTTTCTATAGAAGGGGATTCCTTCTGTCCATCGCACAAACTACCAGAGGAAGTTGGTACGTTTAATAGAGAAAGTGCTGAAAATACTTTGTTTGTTATTAATGAAGAAGAGAGAAAAGTGTCTCATCTTTCTCCGGACAATCATTTTGTCACTTTATGGATGCAAGGTTTTCTTATCCCAAGGAAAGGGGATAGAGAAACTCTGAAAGTTTCTGATATATTCATGCTCGACTATCTTGTAAATATGAGAAAAGTAAATCTCTTGGGGTATATTTTTGAAACCATTAAGAATGTCAAGACAGGAGGGATTAAGTCCCAGATGATTATGTATCCAGCTATCCTTACGAAGTTCATTTTTGAGAGTATGAAGTTTTGTAACATTCCCTTGAAAGGAAACCCCATGGATTTGAAGCCCTCATGGATTAATAAGAGTACGATGAAAAAGCTGAATGTTTGTTTTGATCCAAATTCAAAACTTTTTGTCAGAGATGTAGAAGCTGAATTGGCTCAGAATCAATCCGCACATATGCCAGCCAAAGACAGTCAATCTACCGGTGTTACTCAAAAGTTTGATCTGCAAACCAGTTCAAAGCCGAAGAAGAAGCCGAGGTACAGTAAGGAAGTTGTAGCAAAATGGAGAAAGGATAAGGAACAGAGAAAGGAAGGTGATCTGAAGTTTGGTCTTGATCCTGCTGAGGCTTTTTCAGAAAGAGTAAGGGTAGAAGAAAACCTTCAGGCTGAAAAGAAGAAGAAGGTTCTTTTGAAAAGAAAGTCTCAGGACTGTGATGTCTCTAAAGTCTTGAAAGCGGTTGAGGATGCCAGTGCCCAATTAACTGATGAAGTGCATCAAGAGCCCATCGTAAAGAGTTTCCCTGAGGAAGGAAAACAAAAACAAGTAATGGAAGAGATAGAAGAAGTGGATGAAGAAGAAGGAGACTTTCTTTTAGAATTTCTTCAAAGTTCAAAGAAGAGTAGAGAGGAATCGGTTCAAAAGATGAGTGAAGGTGTTCAACAAACTTCTCATGTCGATCAAGCTCGATCTCCGGACAGAATTTCATCTCATGAAAAGCAAGGTGCTCAATCCTCTCATTCTGATAAAGTTGTTGTCATTAGTGACAAAATGGAAGAAGAAAGAAAACAGAAAGAAAAAGCAAAAGGAAAACAGCCAGTTGTTGATTCAAGCAGATCGTATGAACTAGCATCGTACGATGAAGATACTGATTCAAAGCATACAATCCCTCTCAAGAAGAGTGATTACATTGTTCATGTTTTGAGAAGGGTGGAGAAAACCATTCCTTATTTCCCGAGGCTGGAAGGGAAGATTTATTTTATTACTGAAAATCAAAGGAAGAAGTTTGGCTCTGTAAAAGAATTAAGGAAGAAAGTTTTGTCAGTAGAAGCCGATTTGAAAGTTCTTTCAGAAAGCTCGGTTGCTCATAAGAAGGCATGCAATAAGATGACCAAGTGGTCGTAAAAAACAGAGAGCTCAATCAATGGTCATGAAATTGCTATTGAAGATATAAGAAGGTTATTAAATGAGCTTGCAATTGCTTTCAACAAGCTTGACATAGAAACGGTTGAAAGGTTGAATCTTTTGTCTTCTCAAAGAGCCGATGTTCCTTCAGTGAAAGATTTGCAAGAGAGAATGAATGTTTTTCAATCTGAATTCTCGAAGGTTTCATCTTTCAAAGATGAAATGGTTTTGCTGAAGAATCAAAATTCTGTGTTATCTAAAGATAACAAGAATTTGCAAAACAGGATTGATACTCTTGAAGAAGTAATCAGAGTCTAGGAGGAGACTATCAGAAATCAAGATCAGATTTTTGCGGACCAACAAGAGCTTCTCAAAACTCAGGGTGAATCAATTTCTGAAGACAAGAAGGAGATCAAGAAGATGAAAGCTGTTCTTCATGAGCTTATAAAGAAGGAGAAGGAAATAGAAAACAAATGATTGTTGTATTTGTTTTCTTTTGGAACTTGTTTTTGTTTTTTAATGACTCTTATGATCCTTTTCTTTTATCTATTGTCTTGTATTTCTTTACTAACTCTTTCAGACAATTCAAGATTACTCCTTTCTTTTTGTAAATCACAAAGGGGGAGAATGTTTACAAAGGGGAGAATGTTTTACAAAGGGGGAGAATGATTTACAATGCTCTTAAGGAAAATCTACGGATACAATCCTTAGGAAAGTCCATACCTAAGGGGGAGTTAGTTGTATTCAATTTCTTATTCAGAAGAGTTTTCAATAACTCAGGGGGAGATAAGTATTTCTTGTTACATTTACTTTGTTTGTTGTGCTTTCCAAAAAGGGGGAGATTGTTAAGTCAAAAGTCTTCTTTTGACTTCTATATCATGTTTTGGAAATCACAAATGTATTCTATCATATGTTTGTAAATTACAATTGTCTTTTATCATGTTTATTGTATCGTACGATGTTGATCGTACCGACCAAATCGTATCGTACTGACTCTGTCAATCGTATCATACTGACTCTGTCAATCGTATCGTATTGACTCTGTCTATCATATCGTACTAACTCTGTCAATCGTATAGTACTGACTCTTCTATTCAGATGTTCATTATTTGTTTTGGTACCTAGTCAAAAACACTCATTGCATATGAATCATACTCATGTTTTTCATTTCTATATATCTCTTGTCCTAACAAAATGATGTCGTTGAGTTAGTTACAAACTAATCAAAACGATGTCGTGCTTTCTGTTTCAATATGACCGTTGGAGGCAATATGACCGTTGGAACCCGAGGCCTATAAATAGGAGGTCATTTGAAGCTGAGAGAACAACGATGAACGAAGAGAACGAATGAAGAGACTCTGTGAACTACCAAGATTCTAGAGAGAGACACTGTGACTTCTCTCATCTGCCTTGTGTGTCCGATCATCGTATCGAGGGCTTTCAAGTGATTGAAAGACAGAGGTGCCGATTACCTATAAAATCGAGGGCTGCCAGGGATAGGCAGACAGACGTGCCGATCATCGTATCGAGGGCTGCCAGGGATAGGCAGACAGACGTGCCGATCATCGTATCGAGGGCTGCCGGGGATAGGCAGACAGACGTGCCGATCATCGTATCGAGGGATCACCAAGGTGTTGGTGATACAGGCCTTTTATCCTAGGTGAAAGGATAACCCTTCTCTTTGGGTTGAAATAATTGTAATACTTTTACATTTCCGCTGTTATATTAGAAAGGGATTTGTATTGTTTCCTTTCTTCTTTACATATTCAATTGTAATTGTTTCAATTACAATCATTCTATTACATTTTGTATTGATTGATTCTATACGCTTTATGGTAGAATCATTCATCTTTGTATTACTCTGATTATTGTGTTCACCTTGAATACAATTATTTTACATTACATTAGTATTACAATACATCATACCTTTTATATTCAATACAATTGTGGGTGTTTGTATTTGTATTAGTTTAAGATCATTTAAACTAATCTCTTTGTTGCTAAAACTCAAAGGTTTTTTAAACATACAATTCACCCCCCTCTTGTATTGTTCCATCTAATAGACATACATATACATTTACTATTCGATCCAACACACATATTATCCATTCCAGAACAATTAATATAATATTTGATTATAGATCTAACCACTATTTAATATCTATGGAATTTGTTAAGGTTATAACATTACCACATCATTGATTAGATGATTTGTTATTAGTGAATACTCATAATGTTATCATGATCACATTTTAAGTCTTTAATTCCTCTCTGATTGAATTTTTTATGAATTTTATTCCTATAAATCTTTCGAATATCCCAATAGTTTAATATTATGTGATTTAATGCAGGGATTGTATTTTTTATAAAGATCCCATATCATTTTGTGATTAAGGGAAGTGACACATCAAATTCTGAAGAAACCCATGATTGTTTATCAGTATGATGATGAATAAAAAATTTAGAAGGAAACTACTTTTATCTTGTGGGTCTTTATTCTAATACATAAAGGGTATCTATCTCATATTATAGGGGAGAAACTCACTATTGTGTATTTTTAATTTTATGGGACTATGATGATATCCCTCAATAATATGTTCCTAATATTACATTGAATCTTAAAGTTGGGGTTAAAATTTAACTCATGCCTAGTTCTATACCTATATCAAAGACTTCATATAAAATGGCCCCAATTGAGTTATAGAAATTAAAGAAGAAACTATAGAAAAACATAGAAAATGAATTAAAATATAATATTTCATCACCTTGGGAATCACTTATTCTTTTTATTAATATAAAAAATGGGATAATACATATTTTCATTGATTATTGTGAACTTAACAAGATCACTATCAAAATAAAGTATCATATACCATATATCAATGATTTATTAAATCATATATGATGATATCAATGATATTGAATGATTGAAATTAATTTTTTATAACATTAACTAAGGGAAAAAATCAGTACATACCCAATACAACCTTTCATATGAGGTAAGTAAATTATAAATTTACTGTGACTCCATTTTGATTTACAAAATCTCCAACTAATGTAATATATATAATGAATAGAGTATTTATATATTTTATTGATTATTTTTTTATATTATTTTTATATGATACTATTATATATTCAATGAGTAAGGAAGAACAATAATATTAATTAATAATTGTAATGAAGACACGAAGGATAAGTTTTATTATAAATTTATGAAGTGTGAATTTTATCTCCCAAAATTTTTATTCCTAGGTCATATAATCTCCTGAAAGGGTATATCAGTTGATACAAAAATGATGGATTTTATTGACAAATGACCTATATCAACTGTGGTAACTAATAGTTTTCATTTTTTGGGGTTGTCTAGATTCAACCAATTCTTTGTGATAAATTTTCAAAGATATCTAGTCGTCTCACCGTGTTGAATAAAATGGGTGTTAAGTGCTTATGAACTAATGAATATGAAGATAATTTCAAGGATCTAAGGAAAAGGATTGTTAGTACAATAATTATCACACAACCCTATAGTGGAGAAGGATTTTTGATCTATTGTGATGCATCACATAATATATTGTAATTTTTACTAATGAAAAATGATAGGGAAATAGTATATTCCTCTTTTCAGTTTAAAATACATGAGAAAAATTACATGCCAAATGATTTTTTAGATGGATGTGGTAAATTATCCACTGAAGATATGGAGGTATTATCGTTGTGGTAAAATTTGTGACATATATATATATCATAAAATATTTATGAATATATTCTCATATGATGAGTTGAATATGAGCTATTGAAAATGGTTGGATCTGATTAAATATTATAACATCTCAATACATTACCACCCTAGGAAGGGGAATAATGTGGATGATGCTCTGAGTCAAATAGACAATACTAGTTTGGGTATTATGAGGATTCAAATAGATTCAATACATATAAATTTTCCAAATATGTTACATGAAATAATGATTAAAGGGGAAATATATTGTCTTTCTCATATGAAATTTCATCTATCTATCCATTTTAGGATTAAAGCCGAGTAGAATGATGATGTATTCTACAAAATAAGGTTTGAAATGATATTCTCTTCAATAATAATTGTAATGGAATGATAAGGTTTTGGAATAAAATATGTTTCCCATAAATACAAAAAATTATGAAGGAATTATATGATACTCATAGTTCATCAATCTCAATTAATCCTATAACTTTAAAGATATATAGAGATCTAAAAGAATATTTATTATGGGATAATGTGATAAGGTAAATTGTAGAATATTTATCATGATAACTAGTATGTCATAAATTTAAGGTTCATTTATATATGTATAAGGGTATGATATAACCATTAACCATATCTATATAGAAATCGGAAAACATCACCATGGATTTCAACAATGGAAACCCGAAAATTTCAAAATTCCATAATGCTATTGGGATTTTAGTCAACAACACTATGAAATCATTAATATTTTATTTCTATTATATAATATTCTTATATTTATCATCTTTATAGGATATAAATTACATGGTAAGATTTCATTGTGTATGGAATTTTATTTTATATGATTGGGATCTGAGGTTTAACTTAAAGTTCAATAGAAGTATTCACCAGGATCTGGATAAAAAGTTGTGTTTTAGTACTATATGTTATCCTTAGATAGATAGTCATTCTGAGATGACCATTAAAACTCTAGAATTAATTTTGAGAGCTTTTTATATGTATTTAAAAGGTATTTAGGATCAATATGTTCCTTTGTTAAAGTTTTCTTAAAAACATATCTTTTAATTGAGAATTAAAATGGCACCTTATGAATCCCTCTATGGTAAGAAGTGAATGACTACAATATAATAACCCAAGATTTTCATACACAGATCTTTCATATATTTTTCTTAAAATTAATTTCATTACAAAAAGACACACATGAGGATCATAAATGTATAGTGCCTTTGGAAACATGGAAACAAGATTAATTAGTTAATAAAATATCTACATTGTCTCCCACTTGTTTCTTCATAATAAGAACCCTTTTTACATATCATACTAATTACCTTTAATCGTATCCTAGGGAATAGAAACATATGAAAATGGTTAAAGAGGATTATTATTAAGGGTAAACATGGGAGATATTAATTATTATATAATAATAACAAGATTATAAGGACTTACAAACATGAACATAACAGTTGAAAATTATACCATATACCTCAAAGATCATAATCTTGTCTCATGGAATAAATCATGGAATTTTATAAAAAATGGATTAAAATGAGTCAAAGAACATGATCTATGAGATAATATCATTGACATAAGTCATGGAATTGTGAAATACACATAAGAATAGAAAATCATTTCCTTTGTAGTTAGGATTCAATTCCAGTACTATCATATTGGAATAGGTTCACTCCCAATACTATCATAGTGGAAAATATCTCATATTGAACTATGATCACACCCTATTCAAAGACATTTTATCTTAATATATATATCTTTACCCAATTAATTGGATGGATAAATAGGTCCCACACCTCACATAATGAAAATCATAAATATGTGCGTCACAATATCATAAAAAAATACTTCATATCATAACCCATGAAATGACATGGGATTCATAAACAGTTCACTATATCATAACCTAAGAAAAATATATAGGTTTCAAAATAATTTAATTATTTCATCATAGAATTACCTTTGTAAATAAGTGGGTTTCATAAGAATTATATCATGGTATGATCTACGGAAGAGAAATGTGTTTCATAAAAATATTGTCATCATAAACATAAAATATTTAGAGAAAGAATATGAATGGTATTCTTGGATCATATCCCTAATATTGAAAAATTAGCATTAAAGGATGTCATCTTAGATGGAAAATGGTTTTTAAAAGATAGTTGGAACATTTCTTGAGGAAAATAAATTTTCCTTGAAAAAAAAATATTAAAACATAAAAAAATTCCTTTATTTTAAAATAACCTTGAAAATTTATTATATAATATTAAAATCATATAATGTTCATGATGGTGGTAAATCATGTTCTTTTTGTAAATGTTAAAATAATTATTCCTTGAACATTTTGGGAAAAAGGAAAATTAACATTATTTGGGAAAAGAAATGAATATTCCTTTCAAAACATTTTGAAAAAGGTAAAACATGGGTAAAAATTTATTTAACACATAATTTTTATAATTTTAAAAACATTTTTAGAAAAATTGATTTTTTATGTAAAAGTTTTTTCAACTGATGTGAGAAATGAAGATGATTTTTCTTAAAAACATTATTTTGAACTACAGAGTACATAAAGAGAGAAATATGAAGTGAAAACATGAATTTTCATGGCATAACCATAGGATAATAAAATTCATGATATTCTTGGAAGATTGATCATAATATTTTATTATCAAACATATAATCATGAACTATCCTGATAACAATGATATTGTAACATAAAATCTTTACCACTTTGATAACTTTGAATCGTAATCCCCATGAAAGAATTACATGAAGTCAAAATTAAAATATAATCAGTTAAAATAATTTCATTATATTACAATAAAATGGTTCTATATATACATATCTCAAAAGAATATATGTGCATAACATAACAAATGTCCCAAAGATAGAAAATTGTGACAAAAATCTCTTACTACTTTGGTAACTTTTGAGGCATAAACCCCATGAAAGATAGATCCTAAAATGTATAGATAAATCCCCATAACATACATAATAAAAATAATAAAATTAATTCATGATAATAATATAGACCACGTAAAATAAACATTTGGTGAATATGGAATGTGTTTTATTGAAAATAAAAGATAGATGAAAATCTCTTACCTTAGGCCTGAATTCCGTTGAATGTTTTTAACCTGCTGTATAATAAAGTAAAATTTATTATAAATATATAATTGAATAATTTACATTATTATAATATAAAATATATTCATTATATATATATGTGCATACATAATGATAGAGATAGAAAATTAATTACACCATTCATGGAGACGGTAGGTCGTACGTAAACATTAACATTGTGTTAATTTTTTGAAGGATAGAACTTGAGAAAGGTATATTATAATTAAACTAACAAATATTATTATATCATTCATATAATATTTATTCATAATATCCATACCTATTACCATACATGTAAAATCTAAATGAAAAATGAATCACATGGTATCATAGAGATGGCAGTTCATACGTTCCTGCGTAAAATGTTATTTTTTCCCAAAAGATCAGATGATAAGAATATATAGATGATATTATAATTTAATAAGTATAGTTATGTTATAAATATAATATATAAACATTAAAACCATTATAATAATGATTGATAAAATATTTTGGGGAAGAATGAATTGTATCTCTATGTTGAGACGGTACGACATACGTATGCATGAATGATACTTTCACTTATTGATTGAGGGGAAAGAGGCAGTATAATGGGTTTTTAAAGATAATTAATACATTTAATAATATTTAGGAATGTTAATTTATTATTATATGATAAATATTATATATTTTGTAGGGATAAAGAAGAGTAGACAAGATAGTGATTGTTTAGGGATATTACCTCTTTTGTGAGACGACTCCCTTCGATATCCTATTAAGGGTACTAGGGTTACTGATTTGAAAATATTGGTACCTATAAAATGTGGATAAGAAATTTTATAAGATAATTTATATTGGGATGATTTATCAATATGGCTTATAGTGGTGTTAATAAGTGATGGAGGATGGGTCCTTTTATAATCTAAGTGAGGGTCACCTTTGGAATTTCCATAATGATGAAATTATAATAAGACTATTATAGGGATAAATGCTTCAAAATTTCTTATAGATAAACATATAATAACCTTTTAGACCATATTTATTTATTTTTTCATTATTTAATATTTTATAATTTTAAAATAATTTAATGGAATATGATTTTCATAAAATATTATTTTTATAAAATATCATTATTGTCGATTTTGGCACAATTAATTACTTTAACATTAATAAATTCAACACAATATAAATAATTAGAAAAAAATATTTTAATAAATACAAAACAATACTTTTTTATCTATAAAATTTGTGGATTGTATAAATTATAGAAAAATATAAACATGTAATATTTTTAATATCATTTATTTGAAATTTTAATTAATTAAATAATACATGCACTGATGTTCAGAAAGAATTTATGGTAATTATTTATGCACTAAAAATAAAATAAAAATAATTATCATGAAAAATATAAATCTTTTATCTTATAAGAAAATATTTACAGTGGAACATATACTCTAGATAACCACATATTAAAAAAAATTTGTAATTAAAAACAACTGTGACATGTTTGAATTTTCATAAAATAAAATATTATGAAGGTCATAATATTATTAAAATAGACATGAAATGTAATATAAACGAATATTTTATGAATATGGAGAAAATGGACTCTTACAATAAAATTAATTCAAGTGTCAAGATCTTTTTATATAGTTTATCATTGAATTTTTTTCTTTAATTACCCAATTTATCCTTTACCGTGTTAAAAAAATTTATGAAGGTTAATGTTCATATTGAATGTAAATAAAACAAATATCCAGATGATTCCAAATATTTAATCCTATTTTTAAAACTCAATACAAAAAGTGGAATAATTTAATTTATAATTTAACAAAAGAAATGTGATGAAAAACAATTTTCTGAGAAACGACCTTTTTAAAATGTAAAATGTTTTAATTATAAATTCATGCATTAAATAAATTTAAATAAATTGTTGAATTATTTTAAACCAAAAGGAACTAAATTTTTTTTAAAAATAATCCAATATATAATTTTACACTGTAAATACTTTAAACGAAAAAAAAATCATTCAATAAAAATCAGTATTTTCACTATTCATTGAAAAATCATTCTTTTTAGAGAATACTCATAAATTCATCATTAGATAATTTTAACATGATGAATTCAAAAATGAAATTAATTTTTTAATAAAAATATTATATACGTTCTAAAAATAAATTTCAAAATTCACTCATAAAAATGATGAAAACACGTTTTTGAAGAAAGCGTAATTGTTTTAAAGAATAGCATGACTTTACTAAAAACAATTTGATTATATTATAATAATATTTAAATAAATTTTTATTTATTTTTTAACATCCTTACATGGGTTCCACATAACCCATGCCCCGATCCGGTGGGTCAGATGGCCTCAAGTGTGCCCCCCCCATATGCTAGAGGCTACTAACTAGAATCGATGGTGTGTAGGTTGTGTGATGGGGAGACTATTTACTCTTATCAGAGTGTAATAGTTGTAAAAAATGTAATTATAAAACATATAAAGCACACATACACATAAATAAATAAATATATATATCATAATAATGCTCTGAAAGAGTAAATAATGCAGCAACTGAATAATAATCAAAATACATTATGTAGTTTCATATATATGGAAGCATGGTATGATGTTATACAAAAGGGTAATAAGGGATATGAATATATAATCATGCTATAAAAAGAAAAAAAAGAAAAAATGGGGCTCCAGTATCATCTTGATCATATTCTTGGTCCTCTTCTCGTATTCCCTATCTAAAGGTAAAGCTAAACAAGGGTCTGTAATAGGGATATTTCCCTTATATATACTTGTAAAGAAATAATCTACCCAGGTACCAATGGGATCCAGAGTAGGGTGTGAGATATAACCCAAGTAGGCCACCACCAATGGTTCCTTGAAGTATACAAAGCTATTCTCCTAGAAAAAAGTGTGCAAGTAAAAATGAAATAATAGACAATGTTTAATAAATAAATAATTTCCCTCTCAGGATCCTAATGGAAACCTTATGGCTCTACCAACTTTGGCTCATGGTCGGAATGAATATCTGATTATTGGATATATATAAATATATAGTGAAAATATATACATATTATAGTTATATATTTCATACACCAATATGGACTAAGTACATATGGATGTAAGTGGCCATATACTAGGAATACAAGGTGCTGCCTTGACCAGGGAATAACTTAGACATATAAAACCAGTCTAATGAGCCTATAAGATCAAGAAAAAGGCTTCATTCCCAATAAATTATAATGAGTGTGATATATCATTCTCATCACTTGAGATGGTGAGTTTTCCATCATGTCTACACTCAAAGAAATTGATGTGGTGCATCATTCACACCATCCAAATAATGTTAATGGTGTGAGAAATCATGTTTCGACACTTAGTGTAAGGTAGAGTATAAATGTCAATCCTAACAGAACCCTTACCATCGTTTCATAGCCTATATCAAGGTCGTAATCATATTTATAATACAATAGCTTAGTAATTACCTCTCATGTATCTCAACAGTCAATTCCAATTAAAAATAAAGAATTAGAACCCACAATGAGAATTTAATAACGCATAAAAAAATGTTGTGTCATATCTACCCAATATAATTCATTTAATGTTATCCATTTAATTTATTTAATTAAGGGGAAACCATATTGAATAAGACCTTCAATTTAACAAGTTCCATTCAATTAAAAAATTCATGTAAATTCAATTTAAAAGGTTCTAAGTGGCACTTAGAAGTTTCCATAACCAATAAATAAATTAACTACATGGTAAATTCCAAATATAAGTTGGGACATGAACTTATGACATACCATGGGTTCAATAAAAAATTTTATAATAGAGAGGAAACCATTTATAATCTATGATTATTGCTTTGAAGGAATTTTGGGCAATTGAACAATTAATTATAAAATTAATTTCAACTTATAACACCCAAGGGGTGTCAATAACTAATTGAAACATCTTCTAATTTACTAAAGAATAATCCTCAGGATCTAAATAATGTGTGTAGATCAATTTAATATGAATAACTCAATTAAACATCGACGTGCAGAAAAATATAGCGCTATAAATGATGTAAAATCTATGAAAACACCACAACTATTGGGTAAAATGATTATAACACCTACCATAGGTCCATTGAGGACTCCTCATCCTATAGTGGCCTCAGATTTGATGTATTTTGTGAGAAAGTGAAGAAACAGTCTAATTCCCTGAAAATACGAGAAAAGATATTGCACAAAAATGGTTAAATGGATCCAAATATAAACTTATATATAAGGTAATATCAAGGTAAATAATAAATCTATCTATCCAATTCCTTTGATGGATCTTGATTTGGACACCGGATGTGGGATATTTCACAATCACTAGGTTGGGTTGCTTGGGAGCTCACAAGAGGTGGAAAACCAAAACATCTACTCGAAAAGAAGGGGATATAATGAAAACAATATTTAAATATTCATTAAGTATGGAAATGTAATTTCATCCTCAAAATATGAGGTTCATGGTTAGTTCACATGGTTTGGCCAAACCGTGTGCAAACCATGCTCATGCCAGTGTCCAAGGAGAGATATTTCACCATTAAGGTGCAGAATTTCCAAAACTATGAGGAAAAATGAAAAATTCCTTTGTCTAGAATCTTTATTTTTTTCAAATATCCATGCCCCAGGGGATTCTTGGTGTTTGAAAATCCATGCGGCTTCTTCTAACCCTCGGATTTTTCTTCCACAGTTAATAGAGACTGTACGGCATGGGCATCACAGTTTCTACTAACCCTTGTTCTGAGTTTGTTTTCCAAATTTTTGAGGTTATAGGAATAGAACAATCCCTATAAACCCTAATTACCCATTTGACTCCATTGGTTAACATTATAAGATCCTTTCAAAGGAATTTAAGCCAAAAATGAGGTATACCTTTGTTAAAAGATTGTTCATTACAACCTCCCCACCCAAAAGAAACCCATCCCCTAGTTGTCCTTCTGAGGGTAAAGAGTTATCATCGGTAAATAGTTCTAAACACTGATCTTTTATATCATCTTATGTTCTTGGGTCTCATCGTGTATACATTTATATTGTCATAGCACCCATACTAAAGGAACTTACCTACCTCGGATCCTATTCTCACTTAAATCACAATAAGAACTAGATACTGCTCAAAATAAGAATCCACACCTAAATAAGCCTCTTCTGGATGAAAGACATGTGATGGGTCTGGATAACACCAGAGAAGCTAAGATATGTGAAATAAATCATTCATAGACTTATATCGTTGAGGAAGTGTTATCTGATAATCCACTGGTTGGATCCATTTCAAAACCATAAAGGGTCTGGTGAACCTAGGTGATAGCTTACCCTGCCTCTGAATATGTCTATAACCCAAAAAGGCCGAGACTCACAAGAAAACCTAGTCTCTAACCTTGAACTCAAGAGGACATAGGGGTCTATTCAAATATTACTACTATCTATATTGATATGTCACTATGGTCCTTCTAATCACCTATACCTTCTCTATATTCTTCTGAATGAGACATGGTCTAAGAATAGCTACATCCCCTGCCTCTAGCTAGTATAGAGGTAAATGAAAAGTACTACCATATAAGGATTCATAAGAAGATATCTCGATGGTAGCTAGAAAACTACTATTCAAATAAAAATCTATAAGAGGAATATTTTTTCCCCAAGAAACTATGATGTCAAGGATGCTTACATGGAAAATATCTCCAAGAACCTGAATTGTATGCTCTGTCTATCCATCAATCTCTCGGTGATTGGTCATTCTTAGAAGCACTTGTTTACCCATGTTCTTCTAAAACCCTACCATACCCATGATGTAAATAAATCTCCTCTTTTGAAAATGATATATCATGTACCTCCATGAAAATTTACACCCTATCCGATATATATACTCTCTATCTCATCTACCAAGAAGGTCTCTCACATGGTTAAGAAGTGTGTGACCTTCTTCAAATGATCAACGATAACCCACACTATATCATTTATACAAGGTGATCTAGGAAAACCAGTCATGAAATCCATCGAAACATCACACCATTTTCACTAGATAATGGACAATATTTGTAAAGTCCTTTTTGTTTGCTGATGTTCCACGTTCACCTACTAAAAGGTGTAACACTGAGTAATGAATCCATAAATATCATGTTTCATACAAGGCCACCAATATTGGAATCATAGGTCTCGATACATCTTGGTGACACCGTGATGAACTATCCCAGTTGAATAATGAAATTTCCTCAGCAATGTATCTATGATGTCTACTAAAACCCATAAATTCCTTTGGAGTAGTAACATATCATCCCCATCCATGGTCCAACCTGGATATGAATCATTGTCTCATATGATTTTCCTTAGGTAAAGTCTCTCTTGATCATATAGTTCCCTCCTTATTACCCATTACATAAGAGTAGATGTCACTTCTAATTTTGTGAGAATATTTTGTCCATTTTCCTCTTCACCCTCAATTTGAATCTATGAGAATAAAAACATGAAATTCCTTTCACAAATTGCCTCCTGAACTGCCTATACCTGAGCCTTCCAACTTAGAGTATCAGCCACTCTATTTCATTTACCAACTGTGTATGAAAGCTTCAAATCAAACGACTGTAGGTACTCAACCCACCTGTTTTTCTTGAGATTAACATCTAATTGTTTAGAGATGTACATGAATATTTTTTTATTAGTGAATACCACAAAACACTCTCTGTGTAAATGGTTTCTCAAAAAGCATAATGCATGGACTACAATTGGAAACATAAGGTCATGTGTTGGGTAATTATACTCTTGAGTCCTCAAATGATGATACCCATATGCAATAAACCCCTCATCTTGTAACAAAATAACTCCAATCTTGATACCTTTTGTGTCATAGTAGACTATATAGTTCAAGCCTAACTCTGGTAGAATCTGTATCAGTACTGAAGTCAATATGACCATCAACTCCTGAAAGGATACTCTATAATATTTTGAAAATATGCATTTCACACCCTTATTTTTCATTCCCATAAGTAATAATTCAAGGAATTAAAAAAAATTAAGATGCATATGAAATATCCGGCTATCCTCAAGAAACTTTGGACAAAAAATAAATTCTTGTGATGCTTCCCTGAAACTACAACTCTCACTTTCTCTAGTTATACTAAAACTCCTAATTCCAAAATAATTTTACCCAATAAGTGGACTTTGTTGATCCAAAAATTTCATTTACTAATATTAGAATATATTTGATGCTCTCTTAGTGTATTCATCATGATCTGAAGATGATTGTAATGTTTATGTATGGAGTGATAATATACTAAGATGTCATCAAAAAATACTACCATGAATGAATCTAGATTCAGTTTGAATCCTCAATTCATAAGATCCATGAAAACTAGATGTATGTTAGTTAGTCTAAACGGACTAACCAGGTACTGATAAAGACCATACCTACTCCAAAAAGTTTAATGAGGTAAGTATGAGGACCTCACCTGAACCTTATGATATCCTAACCTCAAATAATTATTTGAAACCAGACCCTCTCATCATATCTAACCAAATAGGTTTTCTATTATTGGAAATGGAAAATTATTCTTTATTATGCGCTTGTTCAATTGATAGTAATCCATGAAAATTAAGATTGTTCCATCCATCTTCTTGAAAAAAGGACCGATGAACCTTAAGGATAAGTGATAGGGTGTATGAAGCCTTTGGGCTCTAGATCCTCCAATTACTTTTTTATATTTAGAAGCTCCATAGGTTCCATCCTATAAGGAGTAATGGTAGTCGGTGTAGCTCTTGGAACATGGTAAATGGTAAATTCCACCTCTCTATAGAAGTATACTAGATAATTTATTAAGAAATATGTCCCTAAAATGTTCCACTAATAGAGGAAATAAAGAGGGTTATAACCCCTGGTCGTCTAAGAAAATTCTGGTGACATAATCTATCAAACTACCCAGTCTCTCCTGCTCGGCCCTGGCTCTAGTGACACTAACATCCCACTCTCCCTTGTGTACATGTTTACCACCCTCTGTTAATGTAAATGTTACCATCCAAAAATAGTAATCTATATGGGATATATAGATAACTAACCAGTGTATTCTAATTATTATTTCAGAGAACATCATGTAGAGGATGAAAGGATCCCATATGAAGAGTTATCAATCTATCTCAAGAGTAAAATCATTACAATAGAGAACACCCTCTGATTGCATATCAAACAGGGTACCAAGCATCATAACACCATAAAAGTGTTTGATCTCAAGGCTTAGACTCGCCATAATAGTATTTCATATAAATGAGTGAGATGAACTTGTTTTAAATAAACTATAAACTAAAGTAGAGGCTACTAGAACAATACCTCAAACTATAGAAGGTCCAGTGCTCTACTCCACCGGTATAGGCTAGACTGTATGAAACTATCTTCTACCATGGCCATGAATCACTACCTAACTTCCCTAAACATGGTCTCTCTACTAGTACGAAGAATCATGAACCTAATTACCTCTTCCTCAACTGCCACATCAACCTAAGTGGTCAATGGTATTCAAGATGCCTATTTGTTGTGACACTTCGGGCCCTGCGCTTGTATGTGGGGTAGTAGTAGATCCCTGCTCTCCTGACACTGAATGAAAAGTCCTACATAAACACTAAAAATCTCCCATCCTTACAAAACATATGCATACATAGGATATCTAAAGCACTGAGGTTTCATGTGTCCCTATATTTTTCACTGTTGACAAATCAGAATTCTATAATCACAAGGAGCCTAATTACTTCTAACTCCATGAGTAGTCTGAAAACATCTATTTCACATATAATTAGAATCCCTAATATATCTAGGTAATGAACTACCCATACTCTTACCATCATATTCCCTAAAATTTTTCTCTATAATAAGGACTTTTTTCAAAATCTCTAATATGTTCATCAACCGAACGACTTTGACATGTGACGGGATAGTGTAAACCATCTCATCCTCGAATCACCCGACAGTCATAAATTTGTCATCCACTAGAGTCAGTGGGAACCACTTCATCTTATCAAAACAAGCTATTAATTCCATAACATACATACCACCCTACTGTAGGTTCATGAATTACCTTTCTCTATCATCCCTCGGAGTCTAGGGAAGTTAATATTCCTATAAAATTTGTCATGACCCCTCCCCTGGGGCTCATGCCGGGACTACCCCATCCCGCCTTCCATAGCACTGGGTCTGGCGACTAGCACCAAAGGTGTATTCCCTAAAACTAGGTAGGAATTGCCTTTACAACCTATAACTCACGCAACCAAGCACATAGCAAGATACGAACATAAGTAAACTGAATAGTAAAAAGAGTGTGCAATGTAAGTAAAAGGGGCCAGAATACAATCCCAAAAAGAATGTACAAGAAAACTGGAAAGTACAAGTAAACTGAACAGCTCCTGTGGACACCCGCCAAGGATCCTACCTGAATGGTAGGTACAGCTCTTGAACGGTCATCTCTGTGGTACACCTAGTCTATGGTCCACCTCCGAGATACCTCCAGTCCTAGTACCCTCATCCTTAGTCAGAGATGTCCGTCATCTACACTAAACACAACAACGTGCGGGCATATCCCATGCAGGGGTGAGTATAACGATACTCAGTAGGGACCCCAAGACCCCCCAAAGGTCTGTCAAAATCCAAAAAGGATAAACCACAAATCATGAAAACAATTTTCATCCCTACATAGGTATATTGCCATACATATACCTAAGTTATCACGTATACCCATCTCATTCATGAGGAAACACAAGGCCCAAATCCAGAGCCCAAGGCTCAACTGTTCCACAAAGAAAGCAATACAATGAATGAAAAAACACAAAGGTAAGTACGAAAAGGGTGATGCCCCACATAAGAATACCACAATGGTTTCACCACAAAGGTACAACACATAGAGGAATACAAAAAAGGAAACACCACGAAGGTAAGTACAATATAGGTATGCAACACAGAAGAATACCGCCAAGGTATCACCATGAAGGAAAGTACCACACAGGTACGCCACATAGAATAATACCACAAAGATATCACCACGAAGGTAAGTACCACACAGGTACGCCACACAGAAGAATACCACCAAGGTATCACCATGAAGGAAAGTACCACACAAGTATGCCACACAGAAGAATACAACAAAGGTATCCCCATCAAGGTAAGGACTCATCTCACACCAGGTATAAATTAAGTACAGAAATACAGATGATTAGTCGAAGGCTATATCATCTTATTCTATTAAGTAGCACTGCTTCTAACCCACATAGGATCGATAGGTAACAAACACCCGCTGACCCACACAGGATCTGACCCACACATGATTGATATGCGCTGACCCACATAGGATCGCTAAGTGCTGACCCACATAGGATCTAACCCACACAGGATCAATATGCACTGACCCACACAGGATCATTGATTGATGACCCACACAGGATATGAACCACACATGATCGGTATGTACTGACCCACATAGGATCGCTGAGTGCTGACCAACACAAGATCTGATAGATGCTGGCCCAAAAAGGATCAATGTTTTTTCTTCACGTACAGCCAGCCACAAGGTTCCCGCACTAAGATCACTTGATTCTAGGAGGGTCTGCTCTTCAAGCCACAATTTGATACTCCAACTACCACGAAGTCCCATAAAAAAGTATTCCAAATGTCAGTAATGTCAAAAGGGAACCAACACAAATGATGGTGCATCAATCGGACGCCCGGTCTGTAAGTTATTAGTGTTTCTATTCTGAGGGCCCGGTTGGATTCGGGGTTCGATCCAACCCAGTCGTACTCCAACATTATCCAAAACTCAAGTGGAGTATACCAAAAAAACCGTATCGATCCAAGGTGTCAGGCTCCATATATGGTTCGTCAAATGGACGCTCATAGCTCAAGATATGGCTGAAAGAGTGAAAAGGGTCGAAGTTGGTCCAGGTCCGGACCGACCTGGCCTGGGCCGACCTGATCCGGTTTGGGTAGACCCAGCCTGACCCAGGTTAAGGACCTGGGTCAGACCTCGCATGTAGGATCTGACCCAGACAGCTGGGTCTGGCCCGGCCCACCGGCGCGGCCCACTGGGCGGCCCCGGCTGGTCAGATGGCCAGCCTCTCCTCCGCCCGGCGTGGCCGCACGCTGTGCCATCTCAGGCATCCGGCAGCGATCCAGCCACCCTCCCTCACTGCCGCAACCTCGTGCTGAGGCCCTTGTACATCAGGCAGTGTGGACGCATGTCACCACCCCTTCACGCGGTTGACTGATGCCGACCGATGCCCTTCTCAAGCGGCGCGGTCACGCCCATGCCTTCTTCACGGCCAGCCATGGTGCCGGCTGCCGCTCTCGAGTCCCACCAGTTCCAATAGCCGGCATCGGTCATCGTCCTCCTCCGTCATGAAGAACACATCAAAACTGTAATGGTTGCAGAGTGGTCAGGCCATGTTCATTTGGCCCACACCCTCCGCATTAGACTAGTAGAAAGTGACATAGACGTTTCTAATTCAAGAAGGATGTCCAGAATGGGATAAGGGGGTATAAATCTACAAAAAACCCTTCCTCAAGTTCGTTGGATAACGTCTGCGTTTAAGGAAGTTTCAACGTTCGCTATCTCCACAACAAGCCTCCAACGATGTCGTTCGACCATCGTTCCTCGGTTCATGGTTCAGGGTCACTCATCACTGCCCGCTGGAACCGGCTCTGTCCTCCAAGTGTTGGGCATCGCGACAATTTACCAGAGCTTCGTCGCTTGGTGAAGTAATGCCAATTCCTCCCCCCAAGCTCCATATAAATAGTAAAGGGGGAAGGTATGTAATGATCGTGGAATTTATGAAGGTTCATTTAATAGGAACCTTCCTAAATTCCAACAACGATGTTACTTAGTATTTGCAATGTCAATCCATTTAATTTACATTGGCGCAATTAAATGGGAGGACCAAGAGTCACCTCCCTCATTAAAGAGGGAGTTTAAGGGGTTCGGGTGGTCCCCAGCATTAAGAATTCAATTTGTGGGGTTTCCTAGCTCGGGTGGTCCCCACCACTGCACAAACAAATTTGAGAGGTTTTAAAAATTAAATAAAAGTTGTTATTTATTTTATTTGTATTCTTCTAACTCTCCCACAAAATTAAAAAAAACTAAATTTTACCCTCGACCTACTACGGTCAAGGTGAAGGTATCCTTATAAATATATTGGTGATGTGATTTCAACCAGGCCCTCAGATTTTAATTCTGAGCACCGGTTCAAAAGTAATATAACTCTTCTAGCTCGTTTATTGAACGTACCTGAAAAAATTTCAGAAAAATTATAACAGTCACCCATGACCCGCAACGGTCGAGGTCAGGATCTTCTTAAGTGAAACAAACTCCAAAGAATCCAAAGGTACTCTCATATTTTCAATCTGAGTTACCATTTTTAAGTTATGTATTTTTACAATAAAATAATTGTCACATAATTATTTTATTTACAGCCAAAAACTAACTTTCATTGGTGGCACGTTCCAACCAATGTTAGTATCTGCCTAAAGAGATAAAACCCTCATGAGTTCAGTGGTGGTCTCAAATTTTCAATCCAAGTTACCGTTTTTGATTTATAAGCATTTGAAAAATAAAATAACTTTGTTTAATTATTTTAATTACGGTTATGCCATTTTCGTGATTTCTCGCCGTAGGCTAGTGTTGACTAATCTTAAGTCACACCTAGGGTAAACTCGCCATCTTAAGAACAACGGTTCCGTCGGATTTATGATCTGATTAACCATTTAATAGTTATTCCATTTTTTATGGAAAATTGATTAGGGGCGATATTTAAAATGTATCAAAACTTCGACGGATCATTCTGGGAACTCTGGGCCTTGGAATCGCACGCCGTCAGTTTTTGTACTCTCTTAATAATTCTATATAATTTAAAAAATATATATAGAATTTCTGGGACATTACTAAATTATCTAGAAATCTACCCAAACCATATCTTTTTGATGATATGAGTAGGTAATAAAATTCCATCGTATCATGGATGAATTGCGTAACATATAAGCTATAATCTTGTCTCTTTACTCTGGTGACATCTCTTATTTTTCAAATATAGAAGGAATATCTTTCAGCCATGCCTTAGCAGCATGTGGTTCTCCATCCCCTAAAAAGGTGGTATGATTTTTCTTCTCAAATTCCAGATTCAACTCTTCCATACTCAAGGAAGGTCAGACGACACCTTTCATATTCTATAACATACATTTAAATCCCTCTGAGAATTGGGCATCAGTGCCCATATCATGAACTGGAAGACATACTACAGGAGGGGCTATAAGAGGAATCAATCGTGGCTCAAGGCCCACTACATTGGGTTTATGGTCACCACCATATTCAAGGAGTATAACTAGATTACATTATGGAATCATGATAATATAATGAAAAACACATGTCTCATAAAAAAATTAACAATTGAAAATATTTAAGATAGAAAACTATGAAAAGTTTATACCCTACCTATCAATAGGTCAAACCCTTCTTCCTACTCTAAAAGAATGAACTGGGTAATAGAGAAAGACCATAGTAGACCATAACAGAATAAGAGATACACCAACTACCTTCTACTAAGTTTTAGTTTGCTTCTAATTCTTGGTTTTACATATATATGATGCATATTATTTCTTTAGAGGTTATATTAATTTTAAGTCTGTGCTTGTTAAAAAAATTATCTTATTTAAATGGTTGAATGATATGGATCACCATTTAGAATTCATAATTTCCCATACTACTTATGAACCAAAATATGGAATCCACTTAACCCATACCATAGAAATTTCCATCCCATGTGACCAAAGTTCCCTTGATCAGTGTTCCATAATTAATTGCTTAAGGTTTTTGCTTTAACCTATGTAGGAAAACACTATTAGGTCAAGGAAAGAACTTTAAGTGTCAATTATGTGGTCAAGTCCATACAAGAAATGCCATAACATTTCAATACATAATCAAGGAATCATTAATATGAAACAGGATCATGCATGTTGAATGTAGATGTGTCGGGACAAAATTCATAGTATATTATCCATATTGTACCTATAATGATTCATGTAATGAAATTACCTCAGTTCATCAATCCTAGGTAAATTAAATCATCATTTAAATAATACTAACATCCACAACATCATAATTAATGTGTGTCTCCCAATGGTTAAGTCATATCAACTAAAAATGGAATAAACAATAACTCAAATTTCCCATCCTAGGTAACTTTGGTTTCCCCTGTACATGGGTTATCTAGGTCCGAACACAGGTTCATTTTCAAATTCCTTCAACTCCTAGTCACCAATATAATACCAAAACTATAATACAAATGAAGAAAAATAACCTTTGATAACACATTGTAACATCCTAAACCAGGGTCCACTTAACCCATGCCCCAATCCAGTGGGTCACATGGCCTCTAAATTTCCTCCCAATATTATAGAGGCTACAGACTAGCAGCGAGGGTTTGAAGGTTGTATGGTGAGGAGACTATATCATCTTATCATAGTGGAACTACAGTTATATCCATAATCATATAGTACTGGAAGAACATATATATATATATATATATAGAAAGAATAATGAAGCAGTGGAAGAGTAAATAACAACGAAATTGAATAATAATAAAAATCTACTAGGTAGTTTCATATACATATATTTATGGATTTCAGATATACTAAAGGGGAATAGGGGATTGTAATATTCATTTATGTTATAAAATACTAAAAAATTAACAAAATGGTATCTACTAGTATCTCGATCATATGGTGGGTCCTCTCCTCATATGCTCCATATAAACTTAAATCATATAAAAGATCTATAACATGGTGCTTCCCATTATTTGTACCTACTATAAAATAATTTACTCGGGTACCAATGGTGGTCTGAGTAGGGTGTGAGATAATATCCAATTAAGCCACCACCAATGGTTTCTATAATTAATCCAAGTTGTGTTTATATCTAAATAGTGTGTATGTATAAATGAAATAATAGACAATTATGAATAGATAAATAACTTCCTGCTTAGGTTCCTAAAGGACACCTAGAATCTCTACCAGTGTTAGATCATGGTCGGAATGAATATTGGATCATTAACTATATATATAGTAATAATATATACATAGTATAGTTATATATTTCATCCACCTATATGGAATGAGTATGTTCAGACTTAAATGGCCATATACCTGGAATACTATGTGTTGGATAGACTTGGGTGTAACTCAGACATCAATAACCAATATAACAATCCAATAAGCTCAAGAAAAAGGTACATGACCTATATCTCATAATGAATTGGAGACATCATGCTTCTCACTCGAGATGTTGAGTGTTTCACCATGTCAACACTTGAGGCAAGGGATGTGGTTCATCATGCCCACCATCCAAATAGTGTTAATGGTGTGAGACGTCATGTTGAACACCCAATGTAAGGTAACATGTAACCTTCATTCCCAATATAATCATTACCATCTTTCCACATTCTATATCATCTTCGTAACCTTTTTTATAATAAAATACATGAGTAACTATCTCTCATGTATCACAATAGTCATTTCTAATTATAAATAAGTCATTACAACCCACGATGACTATTTAATAAAGCATAAAACATAGTGTGGAATTAAAAACATTCATAAGTCCTTCCATTTAATTCATTTAATTTATTTAAGTATGGGGAAACCATCTTGAAAAATACATTAAAATTAACACATGTCATTCAATTAAACAATTCATGGAAACTAAATTTATAAGGTTCAAAGAGGCACTTAGAATGGGATATAACCAATAGGAAAATTATATACATGTAAGATTCAAATTATAAGTTGGGCCAAGAACATGAGAGATTCCATGGGTTAATTAAACATTTATATAACATAGTACATATCATTTATAATCTATGTCGAATGTTTATAAGGTGATCCAGGTAATTAAAATATTAACTATAAAGAGAAATTCTAGATTAAGCACCCAAGGGGTGTCCATAAATTGGGGTAACATCATCTAATTTAATAAAAAACAATCCCCAAGAGTTAAACTAGGTGAGTATATGAATTTAATATGATGAACTAAATCAAATGGAGGTGTGCGGAAAATTACATTTTGTGGAACATTGTCAATGCTACTAAAACATCAAATAACTTAGAGAAAATGACGAGACCACCTACCTTAGGGTCGTTGATGACTCTTCATCAGATGGTGTCCTCATATTTGAAGTAGTTTGAGATAAATTGAAGAAATATTTCAATACCCTGAAAATAGTGAAAAATATCTTACAGCTAAATAGCTTGACAGATCTTAATACAAACATAGATTTAAGGTCATTGTAATGGAGTTCATACTTATTGTTATCCAACACCTTTGATGAATCTTTATTTAGACATTGTACATATGAGATATCTTAAAACATAGGTTGGAATGCTTGAGAGATCACAAAAGGAGGAAAACCACAATATCCACATGAATGGGAGGGATGAAAAAAATAGGTTTTACATATTCATTAAGGATTTAAATGTAATTTCACCCTCAAAATATTAGGTGCTTAGTTTCGCCACATGGTTTGGCCCAACAATGCACAAATTGGGCTCAAGCCACAATTCAAGGAGATAACCCATATGTTTAAGGACCATGATTTCCCTAACATTGCACACACTGTGTGAAATGAATCTGTACAACCTAAATAGTTTTCTCATGTGAGTTCACCTAGGGTCGCATGATCTCAAAAAAATTGTGATGATCCTTCTACTCATCTAATTTGTTCTTAGTTTTATTAGAGACTATGCAGGCTTGGCTGTAGGGTTTCTACAGACCATGTGGTCTAGTTTTTTTTCATTTTTCCAAGGATCTCGGCTTTGAAAAATCATTGGACACCCTCGTGACCCTCATGACTCCATCAGGTAACATTATAAGGGCCATTCAATGGAATTTAAACAAAAAAACGATATGATCCTTCCTAAAAAGTCAAGTAATTACAGATTTGGGAATTTATATTTACTTCATAAATCATTTAATTTTATTCATACCAACCAATAAAACTACTAGGATATAAAAGAAACAAAATATTTTAATAATGTTATGCGGATTGTTTAATCTCACAATTATGTACAACATAAGATATTGATAATATAAAACTATTTAAAGAGAAATATTTCATAAAAATATTAGGATTTAACATGCTACCCCCCTGTAAAATGATTTTTTCCCTCGAGATTCATCACTAGGATAAAAATAGGTGGAGATACCTCTTCCTCATTACATCCTCAGGTTCCCACATAGATTTCTCAAATTGGTGATTTTAGCTAAAAACCACAACTAGAAAAGTGATATCATTTCATAGAACATTATATCTTTGATCTATAATCTCTATCAGTTTTTCATAATAAGAATGATATTTTTATAGTAGTTCAACCTTTAGGTTTAGTACATGTGATGGATTAGGTATGTACTTCATCTGGAGAGATACATGGAACACATCTTGATCCTGAGAGAGGTTCGGGGGAAGTGCTGGTCGGTAGGCTACCAACCTAATATGATCAATAATTTCAAGCAAAACAATATACCTAGGGATTATCTTTCCTTAGTATCATAAGAAAGATGTTATGCTTTGTTTGGTCTTCAATAAATCTACACTTAATATCTTACTCCAAGAAATGGGGATGAATTTTTTGATTCCTAAAGCACTAATGGATTTCAAGATCCATAATATAATGACAATTATTTCATTTTATCTATATTTATAAAAAAACAGTTATAACTGGTTATCAAATATGAAGAAATATTAAAATGGTGAACTAATACATTAATCTCCAAAACATCATCCAAGGTTAAACATAATCCATTTCATGAATGGTTAACCTTATGAACCTTTAAAATTATTAAAATACAAAAATTTAGAAAGAAGTTCACTAAATATACAAAATGAACATATCATTAATCCCCCAAACTATATGTGGTAGCTCTTAATTATCACATACCAAACATGTGAATAACTCACCTTTTATTCTTTTAAAACATGGTAATAACCTAAATTACCATTAAAACTTATTGAAAAATTTCATACTACCTAATTCCTTGAATATATTAAGTGTTATATTCATTTAATAAAAATATCACCTTTCCATTAAATCGCTTTTCTATGATATCAGTACCATTTAACATATTATTCAAAATCCTTAATGGAAAAATTATTTTGAGAAATCCCTATATATTACATAATTCATGATTTTTAATACATAAACACTTCACTCATTCTACTTCATTCTTAAACCACTAACTATGATT
This sequence comes from Viscum album, assembly GCA_963277665.1. Taxonomy (NCBI): domain Eukaryota; kingdom Viridiplantae; phylum Streptophyta; class Magnoliopsida; order Santalales; family Viscaceae; genus Viscum; species Viscum album. The sequence continues at coordinate 492,133,493 of OY728160.1, forward strand.
CATCATATTATTCCTTAATACCTCCTTACATTCAAATGTCTTTCATACTCTCATCAACATCAATAGTAAATCTATTACCCATACAACCTTTCAAATTCCCTTCACAAGATTTACCCTTGGGATATCGATATTCATAATTCCCATACTTTCTACACTTAAAACATTCAACAATTAATTATATCTAAGTTACCATATTTCTCATATATAATGTTAACCAATTTTTTTCTTCTACAATAACTTTATTTGTGTCCTCCTTTACACCCAAAACACCATCTCATCCTTATGAGGCATTACCTTGAGTTATTCTTCCCATATTCTTAACATATATTAAATTGAATCTTCTTTCCTCTATGGTATCCTTTTCCCAAAATCACAGTGAACTCCATCCTTCTATTCTATGGTGATTCCAAGAGTCAGTTAAGGTGCATGTTGTTAATCATGTTAAATGATAACTTATTATTCATAAATGAAAAATCCTTCACTATATATATAATCCCATTTGTATTATAATCAATATATTTTATATCACATTCAAAATTAATATATATTTTTTCTTTCCCTCTATTGAATAAAATCAAAAATAATAGTGTGAGTGACACTAATCCAAGTAGGGGACCACTTGATCAATAAAAATCACTTATAATATGTCTAAAGCATGAAACCTACTTTTAAATATATCCAAAATTAATATTATGTTAGGTCATTCATATTCATAATCTATTTAAATCCTTGATTATGGTTCATAAAGAGTTTGTTAATTTATTATGTTTATCCCTTTGTAGTTTCAAACCACAAATGGAACAATGCCTAGTTTGATGCACCAGGTGAAAATTGAGTCCAACATAAATGAAACATTTTTAGAGTAATTATCCCTAGGGAATTCAATGTCAGATACACATTGACATTTAGTATCCAGAAAAGTATGTAATTAATTGAAAGCCAATTTCTCTATCCTTTACAAAATTCTAGGACATTTTCATATACTATGATGTATCCTTATAGTTATCCTTAGAGACATCCCTATACATTTCATTATAAATATCCCCTAGGAATATCATTAAAGTTTTCTCATCCTAGTTTCCAAAACATAACTAAACCATTCATATGATACCAACTATAATGAACCATGTTTTTCATACATATATATAACATATTTTTGTTTGAATATTCATTACCTTACAAAAACACATGCCTAAGGATCATAAAGGTATAGAACCTTTTGAAACCTATAAAAAATAACAACTAGTTCATAAAATATCAACATTGTATCCTACAAATTTCATCATTTCTAGTACCCTTTTGACATATAATACTTATTAACATTATCCATATCCTGGGGAAGGAAAAATTATAAAAGTCTGATCTTATATGCCCAATAAGGATAGGGAATGGATATATCAATGATTATGTAAGAATAACAAGATTATAAGGGAATAATTACATGATCATAAAATTTATAAATTATACCCTGTATATATAGGATCATAATATTGAGTCATCGAATAAATCATGGAAGATCCTAACACATGGATCAAAATGAATCAAAGAACGTGAGCCACAAGATAATATCATTGACATAAGTCATGTATTTGTGGCACAAATATAATCATAGAAAATAATTTCCTTAGTAGTAAAGGATTTTTTCAAGACTATCATAGTGGAATTAATTCACTCTCTAAACCATCGTTGTGGTCATGGTTTACTCCCAAGACTATCATAGTGGACAATTTCCCTTACTAAACTTGTTTTACACCCTATTATACCCTTTTATATCCCATGATATATCAAACTTTAACCAATTATTTTATGGTAGATATAGTTCCTAATAGTCATATAATTAAAATAATATGTATGTGTTCCAAAAGATCATAAAAATTCATAATATAATAAACCATGAAATGAAATTGGTTTCATAAACATTTCATTATATCATAACCAATGAAAAAAAGATAGTTTTCATGATAATTTCATCACTTCATCATAGCTTAACCAATGGAAAAAAATCAGGTTTCATAATAATATTTTAATATTATAAATTATGAATGTGAAATGGATTTCATAAATAAAATTTCATCATAAACATAAGATATTTAGATAATGAATAATAATTTTATCCTTGGATCATATCCCAAACAAAGAAACAGTAAAATCAAAGGATTTCATCTTAGATGTAAAATGATTCTGGAATGATACTTGTACCATTTTATGACGAGAATAACTTTTCATTTCAAGAAAATTATTAAAAAATAATAAATTTTCAATGTAATTTTATTTTAAAATAATATTTAAATATTATAAATTATGCTTAAAATAAAATAATGGTAATAATTTAGGGATATTATTTTCATTCCATTCATGTTAAAAAAAAGATTTGTTTCATATTTTTTGTAAAATACAAATAGGAATTGTTTTGAAAACAACTTTAATATTACATTAAAATATTTTCTAAAAAGTAAAACATGGGTAAAAATTTCTCTAATAAAATATTTTTATAATTCTAAAAACAATTTTGAAAAAAAATTTAGAAACTTTTTTTTAGATTAAAATGGTTTTTTTCTTAAAGGGAAATAGATAAATTTTCTTAAAAACATTCTATTGAAATATTGAGTACATAAAGAGAGGAAAATGAAGGGAAAAAATGAATTCTCATGAAATTACTAGAGGATAAGAAATTAAATGAGTTTCATGAGATATGGATCAAAATATTTTATCATCAAAAACATAATCATAATCAATCGTGATAATGAAGATATTTTAACATAAAATCTCCACCACATTGGTAACTATGCATCATAATCCCCATAAAGGGAAAATATCGAATTAAAATTAAAATAACATGAAGATGAATAAATATATGATATTAAATTAGAAATTATATATGTATATATATTTATTTAGAAAATTCAATAATTTCATAACATAACATATGTCTTGAATAAGGTAAATTTAGAAAAAAACCCCATACCGCTTTCATTACATTTGAACCTTAAACCCCATTAAAATATATCTTAAAATAGATATATAAATCCCAATTATTTTTTTGGAAAAAAATTATAAAATACATTCATGGTTAGAATATAAACCATAAAGAATAAACATGTGGTGAATATGTAAACTATCTCACAAAAAATAAAAGTGAGATGAAAATATCTTACCTTAGGTAAGACTTCCTTGGAATGTTCTTTAAACTAATATATAATAAAATTATATTTTTAAAAAATATATACCATAATAATTTAAATTATTTTTATATAATATATATTCATTATATAAATAAATATTTAAATTCATCAATAATGATATAGATATAAAATTAATTGCACCATTTAGAGAGACAGTTGGTCGTACATGCACACGAACGATGTATTCATTTTTTGAAGAATGGAATGAAATAATGTGAAATTATAATTAAAAATTTTATTATTTTTACATCATTTATATAATATATATTCATTATATCAATCTTTATTACCATACATGTCAAATATAAATAAAAAATAAATCACATCGCATCATAGAGTTGTCAGTTCATACATACACATGAGTAACATTACCATTTCATAAAAGATTTGATCATAAGAATTTAGAAATTATATTATCATTTATGATGTAAAATTATGTTATAAATATAAAATATAAACTATATACCAATCAAAATACCCATCCATAAAATATTACCATTAAAATTTAAATGAATTTCTATGTGGAGACGGTACGTCGTACGTGTGCATAAGTGAAACTTTCACTTCTTGTTTGATGGGAAAGATAGATTATAATGGTGTTTTCATAATCCTAATAAAATTTAAAAATATTTAGGTTACTGAAGATATTATTTAAATATAAATATCATATATTTAGGTTAGGTAAATAAGATTATAAAATTAATGTGATTAGTTAGGGTGATTACCTCTTCTTTGAGATGACTCCATTAGATATTCTCTTAGTGGATCTAGGATTGGTATATTGAGAAGACCAGAACATATAGAATATGTATAAATAAGTTTAGAATATAATTTGATAGTATATTTCTGAGTTATAAAGCTCAATGTGGTGTAAGGATGTGAAGGATGAGGGGCCCTTTTATAATTGTGTTGATGGTCACTTTTGAAATTTCTCAAAAGATTAAATTGTAATATGACTATTACATATCAAAATGCTTCCAAATGGAATATAAATGAAAATGGGATGAAGTTTTAAAAAATATATTATCCCATATTAACTTATTTAATTTCTTTATGATCTTTTAAAAATTTAATAAGATATTATTTCCATAAAATATCATCATTTTCAATTTTAACATTATTCATTACATTAAATTTAATAATATCAATAAAAAAGAAATTAAACCCAAATATTTTAATTAATCCATAATATTTAATGTTAATATAATATGATTTTGGATCACATAATCTCAAAAAAATATTATTAATATTATCAATATCATTTATATGATTCTTTCATTAATTAAATAATACTTGCAACAGCGTTGTGAAAGAAATTAAGGTAATTATTTCTATACTAAAAATTAAAAATATATCACCATGATAAAGATAAATATTTAATATTTCAAAATACTATTTATATTATAAGATATCTTCCAGATGACCACATATTAAAAATATTGCAGTTATTAAGAACAAGAGTGTGACATGATCGACTTTTCTTAAAATAAAATGTTATAAAGGTCAAAATCTTATTAGAATGGCCATAAAATGAAATATAACAGAATATTGGATGAATATGGAGGAAATTTAATAATAATAAAAAATTCAAGTTTTTGGATCATTTGTATTCTTTATCATTTAATTTTTAACTTTAATTATGTGATTTATCCTTTTGTGTGGTAACAAATAATGTAAAGGTTGCTATTGATATTGATCAAAAATAAAAGGGGAATATTTATTAAATTTGGAAATCCTAATTCAAAATATGAAATAAATTTTTTAAAATTAAAAACACAGAAGTGACATAATTTTATTTAATATTATAATAAAAAAATTTGATAAAAAACAGTTTTTCAGAAAAATGCCCTTCTTAAAATGCAAATTGTTTTTATGCTAAATTCCATTATAAAATATATTTAAAAAACAAAATTTATTTATTTTAAAAAAATATAAAATTATTAAATTTTATTACAATTCAAAAATATAATTTTACTTTCTAAATACTTTTAAAAAATATATCTTTCAATAAAATTAATATTATTTTACTATTCATTGAAAATTTATTCTTTTTAGAAAATTTTCAAGAATTACTTATAAGATAATTTAGAAATTATGATTTAAAAATTGAAATTAATTTTTTAAATTATTTTTATAAAACATCTAAAAATTCATTGTTATATTATATCATAAATATAAAGAAAACTCATTTTTAAAGAAATAATATTTTTTGTAGAATAAAATGACTTCACTAAAAAAAAGTGTTATTATTTTCTCTGATATTTTCATTATATTTATAGTTACTTGGACCTTTATATTTATTTCAAAAATTATTTAGTCTTATTTATATGTTCTAATCCAATGATTATGTTATAAAACACCCATAATATTTTAATAACATTACACAGTTCGTTTAAACTCATTGTTTTATTCAATAAAAGGTATAAAAGAAATCGAATTATATAATGAGAACTGTTTCATAAAAACTTCAGAGTGTTACAAAAAAACATGATGGGGTGATGTTGTGAAAGAGATCTATTGAGACCTAATTTATCTAAGGAAATAAAATAGAAGGTTAGGGCCATTAAATAACAAATAATGGTAGCTCAAAGTCAAAAGAAAATTTATGTTGACCATCATTGGTAAAATTTGGAGTTTAAGGTTAGTGATAAGGTATTTTTATAAAAATCTACATGAAATAAGGATAATAAATTTGGAAATATGGGAAATTTGATCCCAAAATATAACATTCCTTTCAAAATTCTTGATCATATTAGTATGGTATCTAATCAGTTGGCTCTTCCACATAATCCCTTTCATGTTCATGATGTGTTCCATATATCACTTCAGAGGAAGTGAATACTTGTTCTTTCACATGTATTAAAACCAAATATCATACCAATGAAAAATTATATATCTTAAAAGGAATAACTAGTGGAGATTTATGATTGTAGAGAGGCAATGTTGTTGGACATGACCACTCACATACTCAATATTTTGTAGTCAAATGAAAAATTTATAGAAGCTGTTTGGGAACATGAAGATGTGATGAGGAAAATTTATAATCTATTTTTTATATCATTTTCATGTAATTTAAACAAATAAAATATAATAATGGGGTATAATTCAATAACAATATATTTTATGATATATTTATCCTTAATAAATGTAATTTTTTATGGGTTTCATCACTGGAAACTCCAGGTTAAGATGAACTACATAATACTACTAAATTATCATTATTTAATATGAAAGTTATCTCATAGCCATTGTATATTTGGGGAATAATAGGAATTAATTAATTGTAAAAGTTTACTATTTACAAGAATATATAATTAATTCATTTTTTTATCAATTCACAAAAGCATGTGAATGTAAAAAAGGATACTTGTTTCTATTTTTTCATGGATACAATGTATTTTTACCTTAATAAATTTACTTAATAAAAAATTATTAATTATTTTAAATAAATTTATATATTATATATTCAATTAAAAAATTAACATTCATCTTATGGTTTTACTAGGCATGGAATAAAAATAAATATAGTTTTATGATTGAAAACAAATTTTTCTAGAAAAATGGTTTTAATTGAATTTTTCACACTTATTTTAGAAATTATTTATGACACTTCTAGAAATTTAATCTTGAAAATTTTATTCCGTATTTTGAATTTTGTGTTTCAAATTTTCTAAATATGACCCTTTTATTTTTTCATTATGAATAGTTACGATGCTAAATATTATTTACCTTGGAATGGGTAAAATTGATAAAACATGGTGGAAACAATGGTATAAGGCCTAAAAATATCCAAAACACTTTCCTTTATTTCTCTTGATTGTTTCCTTTTGACCATAATCATATTTTATTCCAATTTTTGGTAATTTATTTCCACTTGACTTTGATAATGACTTTAATAATATTTTATGTAAAGAATAAATTCGAAATGACACTCTTTATAAATATGTCTAATATTGTTTCATAATGTAAAAAGAGGTTATGTTTGGTTATTAATGTTTATTTAAAATAAAAATGCATTTTTTATAATGGTATTTTAATAATTTTTAGTGGTTGAATAATTAATTGAAATGCTTATACAACACAGACATGATACTTGTTCATGTAATTCAAAAATAAAATAAATTATATTAAAAAATATGAAATGAAATAAAATTTGGGTGAATTATTATTTTTACTATTTTTGAAGATAAATATAAAAAATTAATGTTTTTTTATAATTTTGGATTATAATTCCATTTCAAGCATGTGGTTTCTAATGTCCAAATATGGGAGTAGTCACAAAATGACTTTAATAGTATCTTATGTTAAATAATAGTTTATTATATTCTTTAAAATTAAAAAAAAAATTAAATAGAATGATATATGGTAAATAATATTATACATTAATAGATAAACTTTCTTTTTATAGTAACATTCATAACCTCAAAAGAGTAAAAAACATTGATATCACGGTAATCATCAAAAGGTTTAAGAAAGAGATAAAACTAAGATATAAGGGTTAAAAATTCACCTAAACTTCTCAGAATTTTATTGGTTAATAGTATTTATAATAATAATCATATTATATTTAAAATATACTATTTTTCTTCAACATTTAGATAATTATTAATCTATAATATTTTAATACTTTAGGCAAGTCCTAGGGTTTTCATCCCATAAATTTCAAAAGAGAATATACTCTACTCTTTTATTCATATTGTTTGAGCCCGATAGATCATCCAAGAACCGCACATATACAATATTAGATTCCTTCCTGAAATCTTGGATCTTTTTTTCCAAAACACCATCCTTTCAATTATTCTGGTTTTAGAAAAATTAGGTTTCTCAACGAAGAGGTGTTGCTATTAAATGAGTACTTTCAATGATTATTTATTCTTATACTACTCTAAATCTATTATATCTGTGATAAAATGATGAATATAGTATCATAAATATGTGGAGTTATTATAATTATTATGGTACTATCATTTCCATTATATTTATATCAAATTATAAATGAATGTGTCATTCATGTGTACGTAAGGACTACCACCTCCACAAAGCTATATGATTCATTTTCCATCACAATATTTACTAGTTTATTATTATTATGAATTTAGTATTTATATATGATATTTATTTCATAACAGTTATTATGTGATTATGAATTAGTATTTACCTTTCTTTCATTCCATCAATCAAAAAGTGGAATCATCAATCATGTGGATGTACGTATTACCATCTCCATGAAGTGATGTCATTCATTTTTTAGAACAAATTAAAATTAATTATTAACAAAATATATATAATAATTAAATATTATTATTATAAAATTATAATTATTATAAATATTATGTATAAATGATCAAATTATAAGTATCATAACTTCCAAACTGAAACATAAATGAAAAACAAAGTGGTTTTCACACAGAACAATGATTTCAATAAATATTTTTTAATAAATGGGTGATAAGTTATTATAATTAAATAATATATTTTATGATATATATATATAATTATGATTCTATAATATGTTTAAAATAAATAAAAATTTACTCTAAAGGATCTTTGAAAACGTATGAATAGATATGAGACTTTAGTTCGTGGATTATATTACAATTTAATTTCTTTTTGGGATTGTCTGTACTAAATGTCCATTGACAGAAATTCATAGATATCATCCTTTAAACCTTTAAAATTATTCTATCCTATATTTATCCATATAATTTTAATGTATTATCATAATTTTTCTTACATTTTTAGTAAAAATGATCGATAAATTTTTTTTAATGAAAACCCAACTGTATTTCTTCTTTAATCGATAAATTGTGCTTTCCATGTCCACGATCATAAAAATTGTTTTATTAAAGTACATAAATATACATGGAATGTTTTAAATAGTAAATTTTCACTACCTATGACTTTATTCATTATGTTTTGGTATTTAATATATCTTAAATATATCAGAAAAATTCCTTTTTTAAATTTTTGCAAAAGTGTGAAAGTAATGTTTTATTTTAACTTATACAACATGAATAGTGTTTACCACTATCAAGACCATTATTTTATTTGAAGAATAATTTAGATGTTTCGTTTTCTAATTTTAAAATAAAATTATTTTAGAAATATTTTGGGATTTTTCAGTTAAAATATTTTCGTAGTAAAAGGATATTTCTATGGTTTTCAAAGAATTATTTGAATGATTTTCAAATGGATTTTAAATTTTTATCCTACATCTATTGAAATTTTTTATGAATTAATGGGGATAATATTTAATGATACCATCCATGTTCTTTCTCTATATGGAACATTTTTATCTGGTGATAAATTTTTTATGAGACCCATTTATTTTCCAAGGGTTATGTTATGATGAAATGATGAATGTTTTATGATATTATGGAACACATATACATGGTTTTAATTATTATATTGGTGGGTCCATTATATACATCCATAGAAATGTAAAATATTTATATTTTATTTGGAAATTATTGGAAACAATTTGATGTGCTTGATGCACTATAGGAAACAAGTATGGGTACTTGATCTGCTATGATATGAGAGACATGCAGTTATTCCTAATCATCTATGATATGGGAGACATGTGGTGATGATTGATCTGCCTTAACAAGATGGTATCATATTTTTCCTTGACATATGATATTTTTTAAATTCCCATGACAGTTCCACACCCTTATGACATGTTGATATTCTTGTGAATTTAACTCATGCCTCATGATTGACTTTTGATGATTCCCCACTCATGTGATGTACTAATGTTTTATTCCATGCCTCATAAAAATGATCTCTAAATTATTGGGTATGATTTTTTATTTATAATAAAACTATTTCATACCCTTCTCTCATGATATTTTTACATATGTCCATGTATTGATATCTCCCAAGTTAACCATTACTGGGAATATGATCTCACCCCATCTTATTGTTTTATTTTATCCCTAGTTATAAAGAAGTGTACTAAGTATGATTATTATATAAGGTTACCTTATATAAAAAATGATATTATATAAAATGAAAGTTTTACTTATATAATATTTATATATATCTACCCTCTATATCCACAAAACCCTTATAGTTCTCATACATGTTTATTTGGGATATATATTGAATATTAATCCAAAAGTTGTAATATATTTTTATTTTCAATATGGGTACCTATAAAGGTAATGTTTCAGAAGGAATAATTTATTTATAGGGAAATATTTTAGGGATAATGAATATATTTATTACATAGTAAAATCATCATCATATAAGGATACTAGGAATGTAATCTTAAACATATGTCGTTTGGTCTTGATACATCATAATAATGAGACACAGATGACTTATGACCATCTCGTCTTTAGGGATAATAATAATTGAGACTTATTCTCATGATGTTTGCACTTGGTTTTCTCAATTATAATAGATCGTGAGGATTAACCCCCCAATAATAACACCACATGTTACATGTTCCATTTGTTATTCCTATCAATAAAAACATGTATTAGCCTCTTGGAATGAGATCATTATCATTATGTACCATTTGATCACATACATTGATTTAGAAAAAATCCATTACATTTATCTTATTTGTAGTTTTCGTGAATTTGTTACAACATTAGTGGTATGAAATTAATTGACTGATCATGACATGTTTTTTTCTTTCATAAAAAAGATGTATTTTGGCCTAATTATCCTATATTGAAGTGCTATTATTAAATCCATGACTATAGCAGTGGAAGGTAATTCTCTCCAATAAGGTCAAAAAATAACTAATTAAGAAAGGATTATAACACTAAGTGAGCACCCTAATTTAGGTTATATAATGGTAAAATGAAATTATATTACATAGTGTTTTTTCATAGGATGTTATCATTGATATAACTAAAACTTATCTCCTTATGAACCTTGTTGGGATGCTATAATATACTCATGGTCTTTGAGTATCACCAAAATCTATCTATATATGTTCATATAGGGTAACACATGTAGTGTATTATGAATATTTTCCAATTCAATTGAATTGGTGTTTTAGGACATGGAAGGCCCCAGGGAGGGGCCAGGTAATGTGTGAGTTTATATGATTCAAATAAATAAATTAATTCAATATTTTTTATGTTTATATGAATGGGGGTTGAATTTATATACTCATGGTATTCATTGGTTATTAAATGAAAATGGAAAAAATATTTAATGAATGAATATTTAATATTCAAGGATCATTAATAATTATGGGAGTTGTGAGTCAAGTTAATGATAGTATTTTATCACGTAACTTTTTTTAGATGTTATAGGTTTGTGAAATAATATTTATGTAATTTTTTATGTGTTCTCAACATCACACATGTCTATTTTGGTTTAACATAATAGTTTTTATTTATTTAAGGGGAATGGTTTTATTTATATAAATATAACCTACCTATATATAAGATATTCAGACAAATTTGATTAACATTTCCATCAACATGAATTCTATCTCCTCTCAATATCTCTCTCAAGTTATAGATATTAAATAGGGATATCTATTTGACTCAATTATATTTCTACCTTCTATATTGAAAAATTATTGATCATTCGATCACATGGACATAGAAACTTTTTCTCGTTGTTCTAGAACTAGGTGATAAAGAATCAATGTTTAATCAATATTATAGAGCCTATGTGCATGATCAGGGGTGTTTAGGGTTTGGTTCCTTCAATATGAAATCACTGACGAGGAGTAGAACATGCCTTTGATTGAAATCAAATGATGTATTATTTTTTTTAAAGTTTCCATTATTTTTAAATTTCATGGTATTTTCTCTCCCATCTCTCCTAGCTCTCCCAACTCTCCCCTATCCCTCTTCACCCAGCCTAGGATTTTCTCCTGAAACCCTACAATGTGGGATTGGCAATGCGTCTGAGTGCTTCTCCTTCCTCCCCTTACTCAATTCCCTTATTTTCACCACATTCTCCTTATTCCTTATTTGTTATTAGGCTGGTCATTGGTGTCTGTGTTAGATCCCTTGGCCACTCCCCTAAGTTGACCTATGGTTACTATAACAACCCTTCTCTTTATTACACACTAAAACATGATTTATTACATAAAATTCACTTGATACAATATATAAAATCAATATTTCTATTGTCTTTGGGGATTAGGATGATTACATAACAACTTAAAACATGAAATACATCATCTTTATTGAAAACATCTTTTACATGACCACTACATTCCCTCGTACATTTCATTTCATTGTATAACCTAAGGACAAGCATAAGAAAATGGTGAGCTATAAATCCCAGTAAGGGAATAAACATGGAATAACATGAGGAATAAAATACATGTTATAAAATAGGCATATAAATAGAGCACAATAGAAACATGAACATAAATGCATGATTAATAATGATAATCATAACATGGAAATGTGGCAACAACACTTAACATGGAATTAGAATGAGCCAAGGCTCATTGCACATGGAGCATGAGTTAACCATTATTGCACATGAAGCACAAGTAAACCCTCATTTCACTTGAATTATCATGAGTCCACACTCATTTCACATGACGTATCATGATACTGTACTTTACCCAATGCATTGGAGGGCTATCAGGGTGCACCCTTCTTAAACATTTCATTTCATGCATAAGTGTGCCACATGGATCATATAACATGGAATAAATCAACATCATAAGTTATTCCATGGTTAATTAATGTGTAATAAATAAATTAATGTACCCTTCAATATGTATATGTAAATAAAGGTTAATACCCTTGATAGAGACATGGGTTTGGTATTCACGACACAATGATCTTGGCTTGGAAAAATGTTGTTCAATTTCGGCAGCATAACGGCGTGACATAAGGATTCATGAAAATGGTAAATGAGAGAAAAATGGGTGTCTCATCCTATGTAAATTAAATGGACAGTAAGGGGTCATATATATACATATCCCAACATACGTAATGTATTTTAGATGTATAATTCAAAATAATTACATGTATGTAAAAGAGGAGAGAGAAATCCCTCATGGAATTTCAGCATGGTAACAGGTGTACATGGGAGGCATTAATGAGAGAGAAAGGGGTATCCCATCATTTAAAAATAAATAGGGTAGTATAGGGGAGGTGATAAATTATACCCCAACATTTATAATTGAAAATAAAATGAAATAACAATATTAAGAAACTTGGATAAAATGAGAAAGAAAGGAATCCCTTACTTGGAATTGTGATCCCAAAAGCATGAAGAGGCTTGAGAGAGGATTATTGGGAGCTTGGGGAACCTTGGGAAGATTCTAGAGAGAGTATGGTAGTGTTTTTTCGAACTCCAAAGGATTTTAGTGAAGATAAAGTGTGATCTTTGGTGGTTTTATATAGGAAAAGATAGGGAATTATTTATTATTTATGTTTGGGACACCTCCCATTAATCTAATCAAAACCACAAACCAACCCATGGTAATTTCCCATGGTTTTTTCCAAAGGGGAGTGGAAAAAAATATCTTATAAGTCCAATGGAATAAAATCATAAAATAATAGGGATGCTTATGTGGAGGTGAGTCACACTCTCAAGGAAAAAATTTTAAAAGACTAAATGTTTTATAAGCCTTGAAGGGTCCACTAATGCTCTGTAGAATAAATCAAAAAAACCCAAAATCACATTATTTTAAGTTTAAAACATATATTTTATGAACATAATGTTTATAGTATTTTATTACATCACTATTGGTTCATTGTGATGTTATAAAACACATTTTATAATTAAATGGTATTTAATTTTTACCCAAAAAAATCGACCGTATCAGTAAATTACGAATAATTCGATGTTGGATCATTTCGATGTCCTAATTCTGAAAATAATATTTTTTTATCAATATAATTTTCTAAATATGTGAAGTTTTCTTTTAAAATAAAAACTGACATTTATTCAAAATTCATGTGTTTTGACAAAAACATCATTCAAACATTAATAAAAATTAAAATTGCATTCATAAAATTATATGATAATTTATAACCAATAAAATATAATTTAATAATAATAATAATATTTTATTAAAGTATTATTTAATTAAAAAATCTATTAATTCATCAAGATAAATTTCTATGTTGAATATTAACTAAAAATATTATTTGTGATTTAAAAACTATTTACAAAGTAACAATAATAAAGAGAATTTGTATTCTCTATTAAAGAATAATGTACAAAATCATAGTACTAGGGTCTTGTTACATAACCCTTTAAAAAACCTGCATAAGACCTGTAGATAAGGTTTGAGATGGTGATAGAATCTTGGGGTGGCTCAAATAACATTGCTCGAGTGGTAATCTCTATCAACTTCTACTTCTCTCATAGGTGATTACACTAGAGCTTAACATATTCACGCTTGTATTGTTCTTGGTCAAGACCGAAGCCCAATGATGCCACCACCTCTTCGAGCTCTGAAAAATGGGATTCGTATGGGAAAAGTCTACAAGATGAGGCCATCCCTTCCTTTTTCTGAGTGAATTGGATTTGTTAAAGCCCTCTATTTATACTAATCATGTGATCACTGTTCAACAGCTATATTAGAAATGGTAACAATTCTTAATGGTATTTGAAAATCCAAAACATAGAACAAAATAAGTGCATACGTTTTACATAACCATAAGAAGAAATTTAAATAGACCATGATAAATTTTCATTAATGAATTTTTGGGTCATTACAATCCTCCCCCCTTAAGAAATTTTGTCCTCTAAATTTCTTTTTCCCACACTAAAACATATGTGGGTAAATTTTCTTCATCACTTCCTCTAATTCCCATGTCGCTTCTTCAAACTTGTGGTTTCACCACAACACCTTGATGAGGGGCATTGTCTTATTTTGTAGAACTTTTTCTCTATGATCTAAGATCTTCACTGGTTGGTCCTCATAAGAAGAATCATCCTCTAGTTGTACTACCTTTTAAGAGAGTAGATGTGAAGGGTCTAGTATATACTTACTTAAAAGGGATACATGAAAGACATCATGTACGTTGGCCTCGGTAGGTGGATGTGCTAGTCGATAGGCCACAACCCCAACACGATCAAGAATCTCAAAGGGGCTGATGTACCTAAGACATAACATCCCCTTCTTTACAAACCTCATTACCTTATTTTATGGAGACATATATAGAAACACCATGTCTCCAACTTTGAACTCAAGGTCTCATCGATGGTTATCCGCATAACTCTTCTATCAAATGTGGACTACCTTGATATGTTGTGGAATGGTTTTCACCTTCTCCATCATTTCTTCAACCATTTCAAGTCCTAGCTGCTTACACTCAATGACTTCATCCCAACACACCAGTGTTCTACACCTTTTTCCATAATGGGCTTCATATGGTGCCATTCGGATGCTCGAGTGGAGACTATTATTGTAGGAGAATTCAACCAGTGGAAGATGTTGGTCCCACACTCCTTTAAATCCCATAGAACGTGATCTTAAAATATCTTCTAGTATATGATTAGTTCACTCATATTGACCATCATTTTGAGGATGATAGGTCGTACTAAAGTTCAGTTCATCACTTAGAGCATGTTGGAGACTTTTCCAGAACTTCGAGGTGAATCTCGTATCTCAATTAGATAGAATAGATAGTGGTACTCCATACAGCCTTACCACTTCCCTGAGGTATATCTGTGCTAGTTGATCCAATGAGAAATCCTCCAGAATTGCAATGAAGTGTGCAGACTTTGTAAGATGATCCAAAACAACCCAGATTGCATTATTTTCTTTGGATGAATTCAGAAGTCTGGTGACAAAGTCCCCGGTGGTGTTCTCCCATTTCTATTTTGGTATGGGCAATGGTTCCATCATCCCCTTAGACTTCTACCTCTCTGCCTTCACTCTCTAACACACCAGGCACTTTGATGTATACTCAGTGATCTCCTTCTTCATATTATACCACTAATAATGCTCTTAGAGATCTCGATACATCTTTGTGTTTCCTAGGTGAATAGAGAAATTTGAACTATGTGCATCATCAAAACATTACTTCTTTAGCTCTAGACTTTATGGAACACATATTATTTTCCCAAATATCACAATTCCTTCATCATTATCATTAAACTCCAAGGATTTCCCTTTTTTGATACCTTGAACCCTTTTCATAATTTCTACATCCTTTCTTTGATCATCCATTAACATTTCCAAAAGAGACGGTTGAGAAATAACTTGTGAAAGGATTGTTGATGTTCTCTTCTTTATGATTCCCATGTCTATCTTCATCAAATATAAGAACATTGGATCCTTCTCAATTCTCATCAATGATAGAATCGATGTTTCCTTTCTACTTAGATAATCTTCTACCTTGTTCACTTTCCCACGGTGGTAATGGATTGAGAAGTCATAGTCTTTGATCAGTTCTAACCATCTTCATTGGTGAATGTTCAACTCTTTCTGTGTGAATATATACATGAGGATTTTTTGGCCTGTATATATTTCACACTTCTCCCCAAAGAGATAATTATGAAAAAATTTTAAAGAAAAAATCACCACAGCCAACTCCAGATCACGTGTTGGATAATTCTACTCATGAAGTTTCTATTGCCTTGAAGCATAGGCAATGACTTTGTCATTTTTCATCAACACACTGCCCAGAACCTTCTTCGAAGCATTACTGAATACCACAAAAAGTTCTCCACTTGTGGGTAATGTGATCATGGGCACAGTGATAAGCCTCCTTTTCAACTCCTTTAATGTTTCTTTTTATTCATCACTCCAAGCAAGCTTTACTCCCATCTGATTCAGCTTGGTAAGAGGGTTGGAAAATCGTGAGAAACTTCTCTCAAATCATCGATAATATCTATCTAACCCCAAGAAGATACGAATATCCATTACCAATGTTGGACTCATCCATCCCTCTATTACAGTTGTCTAAGAGGGATCCATAGATATTCCATTTCTTGTGATGATATGGCCCAAGAATGAGACCTCCTTCAACCAGAACTCACACTTTATATACTTTTCATAGAGATTCTCTTTTCGCAGGGACTCTAGTACAGTTCTTAGATTCTCCTCATGATCCTCCTTAGTTTTGGAGTATATTATAATATTATCTATAAAGACTACAACAAATTTGTTGACGTAATCTATAAAGACTCTATTCATCAAGTCCATGAAGATTGTTGGATAAATAGTGAGTTCGAAAGGCATTAATATGAATTCATAGTGCCCTTATCTTGTATAAAAAGAAGTCTTGGTGATATCTTCATTATTCATCCTTACTTGATAATATCCCGACCGCAAATCTACCTTGGAGAAGTATTGTTCTCCACACAACTAAATGAATAAGTCATCAATTTGTGGGATAGGATACTCGTTATTTATCATGATTTTGTTAATCTCATGATAATCGATGTAAAGGCTCATTGACCCATCCATTTTCTTGACGAAGAGGACCGGTGCACCCCACGGTGAAGTACTTGGGCGTATAAACCCTTTATCTAGATTCTCTTGTAGTTGTTTCTTGAGCTCCTCAAGCTCCACAACAGCCATTCTATATGGAATATTAGATATTTGCAACATCGCAGGTATAATATCATTTGGTAATTCAACATCTCTTCTAGGAGGAAGACCAGGTAATTCCTCAGGAAACACTTCAATGAATTCCCTCACAATAGGCATGTCTTCAAGGATGGTTGCCTCCTTAGACTCAATTATCTGAGCCAAATATGTGTGCTCATAGGGAAGTAATATATATGATTTAGATGATGGAGCTAAAGAAGATTCATCTTCCTCCTTTCACTTTCACCGACTCGGGGGTCGATTCTCCACATGGAGAGTGATTTCCCTCTCACGGAAATTTATGTTGGTTATATATAAGGAAATTCAATCCTTGCTAAGAATTTCATCAAATTACACCAGAGGGAGTATGATGAGGCTTTTCGGGAAGTAAAATCCACCATTTAAGACAAGGGAGTAGTTACATTCATGGGATGAAAGGATTTCCCCATTGGTCGTACTCACCAACATCTTTACGTCTATGATTTTTGGTAGTGTTGAGATTGTTCTACTAAACTTTTGGGATATAAAAGAATAAATAGAACCTGAATGAAAAAGTACATTCTCTATTCTTAAATTAATCAATAGTGCACATATCAGCACTTCGTTGTTGGGGTTCACTTTGGTAGTAGTGATGGAAAAAGATCTCCCTTGATTCCTTGGAGGTTGTTGGTTGCCTCCGAAAACCCTTGGCTTAGGGAACTGATTTTCAAGACGCCCTAGTTATTTGCAGTTGAAGCAATGAATAATGCATTGAGATTCGAATAGAGAGTTCCTCTCCTATTTTGCAGCCGCGGGTTTTCTTGTTGGTAGTTAATGGTTAGGTTCCCTTGTCTTCCAAAACTAAAGCATTTCATCATCCCCTTCCGGCATTTTTCAGGGTGCTTCTTTCCTCACCTTTGGTAAGTGGGATACTGGATTTTCTTAGCACCATTGTATTTATCCATCGGACCACCATAATTTTTTTCCACCTTACGCTTCTTATCCCCATGATACCCCTGATGTTTTTCAATCTCTATTTCAACCTTGAGGGCCCAAAAGAAAATTTCCTCATTGATTTCGAAGTCGGGGATCTTCAGGGATTTTCATAGGCTAGGCTTCAACCCACTAAATAAGAGGTAAACCTTGAATTCGGGGGTAACGACAAAGATGGAAGCGTATCATGCAAGCTTTTAGAAGGTTTCCTCATATTCTTTGACAGATTGATCATCTTTTTTTTTGAGGGAAAGGAAGTCACTTTCCATCTTAAGTTAGAGGGTGCACAAAAAATATTTATCAAAAAACATCTTTTGGAAATCCTTCCATTCCAACGCCTCGATCTCCTCCTCAGGCTTCATATTTTTTATCAATATCCACCATTGATCAACTTAACCCTCCATAAGATAAGTAGCAAGAAGAACCTTCTCTTCTTTGGAACATTAAAGGATGGAGAAGATATTTTCAATGGAGTTGATCCATTGTTCAGCAATTGAGGGATCAGATGATCCATTAAAAGTAGGAGGCATTTGTCTCATGAAGCTCTTGATAGCGAATAGTTATTTCTTAGGGGGGGGGGGTTGAAAGTTCCTCTTGACCCATGTTTCTATTCAATGCATGAGTTAACTGAGAGTGTATCTTGACAAAGTTCATGATTCCCACTCCCATTGGATTAGTTATCTCATTAGAACAGTCATCACATTGGTCTTGACATCGGTTGTTAGCTTGAGTCCTCCTATTCACGACCATTGGCTGGAATAAAATGAAAGTTAGGGGTAACACATAAAGGGTAATCAAAAAATAGATGACTTATAAATAGACTTTATTTCCTTAAATTATGAATCTATAGGCTTCAATCTATGTTATCCATGGTCTAATTTCTAACATATATTCTTAGGGGAATTTTTTTCCCTTAATAATGGTTTATACTAAGCTTGTGAATTTTACAATGCATATCCCTCGGTAATTTTGTAACCAAGAGAGCATAAAATCCCTTTTCGTGTACCAGGACACCTAGGTCAAGCCCCAAACTCCTTATCGGGGTTTTCACCACTAGGTACATCTGTGCTAGAGCTGCCTCTACCTGCTCGTATCCGGACAGGAATGTATTTTCTTGATAAACCACTTACTCAGTACCCAACAAAAAATAGGGATGTTTTTATTATACATAGTCTTGTCTCTAAGGCTTCACTAGGGTTTTCTAATCCTAATCCTAGAAAATAACTAAACCTATCCTCTAATACAAACTATAACAATCCTTCTCTTTATTACACAGTAAACGTGATTTATTACATAAAATTCACTTGATACAAAATAGAAGATCATGAGGTCTAGTTTCATTGTGACTTAGGATCATTACATAACAACATAAAACATGAAATACAACATCCTTATTGAAAACCTCCTTTACATGACCACTATATTCCCTCGTACTTAGCATTGCATGGGATAACCTGAGGACATGCATAAGAAAAGGGTGAGCTATAAATCCCAATAAGGGAATAAAAATGGAATAACAAGAGGAATACAATACATGTTAGACAATAGGAATATCAATGGATCACAATAGAAACATGAACATAAAGTTATGATTAAGCATGATAATCATAACATGGAAATGTGGAAACAACACTTAACAGGGAATTAGCGTGGTTAAGGCTCATTGAACATGGAGCATGAGTAAACCCTCATTGCACATGAAGCACGAGTAAATACTCATTTCACTTGAATTATAATTATTCAACACTCATTTCACAAGATGTATCATGATAATATACTTTACCAAATGCATTAGAGCACTATCAGGGCGCACCCTTCTTAAACATTTCATTTCATGCATAAGTGTGCCACTAGGATCATATAACATGGAATCAATCAACATCATAAGTTATTACACAATTAAGTAAAGTGGAATAAATACATGAAAGTACCATTCAATATGTATATCTGCATAAAGGGTAAAACACTTTATACAGACATGGGTATGGTATTCACTACACAATGATCTTGGCTTGGAAAAATGAGGTGCAATTTCTGCAGCATAACGGCGTGACATAAGGATTCGTGAAAATGGTTGGTGAGAGTGAAATGGGTGCCTCATCATATGTATATGAAATGGATAGTAATGGGGTCATTTAGATACATGTCCCAACAAAATAAATGGAATTTAGATTCATAATACAAAATAATTGCTTCGATGTAAAAGTGGAGAGAGAAATCTCTCATGGAATTTCACCATGGTAATGGGTGTACATGGGAGGCATTAATGAAAGAGAAAGTGGTCTCCCATAATTGAAAAATAAATAAAGTAGTATATGGGAGGTTTGAAATTATACCCCCAACATTTATAATTGAAAATAAAATGACATAACAATATTAAGAAACATGGCTAAAATGTGAATGGAAGGAATCCATTACTTGGAAGTGCGATCCCAAAATCATGGGAGAGGCTTTATAGAGGCTTATTGGGAGCTTGGGTCACCTTGGGAGGATTCTAGAGAGAGGAGGAAAGGTTTTGGTCAAACCTTAAAGGCTTTGAGTGAAGAGGAAGTGGTTGCTTTGGTGGATTTATATAGGAAAAGAGATGGAATTATTTATTATTTAGGTTTGGGAAACCTCACATTAAACTAATAAAAACTACAAACCAGCCCATGGTTTTTGGACATGGTTTTTTTTCAAAGATGATTGGAAAACAATATTTTAAACTTTCAATGGGCGAACTTCTTAAAATAATAAGGTTTCTTATGTGGAGGTGAGTCACACTCTCAAGGAAAACAATTTAAAAAGACAAAAGGTTTTATAAGTCTCAAAGTGTCCAATAAAGATTTGTAAAACAAGTCAAACAAACCCAAAATCAAATTATTTTAATGTTGGAACATATATTGGCTGAAGAAAATTTTTATAGTATTTTAATAAATCGCTACTGGTTCATTATGATGTCATAAAACGCATTATATATTTAAACAGTATTTAATTTTTACCTAAATAATTCGACTATCTCAGAAAATTTTGAAAATTCACCATTGGATAATTTCGATCTCCTGATTCCAAAAATAATATTAATTTTATTTAAATATTTTTCTAAATATGTGAATTTTTACTTTTACTATAAAAACCGACATTTATCGAAAATACATGGGTTTTGACAAAAACTGCATTCAAACCTTAATAAAATTTATAATTTTATTCATAAATTTATACGATAATTTATATTTAATAAAAATTTATTTAATAATAATAATAATATTTTATTAAAATATTATTTAGTACAAAAATCCATTAATTCATCAAAATAAATTTATTAGTTGAATATTAACTACAAATACTATTTGTGATTTAAAAACTATTTAAAAAGTTACAGAAATAAAAAGAATTTATATTCTCTATAAAATAATAATGTACATGATCGTAGTGATAGGGTATTGTTTTATAACACCATAAAACACCTACATAATACCTTAGGGTAAGCTGCGCAATGGTGACAGACTCTTGGGGTGGCTCAGATAACATTTCCCGAGTGGTAATCTCTATCAACTTTCACTTATCTTGTAGGAGGTTCCTCTCAAGCTTAAAGTATTCAAGCTCGGCTGTGGCTTGGTCCAGAGTGTAGCCCAATTACGCTGCCTAGATCTGAAAAATGGTATTCGTATGGGGAATGTCTACTGGATGAGGTCATCTCTTCCTTTTTCTGGGTGAATTGGATTTGTTAAAGCCCTATATTTATACTAATCATGTGATCACTATTCAATGGCTATGTTAGAAACAGTCATAATTCTTAATGGTATTTTAAAATACAAAACATAGAACCAACTAAGTGAATAAATTTTACATAACCATAAGAATACATTTAAATAAATCAAGAGTAATTTTCATTAATTAATTTTTGGGTCATTTAAGTTACCTTTTGGCTTTCTAGGTCAAATCTTAAGCAGTGTTTCTAAGTGGTTTTTAGATCCTATGGTTCGGTGGATATCGATTCTCAAGGAACTCCGGTGTTGTCCTTTCATTGTTTTTTCTTCTACCATATCATCACGACGTAGTTTAGGTTCCTCATCCTATCTATTCCCTAATCTGGCCTCATATCTATCGACGTCCATTAGAGGTGGATCAGGTGTGGGCTGACACTGAGGTTTTTGGATTTGGGTTTGGAGGTCATAGTAGTTCCAGACGTGTGTCCTTCATTGGTGGTGATTCTGAGTTTCTCTTTTGAAAGGTGTTCAGTGATGGTTTTTGGGTTTCTTTCTTCTTTCTTCGGCAAGGTGGGGCTTTGATAGTCGGTCCCTCTTGTTCTAGTGTTGTGATCTCATCATCTATTTTATTCCTTCTTTGTCTATTTAGTTCGGATGGTCCTTGTTGCAGTTTGTTGTCTGGATTTGACTCTCTGTAGAGTCTTTATTGTGACGAAGATGTTGTGTCAAGGCAAGTGATCATCACCAGCACCCATGGTTTGTTTCAGGTTCGTTTCAGTTTTTTTGCGAAGGTGTTCATCATGTATGGTGGGGATCTTGTAAGGCGAATTCGATGGTGTGGTTCTTCTTCTAGGAAAACACTTTCCATCATTCATCTTCAAAGGTGTTAGGGTGACAATGGTGACTGGTGGTAATCAAGAAGCCTACAACAATACTTTATCTATCATAATTATCAATATCTCCTCGAGTTTTAGTTTGTATTTTGTGGTTTCAATTCCGATTTTCGTATCCAACCTGAATTATAGTTTTCAAAATGTCTTGGTTTCTGTGTTGAGGTTTGAAATTTTTTTTGGGGAATATTTTCTTAGTTTTAGTTTTTTTGTGTTGTGTTTGTGTGGTTCCCAATAACCCAAAAAGTGGTTTATCTAGAAAATGAAAATGAGGATTTTTCCATGGGATTTTCAAGTTGTTAATTGGGTTTACAAAACCTGGGATGATGTTATGATGATATTCATGGTGTAAAAAATTTAATTTACCCAGACTTCATTCTTCTGAAACATGCCCAGTACCAAAAGATATCACAATTTAAGATAAGTGTTTATAGGCATTGCATATCACTATTGTTTACACACACTGCACAATATAAAGGTATCTTAAAACTTGGGTTATATCTTACCACTACTAACCACTATTTGGTATCAATAAAAGATACACATAAGATTCACATTACCAGTCATTAGAAAATAGTAAAAATGAAACCAAAAACATGGATGAAGTCAAGTAAAACAACACCAATAACTCATAAAATAAAAATATTTATATTTTATTGTGGAAAATTTGAATCAAAAATCCTATTTTGATGACTCGGGTATCATTCACATACTTTTTTACGAATTTAATGTGATTATTATGTGTCAAATTTGGTGCATGGGAGCACACCCATGTTCCAACCCAAAAAAATTCTAATGTAATAAACTATGAAGCACACTATATTTTTAGTGAAAATCTTAAAAAATATTACATTCGATAAAAAAGAATGATAATATTTTCCCTTGTAACTTAGATGTTCCCTATATATGTCATAGTTATTCCAAATAATATGTTCCATTTCAAAATTTGAACACATCCTATCTTCAAATACCATATCCCAAATAGTAAAAATAATAATACAAGACTCTAACACAACATAGTAATATCCACCATGCCTAATCCTTGAGCAGTACCAATCATGGGATTATAATTTACCATAATAAAGAATATCTATATGCTAAATGTTTTGAACCATTAGTGAGGGTTGTTGGAACATGGGGATACTATACACTCTGGATTAGAACAACAAAAATAATATTATAATAAATCACGTTCACAATGTAACAACATCATTTATAAATTACATCTATTAAGAAACAAAAAAAGAATACAATGAGATGTAATAAAATAGACTATTATTATAATTTCATATTTCCATACATAGGTAAAATTATCTCTATATGGCTGATCATATAAAACACTACCAATTGAATAAAAAAACATCGAAAAACTAAAATATCTAGGTCTGAGTCTTTGGATGGTCCCATATTCAAATAAAATTATTCATCTCACTAATATATAAATTGTACAGACCTTTCCCTTACCTAAACCATTGGTCATAATGTCTATATAGGAACTAATGTGTCAGTATAGGATGTTAGTAAAACATAGTAGGCGACTAATAATGGTGTATCTAACCGAATATAGAATATATAAGATAATTTTTGAAGTGATATTAAAATAATTAAAAATATATGATATTAGTAGAAATTTTAATCAAACCTCAGTTGATAGACAAGCCAACCTAGAAGTGACCATACATACCTTCTCTGGTGTCGTTATCGATCCAAACATATAACCAGTAGTACAAAGGGGTTAGCTTATCACCTACCCATATATCCATAATCAAGTAAAAAATGAATGTTCGAGTGAAAATCAATTATATAAATCCCTAAAATTCAATATAACATTCTATAATTAATATTATAAGGGTATGAAACCAATTTTCATTACCAAATTCAACAATTAATGTGTGTGTCATTTCATTCTATAATAGGTTGTAGAGTGAGTGGAATAACATTATATCCCTTACTTGATGTTTAAAGAGAAGTTTAATATCATTCAATTCCCTAACTAAGGGAAAGAGTGAATGATATATCATTCCTTACAATACTGATTGTTAATAATGAATGAGAATATAATTAAATTCCATAATTTAGATGAGGAATGGATTGGTATGTCATTCCACTATACTTCCAAAGTCCATCGTATATCAGAATAATTTTATAGTCCTATAACATAACAATACATCTTGGGGTCATAACATTCCACATCTTAATCACTATGTCAACAAGAAATAAAATTGATTTTCATATAGGACATGTTAAAACATAACTCATACATATTATAAACATAGATGGGCCTAACATCCCAAAAAAAATTCATTTTATGTTAAATTTTCAAAACATAAAATTCTTTATCCAAACAATATTATATTTTTATATCACAAACTTTTACTTTTTTATTTAATATTAGGTTGTTTATCTCACATCCAAACCCTTAACATATCCTAAATCCATGGTAAAACCTACCTAGAATCATATAAATTAGAGGAAATGTTCTAACTCCTCACATTCTAAAATAACCCACAACGATAGAAAAACCCAAAATCCCATAGAATATCTATATATAAGTTATCTTGTTATATAAATTGGCATTCCCTTATCAATGTTGTAATAATCACACCTATATAGGATCACTATGTCATAACAAATCAAATGAACACCCCTCTTAGTTTCCAAATACTAGATTTAAAATGTTATACACTAGGAACATTATCATCAGTATATATAAAATGAACACACAACTTTTAAAAGACCATTCACAAACCTAACCATAACTATTTTAACAATTATGTATTATGAAAACCAATTTGGCTTCATATCTAGATATATATATATTCTTACCAAGCCGTATAAGTTGTGAAAAATGTGAAACTCATATCAATTGAGGAAAAATATTATGGATCACCAACCTCATATTTGAAGAAACCCACTCACCAAAGATAAATAAGAAATTTGGATTCAATCAGATGGATTAAAGAAATATAATATAAACCCCTAAATTAAATATTTCTGGGTAAGAATATTGAAATAGTGAGAAACACCATGAATATACAAATTTGAGTTTTAGAATCACCACTTGCGATACTCTGGAATTTACTGAAGTAGAAATAGGGTATTAATAGATGAGATTCCAATCATTTAAGAAGGGAAAAATGGGGGGATGAGGAGTTCGGCTGTCTAGTCTTAGAAAAAGGAGGTGGTCTTTATTTCATTTCTGTTTTAAAAAAATTAAAATTATTTAGTTAAAATTTCAAAAAATGTACATTATGATCCATAAATTACCCAGTCTCCTACAACTAGATACCCAATATCACATTGGGTACCCATATTAGGTCCACTAGGTAGCTGGTTGTCCACCATGGACTATCCTATATTTTTTAGGGAAACTTGCTACCTAGTTCTATCTTTAATCATTATTGATTTCCTTAGTGAGTCCATCACCATAAATTCTGATTCTCAGACTCCACCAACTCCTCTAAAATATAATAAATACTTAAATATAGATGGGTCAACAACAAAATTAAACAATTTTTTTGCTCAACATATATGGGTGTTACATCATTGATTAGAGAAAACTTAAATATTTACCTACAAAGAGTTAATTATCATTCCAGATTAATGATATATAAAAATACATAATTAGATGAAAAGGTGTAATTATATTCATATGACATGATTCATTTATTTAATATTAAAATACATTAAAAATATTAATAAAACCATATACATAATAACTATTCCCACTAAACCCTAACACACAAAAACCTTAAGGATTTTTTTTATATCATGGGTCTTATCAAAGAATGTTACATGCCCTGGAAACACATGATATATCACCATGTATTTATTTGATAAATTAGTCATCCCAGTAAATTATTTTGTGAGATAAAATATTTACCACAATTTATGAGTTATATTGAGAACTCGACTTCATCTTTCAATGGATGACTAGGAAACTCTTCTAGAAACACATAAAAATAATAATACACAATATGAATATCATTTGATAATGAGTTTCTAGCCAACCATTTTATATAAAAACCTCTTTTTAATGGTAATAAAGATCCATAAAATATATTTGATCTCTATTCGAAGTTTATATTTATCATCACATTGTTAGAAGATCATAGGTTGGTTTGGAAAATAAAATGTGACTTCCATTACTTACAAATTTATGTGGGATTTAGATTGAGAAATGAAATCAATTCCTAAGATGACATAAAATTAAACAATAGGGTGAAAAAAAAATATTTTCATGGAAGGAAATTCCCACAAACATCAATAGGATACGAATCATATACTTGAGATACAATCATAATTCTATTAGGGTTTTCACATCTAATTAGATATATAATCTTTTTGGGATAGGAATTAGAATTCATATAGACTTTTCATGATATAATTTACTACTCATAACCAATATAAATTTAGATACTTCAATATCTAATCATATGTATCACCACCCCGACATTATTATTCTATATTCATTCGCTTACTAAAATCAAAATGGTTAGAATGCTGGTAATGCATCTTTGATGAGAGTTAAAAACCATGAAAAATCATTCATAGCATGTTTAAATCTTGTAACCTTATTTTAAATCTAATACTCATTAGTTTTAGCCTTGGTTAATCATTGGAATCATATATTTAAATCCTTCATGGTTGTTTTTAATGATTTTTTGACATTCCAAAGAATATACCCTGGGAGTGTCAAACTAGGTGTGAAAAAAGGCCTATTATCAGGGAATAGGTGATTATCGAGTCCATGTCAATGATCCACTTTCAAATTTATCAACCATTGGTGAAACTGTTCCAAAACCACATCGACTATTATTATCCAAACAAGGATAAAATATCTTAGGAACCAATCACTCTATCCTTCACCAAAATTCCAGGACATCTTTCTATACATTGAATTATCCTTAAACATACCCTTATACATATCCTTATACATATCCCTAGAGATATTTTTAAATTTTTCTCTTGATAGTTTCTAAAGGATAAATAAACCATTCATTTTATACCAAATATAATTTCCAAGGATTTTCATACATAAATATTACATCTTTTGAGATGAATTCCCAAAATATTCTATAAATACACACCTGAGGATCGTGAAGGTTTATTTTAGTTAGATTCTACATAAAAAATATTCTTATTTCAAGAAATATATTCATCATATCCCATAAATAAATTCTCATTTATTACACTTCATAGACATTCCCTATGTAAACCATTATTTATAACTAGGGGAAAGGAAGCATAAGAAAAAGTGATCTCAGATGCTCCGTAATGGTAAATGGGTAAGGTATTAATTGATGATCATAAGAAAGTATAATATTATCATAAGGTTATGATAATATAAATATAACTTATAATGTTCATACCCAATATATCATAGATCACAAGAATGATCTATTCCATAAAACTATATAATTCCAAAATACGTGAACCATAAGAGTGAGAAGTCGTAATAAATCAATCATGAACCATACATTTTGTCATATAAGTGTAGAACAATCATAAGTATGGATTAATTGTTATAATTTAAGGATAAAATTTGAGACCATAAAATCATAACAGATTATTAATCAACAAATATCTCCTATTTCATAATGAATCAGGTTACATCATTTTTTTTCTCATTACGGATCAACAACATCGGCATGTTTCCCATAGCGGATCAAGAACAACAGTTTGTTTTTCATAATTATCTAATGAGATATAAAACTTCACCAATTTCATTGGAGGGATATATGGGTCCCACCCATCACATAATATAAATATATGTGTTACAAAAGATCCTATTACATTCATTATGTCATAACCCATGAAAAAGGAAACATGATTCATAAAAATTTCATTATATAATAACCCATGGAAAAGAAATGGGTTTCAAAATAATTCCATAAATTCATTATTTCTCCCACCCTTAAAAAGGAATTAGTATCATAAACATATCTAAAACATAATCATAAAATATCTAGATCTTCAATAAGGATGGTATCATTGGATCATATTTCTATTAAATCCTTAGTAATAATAAATAATTTCATCTTAGATGGAAAATTATTTTGAAAGATCAGTTGGAATATTTATTGAGAAAAATAACATTACCACATTGAAATCACTTAGTTAAAATCATAAAAATCACAAATAAAAATGAAAAAATATATTTTAAAATAACCTTGAAGTATTTTAAATAAAACATTAATTCATTTAATGGTCATAGCGAAAGGAAATATTGTTCATTCCATACAACATAAAATAATGATTCCTTTCACAATTTTTAGAAAAAGTAAAAACATAATTGTTAAGAAAATGACAATATATTAATTATAATCCATTTTTTAAACATTTTAAAAGGGGTGAAAAATTATTTAAAAAATATTTATATTATATTGATAACTTTCTTCAAAACATTTTTTGAACATATTGGTATGAAAGATAAAAAGTTTTCAATCGAAGAGATAAATAAATTCATTTTTTACTATAAGAACATTATTTTAAATTATTAAGTAAATATAAAGAGGACTTTGTGAGTAAATAAATTAATTTTAAAAAATATATAAGGAAATTAATGAGTTTCTCAAGATATAGATCATAATATTTCATCATTTTAAACATAATCATAAAGAGTCTGAATAAATGATGAGATTGCAACATAAAAAATTTCCCACTTCAGTAACTATAAAATAATAATGTCCATGAAAGAAAGAAACTTATAGGGGTATTTTCCGGTAATTTTTAGTAAAATAACAATTAAATAAATTCATGGGTTATACATACACCTCAAAAAAGAAACGACTAGTGTATAAGGAATGTTCCCCATAGAAATGAAAGTGAGATGAAAATCCCTTATCTTATGTCTTGACATCCTTTGTAAACATTAGATGTTTCTTTATAAAAAAAATATACAATTATTTTATATATTTTATAGAACTATAATCATATGTATCATAACATATATTTCTCCCATATGGAATTTTATTACATTTTTATCAGCAATACCTCATCAAAATCACATTTCGGGTTATAACTGCTTCGTTATTCATGTTTTTTTTGGTTTGGTATTTTTTATACTTTTAATTTGATCATGGTTCCATAATATCTATAGTTATTCCCATGATATAAATATAATATATATTCATTATATATTTAGTTATAGTAATCCATTAAATCTAGATATTGAAAATGATGCACATTGTTCATGGTGACTGTAGGGCGTACGTACACATGAATGCTGTTTCCATTTTTCAAAGGATGAATAAAAAGAAATTTAAATAATATATTACCTTTAAATAATCATTTTTTTATTTCATTTAGACCACATATTTTCATTAAAATTTTCCTTATTTCCTGCCATGTAAATCATAAGTGAATAACGAATCACATCACTCCATGGGGTGGTAGTCTGTCGTAAACACAAGGGACATTATCGTATTTCCACAGAATGGAATGTAAGAAGGTGTATGTGACATTATAATTACATTAGTATAATTTTTTAATTTATATCATATATCTATGTTAAATCCATCATTAAATCTATCCTAGAGAAGTGGGGATGGAAAAAGAATTACATCAGTTCATAAGGCAGTAGTCTATCCTACACACGATCGATGGTTTGGTTTCCCACTTCATTGAAGTGAATATGGATATATATTATTCCCATAACATAATAAAATAATATTTTATGGTACATACTAGGGTTTTTTAATTGTAATTATTAATACGTTAATGAATGTGGTAAGGGAAGAATTAAAAAGAAAGAGTTTAGTGAAGGCAATTACCTTTGCATAGAAAAACCTCTATTGGATCTCTTATTAAGGACCCTAGGATTGGTATTTTGGGAAAAAAATAATATATATAACTTTTATAAGGATATTTTGGAGATATTGTTTTTTTATTGAGATAAATGGCTTATTCAGTGTGAACAATTAAGGGGAGGAAGTCCCCATTTATAATTTAGAGGAGTGATATTTTTTTAAATACCCTCAACTATACTATAATAGGAAGTCAATATAATTACATGAGCCTCCTAATTTGATAAATAAATTATTTTAGGGATGATATGTTATATAAACACATCCAACTCAAAAAAATTCACATTTTTTAAACGTATATTTATTTAATCTCTTAGTTTACTCACTTTTATCATTTTATTTTTTACAACAGTAACTTGTCTCTTTTTATTTTCCTAGGTAATTTATCATTTAATACTAAAATTAAAATGATCCATAATAGATAATTCATACCCATATATTATAAATATTAAATAAGATTAATGAAATAAATATCTTATATGTGTCAAAAATCAATTTTATTGTATGTGTATGTAACACCCAAAACCCTGTTTTAACGTTAAGTGTAGTAATTAATTTGTATTATTCTTCATGATATTTATTACAAAAAATTAATTCAAACTTATTATATAATAAAAATTATTCTCATTCTAAATATGAGATTTTTTTATATAATTCAATTCATATAAGTTTCAGAAAAAATTTAAATATAAAACCCATTTTTGCGATGAAAATGTGGTTTCCCAAATAGTGGATTTTTATAAATATAGAATGATTTAATATCAACAGTCAACAGAAAATTGATTCAAATTTCCTAAATTGGATTAATAATAACATAATTAAAATAATTTCACTATTAAAACCATATTAAATTGAAATAGATATTGTATATGATTTAAACGAAAATATAGTTTTTAATAAAACATAGTAAATTTTATTATTCATAAAAAATTCTAATTTTACATGATTTAAAAAACATTAACTCAAAGATAATTTATACATGCATATTTCAAAAATTAGGTTTACATTTTAACATAAATTTTCTAAAGGTGTAAATAATTACTTTTACATTTTTTTAAAAAAAAAAATATTTTTTTGAGAAAATTATATTTTCGAGCGTGTAAAGACATTATTAATTATTAAGTTCATTTCTATCATTATGTTTTCTTTATAAAAATACATTAGTCCAAATTTTAAAAAATTTATTATTCCTATATACCTCATTGTGTAATGAATTTAGGATCTATTTTAAATAATAATATCAATATTATACCATAGTTCATTACAACTCGGTGTTGTGTGTGAAGCAAGCTATTGAAGAGATTAAATTAATATCAAAAAAATATTTCATAAAATATCTAGGTGTTACATTATTCAGTCACTAAAAATTAAAAACAAATTCCTATGAAAAAATATATTTAATCTTTCAAATAAACATTTATAACTAACCTTAACCTATTTTTATCCTTATATAAAACATTTAGAGATATTAAAGTCAATAGAGTAATATATTTTATTTATTATTTTATTAAAATAATATAATGTTCCTAATCTAATATAAATGGAACCAAGTAACCATTTTTTATAATTATACAATAATGTTAAAAATATACTCATCTAATAGGATAAAGAAAGTGTTATAAAAATTTAAAGACTTTCCCAAATGTTTTGACTTTGTTTTTTCCAGTTTACCCTAATCGAGGTCACAAAATAATATCCAAGGTCACTATTCACAATGAAAAAAAATAAAAGGAATATATTTTCCATATTTGAACCTCATGATTACAAATATGGGGTCTATTTTTCATGATTTAATTCCTAGAAGAGGAAAAAATATGTTGTCCTAAGGGGACTTCACTAATAATCAAGATGTGGTGAATCGCGTTTTTAATAACAAATTTATTTTCTTAAAAAACAACCATTTTAGAGGTATTAAAACATTATGATATTTTATAAGAACAATAATCAATAGAAGTATATTCACATAGAAAATATATCATACATCATGATTTTTATTGGTCTGGGTAATAAAAATCAACTAGTTCACTCAAGAAACACTCTTATCTATGATTTTTTTTATTTTCACTAGATATGCCATTTTACTATGGATTTCTAGTCCTTTTTATAATGACTTATGACTAATTAAAAATAGTTAAAAATTGGTAAAACTGGACCATGATATTTCTAGAAGATCCAACAAGAGTTTATAGACAACAATATTCATGGTTCTTTCATTAGAAACCGCGACAACAAAAGTGGGAATAAATAGAATGTTTATAGGTTGAGTTAAAAGTTTTAAAATAAAACCGATATAAATAA
Source organism: Viscum album (assembly GCA_963277665.1). NCBI lineage: Eukaryota > Viridiplantae > Streptophyta > Magnoliopsida > Santalales > Viscaceae > Viscum > Viscum album. Next base: position 492,166,826 of record OY728160.1, read on the forward strand.
TAAATTTCTATGATAGATTAAAAAAATTTAGAGCATCTTGATGAGGGTTTACTAAAATAAAAATATAGAAGATCGAGAAAACCAAACAATAGATCTTCAATCTTCTTCTTCTTATTGAGTAAAATAGAGTAGCACACCAAAGCATTGACAGTGATTTCTTAAATTATATATCTCGATATATAGTTACTCTCAGCAGATATATATATATTTCATACTTCAAATATCTCATGAAACAAATGAAAACCATGTCTTTTTAATTCATATTAACAAATCTTTAAAATCTAGGGTTGGAATTTCAAATTTCACATATCATTTTCATGGAAATACCTTGACAATAGAAATATCCATCAAATTATCTGTTTAATTGTTTCTTATATAGATACATTCCACTTATTATAATCATTTTTAATATAAAGTGGTAATCCACCATTTAATGAATGTATGACATCATTATGACCCACTGATTGTACACCAATGGTAATAAATACAAGGTTTCATATTAATTTGGCTGATTACATATCACCCCATATTCAAATTCTATATATTTGAATTCATGTAGATAAATAATATATGTATTTTTATTATCAATGTGACTATGTTTTCATAGGAATTCTTCACATAGATGATTTTATTTACATATACATTTTGGTTCACATAGCTATCTTAGAACCACATAACATATTAATCAATAGAGATTATTTCTCTCCCAGGTGATTCATAAATGTAAGTGATTTCCAAAAGATATATTCTGTTATATATCTATTTCATGTAGACAATATACCTAATTGATTTTCTTATGTATCTATTTCTCCACATGGACAAATTTCCTCATGTAACTAATTTTCCTGAATTAGGAAAATTTTAACCAAAAATTATAAAATTACTTACATAATGGTATTGAGAGTAAAAACAATAATGTAATGATAATACTAGATAAACACACTTAAAAATATTATTAATATATGAAGGGTATTTGAGATCATAAAATACTAAAGTACATGGTATATGTTGGAACATCGTTTTTACTCTAACAATCTCACCCATTTTATGATAAAAAACTCCATAAGAAATTAGACACAAGGTTGTATTTTGTAGAAAACTAAAAACTAACCATATTTCTCATAAATTTTTTTTATCCTTTTTTTATAACCTTTAATTTGATGCTTATATGAAGAGGTACTTATTAGGTAAATATGTCACCCCCTTTTTCAATCATTAAAATAGAAGGGAATAGGAGAAGAAAAACACTTTCTTTTTAAAACTTATTGGTATGAATTTATTAATTATTGTTCTAAAAAAATAAAAAATTATGGAATTAAATGAATTTAGTCATAAAAATAAATGAATAATAATATTAAATAAAAAACAATAATAAAAACCATAAGAGATAAATAAATATAAATTTAAATAATTGTAAAAATTTATACAAAGTAACATTCACTCAACATCCAAAGTCACTATTACAAAATACTATTCAGAAGTCTCAAGCTTATGGATATGTTCAAAATGATAAATTGGTTCTAGTAGAATTATCATGAATGTTGTTGAGGTTCTGGAGGGAAAATAAGGGTTCGTTGAAGATGGTGGAACAACTCTTCTAAACTCAACATCAACACACTCTTCATGGACAAAAACTAATTTTTCATGTGGCCTCTAAATAGGATATACAATTAATCTTTCCATGTTCCCTTATATATTAAAATTGTAGGATCTGGTTCCAAGAAAATTTTCTTTCTTTGGAGGTTCAAAGGATTAAGTTCCTTCTATAGATCACTCATAAGTTAGGGCTTCATCCACCTTTGAATAATCTTTTTGATGGATGTGAGTTGGATCATAAACACCACCAATTATTTATCAAATATCTTTAAATGTATCTGGATCAGTAAGTAAAATAGTCATTATTCCTATTAGATAAAAAAGGCATATGTACACATCTATATTCTCAAAATGATGTTTGGTTTTTAGAACCCGCAAATATTACATGATTCATGTCTATGAATTTGAGAAATAGAATAAAGACTATTTCTCAGAACCCCTTTAATAGATTCAAGATGAACAAAAGAAAATTTATGAGGTGCACTATAAATTGGATTATATTTCATATTTATCAATATAGTTGAAAACCCTGAGACTAACTTATCCAAAGATTAATCTACTTAGAATTAAACACTGATTATTTTTACATTCATGGACTGTAAATGTTTTCCATATTGTCATGTTTATCTACTAGCACTTGAGAAACCTATTGAGCACCACTATTAGGATCTTTAGATACTAGAGAAGTAGAAGTAGAGGAAATAGGAATAGTTTCCCTAGTTATATCTTCAATAACTGTAATATGGTTTGTATGGACTAAAGGATTAGGCCTTGGAGGTCTATAGACTACAAACTCATTACCTATTAAAGTAATTGGTGTAGCTAAAACATCCTCAGTCATAGAACTAGATTCCCTTTTTCATTTTCAAAACATAACCCTTAAATTTCTAGAGAATCCTTTTATACTAGTGTTAAATTAATTGATGATTTATGTATACAAGAGAAAGAGACCTAGAAATCATCCCATATACATCATGAAAACCCATCATAATTACCCTCAACCATCCACCAGATTCTTCATAATTTCACACAATTTCATTTAAGGACTTATCAGTTCCAATAGAAATATCCCTAATAGTTTTTATATTTGAACTCACCCACAAGATCACTCTTGAACTGTTGCATCATCACTAGTGTGAACATATAACACTATAGATATTGAATCGAAGAAGATGCAAAGAATTTTTCTTTGAAAGACTTGAATCAAATACATTATAAAAATAAGGATCCACTAAAGAAGAATAGGTAAAAATTATAGATGTTGATTGAAATATCTTAATGAACTCAAATTGAACTAACATAACAGTATTTAGGATATGATTCTCACCTTTATCTCTATATCAAAGTACTTAATCTCATTAATAACATATTAATACATATTGTGTTTCACCATTGGATAGTTTTGGAAGATGTCTCTTTGATATTTAACTAATACACTAAATTTATTTAACTGTGGCTTCATGTGGTAGACATGTTTCAAATATTTTACTATATCATTCTTCTAATCGAGGTGTTTTTCACTTATATTAGAAAAAAAATTGTACAGGTGGGACTAACAAAATATTCTTGATCAAATCTATTTTTTTTCATTATCCCAAACAAATTTAAAACATTAATGGAAATAATACTCTCTTGGATTTATCTAATTTAATCCTTATATGACATTAGAAACTTTTCAAATATTTATAATATCCTATGATATTATCAAAATCATTTAATAGATCAAGGGAGATTACTTTTTATAACTATATGATCACTTACTCACTGAGGTTGCTTCCTAATTAACAATAAAGGGAGGAGGTGATGGAACATGTGGTGTATGAGAATGATATAAAATCTCTATAACCACATCACCAGATATATTTTCACTGACTTTTTATCCAATAATAATTGGATCCACTGACTTATTCTCAAAATAAACTCTAGTTCTTCCCTCATCTCTTAAAACACTGGGCATAGTCACAACCAAACTGTCTTCAAGATATATGATAGTTATCTCAATAACCAGTTCATCAAAATGATCTACTACAACATTTTTAAGAACATAAATTTATATAAATTTAACTACCACTTATATAGTATATTTGATTTTAGGTAACTATTTCTCTACTCTATCCACTTATAAATCATGCACCTCCCTAGCAGAAACCATCTCATAGGTGCTTCATCCTTAAGTGGTGAGTTTTGGGATGGCTCCCCCTGACCCACACTTTCTAGCCCAAAAAAATCAGATAATTTAATGAATTTTCCCGGAATCACCAAGGATTCATCAATAGTATAGTAGAAAAATTATTACTCTTATTAAATTTTAATTTCTCCTTCTCATTCAGATCCACTATTTTTTTAGAACTTGGGAAATCATCCTACCAAAAGAATAATAATTTAATTTACCGTTTCTATTACAATAGTGATTCATAAAACACATTATGTACCTTTTTAGATTGAGATTTTTAATATCTATCAATATATATAAGATATATATATTGAAATAATACATTACCCATCACTCCATATCTCAAGTGAATCCCAGCCTGAAAAAAAAATATAAAACCTTCCACTTAGATTCTAAATCCTTCACTATATTTTTTTCAAAATCATAGTTTTTGAACAATAACTTTAAATATTTTTTGGTTAAACTATATTTTTACATAACAATACATGACTAAAATTATACTCCCCCTCATGGATTAATAAATGATCTTAGCTATTTCTAAATATGAGACAACAAAATATTTTTAATTAATATAAGACAAAACAACATATTTTATTATAGAAAATTAAAACTCAATGTTCCTCGTAAACTCTTTTACCTCATCCTAAAATATAACAATATATTACATTTCATCAAATGAAAAATCCCAACCATGAAAATATTGTACCTTCTTCAGTAGAATATGTGAAGACATTAACAAAATCATATCGATGGTTGTTCCTACAAGAACACTATAGGATGTAATGATTCCTTTTACTTTCAGGGATGAACCAAATCATCCATCATCTCTACAATTTGACTTTCCCATTGAAGATAGTTCAATTTCTGTTTGAGTGATTATCGAGAGGTCAAGGGTGGTATTTTGGATTCTAATTTATGAGAAATATGAAAAATGTTAAATAAATAAGAGTTTTTTGTGTTTTAAGTCAGAGACCCGATTCCCAAAAGGCTGATTCACTCAATTTGATTTTGGGTTGATTTTGAATAAACATAATTAAATAAAATCACAAAATAAATAAATGTATAAATAAAAAACAATATGTAAATTTATTTTTAAAAAATGAATAATCTATGTTGTAAAAAAGAATAGATTAATTTAATCTCTATAATTCATTAAAATTAAATATGATAATTATAAATAAAACTATAAGGAGATAAGATAAATTAAACTCACTTAAATTAGAGTAACCCCAATTATTTAATAATAAAATCATAATGGTCACAATCAGGAGTATTAGTAAAAATATATTCTTATTGAATCATAGTAGAGAGAAACTCTAGAGTAACATTTCCTTTTTTAGCATGATCTCTAAAGAAATGATTTCAATATATGTATTTTTTATTCAATGATTTATTGGATTATTTTAAATGTTTATAGAATTACTATTTTCATATTTTATTGAAACATTATTATAATTGAATCCAAAATCCATTAAGGTGTTCTTTATCTACAAAACATACACACATTGACTACTAACAAATATAAATTCTTCTTTGGAAATAGATAATAAAACATAGTGTTGTTTTATAAAATACCAGGATACTAGGGATTTACATAGAAAATAGAAGGTTACTAAAGTAATCTTATAATATTGTCTATAACCAGAAAATTTTTCATCTGATTATGAAAAAATATTAAAATTAAAAGTTTTCTGAAAATATAAGTAATGTGATATGTTTCTTTATATATATCTTAAAATTATTTTGGAAGATTTAAAATGAGATTATTTAATATTTTATTGAAATATAGAACATAAGTATACTTTAAACATATTATCTAGTCTACTATCAGTCAAATATAATAGACTCCCAGTTATCCCTGTATATATCTTGTTTTCAAGAGATTTTCTGACTTCATCCAAGTCAATATTGTCATTAGAACTCATATGATATTTATTTAATTTACCACTTTCATGTAAAAATATTTTAAGTCAAGTAGGTATTCATATTGATTTATCATACTACCAGAGTATTTTTAATAAATCCAAAAACTAATAAAATAATTTAAGTCTCCCATCATGTTCTTTTCAACTTATTTTATCATGATTATTAAAAATTTGTTACATAATATTATTTTTATAAAACAAAAAATTAAATTATCAACATATATCTGAACTAGAAAAATATTTTTAGATGTATTTTTACTAAATATAGTGGTATATGTATTTACTATTGAATAACCATTTAGTATAAGAAATGAACATAAACATGTATACCAAGTTCTAAGTCCGTATTTAGGGCTATAAAGAGATTTTGCATGTTTGAAAACTGAATTTTGAAAATGAGGGTTTTCAAAACCACGACGTTATTGAATGAAAACTTAATCTATAATAAAACCATTTATGTAATAAGATTTATTATCTATATAATACAATTAACAAATTATATGTGATTCATATTTGAATATAAACCAAACTTCTTCTAAACTAGATGTATGTGAATTGGTATCTTCATAATCTATATATTCATCTTTGTTATACCATAAGGAAACTATACTTGCCTTATTTTTAGTAATCATAAAATTATCATCATGATTATTTCTGAAAATCAATTTGTATCGACAACAAGATAGTCATATGATCTATCAACTAACTCCTATAGCTTGATCTTATGGAACTGGTTTAATTCATCTTTATTTACTAAAACCCAACCATTACAAACTAAGTATTCCTTTATATTATTATGTTATAGTTGAGATAAAAAGGCTGAAAATTATACAATATTTCCTACACTACTTAAAATTTTAATCCCATATTCTAAAATTCATCTATATATCTCTATGAGATAGTTCTAAAGGGTTCTAGACTTTTTAGGCTGCACACATTCTAGTTCACTGGTATCCAAACATTCTATATTTGATTCTAGAAAATTACATTCCAACATTTCCTCTTTTTTTCTATCAAAAAGAGGCATAGATCTCATGATTTTAACATAATCACTTAGTTCATCACTTTGATTCATTTTATTATAAAAAGGATCACTTTCATACAATTCCACATGACTATATTCTTCAATAATATTTCATGTTTTTTAACTCTATATGCCTTGGAAGTAGTATAATAGCAATGAAATATTCCTTCAATATCATTTAGTTCAAAATTACCACGATTATACATTTTGGTTAGAATATAAACCATTTATCCAAACACTTTGAAGTATCCAACTTTTTTATTTCTATTATTATAGAGCTTGTAATTTTTTTTCTTTGGAAAAGGTCTTATTATAACTCTATTTATGAAAAATGATTCAATATTTACGTCAAAAACCTAAAAAATGAGTAAACACGTTATATTAACGTAACATTTTTTTTATCAATTTCTTTCCAATTCCTAATTTTCCTTTCAACAAAACCATTACATTTTGGTGTACTAGGGCTAGAATAATTGTGTTTGATACTATATTTTGAATAATAAAAATTGGAATCATGGTTTTAAAATTATTCTCCATCATCACTTATACAGGAAATATTTTTTGAATTTATCTCATTTTGAACTAATTCGAAAAATCTTATAAAAAAGTGTAGGATTCACTCTTAACACATAAATATAACACCCATATAAATATATAAAAACATCAGAAAGAACATTTAAAAAATATTTTCCTCTTATGATTGCAATCTTAAATACCCCAAACAAATAAATAAGAATAAGTCATAGTGGTATAGAAGTATCAACCTCCTTAATAGGTTTAAAAAATGACACGTGTTGATTTACCTTTTAGAATACACCACATGGATTCTTTTTATTTAATTTAAGTTGACGTAAATCTGAAAATAAATTATTTTTGGATAATTTTCTCAAATAGTTAACATTAAAATGTCATAATATTATATCATAAATCAAATGTTAATTTGATTAAGAATTTAAATAGTTCACATGTTTTCAACTCAATGAATTAAGGTCCAGATTATAAACATTTTCTATTCTTGGTTCCTTAGGTTTAAAAATAATATCTTTAAAAATTGAAAATACATTAGTTAAAAATTCAATAAAATAACAATCATAAAAATGTTATGAAATACATATTGGGTTATTATTTAATAATTTCATATAAAGAACTTTGATGATGAGGTTTGATCTTGTACTACCAATAGATCCATCTCTCATATTTTTTCTTTTTCATTATCATCAAAAGTGGCATAGTTTCCATCAATTTTTGATAAGGAGTGGACAGTAGAAAAAAATCCACTCATATGTATTGAGCATAAAATTTACAAATATCATTTTTCATTGATTATATTAGACCTTTTTATTACTTGGAAAAAATAAAACAATAAATTATTTTGGTACTCATATTCTAGGTGGTCTATCAATGTTAATAATTAATGATTTGGGAACCCAAATCTTCTTGTGATTTCTAGAATATCTAGTTTTAAATACTGAAAAACATTATAAAAAATAATAATGTTTGAATCCCCAAAAAATTAATCTAAAAATATATTTATAATTTATTAATTCTTCTATTGAGAAAAAATTGTTTTGGAGAGGATTTTGTTCTTAGAACTAGAGAATTTTTTTTTGTAAAATTATATTTTCTCACCTTAAATTCCTATAACAAACTTATTTTTTGAGAATTATTGTTCCATGAATTTGATTCAAATAATTTTTACATTTTCTGAAAACACTTGTATCATATTTAATGTAATGGAATTAGACTTTCAATTTTTCAATCTTGTTACCATGTTTAATACAAGATTTAGAAGAATTTTCCAGTTTATTTTTCAAATAAAAAAAGTGTATATTTAAGTCCAATTTTTCATTGAAAATAACGTTATTCATATTTTTGAGATATTTTTTAATTTTTTCAAAGATTAATATTTGGTTTCTATATTTGTAAAATACTCATTTAATACCTTATAATATTAGTTTTAATTTTCCTATTTAGATTTATTCTCAAATGAATAGTAGAAATGTACATAATCTAAATTTTCTAAAAAAACACTTGTTGGACTTTGAATTAGTATATTACACTTCTAATTATGAATAGTAAACATAACTAGAATCCTAAAAATCTCTCCATGTGGATTTTATTGTTATCATGGATTTCTTCTTATAGTCAACATTCATTAATTACTCTCTAACATTCTGTTTTCTTGAATCCAATGAATATCAAGAATAATGTGTGTAAAATTTTTTCATTCATTTAATGTCACCTCCTTAGGGTTTCAATAATATTTCTTTAAATTATTAAATGGTTAATTAAAACTTATTATCTTATTATATAATATATTTAACATTATATTAATGTTATAAGGCTCACTATTTGAACAAAAATAATCATAATTGTCTTCACCATTTTATTTAGCTATTTTTGTATTTTTTTTCTTTTCTTATCATCCATTGAAGGTGAAACTTATAAAGAAGCATTCTCCTTATTAACTAATATATGATCTAAGGGTATAACTTCAATCTCAGCCTTATAAATTATAAAATTTCAAATAATGTCTTTTATTTAAAAATTATTGACCTTTGTGTATTTATTAATTATAAAATAGATTCCACTCCATATTGGTCGTATAATTATAAGGATATTCTAAGCTTGATTAGGATCATGAATGGGTGTTCCTAAAGAAGTAAAAAAAATTAACATCATAGTAATTTTCTCATTAAACCAGGTGATTCTTTCTCCTTCCTACATTCTGAGAGTATCAAACATAAGCATGGAAGTATTATGTACGAGAGCCTACATATTGTCTATACATTCATAAGAAAATACTATAATATCCAACATCTCATGTGTATTTTTTATTGTGAAACATTGTTGAATTAAAAACAACCTAGTACAAATATTATTACATTAATTCCTTTGGAATCTAGATCATAACTAGCTTGAGTGTCAGTGTCCTATGATTTTTTTGGGTCTCTATAATTTCACATGGAATCATGGATTTAAGATATACATTAAGACCAAGGTTCTTCAAATAGTTTATCATTTATTCCATCGAAAAACTATAATTATAACCATTAAAGTAAAGTTCTCTTACCATAAACATTCCTTCCCTATTACTATTTTCAAAATTTATTTTGAAGATTATTTTTTATTTAACCTTTAAAATATAAGAAATCAAAATTCATGTGCTCAGCTACCAATTTTTTTATGAAATGATTACACCAAGACTCAATATGGTGTCAAATGGGTTCTTAATAAAAAGTATTTGATTACTAACATCTCTCTCTATAGAAATGAATAAAATTTTATCCTTTCTATACATAAGATACAATGGAAATAAAATCACCAAAAAATATCAAACATAGAGATTTATAGTTCATTTGGGAATAAAAATACCCATGTACACTCCACCAACTCGCTTCTCTATGCGTTCGGTGATTTTCACTAAACCATTCAATTTTATAGGGACACCCAATCCTTTTTTCAGAGAGGTAACAAATGAGTAAAATAAATAAAAACTTAGTACAAAAATATGATGGGATATAAACTAGGATCTAACTAGGATTTAAAAAAAATCCTTCAAGTTTCTTTAAGTAATAACCTTTCAAATAATAGATAGTATAAAAATAATTTCTATAGTTTGAGCTCACAATTTTAATATAGAACTCTAATAAAAGAATAAATACTTGGGATAGATAATAAGAATAGAGATAAGCTTGAGGAGAGTCTTCTAAAATAATAGCATATATGATCGATATAACACAACTATATATGTGTAAACATCTTCTTCATTTCAAGAAAAACTGATAAACACACTACATCTTCAATATTAAGTTATTTAATGATAGATAAGTTCATCCAATTATTATCAGTATATATCTTTTTACACTTCAAATCTCTTAACAAATGCATGCGGAAAATCTCTTTTTGACACTCAATAATCTATTCAAAAAATATTTTGTCACAATTTTAAATTTCGCATGTCCTTTTTTTAAATACCTCTCCAGAGTTACTATCCAATAAAATATCTTTATACTTGTTTCACTTCTCAGTAATTTCCTCTTCTTATAATCATTTTTTTACCATAAATATCTAATATAACATTTAATGAATTCATTATGGTATTAAAACTAACTGAAATTCTAAAAATAGTAATAAAGTCCAGGTTTTAGAATGATCTAGTTGATTAAAAATCACCCCATTGCTAAATTCTATAGATTTGAATTTGCATAGTATAATGAACTATGTAGATAAATTTTTTATATAGATTAATTTTCTTAGGCATTTTTCATAAAGCCAATTTTTTTCATGTAGAAAATTTATTTGAAATAGCCAATTTGGAAATGTATAGTTGATTTCACCACAAATACAAATTATGTATCAGATTAATCCATGTAACTGGTTCATATAGTTTATTGATCTACATAGTCGATTGTTCACATATATGATTCATAAATATATGTGATTTCCACATAGCTAATTAAATGATGTAATCATTTCTCATAAGTAAATCCATCACATAAGTGATTGAAACATCTAATTCTCACATGTATCCATTTCTACCGATATCCAAATTTTCTTATGTAACTAATTTTCTATAGTTAGTAAAATTTCATCCAAAATGGCCAAAATTTTAAACTTAATGGTCTTAACAGCATAAAAATATAAAATAATGATATAACATGATAAATACACTTAAAACCAAAAGAAAATCAGTAATATATAAAGGTAATTTTAAATGATCAAAACCAAAAGTACATTGGATTTTTTAGAAATACATTAGTATTCTAACAAAATATCTTTTATAATAAGAACGTAAAACACAATGAAACCTATTTTTAAGAAAAATGTTTTTTTAACAATAAAAATAGATTTTTTCTTATCCCATGACTATAAAAATATTTTACGAATATTACATAATTTTTTAAATATTCTATATTTTCATTTCATTAAAATAATTTATCAAAAGATATTAATATAATTTAATTAAATCAAAAATCATTTTGCACCTAAAAACTATTTTAAGAAAAATATCTCTATTTACCTTCAAATAATTTTTCTTTTATTTCAGACCATTTTAAAACCAATGAATTTATTTTATACATATAGATTTTTTTCCATAATTGAGTTATCCCTATTCATATGTTTCAATCTAAGGGATAGGTGATAACTATCACATTAAAAATTAATATTCTATAGTATACAACATTTCATTTAAAATAAATTCATGTAAAGTATGATATCAAATAAATAACACTTACTAAAATGGAAATATCATAAAATATCAAGGTGTTACAAGTTTACTCCACCTATCTTAGACTATAGTGAGTTTTGGAATAGATTTTAACTAAAATACTTAATGTGTGAGGCCATGTGCACACTGGATTAATACAGTGCTTGTTTAGGTACCAAAATTTAGAATATAACATGTGTAGGTAAAAGGATAATGGATTCAATAGAATAATTATGGATTTGGAAGAAATATGTTGTGATGAAAAATGGGATTTTTTCCATATGATAGGTAGTTAAATCATGGATCATTTGGAGTACCATGATATGGTTGATCCGAGCTTGGTTCATGATAGGAGTTTTCATGGATGGGATGACCATGGATCATGAGGAGAGTCATGTGCTAACTATTGGAATCTATTATGAATTACACTCAATGATTAGTGTAAGAGAATCCATATAGCAGGGAGTACACCTTATTTCATTAGAGGTTGTTATCCTTATTGAAAATGTATTTTACTAAATGTGAGTGATAACATTCTGGGTTAGTCGAGAATGGGTAGAGAGAAATGATTCATGTTGGATCTCAGGTATGAGCATATAAGTCACATCTATTCATTACATTCGGTAATGGATGGTGTGTGAACTTTGGATATCATGTTCTTTGGATGAATGGGGTTATCATAAGGTTACTCTTATGGTGGGGACTATTGAATCGGTCACTAAATTAAAACCCTTATGTGTGAAGGGTCATGGATGTATAGGGATAATTCAAAAGGTTGTTTAGATGACATTGTGATTCTGATATATAGGTGAATACAATTATATTTGGTTCCATGGGGAATAACATATTTTTATTCATATGTAGTAATATATGGAATTCGGTGGTGGCATTAGGCTTGCGATAGAATTTCGGCATATTTTGAGAGTGAGTCAGATTTTAGGAATGTTGGTTCTTGTGCATAGAGTATAATAGATTGTGTGGATTTTTAATGAGAAAAAAATGGAACTACGCCATTTTTAGGGATTAGAATTTAGTTTGAGTGTTTGGATGAACTAATGATGACTTTTATAATTAAGTAATCATGATCAGGAGATGTGGTATCATGTTAGTGGGTGAGGCCAATATTTTTTGGAGTGGTTAGCAAGAGAAGGACCTACTAGTGCTTTGAGTTCAAATAGGTGTGTTGAGGTGGAATCTAAATCGATCACATATATGGATTGTTGGATGTGCATTATCAGTATTTTATTTCTATGTTGGGGACCACAATGAACAAAAATTGGCACTTTGGGTAGATTATTATAGTGGGGATCAACAGAATCTTGGTGATGAATCGATTGATCACACTTGGGTGTCTTTGGATAGACTGGTGTGTCTGAGAACTGAATCAATATTGTATATAGTGATGAATGAGAAACTAAAATCTTAATGAATAGTTCACCTTGAGATAAATATTTGTATAAAGTAAACGAGTTTGGAGTTTGTGGATAGAACAAAGTGAGTTATTGGTTAATTAATGAAAAAGGTAGGCTAAAAAGGATTGGGGAAGGGAAAAAAAGACTTCTTGGGTATGATATTTGTTGTGGTGGTGAGTAAGTTAGAACCTGCTTCATTATAGGTTGTTTAATGAAAGGGTTATTTGAACCTTTTGTTTCACAATAGGTTTTGTTTTGAGAATCAGAACTCAGTTAAGGATTCCATGGATTGGAACATCTCAAAGAGATGTTTTTTGATGTTTTTAAGGGCTTAGAAGGTGTTTTTATAGATCGGGTGAATGTCAAAGTGGGGTCAGGGTGACCCCCTTTGTTGATTTTTTCTATAAGAAACTCACCATACCATAATTATTGAGGGACACATCTTAATTAGGGGATAGATGAAGAGTTATTTCTTTTCTGGGGAAGGTTCCATGGAATATGTTTCTTATGTCATGTCATAACCAGTGTATTTAATGGTGTTTAGGAATTTTTTATGGATTTTTATATGGAAAAATTCTCATTTAAGAGGGTTTCATCATGATTTTGGAGTCATGCCATCATATCCCTTCTATTTCAAATTTTGGAAAAGGAATATGTATTCTATATAGATTTCATTCCATAGATGAAGCTGTCAGGTCATGATAAATCACCCTATAATAATTTATTAGAAACCACATGTATGACATTGTGATTTTTCTCATAATGAAAGTAGTCATGCCATAACCACAAGGAAAATCCATGAAGTATGGTGTAACGGGAGGTGTCATGACATGGAGCATAGAGGTAGTGTCAATGGAAAGGAGTCCACCCCAATGAGGAGGATTCCATGAAGTGGGGGGATAGGGCCTCATGTATTTGGTTGTTCCTAAAGGTATTTATTCCACACCATATGTAGATGGATCAAAACAAGAATGAAAGATCATGGGGTATTGGGATGTGCCTTATGGAGGTGTTTCACACCATAATCTGATGGGTTTCTAGGAGAAGGAATCATGACATTATACATTTTCTTGATGATTTGTTTCTACCTAGATCATATTCTTAAAATAGCGGCATACCAAAAATTTCGGGGTTATACCCATTTTGGTTCTAAGGAATGTTGAGTCAATAAGGTTTTCTTATGACATTTTCATTCTTTCATGTTTTGAAAATCACAAACACTCTATCTTAAGAATAATTTATTTTCCCCTAAGATTTATCGTAATAAGGAAAATTTTCCTTCCTCAAGGAAAATTTATCCTTACCATGTGTTCATTGTTCATATCATAATTTCCCTAAAACTAACTCATTTTATTTCTAAGTATAAAATTTGATTTTGTATCTAAAACCTCGGAATCTTATAAACACTTAGATATAGTGCCTTCTGTTTTCAGGATCTGAATTCAGGTTCTGAATTCTATGAATTTAAACTCTAAACTTTTTGAGTTTAGACTCTAAATTCTCTATATTCAAACTCTAAACTTTTTGAGTTTAGATTATGAATTCTTTGAATTCAGACTATGAACTTTCTGAGTTCATACTCTGAATTCTCTGAATTCAAACTCCAAACTTTCTAAGTTGAGACTCTGAATTCTAAGAATTCAGACTCCTAATTTCCTTGAAATTCATATTCTTAAATTCAATAGAATTCATGTTTTGAATTCTTTTGAAGTAAAAATCTGAATATTCATGTATTATATGCACCAAATGGTTTTTGGTTAGACTCCGAACTTTTATTTTTCCTTACACTCTGAAAAATGGATTTGGTTAAGAAACCATATTTTTGCTTACTCTTGTTATAGTTATAAAACTATGTCATGCTTTCTGTTTCTAACCAACCATTGTTTGAGTGACACATGTATAGGTCCCTCTGAAATTCAAGGAAAAATATGACCGTTGGAGGTGGGAACCGAACATTGAAGATGTTCCTATAAATACGAGCTCATTTGAATGAGCTCAATGAGGTTGATCAATCTAGAGATTACGTGATGCTGAAGGGATTTCTAGAGAGAGAGACTTTATTTCTTTGTGTGTACTGAACATCTTGTTCAGAATTGTTTTGTGTGACTCCAAATGTTTTTGAGTACATTTTTGGGCTTCCGGGGATAGGAAGACCAAAGTGCCGACTACCTTGAAGTTTGAGGGCTTGCAGGGATAGCAAGACAGATTCGGATATTCGTATCGAAGTCTTACCATGGTGTGGGTAAGACAAACTTTCTTGAAAGTATAAATCAAGGAACCTTTATCCAAGGTTTTTGGATACCCTACTCTTTGGGTTAAATGATTTACTACTTGTTACTTGTATTGTTTCAAGTTTTCCACTGCATTTTGATTGTTAAGTAAATTATAAATATCTTATACTTTCTTATTATTGTACTATGATTAGTAATATTTTATAAGCTTTAAGGCAGGATCTTATCTTTGTAAACTTTTCATAAGACTCATTTCCAGAACCTCATTTCCGGAATCAAGAAAGTTTGTAGAACTAAGAGGTCTTGTGAATTTACCTTGTATAACTTTGTTAAACATTACCATGTTTAAAAGTTCTAAAGGAATGTTTTTAAAGAATACAATTCACCATCCCCCCTCTTGTATATTGAGAATCTACATCATTATTTCGATTCAACAATTGGAATCAGAGGAGGTCTCTAAAATACTTATATTCACATATAAGTTTTCTTGCTCAATTTCTTCATTGTTCTATATTTTCCTTTATCAGTATATTTTTATCATTGTTTAAAAACTTTTATTACTAACAAGTTTGTGTGGAAAGATTTTCTTTAAGATGGAAGGAATGAATGTTGGTTCAATTGATAATATTAATCCTACTATACCACCTATTTTTTATGGGAATGATTATGAATATTGTAGAAATAGTATGAAGACTTTTGTTATTAACACTAGAGTGGACAACTTTGTTATGATTATCGGAGATTACAAGATTCTTGACAAGGAATTCAGAACTTTTACTAATCAAGAGAAGTCAGAATATCAACTAAACTAAAAAGTACGCAATACTTTGTTGTGTTCCATGACCAGGAATATATATAGCCAAATTTCATCTTATGAAGCTGGAAATTTTGTTTGGAAGAAGCTTGAAGTAACCCATTTTGGAACTTCCAAAGTTATTGAAACTACAAGAGCTATGCTTAGAGCTGTGTACCATGGTTTTTTCTTTCCTTATGGAGAACCTATATGTAAGGTACAATAGAGATTTATGAATATTGTCAACAACTTACAATACATGGGTGAAAAAGGTTTAGATGATGAGGCACTTGTAGACAAGATTATAGACATCATTCTTAATGAGTGGGAATATAAGAGGACAACGATAGATGAGAATTGGAAAGTCTCACAGATCACTCTTGATGATATTTTAGGAACTCTTCTTCAACATGAGACTAGAATGAAGAGAGATTATAACAATTTTAAGAAGAAGAATGTAAATGTAAGTGTTTATTTTACAACTACTTCAAATCATACGAAATCCAAGACTCATGAGAGACTTACAAAGTATAAGATGGTCATTGATTTATCTGGATCAAGTGAAAGTGAACATTCTGATAATGAACTAGCTAATCTTGCTCGAATATTGAACAATATAGTTGTGAATAATGACTTTCAGTATAGATACAAGAAGAAAGAAAGAACGAATAAGAAAGACTCTGAATCACTTGTTATGAATGAAAAAGAGCTGGACATATTAGGCCAGATTATCTTATTCTTAAGATAAAAGATAGAAAGGAAAATCATTCTGAGAGGAATAGAAAGAAGTAATACAAAGTTAAAGCTATGAATGTTTTGAAAGCTAATGAAACTTGGAGTTCTAGAGGTGGAGACACTTCTGATGAATCCTCTGATTACGAATCTTATGGACAGAATAATCTTGGTCTAATAGCCAGATTACCTATTAAAAATCATTGTTTAATGGAAAAGGTACACAATTCTTAATCCATCACCAATGTATCCTTGAATTCTAATTATAGTGATAGTAAATACTATGAATCCTCAAATGAAGAATCTTCTCTTGATGAAGACAATACTTTACCTACTTATGAAAAAGTTTCTAGGTTTTCTATGCTTTTTGATAATGAAAATTCTAAAGTTAAGAAAAATATTGATAAAGAAAATTATTGGATCTCTATTCTTACTAGGGAAATATCAGATCTTTATAAAGATCTTGATAAGAAAACCATTGATTTTAAAAGTATTTAAAAAACCTTGAGGAAGTTAATTCTGATAAGGATAAACTTTCTAAGGATCTAGAAAAAGTAATTTATAAGAAAAATGTATTAGATCCTAACTCTAGTGCTAAAATTGATGTTTTTAAGGATAAGAACATAGTTATTACAATAAAGTCAGAAAAAATTTTCTTGAGGAAGTGTTTGTCAAACATTACCTTATATAAAGAAAATTTTTAAAAAATGTATTCCCAAATTCGACCTCTAAGGAATAATTCTGGTTTTGGTTATAAAAGTTCAAAACTGATTTTTAGTAAAAATTATTTTGTTCCTAAAAGTGTTCCATTCTTCACTAAGTGTTAGTGTGGTGGGAATTGGGAAAAAATTGTTCCTTAAACAAAACTCAGTCTTTAGGTTTTCATAAAGCTTATTTTTCAAAAAAAATTTGGATACATAAAATTCTTCGTTCTGAAATTTCCAGATCCAAGAAAGTTTGGGTTCCAAAAGTCTAACACTCTTATTTTCATAAAAATAAAAAAGTACCAATATCAATACATTGTACATGGATATTTGATGTTCTCGGAATATGACTAATTAAAAATAATTATTTGAAAAGATTATCAAGACGAAAGGAGGAAAAGTAACTTTTGAAGATGATGCTAAGGGTGAAATTATTGGTATAGGTAACATTGTTCTGCTTGGAAAAACTTTTATTTAAAATTTTTTATTTGTTAAGGGTCTTAAGAACAACCTCATTAGCATAATTCAATTATGTGATGAAGGTTACCTTGTGAATTTTTGGAATGAAAAGTGCTTAGTACACAATTCCAAGGAATATTTTATTCTTTCTGCCCATAGGCTAGAGATTGTTTACACAATAAACATATAAGACATTAGGAGCCATGATCTACCTTGACTTAGTGCAATGGAAGATCATTCTTGGTTGTGACAAAGAGGTTTTGGACATTGTAACCTTAGAAACTTATGCAATCTCTCTAATAAAATACTAGTTAAGGATCTGCCGAAGCATAGATTTGATTCTTCAAAAGTTTGTGATCCTTGTCAATATGGAAAGAAACATAAATCAAGTTTTAAATCAATCATTGAAGTCTCAACCACTGACACATTACAGTTAGTGCATATGGATCTTTTTTTTCCAACACAAACTGGAATCATTGGAGGAAAATATTATATATTTGTCTTAGTTGATGATTACACTAGATTTACGTGGGTCTATTTTCTAGAAAAGAAATATGAATCTTTTTCTTATTTCAAACCTTTTAGATCCCAAGTTCAAAATGATAAAAACCTTCCTTTGATAACTATTCATAGTGATCATGGAGTGAATTTTAAAATTCTGATTTTGAAACCTTTTGTAGTAGAAAAGTCATTACTCATAACTTCTCAGCACCCAGAAAACCTCAACAAAATGGTGTTGTTGAAAGAATAAATAGAATTCATCAAGAGATAACAAGAACCATGTTGAGTGAATATTTTGTAGCCAAACATTTTTGGGTTGAAGCTGTAAGTACTACTTTTTATACTATAAATCGTGTTTTGATTAGAACTTTTCTTAATAAAACTCTTTATGAGTTATGGAATGGTAGAAAACCTAGAATTTCATACTTCAAGGTTTTTGGTTTCAAGGTATTCATTCTAAATACTAAATATAATCCACTCAAATTCACACCAAAATCTGATGAAGAAATTTTCTTAGGCTACTCCACAACTTCTAAGTCTTATAGACTTTTCAATAAAAATATTTGAACTGTTGAAGAAACAGTACATGTCAAATTTGATGAAATTGGTACTTTTTTTAAACAACCTCAACCTACATATTCGGATGTGTTTTCAAAAACCGATTATCATCCTTTAATATAAAATCCTTCTGATAAGGAAAATGTTCAAGAAAGTATGTCTGAATCATTTACCCCAGAAGAATTCATACCCTATATTGATGAATGGGTTTTACAAAATCCAAATTAGTTGTTTCTAAAGAATAATCCTAGTGATAGTATCATTGGTGATGTAAATAAACTTTTAAGGACTATAAGCTCCTTAAAAAATGAAGTAGAACATCTAGCATTCCTTTCCTAATTAGAACCAAAAAGCACTGATGAAGCTTTAGTTGATGATGATTGGATAAAAGATATGAAAGATAGGATGAATGAATTCTAAAGGAATAAAGTCTAGACCTTGGTTGAAATACCTATGGAAACTCTTGTTATTGGAGTAAAATGGGTCTTCCTAAATAAATGTGATGAAAATGGAATCATAGTATGAAATAAAGCAATATTGGTTACTAAAGGCTATAATCAACCCGAAGGAATAGACTATAAAGAAACCTATGCTCCAGTATCTAGACTTGAATCTATTCTTATTCTAATTGCATTTGCAAAATTCTTCAATTTCCAACATTTTCAAATGGATGTTAAATGTGCTCTCATTAATGGTTTTGTACAAGTGGAAGTCTTTGTTTAACACCCACCTGGTTTTGAAGATTCAAAATATCTTGAATATGTTTACAAACTTAACAAACCTTTGTATATACTTAAGTAATCCCCTCTATCTTGGTATGATAGACTTGCAAGATTTTTTCTTCAAAATAACTATGTTAAGGGAAATGTTAATCCAACCATTTTTATAATTAAATATAAGAAAAATATTTTTATTGATCAAATTTATGTTGATGACATTATATTTGTTTCAACTCATCAATCTTTAACTAATTCTTTTGCGAATCTAATGAAATTTAGTTTGAAATGAGTATGATGGGTGAGTTAACATTTTTCCTTGGTTTTCAAATTTATCAAAAAATAGAAGGAATCTATATATCCCAACATAATTATATTAAATATCTTCTTAAAATGTATGGATATGACAACACTAAGAGTATAAGTACTCCCATTAGTACCTAAAATTCACTTGATCTTTATGAAGTTGGGAAACCAGTAGATCAAACATCTTTTAGATGTATGATAGGAAGTCTACTTTACTTAATATCTAGTTTTCCAGACTTAATTTTTTTAGTATTCTTATGTTCAAGATATCAATCTAATCCTAAGGAATCTCATTTAAAGGCAGTGAAAAGGATTTTTCGCTACTTAAAGGGAATCATGGACCTAGGACTCTTTTACACATCTGAAAATGATTTTGTTTTAAAAAGTATTTCGGATGCTGAATTTGGTGGATATAGAATGGATAAGAAAATTAATTCCAGAACTTTTCATTTCATAGGAGATTCATTAGTTTCTTGGTCATTCAAAAAGCAACACTCAGTAGCACTTTCCACTACTGAAGCTGAATATGTAGCAACTAGAAGTTGTTGTGCTCAAGTGTTGTGGATGCAACACACACTCACAGACTGTGGTATGAGTTTTACCAAAACACAAATTTTGTGTGATAATACTAGTGCCATTTCCTAAAGTAAAAATCCTACAAATCACTCTTGTGAAAATCACAAAGATATTAGGAATAACTTTCTTAGGGATCACACACAAAAAGTATATATCATTCTTCAATTTATCGGAACATAAGATCAACTTGATTATATTTTCACAAAACCATTAACCTCTGATATATTTTAATACATTAAACATAAGTTAGGAATTATAGTTGTAAGATATTATTCCATGTTAACTTCCTATTGAAACCAATCTCCTTATAGTAAGGAACTCTTTTTCATAGGGGGGAGTACATTTGTTTGTTAGATTTCTAAAAAAAATTCGTAGTCTAAAATTTTTTCGTAGTTAATTCTTTTCCGTATTCAAAATTTTTGTAATGAAGATTTTCATACATAAAATTTTTGTAATGAAGATTTTTGAACTTAAAATTTCCGTAATGGATATTTGATATTGAAAACTTTCTTAATCAAAATCTATGGAATCTAAAGTTCTTCGAGAACAATTTTCCTCAATACGAATAATCTTCCTAGCAATATGAAAGGTATGTTTCCTTTCTTAAATTTCCATAATAATATTTTAATTATTGGTATTTTAATCTATTCTTAAAATTTATGTATTCTCTTTTCCTTGAATCTGATTGTTTTTATTAAAAACCTCAAAAGATCAGAATCCATCAATATTCTTCTTCAGTCATTTTTTTAAGCCGTCAGATCTGATCAGAAGGTTTTTAATCATTGGATTGTGTATGGAAGCTGAATCGTCACCTCAAATTCCTATATAAAGGACCCCCGATGGTGGTCCCACATCAAAACTCAAGCCTTCACGTGCTGAAGCTCTGACCCTCCTACATAAGCTCGTTCCGTATATTTAAGGATTCCTCAGCTATAAATGTATGTTGAAACTTCATCTCAAAAGGAAATGTCATCCATAAAGGAAATAACTGAATGGAACGTTTATAGAGAAAGGTTGGTTCATCCAAATTTCTTCTCTAACTATGATTCCATTATCTCTAAGAATATAAATCTGAATGGGTGGGAGAGTATTTTCATTTTGAAACCGAAAGAACAGGATCTGGTGTATCCAGAATTGCTCATTGAATTCTATGAGATAGTAACTTTCTTCAAGGAATAAGGAAGGATAAAGTTTTCTTTCAAGTGTTATGGGAAGACATATTAACTTTTCTATACTAAGGCTTCAAGCTTTGTTGTTATTCCTTATGAAGGAGAAGCAGAGTTCTACTCACATAAGTTACCTGATGTTCAATGAATTTTTATTAAAGAAAAATCCATGGCTTGTCTTGGTCTTTCACAGGTAAAGACTCTGAAGATTCTTCACCTGTCAACAAATTTTTGGATTCTTAAATTGTGGATTCAAGAATTCATCATTCTATGAAAAGGTGATAAGGATACAGTAAAGAAGAGTGACATCTACATTCTTGATTTCTTGGTAAACTTAAGAAAGATAAACATGGTTAAGAATATCTTGGTTACGATTGAGAACATAAAGAATGGAAATATGAAGGCTCGGATTATTATATATCCAGCCATTCTGTCAAAGAAGATTTTTTGATGTTTATAATCCTTCAAAATTACTTGAAAATATAAGACAATAAATTTCAAAGTCATGTTGCTGAGTGATGACACCTTGAGAAGGATGAATGATTTTTTTTAAAGAATCTGAAGAATTATATGATTTTCCTGAAGAAGAAGTTGAGGCTATTTCAAAGAAACAGGAGGTGGATGAAACCTCTAAAAAGGGTGGAAGGAAGAGGAAGGTAAAGGAAGTGGAAGAGAATGAAAAAACCCCCAATAGAAATGGAAAATTAGTCAGCATCCCCCAAATCCAAAGAAATAAAAATTCTATCATGATGAGGTTGTGGATAAGTGGAGGGAAGACAAGAAAAATCAGAAATAAGTAGAGCCTATGTTTGGATTGGACCCTACTGAGGCAAAATATTTGATGGAAATGGCATCTAGAGAGCTTGAGAAGCAAGAGAAATAGAAGAAGCATAATGAAAAGTTTTCTAAGGAAGAGATAGTCTAATAACTTCTGATGGCTGCTGAGAAAGCATCCGAGAATATTCTGGTACCCGAATCCTTCCTGATAAAACCTTTACTAGAGACTCTAGGAAAGAATTTTGTGACTCTGGAAAAATTCCAAGAAAAATAAGTAGATGAAAAAGAAGTAGAAGAAGAAGAATAAGAAGACAGTTTTGATACTGAAGACTTGATAAAGAAAGTAGAGTATTTTCATGAGAAGGAAATCCCTTCTGAAAAATTATCATTCCGAACCTCTGAAGCCGAGTCTTCAAAACATGCTACACCAGGAATAGATGATAAAGGTGAGAAATACATGAACAAGTTGTCTGAAGAGAATAGTAGACACCATGATTTTATTCATCCAGAAGATGTTGAGGCATGAGCTCGGAAAGAAGAGGTAGATGAAGATAAATTTGTA
Organism: Viscum album; assembly: GCA_963277665.1. Classification (NCBI taxonomy): domain Eukaryota; kingdom Viridiplantae; phylum Streptophyta; class Magnoliopsida; order Santalales; family Viscaceae; genus Viscum; species Viscum album. The sequence continues at coordinate 492,190,249 of OY728160.1, forward strand.
TAGCTATCTGATATTGAACACGAATCACCCAATCAAGAAGAAGTAATTCTAAAAGCTGATAAGGGAAAATATGTGATTGTTAATACACCTAGAAGAGCAGTGGTGAAGAAGAAAAAAGTGGGTGCTTCATCAAAGAGAAAACCTATTGATATTGAAAAAGAATCCTTACCAAGAAAAATCTCTGATTTGGAATCTTCCTCTCTTGGACATGATTTTGTAGTCTAGTCTTTGAATAATCTTGTTGGGACTATTCCAATATTTCCGAGCATATAATACAGATTCTAGATGCTTCATCACCACATAAATCTGAAATTAGATTCAGTATCCATGGTGATAGATAATTGAATCAAACATGAGGCCAACTTCAAAAACTTTTACATAAAATACGAAGACCAAAAAATATTTTGCAAGAAAATGACTAGCTGGTCAAAGAAAAATATAGAACACATGAGAATTCTTGATGATTTCCAAGAAAGTGTCAAGGAAGCATTTGACACTGAAGATGTGAAGATCAAGAATCTCACAAATAGTTTTGAGGAAAAGATAACTCTGGAACAGAATTCTCAGAAGCAAGAAGTGAAAGATCTGAATGGGAATTTATATTTAGTTTCTCAGAGTTTCAAGAGGGAAATATATCTTAGAATAAAACTTGAGGAAAATATTTCCAAGCAAGAAGAAGTTATAAAGGGACAGGAAGAATCTCTTAAGGCTCAGGAAAAAAAATCCGATGCCTTAGAGAAGAAAATAGAAGATCAAGATCATCTTCTCAAACATACATAGGTGGATCACAAGGAACTCAAGAAACTCAAAACCATAGTAAAGAAGTTTATTCCAAAGGAGAAGGAAGGATAATATTTTTCAATTCCGATATGTTGTTGTATTCTTTACTTGTATAATTTTTTCCAATCATAGTGAAATTTTCGGTTACTCTTTATACTTTTGGTTATTTAGTACTAATATTTCAGGTACTATATTTTATTTTCCATTCCCTTTAATCCTCTTGGAAAATCAGAAAGGGGGAGGAAGGAATGATAAAAAAAGAATACAAAGTAAAACAAGAAATTTCCCTAAGTAAGGGGAAGTTCATATAAGGGGGAGTTCTTATCCAAGAAGATTTTCGTATGCAATAAAATGATAAGTCTCAATCCGGAAATCAAGAATAAGATCCTTAGTGTTTCCAAAGCCTAAGGGGGAGTTAGTCGTATTCATATTTGCCCATGTGTTAAGGGGGATAAGGTTTATTTTCAAAGCCCAGAAAAAAAAATTTCTAAGTCCTTATATTCTTTTTCATAAGGATGTTTGTGCTTTACAAAAAGGGGGAGATTGTTGAGTCAATAATGTTTTCTTAGGACTTTTCCATTCCATTATGTTTTGAAAATCACAAACACTCTATCTTAAGGAATATTTCTTTTCCCCAAATATTTATCGTAATAGGAAAAAATTTCCTTCCTCAATGAAAATTTATGCTTACCATGTGTTCATTGTTCATATCATAATTTCTCTAAAACTAACTCATTTTATTTATAAGTATAAATTTTAGTTTTGTATCTAAAACCTCATAATCTTATAAATACTTAGATATAGTGTATTCTGTTTTCTGTATCTGAATTCAAGTTCCAAATTCTCTAAATACAGACTCCGAACTTTCTGAGTTCAGACTCCGAATTCTCTAAATTCAGACTCCGAACTTTCTAAGTTCATACTCCAAATTTTTTGAATTCAGACTCCAAACATTATGAGTTCAGACTCCAAATTCTAAGAATCCAGACTCCGAATTCTTATGAATTCAGACTCATAATTTCCCTGAAATTCAGATTCCAGGATTATATAGAATTCATGTTCTGAATTCTTTTGAAGACAGAATCCAAATATTCATGTATTATAGACATTTAATGGTTTTTGGTTAGACTATGAACTTTTATTTTTCCTTACACTCCGAAAAATGGATTTGGTTAAGAAAACATATTTATTATTACTCTTGTTATAGTTATAAACCGATGTCGTGCTTTCTGTTTCAAACCAACCGTTATTTGAGTGACACTATACAGGTCCCTCCGAAATTCAAGGAAAAATATGATTGTTGGAGGATGGAGCCGACTGTTCAAGATGTGCCTATAAATAGAATCTCATTTCAATGAGCTCGATGAGGTTGATCAATCTAGAGATTAAATTCTGGTGAATTGATTTCTAGAGAGAGATAATTTATTGATTTTTGTGTACATAACATCTTGTTAAGAATATCTTTGTGTGACTCTGAATGTTTTTTAGTACATTTGAGGGCTTCCAGGGATAGGAAGATAGAGTTGTCGACTATCTTGATGTTCGAGTGCTTATGGGGATAGAAAGATGGATTTTTATATTCGTATCAAGGACTTACCCTAGTGTGGTTAAGACAGAATTTCTTGAAAGTATAAATCAAGGGACCTTTATCCAAGGTTGTTGGATACCCTACTCTTTGGGTTAAAAGATTTACTACTTGTTACTTGTATTGTTTCAAGTTTTCCGCTACATTTTTATTGTCAAGGAAAGTATAACTATCTTATAATTTCTTATTCTTGTACTCTGATTAGTAAGATTCTATATGCTTTAAGGTAGAATATTATCTTTGTAAACTTTTCTTAAGTTTCATTTCCAGAACCACATTTCTGGAATCGATAAAGTCTGTATAACTAAGAGGTCTTGTGAATTTACCTTGTTTAACTTTGTTAAACATTACCATCATTAAAAGTTCCAAAGGAATTTTCTTTAAAGTATACAATCCACCCCCCCCCCCCCCCCTCATGTATATTGAGAATATACATCATTATTTCGATCCTACAGGGAATACATATCATTGAGATATGAAACCTCAATCATGCCCCCCCTCTTCTTTTACATGACCCCCTTAGTGAGGGGTGTTTTTTTTAAGATTTAGATTCAAGGTGAGTTCTTCCTCTCCCTCCCACTTTTTCATCTGGTTTGTTTACCCATTTATTTTGGTATTTTTGGTCTAGGAATTTGATATTGAATACACTATAAAATAATGGATTTTAAAATGGGTTATGGGGATTTTTCATGAATTTGACTGGGAACATATAACATCTTTCCCTTCACCCATTTTCATGGGAAGAGGTGGGGGTGTTACTAGGTCTTAAGTGACATCCCCAAGACAAGAAAGGCTTGAAATAAATTCCAAGGGATTCATAAAATATTTGGGGATTATTTTACCTTTGAAAATAAACTAACCGAACCATGACAACCCTAAATATTCAAACCTTTATATGATGCATGAGTACAAAAAAAAAATCAATAAAATAAAAACCAAAAAAAAATATTAGAGTACAATGAGTACTCCTTGGACAAAAAACCTCAAATACATGGAATACGTCATCATATAACTCTAAACCTAATCCAAGATCCAAATCCACATGTACAGGCCAAGATATCAAGAAGAATCACTATAGAAATGGGTTACCTTTTCATAACTTATGTCTCTTTATATAATATTGGAAAATACACCAATGTTCCCAATATGGGGGTGAGTATATAGCTTAATAGTATTTCCCCAATGACTTCCCAACTCACACAACTAGGATAGAATAGGTTATAAAATTTATGAAAAATAGTTAAAACAATTTAAAGTAGTATATATCAAATTATAAAACAAGTTTTCCAAACCAAAAATTTTTTCATGGAAAGTAACTAAAAATGTCTTTAAAATGTTTCACATTTTCATTTAGAATACCAAATACATTACTCCACACATCCACACATGAATTACTTGGTTATAGTCCCATAATCATGAGTTGTCTCTCATCAATCTACCAATTCATCATAAGCTAACCATTACAAAGTTCCATAATGTCACACACCCTATCACAACCCATCCCCCAGGGCCCGTGCTATAACTACCCCAAGCCCTCCATCCATAGGCCAGGGGTTGGAGGCTAGAACCGGAAAGGCGTATCACTAAAATGGGAAGGCATTGCCTTTAAACCTATACAAACACATAGTCCAGGAACACAACAAGATGCAACCATGAAGTAAAACTGCATTAGTAAATTTTTGTACTGAAAGTAAAGGGGGCCGGAATACAAGACCACATGAAAATGTAAAACTACAACTGAAAAAATAAAATAGATCATGTGATTTTCCACCAAGGATCCTACCTGATTGGTAGGTACATCTTGTCTCCACTACTCTCCACATCAACCAATCACCTCGGTGTACCGCTTGGTCCTAGCACCTATAGTCTCAACCAAGCCGCTTGTCGTATGTACAAGACAAGACAAGCTGCGGGTGAAGCCCATGCAGGGGTGAGTATGAAAATACTCTGTAGGGACCCCAAGACCCCTGAAGGTCTCTCAGAATTCCACAGAGTAATAACACAAGAATGATCTCAATCACGAAGCACATTGAAATAGTCACAGCTCAAACCAGGTATAACCGAGTACAGTAGTACAGATGATTAGTTGTAAAGCTAGATCATATTACTCTGTCAAGAGGAACTTCTTCTGACCCACATAGGATTGATAATTAATAACCCCCGAAAAACCCACATAGGATCGATAGGTGTTGATTCACACAAAATCATTGGGTGCTGATTCACACAGAATTGATGGGTGTTGATTCACACAGAATCACTGGGTGCTGATTCACATAGAATTTCTAGGTGCTAATTCATACAGAATCAACGGGCGCTCATTCACACAGAATTGATGGGTGCTGATTGTAATGGCCCAAACTTTTGAATAAGATTTTTTTCCTAATTTTTTTTGTTATTTCATTTTATACTCCACAAAACTATATCCTTTATTTAATGAAGTGGTCCTATTGGGTTTTGACTATTATATGACCATTTTCCAATATGACCATTGAAAACAAAAATCTTAACATTACAATTATTGTTTATAAATACAAGTGATCATGGATAATTAGTACAAAAAGAAGAGTGGATGGCCTCATCCAGTAGACTCGGGTCATACAAAGCACATCTATCAGAGATTGGGAAGGAGGTAGCATCTCTGGGTTTTTCTTTAGACCAAGCCCAAGATGAGCTTCAACATGTGAAGCTTGAATGTAATTGCCTAAGGGAGAAGTTAAAGATGAGAGAAATCACCACTCGGGTAATGTTGTCTGAGCCGCCCCAAGATTCTATCACCATATCACACCATACACTTAGGTCCTATGAAGGTGTTATAAGGGGCTTTTTAATGAGGCCTTAGATACTTTTTATAATCCCCTGTAATAAATAAATTTTTTATTTCTTATTACGGTAAACTTTTTGATTTTCAAATGTTCGGATAAATATAGGATGAATATTATTGATGAATTTTGAAAAAAGAGTATTTTAAAATATTTATGTAAACTTTAAATAATTTATAATGTGAAACGATTTTCAAAAAATGGACCTCTACAGTTGTGATCAGTAAAAATTTAAAGCATAGTAAGATCAAATTGATTTTTAGTAAATAGTAATGTATGAATAGTAACATACCCTTATGAATAGAAATGAATAGTAAATCATCCAAAAAAATAAAATTCACCCATGAATGTATAAATACAATTTAGACATCTTAAAAGTGAAAAAACGATCATAGTATAAGTTTTATTATTTTTATAGGTAATAAATATTTTATTTACAATTTTATAATTAATTTAATAATTTAAAATGAAAATGTATTTTCATAAAATTTAATCATAAATTTTTTAATTTATTGTATTATGGTTATACGATAATTTTAGGGGACCTTGATTACATTTTCAATGTATTACAAAATAAGTTTTAGTTTTAGATTTGTTTTTTTAATAAATAATGATTTTATTTGAAAATTAAATAAAAATTATTTATAAAATTATTTTCATAAAATGGAGTTCATTTTTGAATTTAGAGCAACGATATTAGGATTTGGTGAATTTATGATATTTTTATAAAATGTTTTGTTTTTTGGTGAAAAGTAAAAATATAGTTTTGGGTTTTGGGTTTTGGGTTTTTAATGACATCATTAATGATGTAATAATGATGTAATAATTATGTAATCATTCTGGTAAAATTTTCAATATTAATATATTCTATGAGGTGTCCCATGTGTCCAATGCCATGTAAAAGCCCATGGTTTTGCAAATACCACCAATGATGTGTCCCTTGGAAATTAATTAAATATTCCCTCACTTTTCCTATAAATACCAATCCATTCCCTCATTCATTTTATTCCACAATCCTCCTCATTGAATTTCTAGTCTTTTTACCTCCCAAGGAGTCCTCCCAAGGTGTCATCCAGCCCCCCAAGGTCTCAACCTTCATGCTTTCGAAGTTACTTATCATGGTAAAGGAACCTTCCACCCTCCTCTTTTAGTCATGATTTCCTTTAAGTTATGTCTTCCAGTTTCCATCTTATTATGTGGGGGAATGTTATTATATATTCTTATTATTGTCTATTTCATTTCAAAATTATTGGATACCCTTTCTTCTCTCATTAATTTATTTTCTAAATTTTTAAATGTCGTCGTTAGCCTGCCGAATTTTCATAAAATAAATCACGTTTTCTCTTTTCTTTCAAGTTTTCTTTTCATGTGGTGTGTCAATACACACCATGATCTTATTTATTTTTATTATGTACCTATACTTTAAATTATTCATCTATTTATGGGATACCCTTTTCCCCTCTCATTTTATAGTTTTTTAAAACTATGTTATATATCTGTTATGCTGCAAAAAAAATTCAAAATATATCTCTCTTTTTCTCAAGAAATTCTCTTGTTTTATTTATCTGAATACCCAAATATATTTTCATTTCCATAGGAATTCATCAAGACAGAAAATTGATCTATTTTATTCTATAATTGACAAATGAGAAACCATATTTCGTTTTCCAAGGGTCATAAAAGACATAACAATCGTGTTCCTAATAACTTTTAAAACGTCATGATTATGAAGTGAAACCCATTACTTTTACTCTCTATGGGTTATTTATGAAATGTATGATTATGATATATGTGGACCACATGAAAATAAGGACGTATTAAGGGTTCACTCTGATAGATCTCCAATGCATTGGGTATGGAATTTAATCTCTAGAGATGATAAGTTTCAGTATACCTTGGTGAATAACCTTGGTAATTTTTATGACACCTTGGGGATGAACTTTGGTGATATGTTCATGAATGTATAAATTAAATTTTGTGGCTACAAATTCATGGTATGGTTAAAGTTATTTTAATTATTAAATTCCTCTACTTCAATTGTTCATGTCTTTATGTTTTTCATCAAGTTCTTATTGATATCACAAGTAAATTGATTCCCTTTCTTTCCTTACTGGGATTTCTGCTCACCCTTTCCTTTGATATATGTCTCCAAGTTATGAGATGCAGTAGTTTTACATAGTATGAACTTTTCAAGATGATTTTTAAGGTAATTTAAAATATTATTTCATGTTTTCAGGTATTTTGTTACTGATTTCTTAGACACCAAACTTTAATGGTCTTTTGTTTGTAAAATGTAATGAAAAGTTATGTTAAAAAGGCGGGATGCCACAGTTTGTATCAAAGAAAATTTTAGTTATTTATGGAAATTGTGATATGAAAGCTTTAGGAATAACCTTATAGAAAAGTTTAAATGTCAGAATACTTACTGGTATTTTGGTGAGTATTGAGTAAGTGGTTTATCAAGAAAATACATCTCTGTCTGGATACGAGCAGGTAGAGGCAGCTCTGGCACAGATATACCAAGGATTGAAAACTCTGACAAGGAGTGTCGGGCTTGATCCAAGGTATCCTGGTACATGACAACAAGCCCTGTTTCAGTCTTGGTTATGACACTCCTGGGGGATATTTTTTGTTAATCATAAGATTTTTATGAATCATTATGAAATATTTATAGAGAAATATAATTGTTTAAAGCATGATGTTTTAAGAAATAAAAAACTTTATAGTTAAAAGATTCATAAATGAAATAATCTTCTCACTAAGGTTTTATTATTTTAGAAAATGACGGGAAATAGGAAGAACCATGCAAATGGTGATCTCAATGGACCATGCACTGTCGGCCCTCTGACGGAAGCCAGAATGGAAACTTTAATGTGAATGATGAACCAACTAACTCAAGTTATGGGAAATAACTTGAATCAAGCTGAGAGACCGATCTCACCACGATGGGAATAAATTTCTATTGAATCCTTTATGCGTCAATGACAACCAAATATCAGTGGATCTACCGACCCATTGATTGTTGAATAGTGGATCATCTCTATCGAGAATATATTTTCTGTGATCTGTTGTTCCGAATAAGAGAAGGTTACCTTATATATTTATCGCTTAGAGGGAGATTTTGATCAGTGGTGGGAACTGATTAAAAACACAAGTCCAGCTGTGGAAGTTGAAGCTATGGATTTTCAAGAGTTCAAACGGATATTATTCAACAAGTATTTCCCTCGAGCGATGAGAACAAGAATGGAGAAGAAGTTTCTCGAGCTGAATCATAAGGAGAATGAATCTATGGGAAGCTATGGGATGAACCTCACATGTCTTTCACATTACACCTCTAGCATTGTCATGGATCTAAATGGTAAGGTTGATAGATTCTTCGGTGGAATGAGACCTCATCTGCAGAAAAATCTATCCAACCAAGATTATGATATCTATGAGGAGATAGCGTGAAGTGTGAGGAAAGTCAAATAGGAGTTTGGTGAGATGCAATGGTCTTATAAATCCAATGACAAGAAAATATAGATGCAACTAAGCTTAGGGAGGAGCTTCAATCACGGAAGAGGAGGCAAGAAAGTACAATGTCCCACATGTAATAAATGTGGGAAGAAGTATTTGGGGAACTACCTGCTCAAGAGCGGGAAGTGCTACAAGTGTAGTAGAGATACCCACATTACACAGAATTCTTGTATTGAGGTAAAGAAACAAATTCCCAATACTTACGATAAGGGGAAGATGATGCAGGCCCTACCTGATGTCCAATGCTATAAGTGTGGACAACTTGGTCACTTTTCCAATCATTATCCAAATATGAGGTCCGTGGAGGGGAATCACCATCATCCTCAGTAACGGGAAAGGGAACAAGGTTGTACTTTTTCAATCAATAAGGATGAATTTGAAGTGAAAAATTATGTGGTGGCAGGTACTCTTGTTGTTCTATCAAAGCTAGAAAGTACTTTGTTTGATTCTGGTTCTATGAATTCCTTTATTTCCTCCAAGTTTCCAAATAATTTAGAATCAACCCCTGATTTTCTAAAAGTATAATTTTTAGTCAAGACTCCTAGTAGGATTATCCAAGCATCGTCAATGTTTAGAAACTATAGTATTTACTTTAGTGATAACAATATTATCACAAATATAGTAGTCATTCCCATGCTGTAATTCAAAATTATACTAGGGATGGACTGGCTCTCAAAGTATAATGTTAAGATCAAATACAGAAGAAAGTAAATCTCAGTAGTGTTGAATGAAAAACCTACAGTTATCTTCCAAGGAGAGATATCTCAACCTGATATTTGTCTAGATGAACCTTTTATATACTTTTTTATGGAGTTGAACGGTGAAGAAGAAGAAGGAAATTAGAGTTTTAGGATAGAAAATATCCCCATAGTCTAGGAATACGTTGATGTATTTCCTGAGGAGTTATCCAGACGTCCCCTAGAAAGAGAGGTAGAGTTCTCTATTGAACTCATACCTGGATCTCATCCGATATCAAAGACCTCATATAGGATGGAAAATGTGGAGTTAGAGGATTTAAAGAAACAACTCCAAGATCTTTTGGATATGGTTTTTATCTGACCAAGTTTGTCTCTTTGGGGAGAAACAGTTCTCTTTGTGAAGAAGAAGGATGGATCAATGCAGCTATGCATTGATTATAGAGAACTGAATGGAATCACAGTGAAGAAAAATATCCTCTTCCAAGAATTGATGACTTATTTAACCAACTTCATGGGGCATAATTATTCTATAAGATTGATCTTAAATCTAGTTATCATCAATTGAGGTTGAAGAAAGCAGATATTCCAAAAACTACCTTCTGATCAAGATATGGGCATTATGAGTTTGTTTTCATGCCCTTCGAACTGACTAATGCACCTGCTATTTTTATGGATTTGATGAATAGAGTCTTTAAGGACTACATTGATAACTTTGTGGTAGTTTTTATTGATGATATTTTGATATATTCCAAAATTTGTGAGGATCATGAGGATCATCTAAGGGTTATTTTGAAAACTCTATGGAAGGAGAGGATTTTTGGGAAGTTTAGAAAATGTGAATTCTGGTTATAGAAATTTTCTTTCTTGAGGAACATTATTACCAATAAAGGAATCAAAATTGACCTTGTAAAGGAAAAATTTGTAGAGGAGTGGCCTCAGCCTACAACAATAATTGAGATTCATAGTTTACTTGGATTAGCAGGATATTATAGGAGGTTTTTGAAAATACTTTCATGACTTTCTAATCCATTAACCATGTTAACTCAAAAAGGGGTCATGTTCATATGGACAAAGGAGTGTGAGGAAAGTTTATAAGAACTGATGAAGAGATTAGTTACTGCACCTGTGTTATCTCTTCCCTCAAGTGGGGAAGGATTTGTTATTTTTAGCGATGCATATCTGAATGGGCTTCGGTTCTTCCTCATATAAAATGACAATGTCATTTCTTATGCATCTCAATAGTTGAAGCCTCATGAGTTGAACTATCATACACATGATCTGGAGCTGGCTAGAGTCGTTTTTTCTCTTAAGATATGGAGGCACAATCTTTATGGGGAGAAATGTGATATATACATAGACCATCAATGTTTGAAGTACATTTTCACACAATAATATTTGAACATGAGACAGAGGAGATGGTTGTAACTTCTCAAAGACTATGATTGTTCAATTCATTATCATCCTGAAAGAGCAAACAAAGTCTCTGATGAATTAAGTTGGAAAGACCCAGTTGTTCTTTCAATGATGAGGATTCAAATTGATCCTTGGATAAATGACCTAGTAAAGCTGGACATGGTAATTATAAGGTAAGGGACATCAGAAACCCTAAACCAAATTATTTCTCAACCGTTATCACTAGAGAAGATCAAGAAAGCTCATAAAGAAGATCTTTTATTACAAAAAAAGTTTAAGGCTGTGAAGCATGGGAAGCTTCTTGAGTTCAATATTGATCAAGAAGATGTACTTAAATTTCATACAAGACTATGTGTTCCATATATTCCATAAATAAATAAGGAGTTGATGGATGAAGCTCATAGCTCTTCTTTATCTATACATCTTGGAAACACCAAAATGTATACGGACCTTTGTGATCATTATTGGTGGGATAATATGAAAAGGGATACTGTAGACTACACTTCAAGGTGCCCGGTATGTCAGAAAGTGAAGGCGGAGTGATAACTTACAAAGGGGGTATTAAAACCACTACCCATACCAACATGGAAGTGGGATAATATCACTATGGACTACATTATTGGTCTCCTGAGAACTTCCAAAGGAAATAATGTGATATGGGTTATTGTGGACCATCTCACAAAGACTGTCCATTTTATCTACATTTGAGATGATTTTTCTCTTGATCAACTTGCCATGATTTACGTGAAGGAAGTGGTAAGGCTATATGGAGTTCCACTTTCTATCATATCTGATCGTGATCCAAGGTTCACATCAAAATTCTGGATAAGTCTTCAACATGCTCTGAGCACTGAATTGAATTTCAGTATGACCTATCACCCCCAAACTGATGACCAATTTTAAAGGACTATATAAAAACTCGAGGAAATGCTGAGAAAATGGTTAATTGAATTTAAATGTGGATGGACTCAACCTCTCCCTTTAGTTGAGTTCTCTTACAACAACAGCTTCAACTCAATCATTCAAATGGAACCCTATGTAACTCTATATGGTAAGAGATATATAACTCTAACTTTTTGGCATGAATCTGGTTGGAGAAAGATTCTTGGGCCTAATTTTGTGCAAGAGATGACAGAAAAAGTCCATTCCATCCAACAACACATTAAGGCTTCTCAGATTTGGCAAAACAACTATTAATACAACCTTAAAATGGACTTGGATTTTAATGTTGGTGACAAAGTCTTTCTTCTAATTTTACCTTGTAAGAGAGTCATGAGGTTTGGGAAGAAAGGGAAGCTCAGTCCTAAGTACATTGGCCCCTATGAAATCCTTGATTGCGTAGGAGCAGTGTCCTATCAGCTTGCACTTCCTCCAAATCTAGCACAAGGTCATGATGTTTTCAAATTATCCCTCTTTAAAAGTACATACCTGACCCTTCACATGTACTAAATCAAGAGGTGGAATAACTGGAACATGACCTCTCTTATGAGGAGTATCCAATAGAGATCTTGGATCATAGAGACAAGGTTATATGCAGCAAGACTACCCACCTTGTTTAGGTGTTGTGGAGGAACCACAAATGCAAAGCAACCATGTGGGAACTAGAGAAGTCTATGAGGCATAAGTACCCACACCTTTTCTTTTCTTAGGGTATGAGTTAAAATTTTGGGGATGAAATTTCATAAGGGGGGTAGAATGTAACGACCCAAACTTTTGAATAATATTTTTTTCCTAAATTTGTGTGTTATTTTATTTTACACTCCACAAAACTATATCCTTTAATTAATGAAGTGATATCATTGGTTTTCAACTATTATATGACTATTGGTCAAAATGAAAATTGAAAACTGAACTCTTAACATTACAATTATTGTTTATAAATAAAAGTGGTCTTGGTTAGTTAATATAGAAAGAAGAGTCGATGGCCTCATCCAGTAGACTTGGGCCATACGAATTCCATCTTTCGGAGCTTGGGAAGAAGGCAGCATCTCTAGGATTTGTTCTAGACCAAGCCCAAGCTGAGTTTTATCAAGTGATACTTGAACGGAATCACCTAAGGAAGAAGTTAAAGTTGATAGAAATAACCACTCAGGCAATGTTGTCTGAGCCTCCCTAAGATTCTATCACCATAGCACACCTTACACTTTGGTCCTATGCAGGTGTTAAAAGGGGCTCTGTAACAAGACCTATGATACATTTTTTAATTCCTTTGTATAAATAAAATTTTTATTTCTTATTATGGTAAAATTTGTGATTTTCAAATGTCTAGATAAATATAGGATGAATATTATTGATGAATTTTATAAATAAGATATTTTAAAATATTCATTTAAACTTTAAATAATTAATAATGTGAAATGATTTTCAAAAAATGGTCTTCTACAGTTGTGATCAGTAATAAATTTAGAGTATAATAAGATCAACATGATTTTTAGTAAATAGTAAAGTATGAATGCTAAAATACCATTATTAATAGTAATGAATAGTAAATCAGACAAAAAAAATAAAAACTTCACCCATGAATGTATAAATACAATTTAGTTATCATAAAAGTGAAAAAACGATCACAGTATAAGTTTGGTTATTTTTGTAGGTCATAAATATTTTATTTAAAATTTTATTATAAATTAATAATTTAAAATGAAAATTTATTTTCATAAAATGTAATCATAAATTTTTACTTTATTTTCTTATGGTTATACAATAATTTTATGGTACCTTGATTACTTTTTCAAGGTATTAAAAAATAATTTATAGTTTTAGAGTTGATTTTTTGGAATAAATAATGATTTTATTTAAAACATAAATTAAAAATATTTAGAAAATTATTTTCATAAAATGGAATTCATTTTTGAATTCCGAGCATTGATATTAGGTTAGGGTAAATTTATGATATTTTTGAAAAATGTTTTGTTTTTCGGTGAATAGTGAAAATACAGTTTTGAGTTTCGGGTGTTTAATGACGTCATTAGTCATGTAATAATGATGTAATAATGATGTAATAAGGATGTAATAATTCATTTAGACTTTTTTATAGTGAGATATGCTATTAGGTGTCCCAAGTGGCCAATACCATGGGCAAATACCATGGCCAATCCCATGGTTTTTCAAATACCACAGATGAGGTGTCCCTTGGATATTAAGTAAATATTCCCTCACTTTTCCTATAAATACCAAGTCATTACCTAATTAATTTCATTACAATGTCCTCATCAACTAAGTTCTAGTATTTTTACCTACCAAGGTGTCCTCCCAAGCTATCTTCAATCCCCCCAAGGTCCCAACCTTCAAGCTTTGGAAGTTACTCTTCAGGGTAAGGGAACCTTGCACCCTCCTCTTTTAGTCATGATTTCCTTTAAGTTGTTTCTTCCATTTTCCATCTTCTTATGTGTGTGTATTCTATTATATATTCTTATTACTATCCATTACATTTCTAAATGATTAGAGATCCTTTATTATCTCCTCAATTTATTTTCTGAATTTTTAAGTGACATCGTTAGGCTGCCAAATTTTCGTAAAAGAAATCGCATTTTCCCTTTTCTTTCAAGTTTCCTTTTCATATAGTGTGTCATTACACACCATGGTCTTATTTATTTCTATTATGTACCTATAATATTAATTATTCATCTATTTATGGGAGACCCCTATCCCCTCTCATTTTATTGTTTTCTAAAACCATGTTTTATAGCCGTTATGCTGTAGAAAGTTTGTCTCAAAATATCTCTCTTTTGGTCAAGAAATTCTCTTGTTTTATTTATCTGAAAACCAAAATATATTTTAATTTCCATATTTATTCCTCAAGACATAAAATTTATCTATTTGATTCTGGAATTGACATACAAGAAACCCTCTTTACTTTTCCAAGGGTTATGAAAGACATAACAATCGTGTTTTTAAGCACTTTTAAAACGTCACAATTTTTAAGTGAAACCCAATAATTTTACTCTCTACGGGTTATTTATGAAATGAATAATTATGATATATGTGGATCACATAAAAATAAATACATATTAAGGGTGCGGCCTGATAGCGCTCCAATGCATTGGATAAAGAATATAATCTCCAGAGATGACACGTTTCACTATACATTGGTGAATAACCTTGGTAATTTTTTTGACACCTTGGGGACGAACCTTGGTGATATGTTCTTGAATGTCTAAATTAAATTTTGTAGAAACATATTCATGTTATGGTTTAAGTTCTTTTCATTATTAAATTCCTCTACTTCTATTTCTCATGTCTTTATGTTTTTCGCCATGTTCTTATTGATATCACAAGTAAACTGATTTCCTTTATTTCCTTACTGGGCTTTCTACTCACCATTTCCATTGATGTGTGTCTCCAGGGTATGAAATGTAGTAGTTATACATAGGTTGAACATTTCAAGAGGATTTTAAAGGGGATTTAAAAGAGTGTTTTATGATTTCATGTAATTTATTCATAATTTCCAAGACACTAGACTTTAATGGTCCTCAGTTTTTAAAATGTAATGAAAATTTATGTTAAAAAGGAGGGATGCCACACTGATTCACACATAATCATTGGGTTCTGATTCACACAGAATCGCTGGGTGCTGATATACACAGAATCAATGTTCATTCATCATGCCTCAACCAGACATAGGATTCCTGCTCATAGTATGCTTTTTTCTTGGAGAAACCACACCTCAAGCCTTTGGTCATATTTCAATCGGTACAATGTCCCATAGAAAAGTTACCCCATGTCATGTCATGTCACAATGGTTCCAATGCAATAGATGGTGCGTCAAGCGGATGCTCGGTCTATAAGTTATTGGAAATTTAGTGGAGAGGTCCCGGTTGGATTCAGAGTTGATCAATTGGTCCGTACTCCCACATTCTCCAAAATTCTCATGGATTATCTCAAAAGGAACGTCTCGCTCCAAGGATCCCAGCGCCGTAGATTTTTCATCAAACAGACGTCCGGTTCACAATATATGGAATTTTGAGCGTATTAGGGACCGAGAGGGATCCGATTCCGATCCAACTCGGCCCTATCTGGTCTAGGATGACCCGACTCGGCCTTGCCCAAACTGGCCTAGGCTGGGCCAGTTGGGTAGGGCCATGGCGGGCTTGGCCTACTAGGATACTGTCGGGCCCAGCCCACTGTCCGGTTCGGCCCACTGGTTGGGCACGACCCACGCGGGGGTCACGCTGTCCACCAACAAAATTGCTCAAAGAGATATTCGGTTTATTAAAGGGAAGTTCCAGGTGGTGCTGCCTCATTACCCATTGGACCCGCAAAAAGAAGGTTTTGGCCTTCACTATGGACCGTTCACTACGGCGCGCACCAATGCACTGCCTCCCACCTCCGCGACCGGCCGCCTTTGTCGTCGCGACGGTGTTGGACCAACAAATCTTTCTCAGGACATCAGGTGAGATCTGGTGGTCCGTTTATCCTTCCAGATGCACCTACTATCCTCTCAAGATGCCTCTTTCATTGTGCATCTCCCAGTTTCAAGTTTCCTTCAAGTTTGAAAAACTAACCTCTGAAGAACGCAATAAAAATCAAGCGGCGGAAGGTCCATGCTGTGTTCATTTGGCCTGCGCCCTCTATATTAGCATTATGACAAGTGTGAGTAATTTATACATCACATTAAAATATTGATAAACTCCATTCAAATCCCCTACAATGACCACCAGAAAATTCAAGAACTATGAGAAGAATTATGGGAATATCTTGAATTAAAAGACAACCCCTACCTCAAGAATCATTTAATGTGTCGCAGTTGTGGAAGGAGAATCTGTTCTTTGATGAAGATGCTAGTGTTCATCACTCCCGATTTGATCCCTCCAATGATGTCCTAGCTTCCATTCCTTGTCAGTAGTAGTCGCCGTGTAACTTTGCCAGAGGTTCCTTACATGGTGAAGCCATGTCAAAACTCCAACCCAAGCCTCACTTAAATAGAGGGGGGAAAGGGTGAGTAACGCACTGATGAATTAATGAGGTTCATTAATTGACGTAATTAATGTTCCAGATTAATTACATGAGGGGTGGTTACATGATCAAAGTGTAATAGTGAATTTAATATACCATATTAAATGTCTGACTACCTCTGTGGTCCCCCTCACCGCCGCTCAATAGGTTGTAGGAAGAAAAAGAAATAAAATTAAAATCTCTATGTTATTTTATTATTTCTTTAAAATCCACAAAAACTAACTTTTTCACCCGACCTACTACTGTCAAATTGAATATTCCCTTCTGCAAATCTCAGCTCTTCAGATTCAATAGTTTTGACGTATTTCAATTTCGAGTACCAGCTTAAAATTTAGAAAACGTCACCCACGTTTATTGAACGTAACTTAAAAAGTTCAAAATTTTATTCTGAGAACACTGGGTCTTAGAATCATGCGCTGTCAATTTTCGTGGACTCGTAATAATCCAAAATAATTTTAAAAAAATTACATGGAATTTTGGGGTCTTTACATTCTCCCCACCTTAGGGATTTTCGTCCCCGAAAGCTACAAAAAAACTAAATAAAAAAGTGGGCGTACTGGTCACGCATCTGAGCCTCTCTCTCCCATGTTCTCTTCTGCAGGTTCTCATGCTTACATTGTACTAAAACCAGAGGAATCGACCGCCCATGAAGGAACCGCTCTTATCTATCTTATATCCCCACTGGGAACTCCACAAACATCACCCCATCGTCGATGTATAGTTTTCCCCAGTCGATAACGTGCGATGGATCATGCACGTATCTCCTTAGCTATGACATGTGGAATACATCATGCACCCGGTGCATCTATGGGGGAAGAGATAGATGGTACGCCATCTCGCCTACTCTACTAAAGATTTGGAAAGGCCCGATGAACCTCAAAGACAGATTTCTGCCATTGCCAAACCTCTGTAATCCTCGTCGGGGTGAGACCCGTAGGAAGACATGGTCCCCCTCATCGAACTCCAAGGGTATACATATCATATCGGCATAAGACATATTTTAGATATATTTCTTCTTCATCTACTGCTGGATGATCTGTACCTTCTCTGTGGTATCCTGCACCAACTCTGGACCCATAAGTGCTGACTCCCCCGGGGCTTTCTTACAAAGAGGTGATCTGCATGGTCGTCCGTACAAGGACTCAAAATGGATCCATACCAGTGGTTGAGTGATAACTATAGTTTTTTGAAAACTCCACTAGGGTCTTTTGGGCCTCTCAACTAAGTCCAAAATCGTATACACAAGCACAAAGCATGTCCTAAAGTGTTTGTATGCTCTGCTCTATCTCACCATCTGTCTGAGGGTGAAAGGTGGTTCTCAAGCATAGTTGAGTCCTGAACGCCTCTTGAAATCCCTTCCACAAGCAGGATGTAAACGTGTGTCGTGATCTAATACAATCATCAATGTAACTCTGTGAAGCCTCAAAATCTCTTGCTCGTAGAGGTATCCCAAGCCTTCAACTTATCCCTACTCTCTGATGGGTAAGAAGTGGGCTGACGTGGTGAGTCGGTCAATGATCACATAAATAAAATCATGTCCCCTAGATGTATGTGGTAGCCCTGTCACAAAGTACATGGAGATACCATTCCACTTCCACTCTGGTACCTCAAGTGTCTACGCTAAGCCCGATGGTACCTGATGCTTGGCCTTCACCTGCTGACAAGTGAGGCATCAGGATACAACCTCTTCTACTGATTTATTCATGCCTAGCCATGAGTACAGACACCAGAGGTCCTGGTATATATTCTCCACTCTAGTATATACCACTAAAGTGTATGTATGGAACTCCCTCAACACCTCCTCTTGTAGCTTCACTGGTACCATGGTGCATCCTCTAAAGAGGACGATGTTCTCCCCACCTTTATTAAATCCTTCTGGAGCCTGTCCTACAGATATCTAAGCACGTCGGGCCTCGCAGTCAACGTCCCCAAGCTACGCCTCCCGAACTCGCTAAAGATGTGGGGGAGTGACAGTCATAGACTAGAGGTAAGATTTTCCATCTCTATCCACAAAGGATATCTACAACGTGGCTAGCTTCTTTGTCGCCTCACTCGGCAGATGTAGGCCAGACCTGCTACTGAGTGCGTATGCTACTATGTTCCCCTTTCCATGAGTATAGACTATCTCAATGTCATAATCCTTGAGGAACTCTATCCATCTTCATTGTCTTAGGTTCAGGTCCTTCTAATAGATGATATACCAGAGACTCTTGTGATCAAAGTAGACTATAAAACGTTCTCCCATTATGTTGTGCCGCCACATCTTCAGTGCAAAGACCAATACTTCTAACTCTAGGTCATGGGTAGCATAGTTATGCTCATGTTTTCTCAAATTATGTGAGTTGTAGGTGATCATCTCTCGCTCCTACATCCTGAAACAACCAAGTATGGTCCCTGATGCATCATAGTAGACTATATACCCAATGTCGTCTTCTACTAGCCTCAAGATGGGGGTACTCATCAGTCTCTGGCTCAGCACCTAAAAACTCTACTAGAACTTCTATGTCCACAAGAAAGGTCCCCCCTTCTTCCTCAAGGATGACAAGGGTACCACTACCCTGGATAATTCAAGTACAAATATCTGGTAGTACCTAGCCAATCCTAGGAAACTTCACACCTCGGTCACACTCCTCGGTGGCTCCTAAGCAAGACCCACCTCTATCTTTATCAGATCCACTACAACTCCAGCCTATGAGATAATGTTCCCTATGATGTGGACTTCCCATATATAAAACTATAATTTCGAGTGATTTCCATACAACTAGTGCTCTCAAAATGTTTCTAGAACTATCTACCGGTGTGTGGTGTTCTCCTCCTCTGATGTCGAGTATATCAAGATTTCATCAATGAAGACCACCACGAAGCGATTGAGGTATGGCCATAAGATCCTATTCATGAACCCCAGGAACACTGCTGGAGCATTGGTCATACCGAAAGGCATCATGAATAAATCATAATGGCCATACTGACATCTAGAGGCTATATTCAGTAAATCCCCATCTCGTACCCTGAGCTGGTGATAGCCTTATCTAAGGTCTATCTTAAAAACCCATCTAGATCCCTTTAGCGGGTCGAAGATATCATCGATCCTCAGGAGTGGATATTTTTTTTTCACGGTCACCTGGTTCAGGCGCTGATAGTCCACACAAAGCCTTAGACTCCCATCTGCTTTCTTGGAAAACAAGATCGGGGATGCCCATGGAGAAACATTGGGCCTTATGAACCCCTTTCTCTGCAAGCCCTCGAACTATACCCTCAGCTCACAATGCTCCATGGGAGCCATCTGATATGCTGGTGTAGATATCGATTCCGTCCCAGGCTATAGGTCAATGTGAAATTCTACATCTCTACAAGTAGGTAGTCTTGGAACATCATCAGGGAAGACATCAACATACTATTCCACCACTATAGGATAACTCGGACTCCTCGCATCAAATTCTCTGAGGGTGAGGCTATCCAACTGGTGAGTGATAGGCTACACCCTCCTTCTAGAAATTACATCATGTGATTCAAAGGTTTCCTCCTCACCGGTGAAGGTAAACCTAATCCCATCCTTGTGGACACACCATACATTTCACCTAAAATAGTCGATCTGAGCATGGACTATAGATAGCTAGTCCATACCTAAGCTGATGTCATAAAGCCTCGACGCTACTACTAAGAGATCCCAGCTGAAGATCTCGCCTCATAGAGTGATCTCAAACTATCTGCACCAGTGCGTAATCATTGAATCTTCTCTTATAGGAGTATCTAATCTAAAGGATTGAGCCAACGACTCCATCAGAATATCTGAACTCTGAAAGAGTGTCATGGGAATGAAAGAGTGACTAGAACATGTGCCTATAAGTACTGCAGCTTGGGTGGAATAGAGATAGATCATACCTCTAATCATCTCTATAGAATCGTGTTCATAGGCCTCTATATCCTATAGTTGTGCTCGCCAATGTACACCTTCTCCCTGTGGTCAGGGTGGATCATCTGGGGGTGGTGGTGGTAGAACATGAAACTGTCATCCACCACCTACTGCACGACCTGCTCCTCTGCCACGTCTGTCACCCTACAGACCTCCTCGCTCAAACCTTGGCCACTGCCTCGGTAGTTCATTGACTATCTTCTGATCATTGATACGGTGGGTCAGGCAGTCGCGAGCCATGTGGCTCTGCCCGCCGCACGTGAAGCACAGTCTTCTACCCTATTGACCTCATCTACCTCGTGATCTCAGCACCTCCAACCCTACATCCAGGGGTCTCCCTCTAGAATGTCAGGTCCGCTTGGACCTCTGCGTCATCTGCCTACTGCCTGTTGTAGATGACTCGGCTACCTTTCATCCTGTGGTGGCTCTCACCGTCGATGCCTGCTCAGCTAAGAATCTCTCCACCAATAAAGAATACTCAAGCACTCCAGCCTACATCGGGATACTGATTAATATCATCTAAGCTCTAATATCCTATTGGAGACCTTGCTCAATGGTTTGGGCCCTGAATAAAGGGTCTCATACCATGTCGATGGAGTAGCATGAGAGGTCAGTGAATCTCGCCGAGTACTGGGCTACTAATAAGCTACCCTGTTGTAAGTGCAGAAGCTCTTGGATACACAAAGAGCGTAGTGTCGCTGGAACAAACTCTGCCCTGAAGAGGATCTCAAAGTTCATCTAGGTGAGGGTATCCTTATCATGTAACAAGAGTGTCAGGCTCTACCATCTTCCTGCCATGAACAGGAAAAGACTAGCATCTAGGATCGCCATATGCTCCGCTGGTGTCCCAACTTGCAGAAAAACTCTAGCCACAGCCTCCAGCCAGTCCTCAACTGCCTTGGGATCAGTCTTGCCTCGAAACCTCGGAGGCCTCTACTACTGGAACTCATGAAACATGCTCAGTCGGCATGCACTATCCACTAGTGGGGCTGGTGGTAACTGCTTCCCTCCGAGTGGTGGTGATTTTGGTATACCACCTGAAGGTACCACCACAGTAAGAGGGCCATGTACTGAATCCTCATAGCTTGGTGGGTCGTCATCGTGTACTCTCTCGGGAATCCTGTCTAGCTGTCTATGCGGTGAAATACTGAAAAGAAACAGGTGTGCCACGGTAAATAAGTTATACCTATTGAGATGACTCAAAATAGATCAAAAGTAAAACATTTCCAAAACACACGCAATCATTGTTTTCGTGCACTGAGTTGGAAATCAGAATTCAGGGCCCTGGTGTATGGGCACTTCAACTGTCGCACCAAAATTGGACTCCCCGAACAGAAAACCAAACTCAAAATAGTTAAAACTATTGCTCCATTAGAAATATCAGAGTCCTATTTCTTCAGTAGAACTGACTCCTCTGATACCACTTTGTCAAGACCCATCCCCCAGGGCATGTGCCGTGACTACCTCAAGACCGCCTTCTATAGGCTTGGGGTTGGCGACTAGAACCGTAAAGGTGTGTCCCTAAAAAAAGAATGCATTAATTTTAAACTAGTACAAACACACAACCCAATAACACAACAAGATGAAACCATGAAGTAAAACTACAGTAGTAAAAGTGTGTTCTGAAAGTAAAGGTGGCCGAAATATAATCCCAACTAAAAAGGTAAAACTACAAATGAAAACAGAAAACAAATCTCATGATCGTCCACCAAGTATCCTACCTGAAGGGTAGGCACAACTCATCTCTACTACTCTCCACATCGACCAGTCACCTATGTGTATCTCCTGGTTGTAGCTCCTACAGTCTCAGCTGAGTCGCTAATCGTCTTCACAAGACTCAACAAGGTGTGAGCGAAGCTCATGAAAGGGTGAGTATAAAAATACTCAGTAGGGACCCTGATAACCCCAAAGGTATCTTATAATTCCATAGAGGAATAACACAATCATGATCTCAACCACAAAGAACAAAGAAATAGTCACAGCTCCAACCCGGTATAACTGAGTACAGTAGTACAGATGATTAGTCATAAAACTAGATCATCTTACTCTATCAAGAGGCACTGTTGCAAACCCACACATGATCAATAGTTAATAACCCCAGCAAGACCCACACAGGATCAATAGGTGATGATTCACATAGAATCGCTGGGTGATAATCCACAAATAATTGTTGGGTGCTAATTCACCCAGAATTGATGGGTGTCGATTCACATAGAATCACTGTTCATTCATCATGTCTCATCCAGACACAAGATTCCCTCTCATAGAACGCTTATTACTAGGAGAAACTACTCCTCAAGCCTTAGGTAATATTTCAACCAGTATGATTTCCCATGAAGAAGTTACCCTCTGATATGTCATGTCATAAGAGTTCCAACGCAACAGATGACGCGTCAACCAAACGCTCGGTCTGTAAGTTATTGGCATTTTAATGTCAAGGGACCAGTTGGATTTAGAGTTTATCCAATATAGATGTACTCCAAAATTCTCCAAAACTCTTGTAGAGTATCTTAAGAGGACCATATTTCTCCAAGGATCCCAGCGCCGCAGAAGTTTTGTCACATAGAAGTCGGGTTCGCAAGATATGACCTTTTGAGCGTATCAGGGCCGAAGAGGGTTTCAGGTCCAGTCTGACCTGGCCCGACCCGGCCTGGGCTGACCTGACCTGGTTCTAGTAAACACCACTCTTTCTGGGTTCGACCCAGCCCATCCTGAACCGTCCTGGCCCAACCCGGTTGGGCTGGGGCTCAGGCCGCAAACCGGTTGGGCCCGCCAGCTAGGCATGGCCCGCCGAGCGATCCGGCCCACTGGTTGGCATGACCCACATAGGGGTCACGCAGTCTGCCTCCCAAACGGCTCAAAGAGACATTTTATTTATTAAAGGGCGGTGCCAGGTGGTGCCGCCTCATCACCCGCGGGACCCGTAAGGAGCAGGTCTCTGCCTTCACTGCAGCTTTGTAGTCGAGGCATGTTCACAGCGGTGCATGAAGGCGCTCCACATGCCACCTCCATGGCCAGCCGAGTTGGCTGCCTGTCTATCCATCGTGGCACCAAGCAGAGCTACCCTCATCAGTAGGCCACCGGGTGAGCTCTGTTGTTACATTCTTCCTTTCGGATGCACCTACTGTCCTCTCGGGATTCCGCCGTCATTGCACACCTCCCGGTTTCAATGTTCATTCAACTTGGAAAAATCCTCTTCTGAAGAACGTATTGAAAATCATGCAGCGGAGGGTCCGGGCCTTGTTCATTTGGCCAACGCCCTCCATGTTAGCATTAATTTAAACATCACATTAAAATAATGATAAACCTTGTTCAAATCCCCCACAACGACCACCCAAAGATTCAAGAATGATGAGAAGAATCATGGGAATGTTTTGAATTAAAAGACAACCCCTACCTTAATAATCATTGAAGGTGTCACGGTTGTAGAAAGATAATCTGCACATTGATAAAGTCATTGGCGTTTATCGCTCCCGGTTTGAACCCTCCAACGACGTCCTAGCTTTCATTCCACATCAGTTGAAGATGTCACATTACTTCTCCAGAGGTTCATTTCTTGGTGAATCCATGTCAACACTCCAACTGGACCCTCACTTAAATAGAGGGTGGAAAGGGTGAGTAACGCACTAAGGAATTAATGAGGTTCATTAATTAACGTAACTAATTTACCACATTAATTACACAAGGGGTGTTTATGCAACCAAATTGTAACATGGAATTTATAATCCCATATTAAAAGTCTGACTACTTCCATGGTCCCCATCCCCACTGCTCAAGAAGTGGTAAGAAAAAAAATAACAGTCTCTATGTTATTTTATTATTTCTTTAAAAGCTGCAAAAACTAACTTTTTCACCTGACCTACTGCAGTTTAAGTGAATCTCCCCTTAAGAGAATCTTGGCATTGGTTATTCAATGATGTTCTTAGATTTCAATTCTGAGCACCATCTTAAAAGTTAGAAAAAAACTGTCTGCACGTTTACTGAACGTACCTTAAAAAAAGTTCAAAATTCCATTTCAGGAACACCGGGCCTCGGAATCACACGCTGTCAATTTTTGTAGACTCATAATAATCCAAAATATTTTAAAAAATGTTACATGGAATTTTTGGGTCTTTACAAACCCTCCCACTAGACCACGTCAATGAAAATGAACTCAAAAAACCCATTTTTGTGAAAACCATGCCAAATCAACAATGCTGAGAAGTTTCAAAAAAATAATTTTATTTAAAACATTTCTAAAATAATTTTTCAATTCATAAAACCCAAAATATAACTTTAATATAATCAATTTTAAATTATAAACCAAAAAAAATTCTATAAAACCATACAATTATCTCAATTTCACAAAACCATTACTAAAGGGGTTTTTATATCAAGAATGAAACAAAATTTCACTTATCAATTCGTGAAATTATATCATTTTGAAACAATGACTACAAGTTATAAAAAAATAGGAGTCAACAGTGATTCCACCTATCTCTAAAACGTAATTGAACTTTAAGAGAATCACAAATATTCAAAAACCTGACTTGAAACTCTTAAAACCTTTCATATATGTTGTTCTCCCCAATAAAAAAAATCATATCTCATCATGATTGAAATCACACAACATGGATTTATCCTTAATAGACTAAATCCCTATTTCCAAAATTGTGAAGAAGGAGAATAAATCTAAGGAATATTATGAATAATGATCACTTACCAAAAAATGTGGCCTCCAATGCACATAAATTCTCTTAAGAATCACTCTTTGATTGAAAAAAAATTCTCTACAGCCTTGGAAGTGTGAGATTTTTGTGTTATGACCTTTTTATAGAAAAAAACAAGTTTATGAGGTAAATCAGATAAGATAAATAATTTTTAAATATAAATTTTAATGGTGGATAGATATGGTGGATGGTTAGAAAAACTATGCACTAACCATGCACATGAAACTGCCTCCAAACGCACCTCTCATAGTTAGCTTGCACTATTTAAAAAACCATGAACCAACCATATTATTCCTATTTATCTATCCTTACACTATTTCTACTAGGTGGTTGCATGTTTTTGGAAAATCATTCACCTTACTATGAACCTTTCCATTTCCCACTATTTTAATTGCTTAGTTTCCGAAGGTGATGCATGGTTTCTATTAATTGTGGTCAAACTGTGCACCTCCAAAGAAGATAAAAAAACATGCCAAATATCCTCTAAACCTCCTAAAACGTTACATGAACATTAAATATACAGACAAAATGTATATAAAGGTCCATATACTAGAAACCAGTGGTGCTACAATCTCCCCAACATTGGCCTTTCAGTCACCTAAAATTTGAAAACCGAAGCTTCCTTGAAAGTGATCTAGCCATTGTTCTACTATATCCTTCTCATGTTCCCACATTTCTTACTGAATCCAATGATGTTTCCATAAACCCTACAATAGACCAATTAGTTTTACATGAAATACTTTCTCTTGTCTATCCACAATCTATACTAGCACATGAACTAATGTAGCATTCAGCTCTATGTTGACATGATCCCATCGATTCACATGGTCAGGATCAGGTTGATACATCTTCAACTGAGATACATGAAACAAATTATGCATTTAACTAAACCTTGGTGTAATATCCAATCGATATTCCACCTCACCAACATGTTCAATTATCTCAAAAGGGTCTATGTATCATGGATATAACAACCACTACTTCCTAAAATGACAATTTTCAAGACTGGGATTGATTCAAAAGAATATATGATCACCCACCTCAAATTATAATGTCCATCAACAATGATCCAAAAATGATTTTTGATGACACTGAGTCATCTCCATTCTATTCATGATCAAAAAAATATTTATTATCTCTTACAAAATTATTGGTCCAAACAATGAAGACTCACCAATTTCCACCTAAAAAAGATGATAATGACAAGGGATCCCATGCAATTCTTCAAAAGGATCCATATGTACTAAGTCCTAATAATTGTTGTTATATGAGAACACAAATAATCATATGTTCACTTCCCATAAACCAATAAAATGTAATACAAAATCCCTAATCATATCCTTCAATGTTTGTATCATCCTTTCAGATTGTCCATCCATTTGAGGATGATACTCTATATTCATAGTCAACTGAGTCCTAATGGATTACTTTTAGGATTTCCAAAAATGAGATGAAAACCCCGATTCCTAGTCTGATACTATCAAAAATAGTGCTCTATGCCTTTTTGCAACCTCTAAAATATAGATTCTTGAAAATTATTCAATTGTAATTGATTCATAAATATGGATAAAATGGGAATACTTTGTGATTTGATCCAACATCACCCATATCGCATCATGTTTTTGAACCATCCATGGTATACCTGTTAAAAAATCCATAGTTATCTACTCCCATTTACACATAGGAATTGGTAAATAGTTCAACATACCCATTGGTCTCTAGTGATATTTCTTGACCTTCTATCATGTGAGACATCTCATAATAAATTCATCCACTTTTCATTTCATTCCATCCCACAAAAATTGTGATTTCAGTATCATATTTGTCTTATATATTATATGATGAGTATCCCATCTTGAATTGTGGAAATAATGAACAATTTGTACTTTAAAAGACATCAGTATGACCAACAGATCTAAAAAACATAGCAATAATCCTCTATCAAGCATCTATCCCTCAATTTTCTTCCCATCATTGAGTTTTTACCTCATATAAAAAAAATCCAAAATCGTATGTTTGTTCCACTTTAACCTTCTCAACTAAATTAAGAAAACATTAATAAAAACGAAAACTATAATATTACCTCAGTCTTCATAATCCAAGTGCATGTTGACTATCAGTAACATTGATTTCCACTGATCTGAAGCCTTTTTTTATAACTAACTGTATGAATTTAGACTTGATTCATCTACCACAGAGTTCCCTCCAACTTAACTTTTTTATTATCAAAGAACTTTTGAGGGAAAAGTGAGAAACAATAATGTTCAACTACAAATTACACCATCAAAAGACATAATATATTCATTGAAACATAATTTGATCCTATTAGAGACTTTATTCGTAAATAATTTCCAAGATAATGTACATACCGGTGTTTCTGGATCTTCTCTTATAAAGTCTTCAAAGCGGTACGCCATTTTCTCCCAAGTTTGATTGTACTCTTCGCAGTTGATCCTCCCTCCATTAAAATATCATACCGGTATTATATCATGTTTATCAATCCATTCAGTCCGCTTGGTATTGGTCTCCACTTGAATCCCCCATCCCATCATTCTATTAGCTTCCTCTTTCATGGACTTGATAACAAGGACCTTATTTTTCATATCTTCTCTTGAATGTGCTAGGAGTTCCCATGGTTCCTTTTTATTGGCCTTCTACATCTCTATTTCTGGAGGCCGATCACCCCTAGCATTCTTAGTCTTTCCCGAACCCTGGCCAAGACCTTCCTTCTTAGACATTCCCTACACAACATTAGCATCAATAGTTAGGCGTTTCATTTCTTTTTCTTTGATTTTTTTTCTTGATCTAGTCTCCATTGGTTTTGGTAAAGATGAATAATCCTTGCGTCCTTTGTTCTTCCTCCCATTGTTTATGGTGAATCTTCCCGCATCCATTTTGTATTTCATGCCTCTCTTCTTTCTTAGGCTATACAAACCTTGAGAATGTTTACCACCTACATGATCCTTAGAAAAATAACCAGGGGAATCGTCCTCAGAGTCACCACCATCAGCAACTACCCCCTCTATTAGGGCCTGTCCATGTTGGCCACCTTCCTGATCATTGGCCTCCCCTTCAATTTCTAATCCAGCAAATTGGTTGCAGGTTGGGATGCAAACATGAACCTGACTGGTCTCACCTTCAAATTTCTGACTCACCACACCTTCTTGAGTATACTTCCTTGAGAGGTTTTGACCCCTAACACTCCTCTTCTCCCCCACTACCCCCAAAGATAGTTCAGGAGGTGCTTCCAAAAGCATTGAGTTTGGCATGGTGATCAGAGCCCCATCTCCACAGTTCGTCACAACCCCCATGGTCATGGATCCATCACCTACCTCTATTGCTTCCTTCTCACACCCTATTTTCAAGTTTCGTTTCAGCTGATCAAGTACGACACTCACCTTGAGGTCTGGTGGTAGCTAGTGTTCATTCTTCAGCATTGTGCTATCTCTTACTATGGATTCTTCAGTCACTTCAACTCCAAAATATCCAACTCGCCCATCATCCTGGCTCCTACCTTGAACACCAGGATCGACAGCCAAATCCATTCTCTTTGAGCCTTCACCAGTGGCATCCACCCTTTGTTCCAGCCCCACATCCTCTTTTTTCTTACTCTCACGCCTAAAGACCATCATATTGTGACCCGAATTCTTACAGGAAGAAAAATAATCCACCCATGACTCAAATATCACCTGCTTCTTGTCACAGAACTCCTCTCCAATAGTAATCCACCCAAAATTAGTCGGGATCCTCGACACATCGACTTCAACAAAAACATGAGGAGAAATAGGATGACACGCAGCCCGAGTCCTACTACACGAGTAGAGGTGACACCCCACCAGGTTCCCTAACATGCGAATGATGGATGGATTTTGAAATGGGAGAGGTAGGTCTGGGAATCTTACCCAAATAGCCTTCATTGGGGAGTCCTGGCGCATATGAAAGTCATAGCTCCACTTGAACAGAAAGTACCTAGATCCATTGAAGATGCGAGGGGCCGAGGACCAAGCATGAATCAGGTCCTCTTACTAAGTGAAATGAATAATGATATGTTGTCCATCTAAAAGTCCTAAAAATAGTGCAATCCTGAAGACCCCAAGATTCAAAAATGAACTTATCAAACGAGTCCATCGAAGGTTGACGAGCCTTGAATCTAGAGACCAGTGTCAGTCAAAGATGAGACGAAGATTCATTGAATTGAGAAATCAAGAGAGGAAGCTACAGACTTCCCTCAAATAACTTGGGGACCTTAGCTCAAATCACAATCCATGGAAACATAGGTAGAAGATAAGGATTGGAGAAGGGGGAGAAGGAAAGAATCGGTTCTCACTCATAGGATGATAAGAATCTCTCTACCTTCGGAGGGGGGTGGATGGGTGCGGCCTCCATCGTTGTTAGGGTTTTTCCATAGAGTTCCCTTTACCCAGTGTATACATTAAGTAAAATTCAAACATTTGGAGATACTCTATCCAAATTATTTTTCTTGGATTAAAATATATTTTGTGAGAAAATGTGATCTAAGCTATTATGATGGGTAAAAACCATGAATTCCTCACCAAAGAGTTAATGAAGCTAAGTATTAAAATAATGGACCATATAACCTAATTCCAAATCATGTGTTGAGTAGTTATTATCATAGGATCAGAACTGTTGTCATCCATAATCTATAACATGATTTCATGCATGAGAACACACCAAACCAAGATCCCAAAACCGTATACTACACCACATATCCTTATCTTGATTCTAGAAATATCAATATTAGTTTTTATGTAAGGATAACATTAAAACAATGAAAAGACTTAAGACATTCATCAGTCCATTATAATGAAACACTTTTCCTTGTTAATGTTGTCATTAGTGAAGCTAGTTGTGAAAATTCATGAAAAAAATATTGTTAATAACCATCTAATCCAAGGACACTATGTTTCTCAAAGGCGTTCTTTAGTGGTTTCCATGATATCATAACCTATATCTTTCTTGTATCTATAGAAACACCATTTTTAGAGAAAACAGGGTAAAGGAAACATTCCTATTATATAAAAAATCACACATTGAATTTTTGGTAAGCATAAGATGATCCTTCAAGATGGTCAACACTATGACCGAGTGTTTCTCATGATCAACCTTTTTCCTATAATACACCAGCATTTGATCTGCAAACACAACAAAAAAAATAATCTATATTCCATTGAAATATATGATTAATAAATTCTATAAAGGTGGTTGGTGAATTCATATGACCGAAATGAATAACCACAGACTCACAATGGACATATTTACTTCTAAAAGTTTTTTTGCAATATACTTCTTTTAGACACAAATTTTATGATATCTTAAACACAATTCAATTTTATATAACCACTGGTCTCTTCTAAATTGATCAAATATTACATCAATGTGTGAAATATGATGTAGTTCTTGAAAAAACATGATTATTATTACAATAAGCCAAATAAATATTAGGAGTTTCATATACCTTTTCCACAAAAATAGAGCTTCCCAAAGATATGTACTAGGATGAATGAACCCTTTGATTTACAACTCTTCCAAATGGACTATCAATTATATTAGATCTTTTGGTTCCATCCAATAAGGAAGAATTGATAGAGGATGGGTCCCTTGTAAGAGATCAATCATAATCTATACTTCTCTTGTTGGAGGAAACCCTAAGAAATAATTAGGAAAAACATCAGGAAACTGATCAAAAATTGTGGGAAAATTGATATTCTCAATCTCATATATAGATTCCTAGGTAAATTCTATTATCTAATATGAAAAATTTCCAATTGCTGGTTCCAAAAATCCTTCCCTACTTTCATTATCATTCTAATATCATCTAATGATATGATTTATTCCATTATTAGTTTTAATATAACCCTTTAGGTATAATAGTTGATGTGATATTTTATCATTGTTGAAAAGTCCATACCCAAGATTAAGTCATAGACATCCATTTAAATTATAGAGAAATCCTAAATCATTTCAACTCTAACAATAGTTATAGAAAATGCTTTTCATATAAAGGATTGACATTATCTTTATCCAAAATGAGTTTGATGATTCCAAATAGAAGGATTTATATCAACATGGAAACCCAAAATATCAATATCATGTGAATAAATAAATGAATGGGACACACCCATATCAAGAAAATCTTTCATAAGGGTAGAATTTAAAATATTCATACCTCTGTGAAAAAAATGTTCTAGATTTATCATTAATGATCACTTGTTCAGATACACATAATTTATTACTCACTATAATTTGGCCTTTATTATCCTGTTGATATTTCACTAGTTGAGAAGTCGTGGTATTCATAGAATCCTAATTTATTGCTCAGTTATTCTAATAAGTGATATTCTAATACACATTTCCCATCAAAGCATACGAAATATATGACACATGAGACATATCCCTAGAACCCAACCTTGGACCACTACAACAATAGGGATGAAGATGTACCAACTAGTGGAAATTGTGAAATTATCTAGGTGGTTCCATATAATATCGATTCATCTGCTCAAAAGAACCACACTAAAAACGTCAAGGAATACTCTTTAGTTTAGGAGGAAGATTCACTAATCCTGATATCTTATTTTGATTCATACACCCAACTAGGAAATATGTGTCTCTCTTTTGCTTATTCCCAGCATTAGAGTTCCCACTAGTTCCCATAGGTAACAACTTGCTTCCTCCAACCATATTACCGAATTTTTATCTTTCTATCACTGTCTCACTATTGACTATCATTGTATAATCCACTAAAAAATCATGGAAATCTTTGAGAAAATATCTGACCTCATCCTCGATTCAAAAATGTGTGCCTTCAAGACGTTCTTTTAATAACTTTTGGTGAAAATCATAAAATACATAAATTTAGCTATGTACTCTATCAAAAAAATAGATCCACAATTTTAGATTAAAATTTTAAATGGTGCATGGTTAGGGTGCACAGTTAGGTAAACAGTTATCTAATCGGGCATGAGGCACTACCTAAAAATCCACCTTGCATAGTTGGATTACATGGTTTGATAAACCATGATCCAATCGTGTTATTCCCCTCTTTCCATCCTTCTATAGTTTCTCCTAGGTGGTCGTATGGTTGGGATAAACCATGTTCCTAACCGTGTGCCTACTGAGTTCCCACTATTCTAGTTGCACAGTTTCTTAGAGGTGTTTCATGGTTTCTACTAACCATGCTTCAATCATGAACCTCTATAAAGGCCACAAAAAATTCCAAATATCCTCTGAAACTGCAGAAACATAACCCAAACATTATATATAATTAGAATTAATAAATAATGGGTCAAGTACCTAAAACTGGGGGTGATATAGAATTTATCCACCCTGATATCACACTCAATTTCTCTACATTTCACTTTATCTATTTCACTGGCATTATTTATTTAGGGTTTTAGATTTAAATTCATGCAATTAGAATACGACCATGTGTCATGTCATAGGGATTTTATTCATAGACATTTCATGAGAATTATATAGGATGTTAACATGTTTCTTCTTATGATTTAGGTGAGTGGATGATACTTAGGTATTTTTAGGTGATTATGCTTCTTTGAATAAAATTAAATAATTAATTGTAAATTTTTATAATTAATTATTTTGGTATGATGTCTTGAGATAATATATTGAGTGTTGTTATGAACATGGATGAGGAAAATATGAGATTTAGTGAGGTTTGAGGAGCTTTCTAAAAGGGATAATTCCACATTATATAGGTGGTACTAAATATTTTTCCTTAATATTTATGATATTTTTTATATATCATGTTATATTTTATCTTGACACTATGTGTGATTAAACTTATATTTAAAATTAATTGTTCCTCTAAAACTCTTATGAGTATAATGAATGTTTGTTAGTTCATGATGGACCCTTGGACACTATCTTGATTCCATGGACACCAATGGTTGATGGATTTATCGCAGTCATCTTCCTGGTGGTATTTGAACCTCGATGGGGTATAAATGTGAAAGAAACAAACAATCCACCTTGAACATTATTATAGGATCCCCTAAACCCCTCCTTGTTCGAGAGAGTAATTGACTGGAATTGTCGGTCTGGGGATAATATATATAAGACCATTACAAACAATATATCACTTGGGATAGTTGGTGTGTGAGTGGGGGGAGAATTTCTACACAACTAGTGTATGTGTACCTAGGAGGGTTGAACATATTTGGAAATTGTACTCAGGTGTGGTGTAAGAATACTAACGCGAATTTTATTTGGACGTGAGATATAAATTTTTAATTTCTCTAGTGTGGTGCCTATATTGTATAATTAGCATGGATGACTATGAAATGATGTGATCTTGTTCATGTTGAGGGATGGTATACGCTCTAAGTGATAGGATTTGTCCTTGGAATTAGTAAATAGAGAATGTCAACTCGTTGGTTGTCTAGACTGAGGTGTTACATAGGGGGCCTTTGTGGGTACCCTAGTCTTATATTGATCATACATATGGTTAGTTGAGATGAGGTTATTAGGGTTATAGTTTTATGTGTATGTAGATAAAAGGATATTTGTGTCATTTATAGGCCAACCAGGGAAATTTTTGATAGATTTAGGCAATTGGAAACCCCATATGAGGATAATACGATGGGTATTACAGGGTGGATGTATTTACATATGATGTGATATATTTTTATTTGAGTTTCTAGTGAGTGATGATGAATTTGAGTCTAAATTCCTAAATTTTAAGGTATTTCTTATTTTATGATTTTGATCGTCTTTGAAAG
This sequence comes from Viscum album, assembly GCA_963277665.1. Classification (NCBI taxonomy): domain Eukaryota; kingdom Viridiplantae; phylum Streptophyta; class Magnoliopsida; order Santalales; family Viscaceae; genus Viscum; species Viscum album. Next base: position 492,224,396 of record OY728160.1, read on the forward strand.
TAACATTAAATTATTGGAGGCATGTTATAGGTGTTTGGGGAAGGAAGTAGCTGAGAATATGAAAATTGGTTTTAGGAGTTTGTTCAAATCATGAAGGATATCCATGATGTGATTTGGTTCTTGGAAGAAGACCTGAATTTTCATTCAAGTAATGAAATTCATTCATTAAATGTGGTTTTCTTCATGGAATCAAAAAAATTTATGATTTTAAGCTGAGGTTACAAGATTTTCGACGTATCTTCCATTCCAAAATTTCATGAAAAGAATCAATAATTAATGTACTTGATATTTTCTTTTTAATAAGATTAAATCATTTAATTGATAATTTCTTTCTCATTCACCTACCTCTTTTTCCTATGAACCATAGATTATTCTTAGATGATTTCATGTAACAAAACTCACACTATATTCCAATTCCATTGGATCTTCAACCACTAAATTTAACAAATTATTTTTTTTCATTATACCTAGATCATTTATAATGGTGGTTCGTATTGGGTATGTTCAATATGGACCTATCATTTAATGTGGATTTATTCAAAATCCATGGTCATATATTTAACACATGAAATAATGGGATGTATCTTGGGATTTTTTATGTATAACTTTGACTAGGCAGTGATTATCGATATTAGAACTTCATTTTACTAATAGTAGGAAGTTCATAACATATTGGGACATTGTATATGATCATTGGAATGATATTATGGTATTTTCTTGTTTTATTTATATACCATGCTTCACATGTGTGTGCCCGTGTGAACCATAATACCCATGTTTTGTTTTGATCACATGTGTGTGTGTGTAATTATCGTGAGACCCATTTTTGGTTTTGATCACATGTGTGCGTGTTTAGCCTTTCAGATTGATGATTGATTTTGATCACACATGTGTGTGTTTTGTATGACTACTCATACAAGTGATTAATATTAAATGTTGTGTTCATATGTTTTCATCCCTACATTTTGTGAATATATATCCTTCGGAGGTTTTTATTGTGGTAGAATATGATTTAGGACCATTGCGGATTGGTTATCCCTTAGAGGGGGAGTATGTGTGACTTTCAATGAAGAAGTTGGCAGAATGAGACATAGATAAAGGATAAAATGAAAATGTCTCCTTACTAAAGTTAGTTTATGTATATAAAATCCATGTGGTGTCATATAAGGCACATGTCAAGGTACGATAGGCTTGTGGCTTGATCCGTGATCAATATGGTACTTTTTTCCTTATGGTTTGACCAATGACTCATTATCCTTGAGGTTTATGAAGGATATATGATGTGTCATTGTGGTAAATCCATGATCATGACTACTTTTATTACTATTCATCCTATATGCATATGAAAAAGGTATAATCATAGTTCTTCGTAGCTTTTTTTCACACACAATTGATTGATACATGATTGGTTGTATGCTTGTATGTTCATTTACTTTTACATCATGACATAAAACTCTATATATATGTGAACTTAAGTTAAGAATGCATTTCTCGTGGCCTTATGGTTTTTTACTCACAACCTACGTGACTATCTTGATTCATATATATACTTCATGGTTAGGTATCCATAGAATAGAAAGATAACTGTAACTGGTTTCTAAAGAGCATAGAGTTGGGATATAGATGTAGTATTAGGATGGACTCTAGATAGTTTCCTCAGAAAATTTATTTATTATCATTTCCAATTGCAATGATTTTTCTTTATGACCTTCCACGTATTTCATCTAATATATAATTTTTTTATTAATTTCTATTTTTATTATGGTTTATTTATTTACACATGTTTATGTGTATGATTTTATACTTTGGATACTGTATACCCCAGAAAATGCTTCCACATAATTTTCCAAATGCTTCCATACATGAACCAAGATCATAATCCATTTTCCAAGCATCGATTTGGTAGGTCACAGGGCCCGAACGGAGCTACGGATTAGGAGTTATGGACATTTGAAGTTGGGATGGAAATCTGGTTCGCGAAGCCCATTCGTGAAGCCCCCTCCGTGATCGCGGAGCGCCGCCGCGAAGTAATGAGGAAAGAGGCTCTACGAAACTGTCTGAGGTTCGCGACGCGCCGCGAAGACCCGCCACGAAGCATAGGAGGTGGTAACGCTCCGTGAAGGCCCTGACGTTCGCGAGCCCGCCGCGAAGCCCCAGGGGCAGGAACGCTCCGTGATCCCTGTTGACCTTCGCGACCCGCCGCGAAGCAACTGCCGCCCCTTCGCACCGCGTGAGCTCTGCTTCGCGGCACCCCTTCCTATAAATACCCAGCTCACCCCCTTCTCCCTATGGACGGCCACAACCACTTCGCCCCTTGGGCGGCCGAGCGGAGCTCCGCATTGCGGCTCCACGGGGCCATGCTCTGTGAGCAGCTTCCTTCGTGTTGCTGCTTCGCGAGCCGAGGCTCTGTGAGTCCATGCTTCGCGGGTCCATGCTCCGCGATGCTGCTCTGCGAGACCATACTCTGTGAGTCCATACTCCACGAGCCAATGCTCTGCGATTCTGCACTGTGAGACCAAGCTCCGCGAGATACCTTTTCTCCGTGAGAGACCATTGCTCCGTGAGGCCATGCTCTGTGAAGCTACTTCGCGAAGACCTATCCTTCACGAGGATCCTACCTTATCACCCACCGGTCTATACCGCGGGGGCTACGCCCTCGTACCCCCGCTTAGGGTCAGTGCCGGGATGCGGTCCCGGCCCTCCGTGCCAGTCCCTTCGCTACCGTCACAGACCCCCATGAAAAACGGGGAGTCGCACCGCGACCTTTTCGGGCCAGGATGTCAGGATTTTTCATTATCCACTTATGCGCTCCCACCATCAACCTATGGAATACCATGATTTGAGACACTCCTCCACACACCATGAAACACCTTGAGTTGATGTATTCCTCTTGGTTCATTTCCTATGTCGTGAGTTGAGGTTCTCATCATCAATTCCCTGAGTACCTTGAGTCGAACCATTCCTCAGGAAACTCCTCCAAACCCTATCACTTGGCCCATATGCCAGGTTGAACCAGAAAGGGCCACCCGTGCGTAAGACCCAACACCAACCATTTCTAGGCACCTTCTTCCTAACAGTCCTTTCTACATGACTCTAAACTATAGTAATCTCTATGTTCCAAACATAGGATGCCTCTTTCTCCAAACAAGAGATGCCTTGTGCTCCAAGCATAAGATGCCAACAGTCCTATCTATATGAATTTAAACTGTAGTACTCCCTATCTAACAAATGATAGGATGACTCTTGCTCTAAACAAGAGATTCCTTGTGCTCCTAGCATGAGATGCCAACAATCCTATCTATATGACTTTAAACTGTAGTTCTCCCTATCTAACAAATGATAGGATTCCTCTTTCCCTATACAAGAGATGCCTTGTGCTCCTAGCATGAGATTCCAATAGTCCTATCTATATGACTTTAAACTGTAGTACTCCCTATCTAACAAATCATAGGATGCCTCTTGTTCCAAGAGAGAGATGTCTTGTGCTCCTAGCATAAGATGCCAACAGTCCTATCTATATGACTTTAAACTGTAGTTCTCCCTATCTAACAAATGATAGGATGCCTCTTGACCTATACAAGAGATGCCTTGTGCTCCTAGCATGAGATGCCAATAATCCTATCTATATGACTTTAAACTATAGTTCTCCCTATCTAAAAAATGATAGGATGCCTCTTGCCCTATACGATATATGCCTTGTGCTCCTAGAATGATATGACAATAGTCCTATCTATATGACTTTAAACTGTAGTACTCTCTATCTAACATATCATAGGATGCCTCTTGCCCTATATGAGAGATGCCTTGTGCTCCCAGAATGAGATGCCAATAGTCCTATCTATATGACATTAAACTATAGTACTCCCTATCTAACAAATCATAGGATGCCTCTTGTTCCAAGTGAGAGATGCATTGTGCTCCTAGAATGAGATTCCAACATTCCTATCTATATGACTTTAAATTGTAGTCCTCCATATCAAACAAATGATTGGGTGCCTCTTGCCCTATACGAGAGATGCCTTATGCTTCAAGCATAATATGCCAATAGTCCTATCTACATGACTCTAAACTGTATTTCTCCCTATGTGCCAACTATAGGATGTCTCTTGCTCCAAACAATAGATGCATTGTTCTCTAAGCATAAGACGCATAATGCCATGATTACAGTTGCATGATTCCAACGGCCCTTGGAGATATCCCACTTGTTCACTAGCGCATAGGTGAAGGCCTCAACCCACCAGTGAGTTGGGATGCCCTCATTACCAGAGATGAGGAAGACATCACGGCCAGCATCTTTGTGTAAGCCCCATTCCCCATTGCCGCTCCATAGCGGCACACGGGCAGCTTCCTAGCGTAATCCCCATTCACCATTGTCACTCCATAGCGGCATCCGGGCAGCTTCCTAGCGTAAGCCCCATCAACCAGTGTTGCACCATAGCGGCACCCGGGAAACTTCCTTGCGGAAGCCCCATTAACCATTACCGCTCCCTAGCGGCACTCGGGCAGCTTCCTAGCTTAAGCCCCATTCACCAGTGCCACTCCATAGCGGCACCCGGGCAGCGTCCTTGCATAAGCCCCATTCACCATTGCCGCTCCCTAGCGACACCAGGGAAGCTTCCTTGTGTAAGCCCCACTCACCATTGCTGCTCCATAGAGGCACCCGGGTAGCTTCCTTGTGTAAGCCCCATTCACCATTGTCACTCCATAGCAGCACCTGAGCAGCTTCCTTGCATAATCCCCATTCACCAGTGCCGCTCCGTAGCGGCACCCGGGCAGCTTCCTAGCATAAGCACCATTCACCAGTGCCGCTCCATAGCGGCACCCAGGCAGCTTCCTTGCATAAGCCCCATTCACCATTGCCGCTCCCTAGCGGCACCCGGGCAGCTTCCTTGCGTAAACCCCATTCACCATTTCCGCTCCATGGAGGCACCCGGGCAACTTCATTGCGTAAGCCCCATTCACCATTTCCGCTCCATAGCGGCACCCGAGCAGCTTCCTTGTGTAAGCCCCATTCACCATTGCCCCTCCATAGCGACACTCCGGAAGCTTCCTTGCGTAAGCCCCATTCACCATTGTCGCTCCCTAGTGGAACCCGAGAAACTTCCTAGCACAAGCCCCATTCACCAGTGCCGCTCCATAGCGGCACCTGGGAAGCTTCCCTGCATAAGCCCCATTCACCATTGCCTCTCCCTAGCGACACCCGGACAGCTTCCTTGCGTAAGCCCCATTCACCATTGCCTCTCCATAGAGGCACCCGAGGAGCTTCCTTGTGGAAGCCCCATTCACCATTGCCGCTCCATAGCGGCACCCGGGCATCTTCCATGTGCAAGCCCCATTCACCATTGCCGCTCCATAGCGGCACCCAGGCAGCTTCTTTGCGTAAGCCCCATTCACCATTGTCGCTCCATAGTGGCACCCAGACAGGTTCCACGTGTAAGCCCCATCCACTGTTGTGATCCCAATCAGCGGTAAGCCATTGTGATCCAATGTAGCGGTAAGCCGTTGACATCCTTTTCCAGCGGTAAGCCGTTGTGACCTAATCCAGCGGTAAGCCGTTGTGACCCCATTTAGCAGTAAGCCTTTCACATACTTATCCAGCAGTAAGCCGTTGTGACCCAATCCAGCGGTAAGCCATTGCGACCCCATTTAGAGGTAATCCGTTCACATCCTTATCCTGCGGTAAGCCGTTGTGACCCAATCTAGTGGTAAGCTGTTGCGACCCCATTTAGCGGTAAGTCATTCACATACTTATCCAGCGGTAAGCCGTTATGACCCAATCTAGCGGTAAGCTGTTGAAACCCCCAATCAGCGGTACGTCGTCATCAGAAGAACTACATGGTCTTTGATTGCCTGCCACGGGGATACGTAGGAAGCCTCTTCAAGGCACAAGACAGAAACTATCGTCATCCTTTTCCCTGGGCCTCCATCCTGGAGTAAGTCCCAACACCATGGGCCGCCCAACGCGTAAGCCCCTCTTCGTTTCTCATGGACGCACCCTTCGCGACGTGATCGTCAGTTCCCTGCTCCCTCTTGTTTATCACACCTAGCACGAATCACGTGGGCTTAGAGTAAGCATTGTCCATGACAGCACTTCGCCAAGCATGACGTTAAACTGTATTCCCTTGTCCCGCAATGACATTAAACTGCACACCCTTTTTCTTTGAACTATGAGGTCTTTGATCCATGTCATGACATGGTACGTAGGAAGCCTCCACGAGGTTCAAGCCCATCCATCATTTCTTCATGTCAGGTTCCACCTTCATCCAGCATGATGTTAAACTGTATTCCAGTCCGAAGACAAGCCGTTGTGACCAACCTAAACTATGAGGACTTTGATCCATGTCAAGGCACGGTACGTAGGAAGCCTCCCTAAGGTTCACGCCTATATCCCATCGGACCAAGGTCCTTTCTTTACGTCGGTTCGCCGACACCCACCGTCATTCCTGAACTACGAGGTCTTTGATCCATGTAAAGGCATGGTACATAGGAAGCCTCCATGAGGTTCAAGCCCACCTCTCATCGTTTATCCACGGAAGGGTTCATCTTCGTCCCGCACGACGTTAAACTGCATTCCGGTCCAACGGCAAGTCGTTGTGACCAACCTGAACTATGAGGTCTTTGATCCGTTCTAAGGCATGGTACGTAGGAAGCCTCCACGAGGTCCAAGCCCACCACCACTGGGACCCCCCTGGTCCTCCTCATTCACGTCGGCATTCTGGAGTCCAACCTAAACTACGTGGTCTTTGATCCATGTCAAGGAAAGGTACGTAGGAAGCCTCCCAGAGGTTCAAGCCCACCACCTGTTGGTCACTCTAACCTTCTTCACGTCAGGTCACCAGCACCTGGGCAGCCTAGTGTGTAAGCCCCGCACCATCTAGACCAAGGTCCTCACTCATGTTGTTTCACTAACAAAAACCACCATGTGAACTACGAGGTCTTTGATCCATGTCAAGGCATGGTACGTAGGAAGCCTCCATGAGGTTCAAGCCCATCACCCGATCGTTCCGACCTCATTCACGTCGAGTTATACCCTTGTCCAGGATGACGTTAAACTGTATTCCACATTCCGTCTGAACTACGGGGACTTTGATCCCTGTCAAGGCATGGTACGTAGGAAGCCTTCGCGAGGATTAATCCCACCACCAGTGGACACCCGGGTTCACCTTCATGTCAATTTGATGACGATGCCCATCGGACCAAGGTCCACCTTCACATCGGTCCGCTGACGATGCCCATCGGACCAAGGTCCACCTTCACATCGGTTCTCTGACAAAACTCAGTGGACCCATGGGTTCACCTTCACATCGGTCCTCCAGCGCACCATCCCGAACTACGTGGACTTTGATTCCCTACCATGGGGATATGTAGGAAGTCGCTTCGAGGCTCAATCCCAACTTCACTTTTTCCCTTGGGATAGTCCCATTTCATTCCCCCTCTACTCAATTCATCCATCCATCATGCATCCTAATTCTCACCTGGGCCGCCACATCCCAGTGGGATCATGCCATCCACCTCCCCACTGCTCCTAGTTGTACTTGGGCCGTTATCCACGTGTAAGCCCCAACATGTCTCCGGGTCGTTGTCCTCTGTGTACACCCAAATTCATCACCCCTATGAACTACGTGGGTTTTGATCCCTGTCCTCTACAAAGGGTACGTAGGAAACCTCCAAGAGGTTCAATCCTAGCCAATGGTAATCCATGGTGTCCCCCATCCTGGGGCGCACTTCCCCTGATCCACCCTCAGTGGTGTTCAGATTAGCCATTACGGTCTGACATCCCCCCTCCTTGGAGGACACCACCTCGGATCCATACTCATTGGGCGTCCTGATCTATCCATCTTCTAGGTATTCCCCCTTGGGATATACCGATCTGATCCGTCTCCATGGGACGTTCTGATCAATCTCGTAATCGTCTCCGCAAGACGTTAAAATCGCGGCCTACCTTGTGATAAAAATGATATACCTGAGGAAAACCTCGGATGACACACCTTTGGCATAACCATCTCTGCTAGACGTTAATATTGCATCATACCCTGAGTTAAACATAGGAAGCTGAGGAAAACCTTAGATACATGCCAATGGAATATGATTCCCCGCATTCAACATGGGATGCCTTGGGTTTTTCACCCTTGAGATGCTCTCTTTGGAGGAAGAATATAGGTTCCCCATTGTTCATGCACCATTGAGATGCCCTCTCATGAGGAATAATACAGGTTCCCCAATGTCCATGCACCTAGAGATGCCCTGACATTCCTGATGTTGTCATCTACTCCGACCGAAGGTCGCTACCATGTCAAGATCCCATGGAATGTCTTGACAGAAGTAGTGTAATTAACCAGTGTCCATGAAGATATGGCACCAAGAATGAGATTCACGAACAATGTATTAAATCTATGAGGGAGACCCGGACTAGGTGACGAGTTCTGAGGAGGAATCCGCAGAAGGATGAACCGACATCCCATCATCCCATTTCGATCAAGGAGAAAACATCCCTGAATAAGGAACGGATGCCGCCCGCCTTTAGAAAGATGGAATGCGGGGAAACAGCTGCACGTCCTCCACAGACGGATGTGCGCGCCCCGGAGAAAGCATCGGAAACAGATACTATGCTTATAGACTTCCCATTGATGATGTTTAGACCCCCACTCCTAGTTGAAAATATCTTTCATATGGGGAGGTGTTCATAAGGTCAAGTGGCACTCTGGCGTAGACTAGGTAATTTGGTTTGGTGAATTTCAAAGTGGTATCAAAATAGTTTTCCCTTTCATTTCAATTTTAGTAATATTGGAACATGGTAGAAAAGAGATAGGTTGTGTAGAACTCGGGTTGGAGAGTTTCTATGTGTCCATCTCTCTCATGATTAACAGACCTCGGAGATACCAATGATGGGATTATTGTCACATTTTTATGGGATTTGAGTGTGTTCATGCATCATGAGTATGCATGTATTATCAAAATTAATATATATATATATATATACATCTTTTCTTTATTGGATGATATTTCATTAATTATATTCCTCAAATTGTGCTATTTGTTTGGTTCTATATTTGTATTCTCTATTATTGTAATATATCTACACTTTCATTATTTACATGAACTTGTGAACACTATTTTGATATAAATATATATATAATTGTGGATAACATGTGGGTATGGAGGAAAAGGATTTATTTTTGGGTATAATTGGTAGGGTGATACATTGTTTGTGGGAATCTCCTAGTATATTTATTATAATTTAAATACCATTTGTGTTCCATGTAAATAATTTTTTTATTGATAGAAATTTTTTATAGGTTTATGATGATTTTCTTATCTTTGGGCACTACAAAAAAAATGAACCCAAATTAAATGTAGTAGTTGTGGGAATGGTTTTTTCCTTAAAGAGAACAAAGTTGTGGGAGTGTTTCAATTTTAATTTTTCGGTTTAATTATTGAAAAAAGTAATGGAAATTAGTTTTTATAAGTTTTAAAATAAACTAAATAAAGTGTTCTGAAATTTAATATCCCCTTACATACCCTATTAAATCATTATTTCTTTTTTACTCTCTTATTTTCTCTCTAATCGAGTTAAAACTCACTTGGTCACTCTCTCCTAGAAGTTTTCCCAACTGATTGATTGAAATTATCACTACAACCCCAAACCTCAACTATATTTGTAACTATAGATCTCTGATTACCAATATTTCAAGACACATCTCATGATTGTAAGAAATGGTGAAGACAAAAGTGGCTACTAGGTTTGATCCAATGAGGATGAGAAGAAAAGTTCAAATTGAAAGAAATATGAAATATATTAATGTTGATGTATATTGAATAAATCCATATAAAGAATCAGAATAAATTGATTAAATAAAATATATAAATCACTAACTAGGTGATAAAGGAAGTATCATTTTAAGAACCACTAAGGGATTAGTTTTCCATCACCAGAGTAATTACATTTAAAAATAAAAAGAAAAATAGAAATGGTAATAGTTATTACAGAAGATACCTCTGAGAATGAGGGAATGAGAGAGAGCATCCACAACATAGTGAATAGTGATTTATTTCTAGAAAGGTGATTAGGGGTCCTTGTTGTATTTTTAAATTCTCTATATGAGAATCATATACTCCATCCTCTTCTTTGGGAATGGTTTTCCATTTTATTTTTAAAGAATGAAAACTTCTTCATTGGATGATTGACATGTTTCTAGCCTTGATTGCAATTATCAGCATCTTTTATAACTGATTTTTGTTCCTCCTACAATCAATCACTATTCATTTTGAAGGTTATGTGATTACTTTAGTTCATCTTCACATGTTGTACTTAATAATATGATCTAAGGGAAAATATGAATGAATTTTACTTGGATTTGGATTCTAGTGGATTGAAAAGACAGACCATGCTTGGGCTTGGGATGTCATACAATAGGGATTCATTCCTTTAAATCAAAATATAGAAACAAACACATTTTTTAGTTGTATTAATTCATTAATACATCAATGCAATTAAGAATTTTGTTATGTATAGTGCTTGAGAAAATGGTTGAAATTTAAAAATAAAATTCGGACTGTGTCAATGATATTTTCCATTGGTTATTTTATGTCCGGATTCCATGTTTTCATCACTGAATTTTTTACTTAGAATAATGTGTGTGTGTTTCCATTGAATCTTCTAGCAAAAATTTGGGGTTGAATATAGTCTCCCCCATATTCAAATTTCTACATAGGAAAAAATATAGAAAATATTTGGATAATTTAAATATTTCACTTTGTTCTAGTTTTATCAGGCACATCAACTATGTATTCTCATCAACCAGTGTTGATCAATTTTAATCTACTTCGAGATCATATTAGTGGGTATGAGATGGGTTTTTTTAGGATCAGATCCACATTTTTGGAGAGCATCTAACTCGGGGATTTTAATCACGTTTGAAGGGTTTCAGATCTTACATCATCATATGTGTAGCTTCAAGGCATCAGTTCACCTCCTTGGTGGTGGATCTAGGTTTCCCCTAGTGAGTCGGGGTGGATCTCAATAGGCACATGGTTCTCTTTTTTGAACATCTTCCCATAAACTATTGTGGTTTTCTAGAAATGAAGGTATATAAATAGAAGTGGAAACAAAACATTTGTTACACAAAAAATGGTTACAATGGACCCCTTCCACACCTCCATTTTTTATCTCAAATGAAGCTCTCAAGGATCTCAATAATGGAAGAGCTATCCTAGCTCCTATTAATGATCTTGGAAGGATCCCCATGTCCTCCTTTTAAATTCATGGTGGGAGGTTTCATGTTTGACACAACTCCCACCAATCCCCCCACCTACTATAGACTTCTCTGATGGATTCCACCAACCATGCTAGGTGGATTTGGTGCACCTACATACTTTGTAGAAGTGGTGGGAAGTTTCTAGAAATCTCCATCAATTATACCCCTCTGTCTTCAATCCGAAGAAGCATATACAAATGTTTGGCTTCTCCTGAGTAACCAATTTTTTCAAAATATCCATCGGGTTCTACTTTGTTTGGATATTCACAAGTTACAATAGTTGTCGATCTATCACTTCATGTATCCAATGATAGAGAATGTTGGTTTACTTCGTCCGAGAATGGTTTTTCTGAAGTCAAAAGAACATTTACTATATAAATGAACCATGTAGTTCTTCTAGATGAATATAAGGTCCTGTAGAAAATGATTTAGCCACAACATATCATTTCCAGCTTCTGAAGTAGAAATGTACTCTACTTCCATCATTGATAAAGTGACGAACTTCTGCAACCTTTACATCCATGATACATATCCTCCTATAAATTATAGATTTATCCTGATGTATACTTTCTGATATCAGAATCTCCAACCATATTTGCATCTTTATATCCCTCCAAGAGAGATTTAACTCCCCCATAGCACAAAAATATCATTGAAATACCTTTCAAATACCTCAGAATCCACTTGTCTGAATCATAGTGTTTTATCCTGGGATTGGAAAGAAACCTACTCATGATTTCCACTGCATGGGTAATTTCAGGTCTTGTACACACCATATCTTACATCAAACATCCAACTTTAGAGGATTATGGTATCATCTTTGTCGATTCTATTTCATTATTAGATGATAGGCACGAACTCTTTCTCAACATCAAATGTATAAGAATAGGAATAATCACTGGTTTGTATTTTTTCATGTTGAAATGTTTCAAAACATTGTCAATATACTTCTCCTAAGATATCCATAACAACTTCCTCTTTCTATCATGAATGATCTGTATCTCCAAAATCTGTTGAGCTGCTCCCAAGTCCTTCATATGAAAAGACTTGGATAACTCCTTCATCAATTGGATAATCTTGGCTTCATCCTTCTCAATGATCAACATTTATCAACATAAATTTTAAGGGAAACAAATTTACCATCCTAAAATCATTGGATTTAGACACACCGGTCTGCATGTGTCCGCATGTAGCCATAACTCACCATGAATGAGTCAAACTTCTTATACCACTTCCTGGGAGCCTATTCCAGTCCATACAAGATCTTCATCAATTGGTAGACATGGTTTTCTTGTCCTGAAACCTCAAATATTTTAGGTTGCTTCATATAGATCTCCTCAGATAGGTCACCATGATGAAAATTTTCCTTTATGTCCATCTGTTCAATCTATAAGTCCGAGCTACCCATTAATCCTAAAATGACTCGGATTGAAGCCAACCTTACCACAAGTGAAAAGATCTCATCAAATTCAACACCTTTCTTATGAAAGAATCCCTTGAAAACTAACCATGTTTTTTTCTTGACCTTCTTTTTTCTTCCATCCTTGTTCAGTCTGAACACCCCATTTGTTCATTATAGCCTTCTTACCTTTGGGTATTATACCAAATAATATGTTTGGTTCTTTGTCAAAGACTCCATCTCATCCTCTATTGCATGCTTCCACTTGAGTTTTTCAGGATGATACAATGCTTCCAGGTATCCTTTTGGATCCCCCTCATCAGTAAGGAATATGTACTCTAACTATCAGTATTTTTTTGATGTAATACTTCTTCGTGAAGATCTTGGATCCTATGAAATGTTAGTTTCATGACGCACAACATCACTTAGCTCATGTGATGCTTCTTGTAACTTCTTATGGAGAGGATTGAGTATCCCCCTTCAAAATATCCTCTTACACTACCTCTGGTCTACTACGGATGATTCTTCTTGCTCCTCCTACTCCTCATTAACAGGTGGTGTTGATACAGGTGTTGGATCAAGAATTGATTCCGTGACACTTTCTCTTCAAGGCATTCTAGTATTTTGAATTTCCTCAATCGACTCATTCTCATGGAACACAATATATCTAATTCTAATAACCTTCTTCTCCTTCGAGTTCCACAGATTTTATATGAACTCCTCATCTCCATAACCAATGAAGATGTTTGGAGTCGATCTATTATCTAGATTTTGACTATGCTCCTTGGATACATGTGCAAATTCCAAACATCAAAATACTCTTAAATGAGAGTAAGAGGGATATTTACAAGACACTTACTTCTGTGGAATCTAAAAATTTAGTGGGATTGATGGTGATCTATTGATGAGGTATCATGCAACCTAATCAACTTCTCCCCAGAATTTCTTAGAGAGATTATCCAAACTCATCATGCTTCAAACCTTCTAAATGATGGTTCTATTCATCCTTTCTATAACTCAATTTTGTTTTGGGGTGTGTGGGACTATCCTCTCTTGTGGAATTCCCTAACTCCTACAATAGAAATCAAATTCCATGGATGTGCTCTCTCCCTCTTTGTATGTATGTAGACACTTCATCTTTCTTATAGTTTCATGCTCCACCATGGCATGGAACATCTTGAAGTATTCCAATACATGATCCTTCATCCACAATAAGAACACTCACACTCTTCTAGATGCATCATCAATAAAGGATAGGAAATATTTTTCACCTCCGAGTGAATCCACCTCCATGGGACCACACACATCAGATTCCACTATATCCGAAAACTCTGATATCCTAGATGAAGCAGTATTGAATGATACTCTATGTGTATTCCCATATAAGAAGTATTTACAAGGATCAATTTGTTCATCCTTGTCAATAATAATGTACTTATTATTTTTTAGGGTAGATAACCCTTTTTCACTCATGTGGCTGAGTCTCCTAGGCCACATATTGGAAGAAATTTCTCCTTCCACCATGTTGAGTCTATCGGCACATATCTTCACACGAGTTTTGAACAACGTACTAAATATTTGTCATTGGGTAATGATGATGGCTCCTTTTATCATCTTCCATGCTCCATTGCTGAATATGTTGTCATATCCTTGTTGATTAATAGTTATACCTAATAACAGGTTGATTCGAAGGCTTGGAACATTCTAAAGATCCTTCAGGGTGATTTTCTATCCAAGGTTCATATTGACATGTATATCATCCATTCCAAAAATCTCCTCTAAATTGGTATTCCCTATCTTAACTACACCAAATTCAACAGTTTGATAATTCAAGAAATACTTATGATGTAGAGTGACGAGGTACAGTGTTGCAGTATCAACCACCTATTCAGTGTCTTTACCTGATGTGTGAAAGCATGTATCTTCTTTTTCTTTGGAGCAAAGAACAACTACTAAAGTGATGTTCACATAAGTGTATCCATTTATTGTTTGTTGGTTTTTTACTTTGACCCTTTTTATAGAAACTTTCAGTAGTTATTCTTCATTTCTCTATCCATCCCATAATGTTAGCATTTGTATGTTGACCTCCTTGCATCTGTGGACCTTCCTCTTTTCTTCATTCAGCCTATGGTTCCTACCCCATGATCTCCTCCTTATTGTCTCCCTCAATTCTCCATAATGAGCACTTAAATCTAGTTGTAACTTGAATCTTTCCTTTGGGCCTCCTTGTTGAATAGTGCATCTTTTTCCGTCACCATGGAAATTTTTCTTATGGGTGTCGAGTTGCTGAGTGAGACGAAAAGCATATCCTAGCTGTTGGGAAGTGTGCAGAGTAGGTGGTTCACCTGATCTTCATCATTTAAAGTCTTACCAGAATTCACCAACTGGTTCACCAGGGTTCGGAACTCACTAGTGTGTTCGGATATAGATATTCCACTCTGTATTCAAAGATTCATCAATTTCCTCAATAAGAGGATCCTGTTTTGAGCGGTCTTTTACTGGTACATATTTTCCAACTTTATCCAATTTTTTTACACACCAGTCACTTGAGAATCATTGTGGTAAATGATATTATAGATCCATTTGAGTATTTGAATGATTGTCTTCATATTCAACTATACGACTCTACTTCCATGGTGACATCAGGTTTGATCCCTCATTCACAATGGGGTCAAAAAGATCCCTAGAATTGAGGAGATCTTCCATTTTAGATTTCCAAATGGAGTAGTACGAAGAAGTCAACATGATCATCTGTCCAATGTATGATCCCTCCATTGAATTTTAATTATGAATAATTTGGTGTTGAATATGGGAAAATAGAGCTTATCGTTACATCCAAAATGGTCAAAAATGGTGGAATCAACTCCTAGATCCTTAAAATCAGACACTTATTTATCAAGATATGATCAAAACGGTATCAATTATAGAGATCAACCAATGAAATGGTGTTGATGTGGTGATGACGTGGCACTGATGTGGCATGCCGGACCAATTGCTGAAAAAGTTTCCTTAAAAGTCAATGACACCAGAATAATACCTTTTTCTCCGGTAAGGGGGTACAATATCACCCGAGTTTTGAATGAACTTTGACCAAGTCTAGGGAGATCATATTTCCTCCTTTTTTGATTTCGTTTATGCTGTTGTAATCATCTTTCCAAGAGATTTCAGAATAATACATCAAAACATAATTCTAAGCAACTTGAATTTTTCAATCATTAGAAAATATCTTCTTCCCACCACTTTTGTACTTGAAATACCTCTGATACCCTTTGTTTTGGTTCGCTAACCATGAAGAGATATAAAATGAAGAGGAAACTGAAATTTTATTACCCCAAAACAAAGGTTACAATAGAACCCTACCACATGTCCCTTTATTTCTCTCAAATGTATCCATTAAGGCTCTAAAGAATAGAAGAGCTCTGCTGGCTCCGATTGATGATCACAAAATGATCTCCAAGCCCTCCTTTTAAATTCATGGTGGGGGTGTCAAGTTTGAAACAACCCTACAAATCCTCCCAACCTACCATGGACTTATCCCATGGCTTCCACCAACCATAGTAGGTGGATTTGGTGCACCAACCTCCTTTTAAGAAGTGGTGGGAAGCAGCTGGAAATCTCCATCATAGATAGGTAGTGGGTTTCTATAGTTTTCTGAGGCTTCAATTGATAATCTACATAAATGGATCAATTCTTATTCGTGGTGATTGGATTAGGTGTTTTTCAACCATATCCAGTGATTATTCTATTAGGGATTTGGTATATGTTGTATCATTTCATGATTAGGCCTAGTTCATTCTTGGTGAGCATTGAGGGAACCACACTCAGATCTATAACCAGCCAGTGATGGTGCTCTGGGATATCTTCGCAATAGGTTGGTGTGAGTGATACTTCTATAACATTGTGGGTCTGTCTCCCTCCATGATGTGAGATTCAATTTTATTCATCCGTTTAGGTTTCTGTCATCAAGCATCGATATCTAGATTCGACTTAATAGTTCATATATGGCTTCAACATTGCGAGCTTCGGGGATCTCAACTAGGGCTGTGGATTTTTTTTAGAGGTAGTGTGGTGATATTAGTTTTTTATATCTAGGGGGAGGGGTTTCATTGATAATTTATTGGTTATCATTCTCCATGGTGGTCTTATTCATTGATCTAGGTTTAAAGGAAGCTTCATTGTAGGTTGATGGTGGCTATAAGGTAGTTTCATTGTCGATGTTCATGATTTTTATACTGATCATTAGAGGAGGGTTAGTTATCCATGGTATGTATAAAGGGGAATTAAAGTCATTATATTGACTGTGAAAGGGGTTTGAAGTAGGTATGGGCACAATCAAATGGAATTTGACTATGAGTATGGGTTTTTCACAATTGGTATATTGATTGTAAAGAGAATGGTCAGTTGGAATTTCCCCAAGTTCAATAATGCATGGTCACATTAATTTCATGTGCGCAGTCAATATTATGAAAATGAATTTTTTATCACATTAATATCAATGAGAACAACACCTTTGGTCCTTTTAAAGTATTTTATTACCTCGAAATAAAAAATCACATTTTTTTAGTGCAGTATTATTTTAAAAAATTTAAAAACAGAAGCATTTAAAATCAATATTCAATGTGCATGAACAATTTGATTTCAAAAAATTGAAAATTCTTTTCAATTAATTAATATATAAAAATTCCATCAATTAAAAATGAATTTATAATAAAAATTAAATATTCAAAAAATAAAAATTCATTTTTTGAAACCTTTTAAATTAATCGATTTTCATTAAATTCAACAAAAAAAGAAATCGATTATAGTTCAAACTATATCCAATTAAAATATAAATTTTAAATTGAAATTGAACCATTTATTTTCAGATTTCAAAACTATTAAATCAAAAATCAATTCAAAAAAATTATGTCTTTATAGTTGACTCCGAAAATTAAAAAACATGTAAAATCTTCATTTTATGCCATTTATTAGTGAAATTCCAAATTCAGAAAATCAATAAAAATAATAATTTACCCTAGTAATGTATAAAATTATGGGGTATTTTCAATGAATAATAGGGAAAAAATTATAATTCAGGTTCACATTACACCCCAACACCTTAACTATTTCACTCTTGCACAATTTTATCTATGAATTCAAAAAATATTGATTGTTCTACTTAAATTCAATTTCACAAGCCATAATTGAAGTAAATAAAATAATGCCTCCAATAAATAGTCATTCCTCCTATGTATCTTTGAAAACCTATTTAACATTAATCGATATTAAATTTCTATCTCCATGATTGAATGTGATATATTTATGTTGAATTAAAATTTTAAAAGTCGATCTTCCATATTTCCCTTGTTTTAATGCTTTCTAATCCAAAGTTCATTTTCACACTTCATTGATACCGCCTAATTGAAAATTGTTATCCCAACTGATTTAAACACCCTAAGAGAGGTAGGGGTGAATCATGGTATAGTAGTTTAAAACTACTACCCCTTCAGATCACGTTTCTTCATAAAATAAAACAATCTTCTCCCTTTTTCCCATAACAATATATGAACAGAAATGAAATCATACACAAGGCACAATAATTTTACATGGTTCACCCATATTTGTATACATTCAAGTATCATACAAATTCAATGTTCATATGCACCAAATCCACTAAAACTCATTGTTTCTACAATGTTTAGAGCAGACTCACTGTCCCTCCTAGTTTTTAACCAATCACAATTTCAAATCTCACTAATATCTCAACTAAATTGTTCTCACCATTCCTTAATCTTATTTATCTTTTTATAACTTGAATATTTATTTTTTACACCTAATTTGGTGCATCATTATGTTCCACTTTCATCCACTTTATGAATACCACTTTACCATGGATTTTCTAGGAAATTCGTTCTCGTTCATGTGATATTTATTTTTGAAAAAATCCTCTTAAAAATCATCCTGAAACTTCATAATTCCTTACAAGAATATCGGTATTTTGTGAACCCCACATCTTCTGTGAATCTCACTAATTTTTTGAATCTCACATGGACTTCAAGAAGATCACTTCTTTTGTAAACCTTACTTGGCCTTCACAAATTTCAACACTTTTTCAAATCTCACAACATTCATGAAGTATACATATAATCACAAACTCCCTTTATATATGAAATATATGATCTTATGAAAATTTTCATTCAAGAAACATCCTTTAGGAACCACATTCATGAATTGAGATCTTTTCAATTTTTTCATTAAGGATTTCTTAATCAAATGAGGGGGTAGCTACCTATTTATAGATGTTACCTCCCTTTTGAAAAGCATGAAACCACACCACCACCTTTTCAGGATTCTCCCCATTATATATTGTGAACCTACCTTTCTTCACAAATAACCATGATCAATTTTCCACTCATGACGATTCTCATGGTTGTGAAGATTGCTATCTTTTCATCATGTATACACAAACTTTCAAGCCTTCACAACACCAGATGTTTTTTCAAAGATCAAAATCATTAATAAACTCCAATATTTTTGAAATCCATTCAATTACCATTTATAAGATGTATCAATACTTTAAATCCAAATTTTGTAAAGCTTGATTCATCCTCCAAATTTTGGACCCAGAAAAATTGTCAAACACTAGGAAACAACGCCAACTTGTATACAAGTCTTTCTATACCGTCTCCAGAGAATCCATTCTATTACCTTTGATCTTTTTCAATATACCTAGTAAAAATTCATACTAAAACTCCAAAACTAACCATTTATAACTTCTTTTTTAACAAAAACAATCAACCTAAAAACACATCAATGTTACCTTCTTGGATGTTTTCGAAAAACAATTTTATAAGTCAATTCCCTCTTTCATGGAATCAATAGTTATTTCAATTAAATGAATTAATTTTTAAAATATTTTCACTTTAATATATTTTTTCTTCTTTTTGAATTTTTATCTACCATTTTTGTGTAGATATATTTAAAAATAAATTATTTGAATATGTATAGATGGATACTCACACACATAGTGTCGTTGTCTCGTAGATCCATTCTAGGTTTCCAATTCCCCATTTTATCTAGGTTTAAAGAACTTATTTGAATTTATTTTAGAGTTTATCCATTATGTGTTACTTAATCAATATGTCCATTTCACTCAATATTTAGTGTGAAATTCTAGTGACCACTTATTATAATTATTATTTCACAATGATCATTTTATTTTGCACTATATTTCCCCAGTATTCAAAAAGAATTTCCATATCATAGAGGTTATCTTCACTTAATAATCACTTTATATAGTATTTTATAGTAAATGAGTCTCTAAAATTAATCATTGTACTTAAATAAGTTTTAACACCATTGAAGTTAAATTTTCATATCTTTACCTCCCTCTATTATGATTTATTTATATACATGACAAAAAATAAAAACATAATTCTAAATAAACTATGTACAAATTCGAAAAATAGAATGTATTTTTGATTTTGTTTTTTTATAATTATTTGTATATATAGAAATATATCTATGTTTTTTTGTTTTTAAATAAGTATATAAAAAATAATATTTACTTCCTAAAACTACATTTTCCCTCACCCCTGCACTTAGTTCAGGCACTCTTCTATTTTAGTGTAGTATGTGAATTATAAGAAACTAAAAATTAAAAATAAGTCTCAGAAAAATATAGAGGAAAGTGGTAACCTAGATTCCATAACTTGATGACTTCATGGAGGAGTTTGGAATCCCTTATGGGCTATTTCCATTGATTATCATAGAAAAATATTAGATTTTATCCCATCACTTTTATGTGGTTCTATGATTAATCTTCCTTGATTCCTACGGTACCTGATGAAAAAAAGGACTGATTCATACCATATATCCGCTACTTATTTAATAATTATAATAACACATTTTCTCATGCTTTAAAATATCTCATCTAGTTGACTTTATCATGTACAAAACTAGAATTATTCTTTATACAATATATTTTTCTCCAAGTTTTCCGGTCTTGATTTATCTAGATTCATCTTCTATTGAATCTTTTATTTTCTAGCTTTCATAAATTAAGAGTTCAATCCTTTGAAATCCCATTATTATTTTTTCAATATCTCAACAAATAATCCTTTATTTCTTATATCCAGTATAGAAAAGTTAGCAGTTCCAATAGTAAAGTTTGGAAAATTTCCTAAAACAAATTCACCATTTTATTCAATTGTTCGGTGCTAAAAAATATTTCTAGATAAAAATTATTCTAAAAAATAGTTTCAATAGAATAATCCTATGTTTATAAGGATTGTTTTAAAAAACTTACATAATCGAAAATTAGAATTACTTTTTTATTAAAAATGAAAATTCAAAACAGTTTACAATAAAAGAATATTTTTCCTCATGAGGGTATTTAATTTAGTCCAGTTTGTTGAAATCTATTTTTTATTAACTAAAGGTTATGGAAACTATTAATTCATTGAAATTTATTATTTTAATGTTATTTTTTATAAATATCCTACCTTAGATGATATCATAAAGATTCTTAACTTTTTCTTCTTCTATTATTAGAATGTAGAAGTTAGAAGGGAATGGATAACCTTATGAACCTACCAGAACATATTCTAAATCACCTACTATATAGGAAGTGGCTCTAATGACAAGCTAGATAACCTCTAGTGTTATTAAGTTCTTCTATCTGTAGAGATTAGTAAACATAGTAAGTAATAACATTAGTTTATTCTTTTAAATCACTAATACATTGGAAAATTTGATCTCCCTAATAGTACAATGGATTAAAAAGATACATGAATCTTGTACTTTCTAGAAGATTCGTGGGTTAATAATCTAGATTTTTTTAATAAACATGCCTTTAATTTCCTAATAATTTTATCATTATAATGCTCATTTATTTGATAAATTTAAAATACATTGAAATTTTACAGATGGAAACCAATAAGGGGATGTTCAATTCATCTTTCTTGAAAACATATAGCATCACATTTTTCAATGACTCTTCACTAGTTTTATTTAGTTATTTCAATCTTGTAGGGAATGGTTTCTGAGGATGGAGTGGGTCTTCTATTTTACCTATCCCATTATTCTTCTTCATTGGGGATGTTTCCATATGTGAAAAATTATTAGGATATATTCCATAGATAAATTCTTCAGGTTTTGTTGGATTTCCACATCAAGATTCTCTTCTAGGTGGTGATTATTCATTACATCCAAGATCCTTTTCCACTCCTTAGTGTAATAGAGAAAATTTTCCTCTAGGTTGAGAATATATTTATGGGGAGATTACATGATATTTTTTTCATTTCATTGATGGATGTTAGGTTGTAGCTATTTTTCATCACAATATCTTTCAAAAATCTCTCCAGTTAGTGTTCTGGATCTTTTCTCTTTTGATGTCTTGTAAATGGTTTGGAATTCTGTTTTGAAATGTGAAGGGATATAATTTTTTAAAATCCTTTATAAATAAAATATATATTAAATTTTTGGATTCAAACCCAATTGCGAATGTCGGAGTACTCTATTCTTACTTGGTTATAGCTCAGATTCTACTAGTACTGCCTTTGGTACAAGGCTTTAATGTTTTCTTAAAATTGATAAAAGACATTCTTCAAGTGCACCTGAGAGAAAATGAGGTGGAATACCTAATGGGTTGTGGTGGGTGACTCTTTATGAATTTTTTCACATATATTTTTTTCATAATTGATATTAGTTCATTATTTTTATTATAAAATATATATTTTTTACAATCCATCTCATGTAATACCCTTTTTGAAGTTCTCTTACCGAATTTCTGAGAATTCTGGTGATCCTTAGGATGAGGTATCTAGATTCAGAATGTTCTTTATAGGTCATTTATCCTCTAGTGGGACCATAACAATGATTATAAATTTTATTCATCAATACATTGAAGAATAATACAAATAAATGATTCACTTCACATTGTTATTGTGGGTATGATTTTCTTAATCATTTAAATCACTCATGGTAATTATATAGTGTCTTTCCACTTCTTTGATTGATTAAATAAATCTAGTTCCTCAGCTATACTATTTTTGATGTTGTGACATTCTTCTCGAGGAAGTCTTAATGTAGTTCCTATGATGTTCTAATCTCTCTTTATTAGATATTTTACATACACTCCTTGGATTATCCTTCAAGGGAGAAGGGAAATGTTATCAAGCTCAAATATGACTCAGTGGACCCTCTAGGTTTGAATCTATAATAGATTTCTCTAAATTATTATAGATTTATGTAGGTGTATTCTCCTAAAGAACCATGAAATATATAAAGGTTAGTTAGAATTCCAATTTTAAGCTCATAGTCTTATTGATTATTAATTTCTAATTATTTTTTACTGTTAGAATTAGGTTCATAAAGTTCTATAAAAGTTTGGTTTAATTATATATGAATAAATTCTATGTTTTCATTCTATAAGGTACCTCTAGAGGAATCAGAAAAAGGGGATAATGATTCAGTATATGGGATAGAAAAAAAACTCCCTTTCAACTTCCAATGTAATTCCCAACATTCTTAGTTATTCCAAAAGAGGTTTTTCAACCCCAACATAAAAACTTACTAGGGGAGATGTATTTAATTCATTAATTTATTGTATAAATTTTTCAAATCTATAGTAATTTTTTTTCCACCCCTAAATAGGTGACATGTTCGATAAGGATCCAATCGAGGGGAACATAGAAAAAAATTGATCCTGAATTAAATGTAGTATTAGTGGGACAAGGGTTTTTCTTAGGGGATGAAAATGATATGGGTGTGTTTCACTTTTTTGGGTTTAATTTTTGAAAACAATAATTAATGATTCATTTTTATTGGGTTTAAAATCAATTAAAAATAAATTTCCAAACCTCATGTATCCCCTTACTTACCATTTCAAATCATTATTCCATTTTTAATCTCCTATTTTCTCTCTATCTGGGTGAAATCTCCCTTGGTAAATAACTACATGAATTTTTAGTTCAACTGGAGGGATGGAATGATCACTGTGGCCTCTAATGATTTATAGCCCAGTAATTAGAGATCTCATATTACCCTTAAATTATCCTTATGATCATGATCATAAGAAATTGAGAGGACATAAGTGACCTCAATGTGTAATCTAGTGAGGAAGAGAAGATAAATTCAATCTAAAATAACTAAGATATCTCCTAATATTGATTCATATCGAATAAATACAGGGATAGAATCGGAAGAAATAAAATAATTAAAATATAGACTTCACTAATAGGGTTGATATAGAGTATCCTAATTTTAGACACTAAGGTCTTAGTGTTCCATCACCAGAGTTATTACAATGGAAAATAAAATAAAAAGTAGAAACAATAGTAGTTATCATAGAATAAATCTCTTAGAACAAGTTAGTGATAGAGAGCCTCCACAACATAGTGAGTAGTGATTTATTTATAGAATTAAAATCAGATGTCCTTGGAGAAATTTGAAAGTATCAAGATGAGAAGTAAATAAATCTACAACTACTTCGGTAATGTTTTTCAATTTAAGTGTTGAATAGTGACTTCTTCATAGATATATGATTGACATGTGTCCCGCCCTAATTAGAATTATAATAATCTTTTATGAATGATTCACATTCCTCCTAAAATCAATAATTATTAATTTTGAAGGAGAAGTGTGTCATTTCATCCTAGCATATTGGATATCATAATTTTCTCCAAGGGGTAAGATGAATTAATTGGAAATAGATTTGGATTCTAGTGGATTGAATAAGGTAGACCAGGAATGGCCCTCAGATTTCCCAACAATTTGGATTTATAAATCTGGATTAATACCTATTAATCCCAAATAGAAAAAAGAAAAAAATTCAAGATAATTAATGAATTAATTAAAAGATTAATTAAATTAAAATGAAGTTGTGTATAGTTCAAAATAAGATCGTTGAAATTTTAAAACAAATTTCATATTATGTCAGAGATCTTTGAATGTTTTTATTTGAATTCATTCTTCCAAATAGTGAAAAATATTTTTTTATTGATAATAATTTATGTGTTTTTATTCTAAGATACATTTGAAACAATAGGGTCTTATGATTTTCCCTCAATCTTCATATTTCTACATGGTAAAAAGTAAAACCATTAATTGGAGCCTTTAAATATTTCATTTTATTCTAATTTTATCTGGAACATTGACTTGGGATCTTCATTAACTTCATAGATTGATTTTAATATTACTCGGGTTCATGTTGGTGGGAAATGGATTGGATTTTAGTTTAGCTCAGATAAAAAATGTGACGTGCATCCAACTGGAGGAATCAGTTCTAGTTTAGATGTCATTAGACGTGTCATCTTCAGATGGGTGGCACGACGACATCATTTTGTATCCTCAGTGGTGGATCTCAGTTCCCCAAGTGTGATCAGGGTGAATCTCAACATTCATGTAGTTATATTCTTCAGTAGTGCTTCTTTGATCGTCGTACCATAGAATGTAAGTGGGGTTCTTTAATCTAGATACGTTTCAGTCGATCATCCATTGGTGGTGGTTGGTGATTCTTTATGGTGGTTGACTAATATTTTCTTCAATATGACCTGATTATAATTTGGTGGGGGGTTTTATCGTAAGTGAATTGGTGTGCAATGGAGCCTGGTTTAGCTGAGGGGAGAATCATAGTCACATTACTAGGATCTATAGGAATCCAACAACGATGATAGTTGATATACTTTTAATAGGTAGGAATGGGATATGGTTGTGTGTGGGTGTGGGATTTTCTCCCATAGTGGTGTCAGATTCAAGTTTATTTATTCATTAAAAATTTGGATATAAGTAATAAATGGTTATATTTTTCCTTGTTTTTCAAAAATGGTTTGATTTGGCGATCTACAAGAATAAATTCAGATGAAAAAAAAGGATCTTTATAGGAGGTCTTGTCATTTTCTTCTATGTTAGAATAAGGCTAGTGAAGAAATAGTTGTGGGAATGAGATTTGTACATGAGGCCTCTAAGAGAGTGTATTTGATCTAAAAGTGTTCAGTCACTAGCTAGAGAAATTAATGATTATATGTTGACTATAGGATTATACTCCTGGTGTAAACTACAGGAGAACAATTTTTTCAATGAAAAAATCCTTGACTAGGGAATCGATGGGTATGGAAGCAAGAGAATATAGCTCTATGAATAAAAAATGGGTAGGGAGGTCCAAGATCATGTGGGTGTGATCCAATGCATGTTTGTTCATAGAATCCCTCATACAATGCAAAAAACACCATTAAATCCTAACCTGCCACATATATGATCATGGGTTTCCCCTTGGGAGCCTATAGGATTCCCACATTTGAAAGGTATTACTAATTATATTCATATAAATATTTTATTTTTTCACATTCCTAGAATTAGTTGTGATAGGAAGTATGGACTAACCATAACTTTTATTTTAATGTTACTAGTGGAGAATTCTACAGTGGTTTGATGGTGGCATGATGGAATAGAGATGTGGTGATAAACCATGGTAATTTTCAGTAAGAGATTGATCATTAAAGGACAACAAAGGGTGATGTCAGTGGTGTAGTGGTGTAAATGGTCAAACCAATGAATGAACAAGAAATCACAAGGCGGGGACTAGTTCTAGAATAGGCAGTTAGCATACACTAAGTAATATGGTCCTTTTTAAATTTTTTAATAATAAAAAAATATAATTTTATAATAGAAATAAATCTATACAAAAAATATTAATATTGTAATAAGTATTTTAGTTTTTAATCAATGTGCTCAGGAGATGAGTCCTGTTTTTTAAGAGGTGAGATGACACGATATGTAAATTTGGATAAAAATTATTATAATATCCTATTAAAAATATATGTACCTATTTAAAATTATCATGTGAATATATGGAGAATTAGTATGTTCATTATGTTAAAAAATTCAAATTTCATGGTTTATTCATGAATTTTTTATGAAGAAATTTAATTTGTTAGATAAGTATATATTATAAATTTTTTTCAAAAAATTTCATGTCAGTAAGACCACACCCATGTGATATCTACCATACATCACTCAAACCTACATGTGATCAAACTTCCTTTCCTCACTCTATTAATGGTCAAAAAATTTATACCCACCCCGTTGTGTATCCGCACCATATTCTAAAATCCCATGGTTCATGGGCCTGATTTCCATTACTATCTATAAATGGTATTTTTTGGACTGGTCATGATTACTGAGCTTGTCAAAATAGAATCTAGGCATTTATATCTTCCTACATGATGTCATGGTATCCAATACATGTTATTTGTGTCTTAGCATCAGGGGTATGTATTTGATCCTATGCATGTGATCCCCTATGAGGATGTTGATCTAGGGTCTGGTGCATCATTTGTGAAGTGCCTGATGTAGATATTATAATAGAGAGAGAAAATTTTTGTGAGTAATGATAGTACCACTTTTCATAGTCTTATAGATTTATGTATGTATCCAATAGGATACATGGGAGAATGAATCAAATACTTGGTCATAATAGAGTGTGTTATTCAAATAGGCCTCTTGAGACACTTATTTAGGATGAGAATTCATTATAGGGGGATAATTGTAACATCCTCAATTTTATGATATACCACATTTTAAGAATTGATGAATCTTTAAAAGTGTAATTAAATTATTTGAGATATGTTAGTGGTTTATGGAGAAGGAACTGACTCAAAAGCAATAAATTGTATACATGATTCTATTCACATCATGAATGTATTCTCACGATGTGAATGGTTTCTGGATATAATACATTAATATTTGTTTAGGTCATGAAATTCATTTATGACATTATATGTTATTCATGGCATGATTGGGTTTTCTAGTATTTCAAGTGGAGGTGACTTGATTTTAGAAATATCATCAATTCTGAAAGTTTACGGCATGTATCCACGATTTACTCCATGAATAATGTATTTTCCCAAAGTTTAAATCATTTTAGTTCCAATTTATTTATTATTATTTTCACTCCTTTCTCTAAACACTTGGACTTCACTAGAAAATTTTTGGGTAATCCAACTCACACTGGAAGCCAATTACAATGGATATTCAATCAATAGAGCTAGATAATTTGATTTTATGTAACATTAGACCAATATAATTAATGGTGGTGGATCCTATTGATTATATTCAATCTATTCCTACCATTTGGTGTGGTTTTATTAGCATAACTTGATTCTAGAGTTCAGATGTGATGGAATGGGGTTCGATCTAGGAATCATCAGAGTGAAACATTAATCCAGTTGAAATTTTTGAAATCAGAACATCATTACCCTAAATGTAGGAATTAATTACCTCAGTTTACCTTTTATATGATTATTATCATGATATTATGTGATGTTCCTATTTTTATTGATCCCATTCTTGAGTTTGATCACATGTGTGTGCATGTGTTTCCCATGAAACTCGTGTTTAGTTTTGATCACATTTGTGAGCATGTGTAGCCTATGAGACCCAAGTTTGTTTTTGATCACATGTTTGTTCATTTATAGCCCATGAGACACAAGTTTGGTTTTTATCATATTTATTTGTGGCTAAATATACTCATTATCAAAAGGATATATTGAGAAAATATTTACTAATCCCCATTGTGTGTGAATGTGTAACCTTTGTTGTTTTTTCTTCTAATAGAAAATGGTAGGGGGAATATCATGGATTGGATATCCCTTACATGTGAAGCATGTATGACATGGGATAATGGCGATTATGGATAGAGACACATGAAAGTGTAAGATAGCCTTATGGCCTCACCTAAGGTAGTACAGGGATAGGATGGAAATATTGTTTGATTTGAGAAAGAGGTATGAGTATAAAGGCCTTGTGTCCTGACCTGTGATCGAGGTGGGGATTTTCAACCTCATGTCCGAACCTAACACTCATTTTTCAAGTGGGTACTATGAGGTATACGAGGTGACCTAGTGGTTGAAACATGATCAAAACTATTGTTATGAAAATTCTTCTAGAATGGAGTTAAATTAGGTATGTATGGGGTTCATGACAGCTTGATTCACACATGATCACATGGTACATGATTATTTGTATTATTATATGCATATTTAATTTTTCATCATGAAATACAAATCTTTATAAATTTTCGCTTATGTAATGGAAGAATTAGTGGTTCCCTATTTGGTTTATAGTCACACCCTATGTGAGCATCATAGTGTTCATAAAAACATCACGGCTAGAGATCTATATAAGGTAAAGGGCCCTGCAACCAGTTACTAAGGAACATGGAGTTGGGAGATGGAATCGATATCAGGATAGACTCTGGATAATTGTTGCAAAACCATTATTTATTATAATTTCTAGTTGTATTGGGTATTTTTATTGAACTTCCACATACGTCATCTCATGTATCATTGTCTTTATTTATTTCTATTATGTTATTATTGGAATTTTATTTGAATTCTTTTAGGAGTATGATTTTTAACTTGAGATATTATGGGTATAGTCTCCCAACTAATTACTCTCATAATCTCGCTACAAATTGAGAACCACTTCTGTATTGGGAGGCACACATGACATCTTGTGGAACTTTGGCCCAGAACGGATGATTTGGGTCTTGGTTTTACATCGATTGTATGGGTTATCCAGTGTCAAGGTATGATACGACCCCTAGGTAAAAATGGCTTGGTAATTTTTCATTGATGGGATGTATCCCCTTAGTGTAAGCTCTAGATATGATTCTATGGAGGTTACTTATCCCTCAAAATTATTATATATATGATCCCATGGTGGGGAATTGTTCTTGTGACAATATAAGATTCTAGATCCTTTAAAATACATACTATGTTCTATAACATGTGTCACACACTACACCCATTGTAAACAAACAAAAACATATAAAAAAGACATTTTTAATTAAGTTATAACAAATATTAATATGGTAAGACCATTAATATATATTACCCTTAGAAGGATAATAATTAATATGATTTAATATTTAATAAGTTATTTTCAATAAAATCCATTTTCTATTTTTTATATATTTTGTTTTAAAAAATATTAATTTTAAAAAAATGAATTTTTATTTGAGAGAATAACATTAATTTTTTTAATTCATCACAAAAACATAACCGATGTTGTATTTATGATATTTTTCTAAAGTAAGTATTTGTTAGGTGAATGGTGAAAAATATCAGTTTTAATGATATCATCAATTTTATATGACACATATTTTTCTGAAATTCTTTTCATATAAAAATATACATTTATAATGTAAAATAATTCATTTAAAAGAACTTTTTTTAATTTATAAAACCCATGAATATAATTTCAGAAAATTAATTACTAATTTCTGAAAACTATTTTCATCTATTTATATAATTAAATTTACTCATAGGGAAATTATATTTTGGATTTATTTTAATGTCACATAAATTTTTGAAACTATTATAATTTTAGTAAAATTTTTAGTTTCAAGAACATTCAAAATTCTATCCTATACATATACATTAAGCACAAATACACACTTTTCTAAAAAAACTAGTTTTACAGTTCACACATGATAATGTTAAGATTAATTTCACTACACATATAATGTTAATTCCAAAAAATGATTATTATATTTTAGATAATAATTTCCATTTTATTTAGTATTGAAAATTTTATTTTTTAGGTATAAAATTTAGAGTATTAGGATTAGTTCTAATTACAACGATAATATTGAAACAATTATTTTCAAAATTAATGTTTTATTAATATCAAGGAATTCATATCAAATAAATAAAATTTAAATACATTTAATAATTAATATATTAATATATATAAACAAAAAAAATAATTATATAAATAGTAATTTAATAGGTAATCAATACAAAATAAAATTAAGATTATAGAGTGGCCAAAATTCCATTTTTCAACAAAAATAGTTTTTATATAGAATATGTGATTAAATTTAAAAGTTAATTTATATTATTTTGAAATTAAATTTGATTAAATAAAGGTTAAATATACTTCTATAGCATCCAAATTTGGTTTTATGGGTTATAATGTATTTTTATTAAAACATAAAATCAGTTAGTTAAAAACTAATTACGTAGTTTAAAAGTAAAATCTTAAAATGTAAAAAGATAGAGGTAAAAACCAAAAGTGATGTTTAAAACATGTGTAGTTTCACATTTTTAGCCTCAATAGACCCAAATACACCCCATAATAATTATTTTCAAAATTTTGAACAATTGACCCTGTAATAGTGTCATGGAATTATTAAAACATAAAGGGTGTTTCTAAGAGTATCATTTTCCTCTCTTATAAAAGGGAATCACTAACATCCTTTAAGAAGAAAACCTATCCTTAAAATTACTCCTAGAAACTCTGAAATTTTTATCTCAATATAACCCTATCCAGGAAAAATTATCCCATGGTCAATCATAGTTATCCTATTCCCTTCAATTTTAAGGGAACTTCAAAGAAAAAAACAAGTCTCCCATGAAAGTATGATACCCTTCATATGTTTCTCTTCTTAATATTACTCTTCAAAATATCATATCACCATGATAATATGATGAATTTTTTATCATTACTATAATAAGATTTTTTATATATTAATTTTAAAAACCATAATAATTTATTTCCATCCTCTTATGAAAGAAAAGGAATGTCAATCGTACATGTGTGTAGACTAAAGCCTCCATGAAGATTCATTATTTTCTTATAGATTTTTCAATATTTATCCAACCACCATTAAATAAGATTTAAAATAATAAAAACATAAAAATAATATCATTATGATTCTTTTATAATGAAAATATGTCAAAATAAATACCTCTTTAACCATACTCACAAATTGTGTTAAGTGTTTTCATGTTTGGGTCGGTTTAGCCACATAAATGAACAACTGTTTAAATATATATTATAGATGAACATGGTAACATGAAAACTAATATTATTAAAATATAAAAATAAAATTATGATTGATATATGGTTATATAAATATTATATTAATTGTTTAACTTATTATTAAAGTATCATTTTTTGACTATTTTTTTTGAAATAATCTTATATCAATTTAATTTTCAGATGACCTATTTAAACACATATATAATGAAATAAAAACATTTTAAATAATTATAATTTATATATTAAAAAATATTAATATATATATCAATATTTAAAATTCTATAAAATCATGGGCAACAATATCAAAATTATTAAACATGCACAAAATAATTAAAGTTATTAACACATGATAGTAATAATATGATATTAATAATTAAAGTAATAATGATAATAAATTGAATACATATTCTAAAAGGTGAATATTTATGAGTAATTTTATTTAATTTTATATTATGTTAGTTAAATTTGATTTACTATAGGTTAGAGTGTGGTCAAATAAGCAAGGAACCATGTCAAATGATTTTGTCTCAAAATCCTATATTTCAGACATGTTTATGTTATAAAAAAGTACTAATTTAGTTTTTTAAATTATTATACTTTATCATATTTTTAAATTATTATATTAATTTTCATGATATTTAATTTTGTATTTAAATTTATATCTTTCATGTGGTTTTTATTCAAAAGTTATAAAGGTTGTAAGGGTTTTTGTCATCCTCAATTCAATTAATTAAGACATGTTTTAATATTATGAACCAATTTCTTATTTATATTTTTGATATATCTCCAAATAATTTATTTTGGAATGATCTATGATTTAATTAATGTTATTAATATAAACATATGATTTTCATGTTCAAATAAAATTTTATTCCAAAATTATTAAATTTGTACGGAGTTTTCATGACTTAGTTATCTTTCATTAGTCATTATCACTATTCTTGGAAAATTAACTATCACTATTTATATATTCAAGTCCATGATGATTTTAATATGTATTTACACCTTATAATTTAGGGAAATCATGTTTCATAGCAATGTATTCTTCCTTTATGATTCTAATATTTCAGTAAAATGCATTTTTTAGAATAATTCTGATTTATTTTAATGGACTTTTCCACCATATCAATGTTTTTACATCCCAAAAATGCTATTATTTCTCTAGTGTAAACTCAATTTTTTTTATCTCCATGATCTTTTTTCTCAAATTTATTCTTTTTGAGATAGATGTTTCATCATCCTTTTAACGATGTCGGTTGTCAACATGGTTATTTCAAAATGTTCAAAAGGTTTTTTCTATCCCTTCCAAATAAATATTTATATCATCCAATCCATGTTTTGTTTTCATAACATTAATTAATTTTTCAAGGTCCAACTATTAAAAATTAAATTTCAAATTTTTTAATTTTTAATTTATTTTCAATTCCCTTTATGGAAACATTTTATTTTCTTTCAAGAATCCATTATTCAAGATTCATTTAAAAGTAAAAAAAATTATATGTATTTTCAATTACCCTTTTTAAAAAAACTATTTATTTATTAAGTATCCATTACTTATTATATTTAAATTTAAATTTTTTCAATTTATTTTCACTAAAATTATTAAAAACGTAATATTGTTTTCTATCCTTTTTTATTAATGATAATTGTAATAGTATAATTTTTTAATGTATAACATCTCCATTTTGATAACCTTTATGTTTTTTAAAACGATCTTTTATTTTGAACTATTTATAATATATATATATATATTAGGTTATTGGGGGTACAATTATATTTTAAGACACTTACTACACACACATAGATAGTAATGGTAGGTCATAGCCCCCTAAGGGATAACCCATCCAACCATCCACTGTATTACATTGTAAATATGTCTAGAAGGCCAAGTGAGCATGAATCCAAATACATTTACCAAAGGTCCTTAGTACATGGCTCGCATGCCCACCATTGTATGGTAAGAAATACCTTCTTTTATCATGCCTATTTCATCGCCTGCCCACATCCTACATTTATGGATTCCCTTATGATGGCCCAAAGGCCCAGTGGCCTAAAGACCCATTCAAGATGAATAGTATTTCTACTATAGTACCCCACTATAGTGCTAAAGTGTCTGCTACAGTACTACTACATTAACTATATAAATTCGATCCCACTTGTATTTGAAACTAATTCTGATAAAATATTATGAGGAGCCTTTACCCTTTAGGTAATCCCCCAACTTTTATAATAAAGCTTTCAAAATTCATCAGTATCCCTTCAAAAATTTTTTTTGAAAGTAATTTGTACTTCAATGTTTTAAAAAGTTATGAGAAATATTTTTTATTTTAATATCTATTTTCCCTCAAACATTTAACCTTCGGGAAGAAATGTTTTTATCACCCTATATGTGTTATTTTGATAAGATTTTTTTATAAAAAATGATATTTTGATATATTATGATTTCATAAGTTCATGATATGTGATGTTTTTTTGAATGTTTAAGAAACACAATCTTTTTTCCATGGATTATTTAATATATGATGGGGATTTGTTTTAAGTGGTACACAAATGAATGGATTATGATGGTTGAGGTCCTATATCACCCTCCAATGTATTGGTTACATTATTTATATCATGGGATGTTCAAGCAAGGACCTGATGATTGTGTTCACAAAGTCATGGGAATGATGGGTTCCTCACATTTATGGGAATAAACATAATGAGTTTATTCACATAAGTGTGGGGATAATGAGTTTCCCCGCACATTTTTTCCTATGATTATGGTTGTTCAAAAATTTTATGTTTTTCATTATGTTATGTTAAATTTTAAAGATACATTCCATTTCCATGAAATAATATGTTTTCAAGATTATATATTATTTTTAAAAATATTTTTTTCACTGGAAAACAAATCCATATGGTTCATCGAATATTGTGTGACATGATCTTATAGAAAATCTCATTTTTCATGCTTTGATTTGACTTGTCATGGAGCCCGAACAGAGTTACAGATCAGAAGTTATGGTCGTTTGAAGGTAGGCTACTGGGAATGGCCATCGAGAATGATTTTGGGGAAAAGTATGGATTTGTGCACAAAAATTGAATCTCACGTGAAAAAATGGAAAATTTCACACAAAATTAGAACATAATTTTACACGCACTGACATTCAAGGTTTCGTCTACAAATACAAGTGCACCCCCT
Source organism: Viscum album (assembly GCA_963277665.1). Lineage (NCBI taxonomy): Eukaryota > Viridiplantae > Streptophyta > Magnoliopsida > Santalales > Viscaceae > Viscum > Viscum album. The sequence goes on from OY728160.1 coordinate 492,259,041, forward strand.
TCTTCCAAAGGTCCCCTAGAGGTCGGTCGCTGCTCTAATGCGCATAAGTCCGCATCTTCCTCGCCTACATGAAAAACCCCCATCTTTCACGCAAAACCACACTTGTGCACACAAATGTGCCAATGTGCCCAATTTTTCAGGAAAAACATCATTTTTGTGCGAAACAGTGCCATTATTCCCAATTTTACGCACACTAGTGTTGCACCTGTCCAATTGTGTGCACACCTCCCCTATTGTGTGAAATAGTTCCCTATTGTACGCCATCCTTCCCTATTGCATGAAATCCTTCCCTATTACATGAAAAAAATCCTTATTGTGAACAAAACTTCCAATGTTGCATGCAAAAGTTCTATGGTGCCCAATCCTATGCACACCTATGTCGCACAGTACAATATTGCACGCAACCCATCCTACATATTGTTCATTTTACGTGAAACAGTATCTAGGTCAGTGCTCTCTGGTCCATACCATGAAGGTTTCACCCCCGCTCAGGATCAATGACCCCCGTGAAAAATGGAGAGTCGCACCGTGAACTTTTTGGGTCAGGACGTCAGCATTTTCCATTGTGCCCTTCGGTAAACCCACCTTCCACCCATGGAATACTATGATTTGACATACTCCTCTTCACACCATGAAACCCATTGAGTTGACATATTCCTCTTGGTTCCTTTCTAATGTTGTGAGTTGAGATTCTATTCATCAATTCCCCAAGTACCTTGAGTATAACCATTCCTCAATCAAATCATCCAAACCCCATCATCTGACTTCTATACCATATTGAATCAGAAAGGGTCGCTCTTACGTAAGTCCCAACACCATCCATTACTTGGTGCCTTATGCATAATTGTCCTATCTATATGAATATAAACTATAGTAAACCCTATATAAAATACATGGGATTACACTTTCTCTAAACAAGAGATAATTTATGCACCAAGCATAAGATTCCAACAGTCCTCTCTACATTACTATAAACTATAGTTTTCCCTATGTGAATAATATAGGATACCTCTTACTCTAAAAAAGTGATTCCTTATGATACAAGAATAATATTATAATATTCCTCTCTACATGAATATAAACTATAGTATTCCCTATCATTCAATAAAAGGATGACTCTTTCTCAAAATAAGAGATTCCTTATGTGCCAAGCATAAGATTCCTCATGCCAGGATTACAATGGCGTAATTTCTTCAGTGTTGGAATCCATTTGAGAAATCCACCACTACACCTCGTGCTTCATGTGTCCTTCATTCAGATCTTCATCCTATTTCATGTCTAGAGCGACCCCCTAATGGCATGGTCCCTTGCTGCCTTGGCTCACCTACCATCCTGGGCCAACACCCCAGAAGAATTTGGATGACACTTCGAGTTAGGTCCTATGTTTCGAACATGGTCAACAGTCAACCCTCATTTGTTTGTCCCCATTTTAGGCTAACACAATATGGATGATGTATTTTAAACATGGTCAACAGTTATCCTATATCATTATGACACTCTCACCGCATTCCAAATGTTGGGAATGTGATTCACACCTGTCATCACCCTTTGATCAGACTGATTCCAATGCCCATTGAATTATCCTTCTTGTGCACTTGAACATAAGTGTAAGGCCCAATTATATACCTCATCCCACCAGTGAGTTTGGATTATCTCATGGGCATACATGAGGAAGACATTACGGGTAACTTCTTTGTGTAAGCCCCATCCACCGTCGCTACTCCATAGTGGCACCCAGGAAGCTTCCATGCGTAATCCCCATCCATTGTTGCTTCTCCATAGCGGAACCCAGGTAGCTTCCATGAGTAAGCCTCATCCACCATTGTCACTCCATAGCAACACCCGGGAAGCTTCCACGTGTAAGCCCCATCCGCTATTGCTACTCCTTAGCAGCATCTGGGAAGATTCCATGCATAATCCCCATCCACCATTACCGCTCCTTAGCAGTACACGGGTAGCTTCCATGCATAATCCCCATCCACTGTTGCTACTCCTTACGACACCCAGGCACACTAATGGACATGGCTTCTTCACATAGTCGTGATAACGTGGACCATTAAGTGGATCACTCCACGACATCCCCTCACAATGGCATTGATGATGCCTTCCCTTCCTAAAGGGTGGATAAGTATCAGTTATGTAAGTCCTAGGGGTGCGGAGTGAACCTGCCTCATCCGAGCTGTAGGACATTAAACTTCCAAGCACCATCATCCCCAGTACATGACGTTAGACTATGGCCTCACCTCGTTCCTTCTACATGGGGTGCCCCACCTCAAAGATTCTCCATGCCCACTCGCCACCACAAGAGTGAGATCTTCCTCGCATTTAATGAGATCCTCTTTGCTCGATCGGCGTCTGTCCATGGGGAGGGAAACCATCTCGGTGTAAGCCCCTAGCCATTCCACAGATGCACCTTGCATGATGTGATCATCAGGTCTTTTCATCCTCTTGTTTCTCACACCGAGCATTACACATGTGGGCTTAGAGTATGCACCGACCATGGCATCCTACCATTCTAAAACATCCCAAATTACATGGAATTTGATCCTTTCTAATGCATGGTACATATGAAACCTCCCTGATGTTTAAGCTCAACACCTATCTGTCCTGACTCCTATGTGTCAATTCACCAAACACATTCCAAACTACGTGGACTTTGATCCTTGCCAAGGCAAGGTATGTAGAAAGCCTCCATGTAGTTCAATCCCAACATCTACTGGTCTTGACCCCCTTCACGTCGGTTCAAAAAACAATCTCGACCATGTCATGTCAGTTTACCCTCATTTTGCACGATGTTAAACTGTACGCACCTTTTTTTCTGCATGATGATAAAATGAACCTATTCGAACTACATGGGATTTGATCCCTATCTCCTAGGAAGGGTATGTAAGAATCCTTCTTGAGTTTCAACCCCATCCAGCAGTAATCCATTATGACCCCATCCAGTGGTAAGTCATTGTGACACCATCTAGTGGTAATCCATTGTACCCCAACCACTGGTAAGCTGTTGTACCCCATCCAGTGGTAAGACACTATGATCCCCAATCAATGGTAAGTCATTGTGATCCCTAATTAATAGTAAGTTGTTGTTTCCCCCGATCAATGGTAGGATATTTTGTTCCGAGATCGACGGTAAGCCGTTGTTTTCACCGAACCAGTGGTAATCCATTGTAGTCTACAATCGAAGGTAATCTATCATAGTCCCTTTTATTAGGACCCGCATATTTGGTCTTCCCCATGGTGTCAGTCCAATTGGGGATACTAGACATGTGTAAGCCCCAGTATATTGTCGGGTCATTTTCCTATGTGTGTCCTACGATTCTATACCCGCATCCTAAACAACATGGAATTTGATTCCCTGCATTGGGGTTATGTAGGAATCCCCCATGATGTTAAATCCCATCACCCATGTCTCATCCTGGTCTTTCCCTCGAGCCTATTTGTTTTGGGAAGGTAGTGCCTCAACATGGAGGTTCCACTTCCTCCGAATCACATCCATACATATAGACTTTGATTCCCTGCCACATGGATATGTAGGAAGTCTCTTTGAGACTCAAGCCCAACATCATTGTCTCTCTTATGGCGGTTCTATAACATTCTCCATACACACTTAACTATGTGTAAACATCATGATTCTTACCCAAGCCGCCACATCCTAATGAGATCATGTCACCCACCTTCTCGGTACTCCTATTAGTAATCAGGATGCTAACCACACGTTATCCCAAACATCAGTGTTCCCTCCAAGGGGTTTTACCCATCTGATCCACACCCTTCAGTGTTCTGATTAGTCTGATCCTTCTCTTCTAGATGTTAAACTCATGGCATGCCTTGTGTTAATCATGGTAAGTTGAAGAAAACCTCAGAGACATTTATATGGCATACAATTACCCTCATTATAAGTGGGATACGTTGGGTTTCTACGCCCTTGAGAAGCCCTATCATAAGGAGAAGAAACCCAGACGAACCAGTGTTTCTGCATCCAGATACGCCAGTGATGTCTAATGTGACTACTCCCTTGACTGAAGGTTTCTGCCCAGACTGGACCCCTCAGAATGTCCTGACATAAGAAATGTAATTAATCATAATCCATAAAGACATGGCACTGGGAAAAGATTCACGAACCATGACTGAAATCATTAAGGGAGTCCCAAATTATGTAATGACTTTGGAGGAGGACTCCCTGGAAGGAGGAACTGACATCCCGTCATCTCATTTCAATCAAGGTGAAAATGTTGCTGAATAAGAAATGGATGCTTCTCACCTTTGGAAAGCAGGAATGCAAGGAAATAGTTGTGCATCCTCCGAAAGAGACGAATGTGTGTCCTGGAGAAAGTGTTGGAAACAGAGGTGGTGAACCCAATGTGAATTTCTTCTCCTCGGTGGGGATATTAGTAGCATTCGAGACATCAGTAGACTAGCGTGTCACTGAATCCATGTATCTGGCATTGGGTCCCGTAAACAAAATAGTGGGTATAGTGTGAAAATCACCAGAAATTGGGGCAGTTAATGGTTGGACATCCAGGTCTACGACATTGTCAGTGTGGATCCTTCTTACCAGCCATGGAAGATGAAATGGAGATGGGGAACTGGATGTCAATTTCCTTCTTTCAGGACTAATGGTTTAAATCTTGCTGCCCTCCAGGACCCAAGACGTTGTATCAATAAATCGATCACCGCCCACCTACTGACATAGGGGCAGGGGAAACGTCAGCGTGACAATCCCACATGGCCTCTTTTCCCCCATGGTAGCCTCCACATCCATAGTTGTTGGGAACCCAAGCCCAATATCCCCATCTGAAATCTTTTAGAGAAGGGTGATAAATGACATTGTTTGGTGATACAAGGAGAACGGATTATCCCAACCTAGGATATGGCCCGTCAAGACTTAGAGGCTTCTGCACCTCATCTTCACCGCTTCCCCAAAGGTCCGCACAGGGATCCACTGCTCCCCACTCTAACGCATAACCTTTTAGGGAACCTCTCCCTAGAATGCTTTGATGACTCCCTCCCCTACACCGATGAGGCGAGGGATGTTCGGGCCAGCCAGGCCGGGATCCCATTCCAGGGGATCCCAAGGAGGACTCCCACAAGGCCACATCAATGCCCCCACCCATTCCCATTAGCTTTGGAGCAGGTAAGCTATGTACCTGCACCACCGACCCCAGTCCGGTTAACCTGACACCAGCGTCGGGCGCCGGCTGAGGGGGGCGCCCGCCGAGGGGAATCAATGTCAATGACTACCATGGAATGTACCACCACTTACGTATACCATCAACCCCCTATTTACACTGAGAAGTGGTACTCATACGCTTGTCCCAGATCGAGGCCCCAACTGCCCCACGGGCATGCTAGGTCAACTCTCTCGGTCGTCGTCGTAGGTAGCGCCCACCACGGGCCAGCCTGTGGAAACTATTCCCATGGAAGAGGTCATCCCCGCACCATCTCCAATGAGAGAACAGGTTTGTCCCACTCCCAATCTCAACATGAATGTCCTCCCCACACCAGATAAAATCTATACAAGAGTCTCCCCCATGTTCTTACAGTGGTCGACGAATGTTCTCCTCGTCCCATCTCCAGTGAAGGTCCTACCCGATCCAGCACTTTCCACAGATATTCCCTCCGCACATCAAACAGGGGACATGGAGGTCCTCCCCGTGTTCCCTTTAAAATTTGTCCAAGTACCCCTCGCACCCCAGCTCACCCAGGAAGAAGTCCTCTCCACCCCAGCACCAGTTCGGCCGAAGGACCACCTCGAGCCAAAAATCTACCTTGTCCCGATGAGCCATCCCGTGGGAGGACGGCGGGTCACCGCCACCATAAAAAGAATTATGGGAAGATTAAGACTTAGATTAAACCTCTCCACCTCTTTGATTCTAAGGTGGAATATGATTCGACAAGGGAACCCTCACCTCGATCCTCTGTGTCGGGGCTGGGGTAGGGACAAGGCGTATCAGCCTCATACTTTCAGAATGCGAGGTCCCCCAGATCCCTACCTCCCTTCATAGATACATCCATGAGGGAAAAGATTTTGGTGTCTCCTAAAGTTCTAGTCGTTCACTCTCCACCATGATCACCAGGAGCACTCTCTACCTCAACCATTGATCATAGAGAGTTATTTTAGGGATCGATTGAGGATGAACAACAACATGGTCCACCGCTACCAGTCATAGTCCCTACGCTAGAAACTATGGTCACCATCCCATCTTATCATGATGTGGTGGCTAAGTCCCCGCTCTCTTCAGAGGATAACCCAAGATATGTGGCATCTTGTTAGCCTGCTCTTCATATTATCCACCAGCCAAATTACCATCTCAGTGGTCTAATTTAGTACAACAATTGGTTCCTCAGCTGCCTCCAGTCGATGAGTGAGACAACAAGGGCTAGTCCTTGAGTCTCAGACAAGGATTTTGTGGGACATTCTTGCAGTAGAAAATTTCCCAAATATGTTTAGGCCAGTCACAGTGCCGAATTTATGTGTACGAGAATCACTCACCCGGAAAAAGGTTAGGTGCTTTCTTCAGACCCTCTGGGAGAATCACTTTCATCTTCTTCATCGATGAGTGGCCTACCCCAAGAGTAAGGCACACATCGAAGACATTGGTCAACATTGTTGTTTGATTGATTTGGCCACACTCCAAATGGCTAGGCGTCCTAAGTCACCATGACTCTATAGGACCCTCCAATAACGATGTGTTCAGAGCTTTAAAGCTCTTTTCAAGATTGTCAGGGAGGCTTCTCCCCACGTGCAGATCCATGGTGGGGAGAAGTACGTGGACCTCCATTTCAGTTCTATCTGGCACTTTCTCGACATTCCATGAGATATCGAGGATATGCCTCCAGGTAGAGTCACGGTTAACATGGCTGATTTATCAGAGGAAGAGACGGAGACCGAGCTCCTAGGAGAAAACTTACCTCTCGGGGGAGTGCCACAACTATTTGATTTGTTAGGAAGGGATACTAGCCCGCATAGAATCATATTATGTCTTCCTATACCCACTAAGGCAATGGTCCTCAACCAGAATCCCAATAAGGGAAAGGAGCACCTCGGAGCCGTCAAACCCTCCGACCCGTCTGGCTCAGTACAAAAGATAAAGGATGATCCTAAAAAATCCTTTTTGTGTCAACATCTCACAGAGCATAATAAGATGTTTGATGACCTCCTTGCTAAGTGTGTCGCAAAGTGATAGCCAGACTACAGTGATCCTTGGCTGGAGCATCAGGGAAAGGCACAACTTCCCCCTGTCGAATTGCCTCTAGGTGACCCTGACTATCCTACCCATGCAGATAGGGTAGAGTCCGGGACTTATGGCCAGAGGGCGCATTATTTGTCTCCAAATCCACTGAGTTGCGTGATAATATCTGGGACCTAGCTTTGGTTCCCCCAGCCACTCCACGGGCCATCCCACCAGCCGCTCCATGAGCCGCGTGGCCTTCTTACCATGTTGAAGAACCTTCCAACACCCTGGTGGTCAGGGATCCTCATCAAGACAAGAGCCCCTTCCTAGATGATCCGATAGTGGCACTCATTTCCTGGATCGAGGTATTGGAGACTCGATAGGTGACAATCCCACCTAATGGTAAGCTCTATCTCGTATGGGTGGATGATATGAGCACTCCGGGTTTCGAAACTCCCACCTTCTCCCCCCTTTAATACCACGGGTGATCCGCTGTAGCATCTAACCCACTTCATTTCAAGGTGTGGGCCATTGTGGGGAACTCCATTGTAATATGTGGCTACCAAACTTTGGTGTTTTGTACAAACATTAGAAGGGAATGTGTTTGTTTGGTATAGCTAGCTTCCCTTTGGGTCAGTAGCCAGTTAGGAAGATCTTCATCAGCAATTTCTTTACCAATTCAGCTCTACTACTTGGAAGACGAGTATTGTAGACCACTTGAAATTAAAACAGAGTCCTGATAAGAGAATCACATACTTTTTCACCCGGTGGAAAGGCCTTATCTACTTCTTGGTTAAGCTACTGACTTAGGAACAGCTGCTGACAATGTGTGTGGGGAATATCAAGACCAAACTTGTCCCCTCTCTCATTACCCATAATTACCCTAGGGGATTCCAAGACTTCTCTGATAAGTCCTATCACCTAGAGGAAGCCTTGAAGTAGGTCAAGTAGGCATGACCGTTGCCTCCTACAATTATCACAATAAGGGATGCTAAGGCTGAGCCCGCCCCAGTGGCATAGATAGAAACCCCCAGAAAACTGGAGTTATTATCAGTGGACCCATCTTCACAACATCGTAGAAGCCCTCCACCTCAGGCGTAGCCTCCGGCCTAGCAGCACCCACCTTTAAATTGGCATTCACCCCTGCATAACATGCTGCTACCATGTAGGAGAGATAAACAAGTCACACCTCCTCGACAAGCTCATACATCCCCTCGTGAGGGCCAAGCTCCCAGAGCCCCCTTTCCAAATAGGTGAAACTGGACCTACTCATTCAATGACGCTTAGGTCCCCAGTTATTTACGAAGTGCCTTATAATAGGGAATTGTACGGTTGCCTGAATGCAGAAGACTAGAAGAGGCAGATCTCATTGATTGCCCCAATTACTACCTCTATCACCATATCCTGGTTAACACCCTCAAGTTATGTGTTTGAATACTAGCTTCAATACCAAGTTGATAACAACATATTCAAGTTAGGCCCATCTCTAGCACATGTAGCAAGTGCTTTTATGAATCCAGACAGCAGTAGTGACTGCGAAGGTGAGTGGCCTCAGGTTTCTAACTATGGGTCCCAGAAGTTTGAAGATTGGATGGATCATAAGGAAGTCACATGTTCCCATGGTATTATTCTTTCACGTCTAAATCGATCTAATCCTTCAGAAGACGTCACATCATCCATAGTCAGTACTTCCTCGTCAACGGCTCAGCCTTCACCTCCCCAAAATAGTATGTATTAGCGACATAAGGGAAAACAAAGTCCCCCACCGATGCCATCATCATTCCATACTCTCACTGACTTCATGCCCCCGGATATGGAAATATATCCCCCCTAGAGTCTATACAGTAGTGGAGGATTCTTCAAGTAATATTCAAGGGTACGCCTTGGTTAACACTGTAGATTTGGTAAACCCCTACATGATTTCTGATGTCAAAGAACGCCAGACAGATCCTCCCAACATCCCCAGTCATCACCAGAATCAATGGGGATATGGATATATGTGTCATCTAAGTTACTCGGTCATTACCTCCATCCAGGATAGGCATGCCATAAAAACCATACAATAGGCCCAATGCAGAGCTCACCATGTGCAACCTCCTCATCTGGCATCAGAAGGATAGCCTCCACTGCCGTCTATGTTTCTTGATTAGGAGGGGCCGCCTCGACTACTTCATGATAAGAAACACTCTACTACTTACCATCCCCATTAATATTAAAAAAATCTGATAATCTCTCAATGAGCTTCAACTAGTGAGAAATGGGATATTCCCAGAACCAGTCAGCTATCAGATCATCCAGTAGGGCCAGTCATTCCCCCAGCCGCAGAACGACCTCCTATTAGAATAAGTTCATTCTTGTCATGAAAGTATGATGTTATCAATCATCATTATAGAATTACTATGAGGCTCTCTATACTCAAGGCTCGTCACCTATTGCTAAATATGTGTGAATCCCTCGTCGAGGCTTTAAGAAGCCCCCTCCAGTTTGAGACGGAGGTAGCAGCTGCTGAAGCCTTCCATGCTGAGTCAGTAAAGCATGCTAAATGTTGGGCCATTATATATTTCCCTGGAGAATATGAAGGCTCTCCCATACATGAGCACATCCTCCTATTGTACATCACCATCCATTTCAATGGCATGGAGGTTCGTTGCTGCCTTGTCGGCACAGGCTTTGGGATCAAACTAATCCCAACATGGACACTTCGTAAGATGGGGCTATCTAAGGATGTCTTGAGTCCTTATGACCTAAAAATCCAAGGTTATGATGGGACAGAATAGACACCGGTCGGAAAGATCTGCCTCATGACCCAGTTCGGTGGCCTAGATTCCAGCACTGAGTTCATGGTTGAATCCTAGGACACCGCCTACAATGCGTTGATGGGTAGGCCATAGATTCACCTGCATGTGGAGGTCCCTTCATTGTATCACTAGTGATTTAAGTACCCCCTTAATGGTCAAGTGGGTGTACTCCAAGGCGATGCATCTCCCTTTTCCTCTTGTGAATCCTACTACTTGGATGAAAACAATTACAAGAGAAAAGACAAGAAGATTCAGGCTAATGAGGTTGAACACGCTACAGCTGCCACTGACCTGTCGATTGACCTGGATGATGCCTACATATTCCCAATCCATAGATTGGTGGCTACGACCCCAGATATCGGGAAATTATTTGTTATTTCTGGAATGATGGGGAAGCACATTCCAAAGTCTATGTGACGCCAAAAGATCACCTCGTTTTCCTAAAAAAATCAGGCTCGGGTAATCCCAAAGCCCCATACCCTCATATGGTATCAAGATTTAATCCCCATGGAAAAGACAATACGTCATAATTGATTGTTTCTCCTAGCTAGGATAAACTAGCTCAAGCTGATGCATCACTATTACTTTGATATCATCAAGTGTGGTTCCTTGGGTCGAAGACCAGATGGAATTGAATTGACAGCTTTCATCGTTATGGTTTCAACAGCGCAGGAGTCCCCTGATGCAGTGTCTACCACCGCTCAGGCTGGCACCAACTACCCATCAGGATTTGTTGATTCAGATGAAGTTCCTCTCATAAAGGATGCCTCCCCCATAACTGAAGACGAAGATTTATAGGATGATCCTCCTATATTCGATGAATTTGTCTCCACCATGGTCGATGAATTGGAACATGTGAACCTTGGTAGCGAGACGGATCCAAAACCCACATTAATCAGTTCTACTATGCATTTCAAAGTGAAATAGTAGTACGTGGACTTCCTAAAAAAATATCATGATGTATTTTCTTGAAGTTATGATGAGATGTTGGGACTAGATCCCCAGGTAGCTCTACACTGACTCGATCTTCAGGAAAATCACTGTGGGTTTAAGCAGCCTCCCAGAAAGATGCACCCTTATCACAGTGCCAAGGTCAAGGCCAATGTTGAAAAACTCATTAGAGACATCTTTGACAAAGAGGTCCAGTACCCCAGATGGATAGCCAACATTGGGACTTTCAGGAAGAAGAAAAGACAAATCAGAGTCTATATCGACTTCCATGATCTCAACCATCACTACCCGAAGGATGATTTTCCCCTTCCCATGAAGGAGTTGTTGATCGATGCCACAGCTAGGTTCTAGGACCTCTCCTTCATGGATGGGTATTCCAGGTATAACCAGATCTAAATGGCTACCAAGGATGAGAAGTCTAAAGCCTTCAGAGAACCACAAGGTACTTTTTGTTACTAATTCATGACCTTCAGTCTAAAAAATGAAGGTTCCACATATCAGTGTTCCATGCATCGCATATTTAAGCGGATCCTCATGAAATTGGAGGAATGCTACATGGACGATCTGTTGTTCAATATATCTAGTGTCAGAACCATATCAAAGGCCTTTAGAAAGTGTCCGGCTTCCTCTATTATCTCCATCTAAAGATGAAACCATTGAAGTGTGACTTTGGGGTAACCTCTAGGAAGTTTCTTGGATTCATTGTTAGATACAGGGGCATCAATATTGACCCGATGAAGATCAATCCCATCAGCCATATGTCTCCCTCATGAAAAATTTGGGAGCTTCGAGGATTTCAAGGCAACTTGGCCTATATACACTGATTCATCGCGAATTTGGCCGGAAAGTATAAGCCCTTATCTCGACTCTTGAAGAATGCTATGTCTACCAATGGGATAAGGAATGTCAGAAGTCTTTCGAGGAAATCAAGCAGTATCTGCTCCAGCCTTCGGTCCTAATGCCACCTGTTTCCATAAATCCATTAGTCCTTTATGTGACCACACTGGAACAATCTCTCGGCACCCTTCTCACCCAGAAGAACAATGAGGGAATAGAGAATAGACTCTATTACCTCATCTGAATTCTCCTCGATACGGAGACCAAATACTACCCTATAGAGAAGAGATACCTTGTGTTGGTATTCATAGTACAAAAATTGTGACATTACTTACAACACCATGAGGTAAAGATGGTGTCCCAATTGGATCCACCAAAGTACATCTTGAACCGCCCAATGTTGATAGGTTGTCTAGATTAGTGGGTAGTGATCCTCCCGCAGTTCGACATGAGTTTTATCCTTCAGGAGGATATTAAGGGAAAATCATTGGAATATTTCCTTACCTCCCATCCATCTCCCACTGACCAGTCTCTGGACCTTGATTTTCCTGATGAGGCAGTCCTCTCAGTAGACCAAGACATTCCATGCTGGAAAATGCACTTTGATAGTGCTTCCCGGAGACCTACTAGCAGAAGGGTCAATGAGCCCAAGCTCAATAGAGTGGGCTTGGGTATTGTGTTCATTAAACAAGAACAAATCACTCTTCTGTATTCATTCCTGTTGTCAAAGGCTGCACCAACAATGAGGTAGAGTATCAGGCTCTCATCACTGGCCTCGAGTTGTCCCTCAAGATTGGCATTACCTACTAGCATGTGAAAGGGGACTCTGAACTAGTCATCAAGAAAATCAATGGTGACTATGTCATCAAAAATACATAGCTCATACCACGGTTGGAATGCACCCTCCAGCTGATGGTTCATTTATCATTTCAGCTAGAGGTTACTCATATTCCTCGATCCCATAACGGTCAATCCAATGCCTTGGCCAGCCTAGTTGCATCACTTGCAGATCCTGAAGAATATTATTTGATAATCCATGTTTCACACTAGAGATCCATCACCCCCTTCACTCCAGATGATGATTATATCCTATAGGTAATCCACCTTACCATCAGTGCCTCTATTTCAGGACCCTCAGGTCCCCCTAATGGAGTGTTGGAAGTAACTCTCGACTGGAGGACCCCCTTTATCGAGTACCTCCAGCATGACAATATCTCACCCGATCGAGTCGAGCACAAGAGAATCTAATGATATGCATTGTATTTTACTCTCCAGAGCAGTCCTAGTCTTTATTGGATCTTCTACAATAGAGGGTTTGATGGGGTTCTCCTCCATTGCATCCAAGGAGTTGAGATTTCTCATGTCAGGCAGGAGGTTCAATCCGGTTCCTGTGGAGCTCATCAAACCAGGCCAACATTATCTCACTAGATATGGAGTTTGGGGTATTTTTTCCCTCTATGATCTATGACTACATCGAGTTTTCCAAAATATAACATGCATAAAAAATTCATGCCAACTTTGTGCATTGGCTGCCGGAGTCTCTACACCACCAAGTACTCTTGGCCCTTTGTGGTCTGGGTACTCGATGTCATGGGACCATATCCACCGGTGAAATCTCACCACTATTGGTTCATCCTGACCGAGTGGTTTCATTCAAGGAGTTCAAGGCCCGTTCTATCATTGAATTTGTGAGCTTCAACGTCAACTACAGATTTGGAATCCCTCATGTCGTTCTTACCAATAGCGACATCAACTTTTGGGAAGGTGAGTTGAAGAAAATGTATGCCACGTGAAATATCCATTCTAACCATACCTCCCACTATCACGCATAAGAAATTGGGAAGATCGAGGTGTTCAACAAAACCCTCTCTAACATTCTTCATAAAATGGTTGGTTAGAACAAAAAGAGTTGGCTGGACAAACTCCCCAACGCCCTTTGGGCCTATCGAACAATGACTCACAATTCCAAACAGGTGACCCCTTACTCCCTTATGTACATAACATGGGTCTTCCTTCTCATCGCGATTCAATTGACTTCATTACGCACAACTATCTATGATCAGAAAGCACTCAATAAGGTAGTTGAAATCCATCTGGCTGAATTGGATGCCCTCGATGAGAACAGGATTCGTGCCCTGTATAATCTAGAAAGGAATTAGAACGAGATATCCAGAGCTTCCAACAAGAAGGTTTTCCTCTGTTCTTTCTTGCAAGGTGACCTTTTTTTGGCCCTGATAACATCAATGATACCTTGTAGGAAACCACCCAAGCTAGATCCCAGATGGGAAAGACCTTACATCATTCATAAGGTTTACCCCAATGGCACGTACTCCCTGGTCACCATTGATGGTGAGCATATAACTCCTCCCACCAATGCCAAATTTATCAAGAAATACTTTTCCTGAGCGTAAGGGTCCTACATGACCTTAAAATATCATGTCCCACATGAGATTAAACTGTATGTCATCCCACAAGATGTTAAACTGTATCTGGTCCTACATGACCTTAAAATGTTATGTCCCCTATCCTACATGACCTTAAACTATTATGTCTTGCATGACATTAAACTGTATGTCATCCCACTCGACGTTAGCTTGTAGACAATCCCACATGACCTTAAACTGACCAACATCCTCGATGTATAATGTTGAACTGCACAACACCTTTGAGAACTACATATGGCGTAATTCCCATCCTTATAGGATACATAGGGATGCCCATACATTTTGTATGTAGGCCAATCCCAAAACTTTAGGATCTCCCCTCGGGTTGTAAATCATGGTGTGGTGCTAGCTTTTTCCCTCATTTACATCAGGTCCATCATGGCAGCACCATATATCCTTCTGCCTGGAGATCTCTACCTCTTTCACCGTCCTTCTTGATGTTAAATTGCATGGGCACATTTATGCTTCACGCACCCACTTTACTTGGGAATTCAACATCTTTCTCATCCAAAAGGGCCCCCGAATAGTACGGATACTTATCATAAGGTCTCTTCTATCATTTCGGTCCAACTCCCTCAAGGACCTTGAATGAAAAATTGATACATGTCCCACGTTTTGAATATGGTAAGCGGTCGACACTCGTTTTTTGTTTCCATTTCAGGTCACACAACATGGATTCTATGTTTAGAACATGGTCAATAACTATCCTTCATCGTTGTCACCACCACCATATGTCCCAAATATTGCGTTTAGTGGTTCATGCGGTCCTGATATCCCTTCAAACGTTAGTCTACCTCAGGTAGGAGTGTGAGTCTAGCTGTCATACCATTATATGTTGGGGAGAACCTTGTCATATTCCTTGTTTCCCACACTGATCATTTCTCACATGGGCTTAGGAATTTTGGAATGTAATACTCGCATGAAGGGTCATGTGTCTATGGTATGAACTCTAAGACCTTAAACTAAGATCTCAATCACCCTCATTGCAAAACATTAAACTACAAACTGGCCTGGACTTCTTGTCTCTGGTCCCTCGCCCCTTTTTAGTCCCCTAACCCATGTTCTCACTCAGGATTGTGTGGTATGTCCTGGACTCTATGTCCTCATTCATGTCGGAATATTTTTTCCACGCCTCATACATCCCCTTGGGACACCCCTCCATTATCATCCTCCCTAAAACATGTTAAACTGCGAACTGGTTGGGACTTCCCGCCTTGGATCCCTCGAATGTTTTGGCCCCCTAGACCAAGTCCTCATTTGGTATCATACGGTGTGGAATGGGATTATTTTCTCATCCACGTCGGGTTGCACACCGTGCCATACACATCCCTCATTGAGATATTTTTCCCCTATTTTTGTTCAGGCGACATGACGTAAAACTATACAACATCTTATAGAAATATGTGTGTCTTGATTCCCATTCTTATGGGATATGTAGGATCACCCATACATTTAGTCTTTAGGTCCAGATCCATTTCATAGAAACCCCCTTACTTTCCTAGCCCCATGGCCTGAGTACTCCAAGGAGGGACACACGACATGGTATGGGCCTATGTCCTTATTCACAACAGGTCTATAATAGCCATGCCATGTACCTCTTTCTCCTGAGAGCTCTTCATATTTCTATCCAATACTCATATTTTTGAGTTGGTTTCTCTTAAGTTGGGACCCTCAACCCTCTTTGGAAGTTCACCGATGTTCCTAGGAGCACTCTGGTTCAGGACCAATAGTGTTGGATTCTACAAGACATGTTATCGCCCATTTTAAGGCATTATGTTCCCCTTAATTTGGGGCTTCCATCATCTTTCACATCCGAAAGAACCCCCCAATGGCATGGATTCTAGGCCCTAGGGATCTCCTTCCATTTCGGGCTGACGTCCCTAAGGATATCAAATGACCATTTGATTCAAGTCCCGCGTTGCAAATACAGTCAGTGGTCGACACTCATTTGTCATTCCCATTTCAGGAAACGTGATATGGATGTTGTGTTTTGAACATGTTCAATAGTTATCTTCCATCGTCACTCCAACCCCATCAAGCCCTAAATGTCAGTTTCATGATTCACATAATTTTCCACTCCATCATGTCTAATTGGAATTTATAAATTCTTAGTACTATCCCTCAATGATCATTTTGACATTATGAGGGAAAATCCACAGTAAGGCTTCAGTCAGGGCTCCACACCGATTTCCCCTTTCACACATTCCACATGATTCAAAGACCTTCTCCGCCCTTGTTTCCCACATCGAGCATAGCTCACATGGGATTAGGGATTAGATCAAGGTTTGTGCTCATTTGTATGAGTTTTTATTATCTATGGTCTGAGCTCTAAGACCTTAAACTAAGATATCCTTATATGTCCTTTCTGTAAGGCATATTAACCATAACTCTATGAACTATGTATAGCTTGATTCCCATGCTCATGGGATACGTAGGAACGTCGAGACATCTCATCTTCGGGTCCAGCTCAGATTTCGCTAATTGCCTCTTCTGTTCGGCCTTGTGGCCCTGACTTTCATGGAATTACATGGGGTGGAATTGGACTTAAGTCCTCATTCTCATTGGGTTTCCAATAGTTTCACCATGTACTTTCTTTCTAGGAGCTATTCTCTCATGCCCCTCATCCTGCAAGATGTTAAACTGCACCCTCAGAACTCAGTATGAATTGATTTCCATCCTCATGGGATATGTAGGAACACCTAGACGTTTCATCAACAGGTTGAGCCCCATATTTTATGACCTTTTCAGGGCCCTTGTCTTGATTATTCTTCCATGGAATTGTGTGTGGTGTGTTGTGGACCTCATCCTTACTCACGTCAGGTATGCTTCATCATGTCATGCGCATTCCCCCCAAAACCTCGTTTCTTCTGTATGTGTCCAAGACATATGACCTTAAACTATGATGAACGGTACCGCATGACTTTAAACGGATGTGTCTTTATTGCGCGATGTTAAAATTCATTATTAAGTCCTATCATACGACCCTAAAATATGAAATTATCATCCTGGCTGCACGACGAAAAATGGCATTGCATTGTGATGTCCTCATTAAAGGGGACATCATGTTGGGTATCGGTCTTCTAGCATACCATTTTTCAATGCCTACAGGTGGCTTGATTCTTTTAGGGACACCTATATTTTCCATCTTAAGTTTATCGCTTCACAAAAAAACACACATCCATCCGAAATAACAAACAAGATCTATCAAATGCCGCTTCTTTTGGTGTGTGGGCAAGACCCACAGGACAGTATTGTACCTCGCACTAGTACCATACCATGTCACTTCTAGAAATATGTATGGATTCATCCCCATCATAATAGGGTACATAGGAATTCCTAGGAACTTGGCCCCAGGCCCAACCCAACTCTCATTTTTGGTCCCTCATCCTAAGATTTCTCCAGGGAGCACATGGTGTGATGTGGGCTTATGTCCTCGTTCACATCGTGTTTTGTAATTACTACACCACGTGTCTCCCTCCCCCCATTCCATTTATTGTCAGAGATCTAAGACCTTAAACTAAGATCTCTCGTCCGAGCTCTAAGACATTAAACTAAGATCTCTCTATGTCCTATCTGTAAGGCGTAAAGACAACACACCTAGAACTATCTGTGTCTTGATTCCTCTCCTCATGGGATACGTTGGAATGCTCGGATATTCCATATTCGGCTCCAGCTCCAGAATTCTTAAATCCTACCCCCCCCCCCCTCTTTTCCAGCCCCTTGGCCCGAACTCTTTTGGGAACATGTGATGTGGGTTGTTCATCTCCTTATTCACGTTAGGATATGTACCACACCGCACGTTCGCATTCTGGGTAACCATGTAACTACAACTCTTCCCTGAACAAGTTCAGGATGCCCCATAATAATTATGGGATATTCCAGTTTCTTAACCAGAGAGTATTTCTTCTACCAACATTGGTCTCTGACAATGTCATGTTTTAAGAACTACATTTGTCTTGATTCTCATCTTCACAGGATATATAGCGACGTTTGGGCCTTTTGTTCCTTGGGCCCAGCCCCATGGTCATTAATCCTTCTCGCCCCTCAGCCCCAACTTCGGTCCAGGTAGTATAACCTTAAAACTGTGTGCAATGTACAGGTCACATGACATTAAACTATTCCACTCGTAATCCACATCTATATGATTTGTTCCATATTCTCACCAGATAGGTTCTTTCTGGAAGTAGCTATGATCCCTAATCAGATCTATGTGCCCACGTAATGTGTTTTCACCACGGTGGCATTATTTCAAGAGTGTTGGACTCCATTCGAACAACCCATCACTCCATCCCCCCCCCCCCCCCCCCGCTTTCTGTGCTCTTTATTTGAACCCTCATCCTATTTCATGCCTAATGGAACCCCCTAACAGTATGTACACTCAGCCTATGTCTCAACTACTATCATGGGATAATGTTCCGGAAGGTTAATGGATGGAATTTTGAGTCAAGCCCCGTGTTTCGAACAACGTTAGCGGTTAGACCTCCTTTGTTGTCCCTATTATATGCTAACATAATAGGAATACTATGTTTCAAACATGGACATCAGTTATCCTAATTGTCATGCCACACCCATAGTGTTTCGAATTTTGGGTATCGTGATTCACACTTTCCATTCCCCCATGTTCGGATTGATTCTAACACCCTCGGTGTTACCCCGCTTGTGTACTTGGGCACGTTGGGAAAGACATGTTGTTTGTTATAAGAACCCTATTCTCCAATCACAACCTCTATTAGCCTAGGCACTCCCAATAGTGATCGATGTCTCTTTCTAATCACAACAAATATTCCTATGTTTGGCACTCTCGTACAGGTGAATGATTTTATATTGTCTCTTGTTTCCCACACTAAATGTGACTCACATGGGATTATAGGCATAGTCGGTTATTTCTTCAATACTATTGAGATACATAGGCCCCTAGGGAAGGCATTTTCCTTAGCAGTTTCCTCATAATGTGGTCCGCCTCACCCTCCTCACCCTCGTTGGACCACATTCTTAAGCGGGAATTTATTGGAACTGGAAAATGTGTCTATATAGTTCACCAAATGCTACGAGACATGATCTCAGAGAAAATATCATTCTACGGGATTCGATTTGATTGGTTGTGGATCCCAAACAGATTTATGGATTATAAGTTATAATCGTTCTAAGGAAAACTGCTAGGAATGGCCATCGAGGACGATTTTGGGGAAAAGTATGGATTTGTGGGAAAAAATAGAATCTTGTGAACAAAAATCGAATATTGAATGCAAAATTTCAATGGGATTTTATGTGCACTGACATTCAAGTTTTCACCTATAAATACAAGTGTACCCCCTTCTTCCAAAGGGCCCTCATAGGTCGGTCACTGCTCTAATGTGTGTAAGTCGGCATCTTCCACGCCTGTGCATAAAACCTCCATCTTGCATGAAAAACAACACTATTGCATGCAAATGTGCCAACGTGCCCAATTTTTCATGCAAAACCTCATTTTTTCATGCAACAGTGCCACTGTGCCCAATTTTGCGTGCACTAGTCATGCACCTGTCTAATTGTGCACACACCTCCCCTATTGCGTGAAATCCTTCCCTATTGTGTGCCAACCTTCCCTATTGCATTAAATTGTTCCCTTTTGCGCGTAAAACTTCCCTATTTCAAAAAAAAATCTAATATTGTGCGCAACAGTGCCATAGTGACTAATCCTGCGTGCACCTATGCCACACAGTGCAATCTTGCGCACAACCCAACTTACATATGGCACATTTTATACACAACAGTATCTAGGCATGTGCTCGCTGGTCCATACCTGTGGGGGTTGTGCCGCCGCACCCCCGCTCAAGATCAATGTTAGGCCAGTCCCTTCACTTCCATTGCTGACCCCCGTGAAAAACAGAGAGTCGCACCATGAACTTTTTGGTTCAGGACGTTGACATTTTCCATTGCACCCTTATGCACACCCACCTTCCACCCATGGAATATCGTGGTTTGAGATACTACTCCACACACCATGAAACACCTTGAGTTGACATATTTTTCTTAGTTCATTTCTCATGTCATGAGTTGAGATTCTCATCATCAATTCCCCGAGTACCTTGTGTCAAACCATTCCTCAAGCAACACATCCAAACCCCATCACCTGACATTTATACCATGCTGAACCAGAAAGGGCCTCTCTTGCATAAGTCCCAACACCATCCATTATGAGGCACCTTATGCCTAATAATCCTATTTATATGACTATAAACTATAGTACACCCTATATGAAAAACATAGGATGCCTCTTTCTCTAAGAAATATATGCCTTATTCACCAAGCATAAGATTCCAACAGTCCTCTCTACATGACTATAAACTGTAGTACGCCCTATACAACCAATATAGGATTCCTCTTACTCCAAACAAGAGATTCCTTATGCACTAAGAATAAGATTCCAATAGTCCTCTCTACATGACTATAAACTGTAGTATGCACTATCATTCAATAATAGGATGCCACTTGTTCCAAATAGGAGATTCCTTATGTTCTATGCATAAGATGCCTCGTACCAGGATTACAATGGAGTAATTTCATGAGCATTAGAATCCATTTGAGAATTCCACCACTCCACCTCATGCTTCATGTGTCCTTCATTCAGATATTCATCCTCTTTCATGTAAAAAGGGACCCCCTAACAGCCTGGTCCCATGCCGCCTCAGCTCACCTACCGTCCTGGGAAAACACCCAAGAAACCTTTGGATGACACTTCAAGTCAGGTACTATGTTTCGAACACAGTCAATAGTCGAACCTCATTTGTTTGTCCCCATTTCAGTCTAACACGATATGGACGCTCTATTTCAAACACGGTCAATAGTTATCCTATATCATCACACCACACTCGCCGCGTTCCTAATGTCGGGCGTGTGATTCACACTTGTCATCTCCCTTTGTTCGGATTTATTTCAACGCCCTTGGAGTTATCCCACATTTTCACTTGTGCATAGGTGTAAGCCCCAATTATATCCCTCAACCCACTAGTGAGTTGGGATGCCCTCATGGAAAGACATGAGGAAGACATTACGGGAAACTTCCTTGCGTAAGCCTCATCCATCATCGCTGCTCTATAGCGGCACTCGAGCAGCTTCCATGCGTTAGCCCCATCAACCATTGCTACTCCATAGGGGCATCTGGGCAGCTTCCATGTGTAATCCCCATCCACCATTTCCGCTCCATATCGGCACCCAGGAAGCTTCCATGCGTAAGACACATCCACCATTGCTGCTCCTTAGCAGTATCCATGCAACTTCCATGCATAAGCCCCATCCACCATTTCCTCTCCTTAGAAGAACCTAGGAAGCTTCCATGCACAATCCCCATCCACTATTGTCACTCCTTAGTGGAACCCAGGTATGCTAACAGCTATTGCTTCTTCGCATAGCCATGCTAACAAAGACCCCTCAGTGGATCACTCCACCCCCCCCCCCACACACACACACAATGGCATTGATGATGCCTTCTCTTCTTCAAGGGTGGTTAGGTATTAGTTATATAATTCCTAGGGGTGTGGAGTTAACCCGCCTCGTCTGAGATGAAAGATTCTAAACTTCCAAGCACCATCATCCTCAACACATGATGTTAAACTATGGCATCCCCCCATGCATTCTATGTGGGGTGCACCACCTCGAACATTCTATATGCCCAATCATATCCACGGGAGTGATATATTCCTCACATGGAATGAGATCCTCTTTACGGGAGCAGTTCTGTCCATGGGGAGGAAAACCATCTCAGTGTTGGCCCCTGGCCTTTTTTGTATGAGGCAGCACCTCTGCTCCTCCTCTCATTTTTAGTGCCAAAGACTAAGATGTGAGAGGGGAATAGGGATCCTTGATACCTCATACCTCTTCCTCTGGGATTTATCTCCATCAGACCTCCATCCTAGAGTAAGTCCCAATCTCCATCTCTCTGGGCCACTAACCACGTGTAATCCCCACTCCAATTCCCACAGATACACCTTTCGCGATGTGATCGTCTAGTCTTTGCTGCCTATTGTTTCTCACATCGAGCATGACTCACGTGGGATTAGAGTAAGCACTGACATTAGAATCCTCCCATTCCAAACCATCCAAAACTATGTGGACTTTGATACATATCAAGGAATGGTATGTAGGAAACCTCCCTGAGGTTCAATCCCAACACTAATCAGTCCTGACTCTTTCACATAGATTCACCAAACCCATTCCAAACTGACGGGACTTTGATCATTTCCAAGGAAAGGTACGTAGGAAGCATCCATGAGGTTAAATCCCAACACCTATTGGTCCCAATCCCCTTCACATTGGTTCACCAAACAATCCCAACTACTTCATGTCAGTTTACCCTCATCCTGCACGACGTTAAAACTGTACGCCCATTTTCGTCCCACATGACTCTAAATTTTACCCTTTCAAACTATGCGGGATTTGATCCCTATATCCTAGGAATGGTACGTAGGAATCCTTCCTAAGGTTCAACCCCATCTAGTGGTAATCTGTTGTGACCCCATCCAACAGTAAGCCGTTGTGACCCCATCCAGCGGTAAGCTGTTGTACCCCAACCAGTGGTAAGCCATTGTACCCCATCCAGTGGTAAGACGTTGTGATCCCCAATAAACGGCAAGCCATTCGGATCCCTAATAGATGGTAATCCATTGTTTTCACCAACAAAAGGTAATAAATTGTGTTCCCCGATTGACAACAATCAATTATTTTCACCCAACCAGCAGTAAGACGTTGTATTCCTCAATCGACTATAAGTTGTTGTAGTCCCATTTATTGGGACCCGCATCTATGGTCTTCACCCATGGTGTTAGACCAATTCGGGATTCTAACCATGTGTAAGCCCCAGTATACCATTGGGTCATTGTCCTATGTGTACACCCTAATTCTATGCCCTCATTCTGAACTATGTGGACTTTGATTCCTTTCCTTGAGGATATGTAGGAAGCCCCCCTGAGGTTCAAGCACATCACCCATGTCACATATTGGTCATTCCCTCGAGCCTATGTATTTAGGTAAGGTCATGCCCCAACTTAGAGGTTCTACTTCCTCCAGGTCCCATCCATACGGGTTGCCTCCTTCGGTGTCCCATCGTCTCAGTGAGCTACGTGGACTTTGATTCCCTGTCATGGGGATATGTAGGAATTCTCTTCAAGAATCAATCCCAACTTCACTATCGCTCTTACGGTGGTTCCAAATCATTCCCCATACACACTCAAATATTCATACCCATCCCGATTCTTACCCAGGCCTCTACATCCTAGTGAGATCATGTCACCCACCTTCTCACTACTCCTAGTAGCGATCGGGATGCTAACCACGTGTTATCCCCAACATCAGTGTTCCCTCCATGGGGTTTCACCCATCTGATCCCCTTTCTTCAGTGTTCTGATCAGTCTGATCCATCTCCGCTAGATGTTAAACTCGCTTCATGCCTTGTGTTAATAATGGGAAGTTAAGGAAACCCTCATAGACATGATTGTGGCATATAATCCCCCACATTCGACACGTGATTCATCAGGATTCTGTGCCCTTGAGAATCACTATAATAAAGGGAAGAAACCAAGATGCACTAGTGTTCTAGCATCCATACATGCCAGTGATTTCCAACATGACTACTCCCCCGACTGAAGGTTTTTTCCCTGACCGGACCCCTCATAATATCCTGAAAGAAGCATTGTAATTAAACTGCATCCATGAAGACATGGAACTGGGAAGAGTTTCATGAACCACAACTAAAATCTTTAAGGGAGACCCAGATTAGTTGATGACTTCTGAGGAGGAATCCATTGAAGGAGGAACTGGAATCCCATCATACCATTTTGATCAAGGAGAAAACATCCCTGAATAAGCGACGGATGTAACTCGCCTTTGGAAAGTATGAATGGGGGGCAACGAGCAGCGCATCCTCCGAAATAGATGGATGTGCATCCTGGTGAAGGCATCTGAAATAGTATTCTACACTTTTATATCATGATCTCAAGTTATAATACCATAGATATATGTTTTGATCCAATTTATATCTTTTATGATTCCTTAATGGTCTTTTAATGATATCATGTTTCTCAAAAATGTTCAATGATTATGATTTATGGTTTCATGATCTTTTATTGTGATATTAATGTCTCCACCTTGTTCTCTTCTTTGTCAAGTTATGTTTTTTTTTCTTATTCTGTGTCTCAACTAACCCATTTCTTATTTTTCCAATACCTAGGTTAGGATGATCATTATATCATGTGTGATATCTAGAAAAGGGTTTCTGTCAAAATTATTATAGAGAAATGTTCACAAGTTTAATAAAATAATATGTTTATGTTTCTAATTTCCAAGACACTAAACCTTTTCTCCCTTGGTTTATGCAATTGTTTGTGGGATGTACTATTTAAATCATGATTTTAATGAAATATTTTGTTCATGTTTAGCTTGGGTTAATGTAGTTAGTATCACAGGGGGGTTTAGTTATTTTGGATACTAGTTCAGTTATTTTTTTGAGATTAGTTTAGCTACCTTTGGTGTTAGGTCTAGAAAAACATAGTAAACACTATAATTGAATCTATGTATGTAATGATATCCTGGAAGATTGGTAAAGTTCTGAGTAGATGGTTTTATAAAGAAATAAATATTTTTACAGATACTACAAGTTGATGTAGGCTCTAAAACATATGTACATGTGGGTAATAACTCTGAAAAGTGTGTGTTTGTTATTAACTCAATCATCACATGATGCATGACAAAGTGACTTAACTACAATCTAGGTTTAAAACTCTTCGGGATATGATTTAGTTGATCATATGATCTTTATTACCAGTGTGAGGAATAATTTCCATGTAATATTGAGGGATTAGATTGAGAATTATAAGATAACCGAACATAAAGTGACATAGATAAAAATAAGTTTGATATAGGTTTAAATATAGGAACTATGGAACAAAATGGAAATATAAAAGAACAATATGTTTTTAGGTTGTATTCATTTTATTATTCTGAAAATTCCATAATATTTTGAATGATTTAACAATCATGTAACACCTTATATTTTTTGTAATAGAAATATGTATAAGGACCTCCTGATGTGAGGGATAATGAAAAGATTACCTCAAAGAAAAACCCTTTCAAAATTAGAGATGGAATGAGAAACCTTATGATTATATTGAACTAGATATCAGAAAATATGATTAACAATTTAAACATAATCAAATTCATAGACACCAGAAAAAGGGAAAGATGAATTCTTGTGAAATATAAAGTGAAGAAAATTAAGAAATAAATAAAGTTTAATTTCATATATGTAAAAAATGTGGAAAGAAACACCAAGGAAATTTCCTAAATGATACAGGAAGATTATTTACATGTGGAAAATGAGGCTATGTAGCATCAAAATATTGAGGGAAAATGAAGAGTTCAGTTAACTTGAAGAAAAAAGATAAAACTCATCCAAGGGAACCACTATCATCAAAATATCTTATGTGCAGAGAACTCATTCATTATACAAGATAATGTCCTAATCCAAGGATTATTGGGGATGGTAGGAATCCACAACCTCCTAAAACTATAGAGAAAGGAATAACATATTAAATTAATATCAATGAATAATATATGTTTAATGAGGTTTCACTTAACTAAACCTCTGAATTTTTGGATGTATTCGAGTTATATCAACACTTTTGAATCTAGGATGTTTTTTAAGAACATCAATTCACCTCCCTCAGTGTTTTTTATTTTAAGTAAAACATTTATTGGTATGGTTATTAAGTTTGTGGGAATAAAAATTATGTACATCATTATATACTACTCTAAAAAAATTGACTAAATTTTTAAAATTAGAATGGGTATCTTCACTTTGACTCCAAATAAATTTAAAAAATAAGTAAAATAATTTCTAAATCAATTGTGACCATATATTAGTATAATAAAAACTATGAAATATTTAATAATGAAACTTAATCCTTCACTTGGACCTTAATACCAAGATATGAGATACATTTCCCTGAAATGGTTATAAAAAGTATATATGTTTTATAGTATTCCCTGTGATATTTAGGATAATATCTCTTTATGGTTTATATCATTAGGAATGTAAATATTTTTGAAACATTTATATTTTCCTTAAATAAAATGATAATTATATATTTAAGATGTAATTTATTTAAGGTGGTAGAGTGTAACTAACCAAGAAATTGGATCCTTTAAAATAAAAAATATGTTCTACAACTTGTGGTACATGATAAAACCAATGTTAAAAAACCTCAACATATTAATAAAATATTATTCATAAATCTATAATAAATAAAATGGTGGTAAACCATTAATAGTTATTACCTTTAGAAGGAAAATAATTAATATGAGTTAATATTAAAAAGGTTCTTTTCAATAATTTATTTTCATTATATTATTTTTTTTTCTTTACAAAAAAATTAAATTTAAAAAATTCAGAATTTAAATTTGATATATTTTATTTTATTTTTAGATTCCTCACAAAAAAATTATAATTGGATTTATTTTTTATATTTCTCTAAAATAATTGTTTTTATTTGAAGGTGAAAAATATCACTTTAAATGATACCATCACTTTTATATTAATTATATGGTTTAGAAATATTTTTTAATATTAAATATAAATATTTATAAAATAATATAAATCATTTGAAATTAATATTATAAATTTATAAAACTCGTGAATATCATTTAAGGATATTAAGTAATATTTTATGAACATTATTTTCATCACATTAACTAATTAAATTTACTAAGGGGAAAATTTGGTTTTGGATCTATTTTCATAACACATAAATCACGTTTGATGAATTATGATCTTATTTATATCATTGGAGTCAATAACATTGATAATTTTTTCCTACACATAAAATTTATGCATAAAAATACACTTTTATAAAAAAGTGGATTTTTACATGTTACATGAGCTAACATTAATATTAATTTAACTAAACATAGAATGTAAATTTGAAAAAATTATTAAATTTTCTATTGGGATCACATTTATTGAATTATATTTTTATAATAAAAAAATTCATATTAATGGTAAATTATAATTTTCACAATATTGTTAAGTGTTATCTTTAGAAAGTTCAATTTTTTTTAAATATTATTAATCATTACTAAAACATTCTTTAGATTTCATGTACGTTTTGTTTATTACATGCCCTATAAGTTTAATGTTGAGTTCATACAATAAAAATTCCCTTTAGATATTTAAATATAATTTCATATATATTTTTATAGTGTCATATAAAGGTAACCTAATGTATATAAACATTATGTAAGGTTAGAGTGAATTTTATCGAGTTGCATGTTTGTAACTCGATTTTTCAATGGGTTATATAAGCATGGATTTTTTTTGAAGTTAAGTAAGGAAAACCCTCTTATCATATGCCTTGCATAAGGGTTACCAACACTTTCTAAAGGTGATTTCATAGTCGCGTAATGGTAACCCAATTATTCTATGCATTGAGTAAATATAACAAATTAATTTCAATGATTGTGTAAGGATACTTATATTGTTCTATAAGGGTACCTCCCATTTTCAAATATTTTTGTAAGTGAAAGTCATAATTTATAATAATAAAATAAAGGTGACCAGTGTTGTGTAATGGTTGTTACATATTTGTGTGAAGGTAAAACATCCGACATAAGGGTATATAAATAATTCTGTAAGGGTTACCCGAAATTTTTTAATCTTTCATAAAAATAATTGAACCTCGTGTAATGGTACGAGTATATTTCTAATACATGTGTAAGGGTACTTAATACCTATAAAAGGGTAATTAATATATAATGGCCCATACCTTAAATACATAGATATTACTTCAAGATTGAATAATATTAATAAAAAAACATAACAAAACCATTCCATGACAGTAAAGGTCTAGTGTCTTTAAAAACATGGAAACATGAACAACTGGTTCATAAGACATCTACATTGTCTCCTGCTAGACCCTTTTTGAAATATCTTACTAATACCTTTCTTCACAACCTTGGAAAATGAAACATAAGAAAGGGTGAGATCAGATTCTTAGTAAAGGTTAAACAATCTAGATATCAATTATATCATAATAATAATACATAAGAACATTGTAAAGACCCGGAATTTCTTTATAATTTTTTTACAAGGGAATTTTACGAGTCTGCAGTTTCTGACGGCGCATGATTCTGAGGCCCGGTGTGCCCGAAATCAATTTCTGAAGTTTTGTTCAGGTACTTTCAATAAATGTATGTACGGGATTTTATAACTTTTGAACTGATGCTCGGAATTGAAATCTGAGGGCACTATTGAACTCGCAGCATCGTTGATTTCTTAGTGAGACCTTCACCACAATTGCGTTCTAACGAGAGTGGAAGTTAGATTTTGGGGGTATTTAATTAAGTTAAATAAAAATAAGGGTTAACTTATAATTATTCCTTGGTGGTTAAAACCTCCAAGAGGAGGTTAGTGGTGGGGCCCACTTTCACATAACCTCCCTTGGGAGGATATTATTCGGTGGGGCCCACATAAGCTTCAAACCCCCTAATCCCCCCCATTTATGTGGGATTAAACCCCTAAACTTCCCTTGAGTTAATGAATCCAACCCTCTCTTCATTTTTTTTACTTTACACCTTCCCTCATAAGTGTGCCAAACCAAAAATTAATTAATTGCATTAATTAATTAATTTGAAATCATTTGAACTCTTTTGGCCAATAATTAAATAATGAGTTAGCTTAACCCATTATTTTGGTTGATACTTTCTTTTTGGTGGAGCTTTGGAGAACCCTTGGAGAACTTCATCTTTCCAACAAAGAATGATGAATATCTTCATCGATCTTTGACCGAGCCAAAGGTGAAGGAGCTGACAGCGAAGAATACTGCCGAAGCTTCTTCCTCGGTCTCCTACCTCGGATGCTTCCTGACGTCAACGGAACAACATCCACCTTCTCGCGACTTCGTCAACGTTCATTGACAATAACGAGGTAGGGGGATTTGAGTTATTTTATATGTGAGTATAAACCTCCATTCTTCGTCATTCAAATTTCTGGATTATGGTATGGCAAATGTTATATCCATGATGAGGAGGGCTGGGACTGCACAAACATGGCCCAACCCACCCCATTTGGTTGTTCTTATTTGTTGACGATGGAGGCGGACCACAAAGAAGCTGGCGGTGCAAGGCCACCAGGTTGCCACAAGGGTGTGACATCGTCGTGCTGCATAGAGAACCGAGCCACATCCAGGTGGGTCACGGCGATTCCAGAGGGGTGCGGTGTCGTTGCACTATGCCGGAAGTAAGAGTCGCGGTGAGGAGGACCACGACGGTCGGAAAAAGAGCGCAGCGCCGTCAAGCTGTGCGGAGTCCAGCAGAACCGCTGCGCCGTCGCGCCGTGGTGGAGGGGCAAGGGGTGGTCAGCTGAGCCGGCCGCCAGTGCGCACTATAGGCGGGACCCCTTGGGTCTCGTGGTTCACCGTATCGGCGCCTATCACCAGTTCCTTCGGAAATCAGGGGGCGCCGCACCCCCCCCCCCCCCCCACGGTGTGGCCAGCCAGGCCATGCGGGCTAGCCGGTCGGGCTGCCTCGGGTCGGGCTGCGCCTATGGGCCGGGATGCCCCCTTTGGCCAGGCCGCTTCCTCAAACCGAGTCGGACCCGCAGACCAGGTCAGACCCCGGTACAGACCGGGTCAGACCTCGGTACGGACCGGGTCAGACTGGAACAGGATCTGTTTGTCCAGTTTACACCTTTTCACTCATAACTTGGGCTACGGGTGTCCGTTGGACGAACTGCCTACGGTGATGGAAGGCATGGAGCGATACAGTTCTATTGGAATACCCCACTTGAGGTTTGGACACAGTTTTAGTACGGTCAGGTTGGTTTGAACCTAAAAACCAACTGGGCCCCTAAGATGGAAATGCCAATAACTCACAAACTGGGCTTCTGATTGACGTACCATCTGTCGTGTTAGAACCCTTACGAAATGGTGGTCCTTTGTGTTTATCCTTTGTGGAGGTTACTGGAGGTCGAGGTATGACCGATATCTCAAGGGTAGATTCGACGGAACTCGAGTGCACCAAGTGCGAGGAGTCCAGTTGTTGATAGTGAGGCGGAGGTTAGAGATAGATCATATGGAGGTCAGTGCTCAGCGATCCGGTGTGGGAAAGTGCATATCGATACTGTGTTGGTCAGATCCTATGTGGTTCAGTGCTCAGTGATCTTGTGAGGGTTGGTGCATATCGATCCTTTGAGGGTCAGATCCTTTGTGGGTCATTTCAGGGGTTATTACCTATCGATCCTTTATGGGCGAGACTCCGTATGGTCAGAAGAAGTGCCTCTTGACAAAATAAGATGATCTATCTTTGCAAATAATCATTTTTTACTTCTTTACTTCACTGAAATCATTTTTTTTAGTTGAGTCAATGACTTTCGTGTTTTCCTCATGATTGAGAAGGGTTACTAAATAGCTTTGGTATATGTATGGGCATATACCTAAGTAAGGGTTATCCATTTTTTTCCATACTTTGTGGTTATCCTTGTTGGATTTTGTGAGACCTTGAGTTTCTCGAGGTCCCTACTGAGTATCGTTATACTCACCCCTACACGGGCTATGCCTCCACCTCGTTTTGTTGGCTGCAGACGAAGGTTAGTGCTGATCGGGATAGAGAGTAGTAGAACTGGACGATACCCAGATGTGGACCACTCGGAGAGACGTACATGGAGCGGACGGACAGACTTGTGGTGCTGAAGAGTCCATTTGTACCTACCCTTCAGGTGGGAACCCCGGAGGATGACTCTGTAGCTGCTATAATTCTTTTCTTCAGTTGTACTAGCATTTCTATTGTATTGTACTTTACTGTTGGGCTTGTATTTCCAGCCCCCTTTACTTTCATCACACTATTTTGTTTACAGTTTTTCATAGTGTTTTACTTACAATTGCATACTCTATTGTGTTTTTTTACTGTTATAAAGGCAATTCCCTCCCAGTTTAGGGATTTACGCATTTGGTTCTAGTTGTCATCCCCTAGCCTATGGAAGGCGGGCTTGGGGTAGTCATGATATAGGCCCTGGGGGACGGGTCGTGAAAAATTGGTATCAGAGCAGTCGGTTCTACCGCAGAACTTAGGACTCTAATCTTTATTTTCTATGAAGCAATAGTGTTAAGGGTACCGAGTGAGGTTTTCAGTTCAGGTAGTTTAGTGTTGGTGCAGCAGCTGACATATCCATACACCAGGACCCTGACTACTGATTCCTAACTTAGTGCACGAAGACACTAATTGTGTGCGTGTATTTAAAAATTTTCTTATGTAATCTCAACTAGGTCATCTCACCAGGTATAAATATTTTGACCGTGTCACAATTGTTTCTTCTAGGATGCCTCCACGTGGACGACTAGTTAGAGCCCCAAGAGTCATATGCTCTGACAGCCCACCGAGTGTCAAGGCTTCAGTGTAGGGCCCCTTTCTAGTAGAGGCACCAGTGGAGGCACCAGTGGAACCACCACTCATTGGGCCCTCGATGCCACCATCCCCAGTAATAGATGATGCACGCTGATTAAGCGTGTTGCATAAGTTCCAGTGCCAGAGGCCACCCAGGTTCTGGGGAGAGATAGACCCACAGGTGGCTGGGGATTGGCTGGAGGCTGTGGTGACAGTTTTCAGGCTGATAGGGACACCAGCAGACCTCATGGTGATCCTTGTTATGAGTCTCCTTCAGGCAGCAGCAGGAATATGGTGGAGCTCGATGCTTCAGGTCCAAAACGAGGTGATGCATCTATGTACAGACTTCGAGAGCTTGTTCTGGATAGAGTTTGTACAAGCCACCCTTCTTATGGTGCTGATACAGGAGCTACTTCATCTACAACAGGGCAGCATGACAGTAGCATAGTACTCGACGAGATTCACCGACCTCTCTCACTACTCCACAGATATGGTGTGGGGCCCATTCGTTAGGGCTCAAACATTCGAGAAGGGGCTCAGTCAAGAGATCAGAGACTAAATGATCTCCCTCAACATCCTAACGCAGGAAAGGGTGTTAGAGAGATCTCTCCTAGTAGAGAGTTTCCTTACAGGGCAGTCACCAGCAGCGAGACTCACTACTAGTCGACATGCAGTGGAGACTTCTTCAGCTGGCAGTAGACAGATGACGCAGAGGTCCAAGAGGACCAGACCCACAGGTGGTCGACCACATGACTCATGATCGGTTGTGCGGGGCACACAGAGTAGAGACTTATACGCCAGGAGCAGACAGTGATACTCATGAAGCGGGTAGGGTCACATGGCATGTGACTGTACGAAATTTTGTACAGACGATCAGCAGTCAGTTGAGGGACCTCCTGGGCAGAGGCAGAGGTTCGATCGAGCTGGTCCACAGGGCGCATGCAGACGTGGCAGAGGAGCTGGTCGAGCAGGTAGCGGTGGAAGACGTTTTGAGGTGTTTCCACCACCACCACCAGGAGGTCCACCCCGACCGTAGGGAGTAGGTGGACAGGGGAGAGATCATCCTCAGGCAGCTGAGGCCTACGACCATGACACTCTGAATATGGTTCGAGGTACGATCTGTGTCTACTCCACCTTAGCTGCAGTTCTTATAGACATAGGTTCCAGTCATTCTTTCATAGCCACTGCCCTCGTTCGGAGATCTGAGATTCCCACGGAGCTGTTGGCTTGATCCTTATGGCTAGAGACTTCTACAAGAGCAGACTCTATGATTACACACTGGTTTCGGCAGTGTGAGCTTACTCTAGGAGGTGGGAGATTTGGCTGGGATCTCCTCATAGCGGCATCGAGGCCTTACGACATCAGCTTGGGTATGGACTGGTTATCTACAGTCTATGCACATATTGACTGTATTAGGTGCAAAGTGTGGTGTGTTCGCACAGATGGTGCCAGGTGTACCTTCACCGGTGAGAAGCGAACCTTTGCAGCACAGGACAGACTTACTCGAAGGAGGGTGCAGCTGTACGGGGATGTTTTCCCTGACAATGTTCTAGGACTACCCCCTCACATAGAGGTGGACTTATGCATTGACCTATACCCTGGGATGGCATCGATATCTACTCCATCATATCAAATGGTTCCCCTTGAGCTTCGCGAGCTTCGGGTATAACTAGAGGACTTACAAAGGAAGGGATTCATCCGGCCCAGTGTTTCTCCCTTGGAAACCCCGATTCTATTCATCAAGAAGGCATATGGGAGCTTGCGTCTTTGTGTTGACTGCCTTCTCCTGAACCAGGTGACTGTGAAGAAAAAGTACCCACTACTGATGATTGACAAACTCTTTGATCATCTCATGGGAGCACGATGGTTCTCTAAGATAGACCTCTAAGTAGGCTATCACCATCTCAGAGTTCGATATGAGGATGTGGAGAAGATAGCCTTCAGATGTCGGTATGACCATTATGAGTTTTTGTTTATTCCATTTGGCATAACCAATGCTCCAGCGGTGTTCATGTGTCTCATGAACAGGATCTTCCATCCATACCTCGATTTCTTTGTCGTAGTCTTCATTGAAGACATTATGATCTACTCAACGACTGAGGAGGAGCATGCCTACCATTTGCAGGTAGTACTGGACACACTCAAAGAGAACAAACATTATGGTAAGCTCTCAAAGTCCCAGTTTTGGATTCGAGAAGTTCACTTCTTGGGAAATTTCATCTCGGAGGCTGGAGTTGTAGTAGATCCAGTGACGATTGAGGCGGTACTTGCTTGGGAGCCACCTAGGAGTGTGAAGGAGGTACGGAGTTTCCTGGGCTTGGCCAGATACTATAGGAGATTCATCCCAGACTTCTCAAGAGTTGCAGCACCACTATCAGCCTTGACGAAGAAGGGGTAACCCTTCATGTGGTCGGAGAGATTACAGCAGAGCTTTCAAGAGCTGAGGCAGAGGCTAACTAGTTCCCCTATCTGGAGGCTTCCAGAGGAGGCCATAGGGTACGTATTCTACTACGACGCATCAGGGACATGGCTCAAGTGTTCCCTGATGCAAGAGAGAGTTGTGATCACATGTGGTTCTCAACAGTTGAGAAAACACAAGCAGATCTACGCTACCCATGACCTAGATTTAGCAGCAGTGGTATTCACCTTGAATATTTGGCGACACTATCTTATTGGCGAACATTTTACCATGTAATCTGATCACAAGAGTCTCAGGTATATATTCTCTCAGAAGGATCTGAACTTGAGATAGCGGCGATGGCTTGAGTTCCTTCTGGACTATGACTTTGAGATAGTCTATACTCCTGGGAAAGGGAACTTTGTTGCAGATGCGCTCAGCAGGAGGACTGGTATTTAGCTGCTTGGAGAGGTGACAATGTAGATAGCTGCTTTATAGATATCCTTTGTGGATAGAGATGGAGCAGCCTTTCTATAGTCTCTCACATTCACTCCTCTACTTCTTCAGATATTCAAGGAGGAATATCATGGAGACACTGACAGTGAGACGCGACGTGCTCAGATATCCATCGGGTTGGCACCTGATGGATTTTCTGAAGGTGGGGAGAATTTCATCCTCTTCATAGGACGTACTATGGTACCTGTTGCACTTCAGGAGGAAGTGTTGAGGGAGTTCCACACTTCCCCTCTAGCGGTACATCCAGGGGTGGCGAAGATGTACCAGGACCTTCGACGACATCATTGGTGGCTAGGTATGAAGAAGGTGGTACCAGAGTTTGT
The DNA here is from genome assembly GCA_963277665.1 of Viscum album. NCBI lineage: Eukaryota > Viridiplantae > Streptophyta > Magnoliopsida > Santalales > Viscaceae > Viscum > Viscum album. The sequence continues at coordinate 492,293,892 of OY728160.1, forward strand.
CTCATGATGCCTCACTTTTCAGAAAGTGAAGGCGGAGCACCAGATACCTGTAGGCTTGGTTCAGCCCTTAGTGGTCCCAGTGTGGAAGTGGGATGGGATATCCACGGACCCTGTGATGGGTCTTCCATGTACATCCATGATTCATGATTCGATATGTATGATCATTGAATGAATCACCAAGTCGGCCCACTTCATATGGATCAGAGAGTAGGGATCAATTGAGAGCTTGGTACGCCTCTAGGTGAAGGTGATAGTGCGTTTACATGGAGTACCTTCTTCTATCATCTCCGGCCGTGACGCACGGTTTACTTCACAGCTATAGAAGGGGTTACAGGAGGCTTTCGGGATGCAGCTACATCTGAGCACCGCCTTCCATCCTCAGACTGATGGTCAGACCGAGCAGACCATTCAGACCCACGAGGACATGCTCCGTTCATGTGTCCTCAACTTCGGTCACAGCTGGGAGGATCACTTACCTTTGGTGTAGTTTACCTAAAACAATAGCTATCACTCCACCATCATTATGGAACCTTTTTAGGCCTTGTATGGTCAAACTTGTAGATCGCCACTGTGCTGGATAGACCCAGGAGAGTCAGCACTAGTGGGACTAGAGATGGTACACGCTACCATAGAGAAGGTTCAGATCATCCAGGAGCGGATGAAGACTGCATAGAGCATAAATAAGTCATATGCTGATAGGAGATGGAGACCTCTGGAGTTCGAGGATGGCGACCACATCTTTCTACGGGTCTCACCTCGACGAGGTCTACAGAGATTTGGCCGAGGCGGCAAGTTATCTCCACGACTCATTAGACCTTTCCGAGTCCTTAGAAGAGTAGGTGAGGTGGCTTACCACCTGGATCTTCCACCTCAGTTGCACCGGGTGCACGACGTCTTCCACGTATCTTAGTTGAGGAGATATGTGCATGACCCTTCTCACATCATCGACCATAGAGATACGGACATCGATGATGGGGCGACATTCATAGAGGTTCCAATGGAGATTGAGGATCGACAGGAGCGAGTCCTATATGGACAGTTGATACCTCTAGTGCGCGTTCGCTGGCAGCACAGGAACCTCCATGAGAGCACATGGGAGCGGGAGGCTCAGATTCGTGCTCAGTACCCCCATTTTTTCCCTTAGATCGAGTTGTAGATTACGGGGATGTAAACCCTTGAGGTGTGGAGAATGTAAAGACCCGGAATTCCTGTAGAAGTTTTTTTTACATGGTAATTTTACGAGTCTGTAGTTTCTAACAGCGCATGATTCTGAGGCCCGGTGTGCCCGAAATCAATTTCGGAAGTTTTGTTCGGGTACGTTCAGTAAACGTACATATTAGATTTTATAACTTTAGAATCGGTGCTCGTAATTGAAATCCTAGGGCACCATTGAACTCATAGCATCAATGATTTCTTAGTGATACCTTCACCGCAGTTGCGTTCTAACGAGAGTGGAAGTTAGATTTGGGGGGGGGGGGGGGGTTGATTTAGTTAAATAAAAATAAGGGTTAACTTATTTTTATTCCTTGGAGGTTAAAACCTCCAAGAAAAGGTTAGTGGTGGGGCCCACCCACACTTAACCTATCTTGGGAGGATATTATTAGGTGGGGCCCACACAACCTTCAAACCCCCTAAACCCCCCATTTATGTGGGATGAAACCCTTAAAATTCCCTTGAGTTAATGAAGCCAACCCTCTGTTCATTTTTTTTCAACTTTCCACCTTCCCTCATAAGTGTGCCAAACCACAAATTAATTAGTAACATTAATTAATTAATTTTAAATCATTTGAATTATTTTGGCCAATAATTAAATAATCGGTTAGCTTAACCCATTATTTTGGTTGGAGCTTTATTTTTGTTGGAGCTTTGGAGAACCCTTGGAGAACTTCATCCTTCCAATGAAGAACGATGAATATCTTCATTGATCTTCAACCGAGCCAAGATGAAGGAGCCGACAGCGAAGAACACCACCGATTCTTCTTCCTCATTCTCCTACCCCGGACTCTTCCTGAAGTCAATAGAACGACATCCGCCTTCCCGCGACTTCATCATTGTTCATCGACAATAACGAGTTAGGGGGATTTGAGTTATTTTATATATGAGTATAAACCTTTGTTCTTCATCGTTCAAATTTCTGGATTATGGTATGCTAAATGTTATCGCCATGACGAGGAGGGATCGGGCCGCACGAACACGGCCCGACCCTCCCCCTTTTGTTGTTATTATTTATTGACGATGGAGGTGGACCATGAAGAAGCCAGCGGTGCAAGGCCGCTGGGTCGCCACAAGGGTGTGGCACCACTGTGCCGAGTAGAGAACCAAGCCGGGGCCAAGCAGGCCGCGGCAGTGCCGGAGGGGCATGGTGTCGTCGCACCGCGCCGGAAGGAAGATCCGTGGCTAGGAGGGCCGTGGCGGTTGGACGATGAGCATGGTGTCGTCGCGCCGCGTAGAGGCCAGTAGAACCCCAGTGCTGTCGTGCCATGGTGGAGGAGCCAAGGGTGGCCGGCTGAGTTGGCCACCAGTGCACTCTACAAGCGGGACCCCTTGGGTGCCGCGGTTCACCGAACCGGTGCCTAGAACCGATTCCTTCGGAAACTAGGGGGAACCACACCCCCCCCCCCATTGCGTGGCTAGCCAGGCCACGCAGGCTAGACAGACGGGCTGCCTTGGGCCAGGCCACCTCGGGTCGGGCGAGGTAATTTCGGGTCGGGCCTCCCCTTCGGGCCTGACCGCCCCGTCGGGCCAGGCCGCTTCCTCAGACTGGGTCAGACCCGTAGACCGAGTCAGACCCCAGTACGGACCAGGTCGGTCTGATTGGGTCGGGCCGAACCCGGACTCGTTTGACCAGTTTTCACCTTTTTACCCAAACATGGGCTACGGGTGTTCGTTTGACGAACCGCCTACGGGGATGGAAGGATTGGAGAGATACGGTTCTATTGGAATACCCCACTTGAGGTTTGGACACAGTTGGAGTATGGTCGGATTGGTTTGAACCTAAAAACCAACCGGGCCCTTGGGGCGGAAATGCCAATAACTCACAGACCGGGCGTCTAATTGACGCACCGTCTGTTGCGTTGGAACCCTTACGAAATGGCGGTCCATTGGGTTTCTCCTTTATTGAGATTAGTGGGTGTTGAGGTTTGACCGATATCTTGAGGGAAGATTCTACGGAACTCGAGCGTACCGGGTGTGAGGAATCCAGTTTCTTATAGTGAGGTAGAGGTTGGAGACAGATCATACGGAGGTCGGTGCTCAGCGATCCTGTGTGGGATAGCGCATACCGATCCTGTGTGGGTCAGATCCTATGTGGGTCAGTGCTCAGAGATACTATGAGGGTCAGTGCATACCGATCCTGTGTGGGTCAGATCATGTGTGGGTCATTGTGGTGGTTATTACCTATCAATCCTGTTTGGTTCAGACTCTGTATGGTCTGAAGTAGTGCTTCTTGACATAAAAAGATGATCTAGCTTCGCGACTAATCATTTGTACTTCTTTACTTCACTGAATTCCTCATTTGAGCTGAGTCAATGAACTTCATGTTTTCATCATGATTGAGAAGGGTTACTAAATAACATCGGTATATGTATGGGCATATACCTAATTAAGGGTTATCCGTTGTTTTTGTACTTTGTGGTTATCCTTGTTGGATTTTGTGAGACCTTGAGGGTCTAGAGGTCCCTACTAAGTATCGTTATACTCACCCCTGCACGGGCTATGCCTGCACCTTGTTGTATTGGTTTCAGAAGACGTTCATCGTTGATCGGGAAAAAGAGTAGCAGAACTGGATGGTACTCGGAGGTGGACCACTCGGCGAAACGTACACAGAGTAGACAAATGGACTTGAGGTGCTGAGGAGGCCATCTGTACCTACCCTTCAGGTGGGAACCCCGGAGGATGACTTTGTAGCTTCTGTAATTATTTTATTTAGTTGTACTAGAATTTATGTTGTATTTTAATTTATTGTTGGGCTTGTATTTCCGACCCCCTTTACATTCAACACACTCTTTTGTATACAGTTTTACTTAGTGTTTTACTTCCAGTTGCATACTCTGTTGTGTTTTTTACTGTAATAAAGGAAATGCCTTCCCATTTTAGGGATTTACACCTTTGGGGCTAGTCACCAACCCCTAGACTATGGAAGGCGAGCTTGAGTTAGTCATGATACGGGCCTTGGGGGACAGGTCATGACAAGCATAACATTTGAAAATCGTATCCTTCAAATGAATGATCATGATATCATGTCATGGGATAAATGATAAAAGTTCATAAATAATCAATTAACATATTCCCAAAATTCATATCATAAGACATGGAATTTTGGAATACACATAAGAATAGAAAATAATTTCATATTAGTCAATGATCATTTCCAATACCATCATAGCAGAAAAATTTCATTACTAAACTGAGTTCACTCATTACAACCCAGTATTACTGAACCAACATCATTTCTCGTTCCAACCCTGTCTATTTAATGTGATATATATCTTTACCCAATGTATTGAAGGTAGATACTGGTATCAACCTTCTCATAATTAAATCATTCTTATGTGTTTCCCAAAAACATAAATCATTCATCATAGCATTACCCAAGGAATAAAATGGGTTTCTTAAACATTATTTCATCATAACATAATACATGTAAAACAAATGGGTTCCATAAATTTAATTGCATAATAAACATAATCAAACATATGAATAATAGGTATAGTATACTTTAAATATAAAAATATTAAATAATTCCACCTTATATGAAAAATAATTTTGATAGAACACTTGAAATTAAATCCTGGGGAAAATATCCTTTCTTCTATAAAAATGTTTTCTTTTATCAAAATTCCACATAATTTTAAAATAAATTAATTTCTTTGAAAATAACCTTGAAAATTTGTGATTTAATATTCATGTAAATAAGGTATTATGAAAACATAAAAATATGTTCATGTTGTATAAGTTAAAAGAAAACATTATTCTCATACTTTTTTTGTAGAGTCAAAAAGTAACTCGTATTGAAAATGACAAAATATTCTTTTCATAATATTTAATGAAAATTCACCAATGGATAAAATTAACCTTAAAAAATTTAATAAGGATATAAATAATATTTTATAATAAATATTTAGAAAACATGGACATGGATTATAATATACTCAAGTAAATACTTACGTATAAAAAATTTCAGATAATAATGAGATTGCAAAATTATTCATTACCTAAGGTCTGATATCCTTTTTTTGTATAAAAAACTCATTTATAATGATTTAAATAATTTCATTGATTTATTCTATAATCATAGTCATTTTATTATATCATATATGATCATATTATCATCCATTTTTAATAACATTTCCTTATTACTCATTATTTGGGTATTAACTATTTCATTTTCTTTTGCATGTTTTGTCAAATAAGTTCTGGTTCTCCTTATTAGGTCATAGTTATATCATTCCAAAATGATATTAACATAATATATATATATCATATTTATTTATTATATACATTTATATAATCATTCTTTAATGTATATCTTGTATAATTAATCCCATCGCATCATGGAGACGATAGGTCATACGTAAGCATGAGCGACGATAACATTCGCATAATTCTAAAATGGTATGGAAGTGGATGGTATTTATTTTATTATAGAAATTATATCATTATATAATAATCATATATAGTTGTTGTTTCCATCATTATACACATTAAAGTAAGGTGGTGGTGGAAAAACATATTACACCATGGTGGGGAGATGGTAATCCATACATAGGCATGGGTGGTGATTTCCTTTTTCGTAGGATGGATATAAGAAGGAATATGTTTGTTCCATAATCATAATAAAATCTCATTATTTAAGTGATATTTTTTTATTGCATTATAATGTAAAAAACTCATTAAGTGGAAGTATAATAAGAAATAATTTTGAAAGAATTAGTAAAGGAGATTACCTCTTCTTCGACATGATCTCTTTAAATATCCTCTTAAGGTACTAGAGTTGGTATTTAGAAAAGACCAGAACCTCTATAATGTCACTAGGGAATTTTATAATGGAAAATTTCAGAGGATAACAATTTTTAAAGGATAAATGGGTTATGAATAAATGAGGGAGGAGGTTCCCTTTTAAAATTGAGGTGAGGGGCACTTTTGGAATCTCCAAAAATATTAATTTTTAATAAAATCAAACCAGAACAAAATACCTCAAAAATTCCCTAGTTTATATGATGAGAAGATATAATATTGTAACATAATCAAAAAATAAATTTTACACAAGTTTTGTTTTCAATTTAAACCTTAAAAGTTTTATTGACACTTATTTATCCTATTAAATTATTAACTAAGGTAGAAAATATTTCAATATTAAAAGGGTAAAATATTTACTTATTTGATGTATATTATACCATAAATGAATAATTTAGAACTTTTTAGACCATATAATAGTTATTATATATTATTAAAAATGTTTTATGATTTTTAAATAATTTAATAATACATTATTTAGATAAACAATCAATAGTATCAATTTTGACATTATTCAATTCATTGATTATTAAAAATATGAAGATAACAAGTTAAATTAGAACCAAATATTTTATTATATTACCAAGGGGTAAAGGTAATATATAATTTTTTTGTATATATTAATTATCCCAAATTATATTTATTTTAATATTTTAATAACATTTATTTTTTATCTCTATTAATAAAAACATTACTACATCAGTTTTGTGTAATTATTTAATATACTCATTTCTTGATTAAAATTTCAAAATAAAATACAATGGTAAATATAAATCCCCCATATTTTATAATAATACATTTAGTTGAATATATATTTTGTAAAATCCAACATTAAAAATGTTATACTTATTAAAACATGAATGTGACAACCTTAACATCACTTTAAATAAAATAATATAAGTGTCATAATCCCTTCCATATGGATCGAAATGGTAAATAACTTTACCATTGGATTATTATTGTTGATATTTACTAAAAAAATAAGACTTTTAATGTTTTTTGGCCTTTTAATGGTTATTATAATTTTAATAAATATTATTTTATTTATTTCTCATTAATTGAATTATTTCGGCATAATCAATGTATAAGCCTTTAAGATAATTAGTTATTTCCTAAAAATTAAAAATAAATTACCATGATAGATAAAAAAATTATATTTAAAATGAGTATTTATATTAGAATTTATATTTTGTATAACCTTATATTAAAAATGATATAGTTATTAAAATTTGAATAAGTCATATTTAACTTTTCTTTAAATAAAAATAAACTAAAAGTCCTAATATCATCCTTGTGTCTTCAAAAGGATACCATTTTGACCCAAGGATTATTTACGTAGAAAAAACTTATAAATTTATTTTATGAAGAGTTTTAAGGTAATTTTATAATATTATGTTTTCCCATAATTACCATATTTTCCATTTTACCGTATTAGTAAAAATTACCAAATTTAATATTCATAATACCCAAAAATAAAAGAAATTTATTTACATAATTTGTAACTAATGATTCAAAATATGAAATTCATTTTTCAAAGTTAAAAATACAAAATTTGTAGTAATTAGTTTAAAATTAATCACGTTGTCAGAATGATAAAAAAAATTTAAAAGCTAAAACATTGCAAAAGATTGAAATGTTTTTACATCTAAATTCAATGAAAAATTAATTAAAATGACCTAAACTATATTAAATGATAAAAATATAATCTATTTATAATTTAAAACCATTCAATAATATAATTTAACCATATAAGTTATGTTGGTGAAAAAAGTTCTTTTCAATTAAAAATTAGTATTTTTTACTATTCATCGAAACTGGAAAGTTATCAGAAAAATATCAAAAATTAATCCAAAGTAAATTTTTATATCCCAATTCGAAATAATAAGTTTATTTAGTAATATAATAAGTATTAATGTGTCAAAATTTTAATTTAAAATATTCGTTTCCATTAAAATGCACCAAAATTACCCTTTTGAAAAAGATAGGTTTTTATACATAAAATATAGTTTATTCATATTGTATGACAAAAATATCTATTGGATTAATATCAAAAATATTTTTATTAAATATATAACATATATATTTCATTAATTTAATTAACTGATTGTAATTCACTTAATTTATCAGTACAAAATACGAATATTTCCTTTACATTTAATTGGTTTATATTTTTCATAAATAATTGGTAGCTAATGAATTAACCATTCATTTTAATAAGTTAGTAAAATTTATTCCCTCTAAATTAATATCTATGTTAAAATTATCATTTTATACTAATTTCAAATCATGGTTTCATTTAAACTCACAATAGCATGCAATGAAAACTATTTAAGAATTAATATTATTTAAAGAAAATATTTCATGAAAACATTTGTGTGTTACATTATACCCCCTTAAACTGAATTTCTCCCTCAAAATTATTCACTTGGATACAAACAGATGAGGATACCTCCACTGCATCACATCCTGAAGTTCTTATGTAGCTTCCTCAAATTGGTGGTTCTACCATAAAACTTTAACCAAGTGGGTGGTCTTTTTTCGTAGAATGTTTTCACTACGATCTAGAATCTCTATCAATTGTTCTTTATTATAATGATATTACTCCAATAGTACGACTTCCAAGTTTAGTACATGTGAAGGATCAGGTATGTGCTATCTCTTGAGAGATACATAGAACACGTCATGAAATTGAGAGAGATTCAGTGATAGCTCCAATCGATAAGCTACCTTCCCAACACGATCCAGAATTTTAAATGTACCGATATACCATGGGTACAACTTTCCCTTATTTAAAAATTTCATTTCTCTCCTCTAGGGAGATATTCATAGAAACACCTATTCACCCACTTTTAACTATAGGCCTTTTCTTCGATTGTTAGAAAAACTTTTTTGTCGACTCTAAGATTCTCTTATGTGTTGTTGAATAGATCTGACCTTCTATACCATTTAATCAAGAAGATAATGTCCTAATAGATTTATTTCCCCAAATTCATCCCATCAAGTTTGGTTTTTAGACTTATTTCCATAGAGGGCCTCATAAGGATCCATATGAATACTGGAGTGAAATCTATTATTGAAGAAAATTCTACCAAAGGTAGGTGTTGATCCCAAACACCTTTTAAATCCATAGAGCAAGATCTCAACATGTCTTCAAGATTTTGAATTTTCCTATTAGACTGACCATCTTTCTGAGGATGATAAGTAGTACTGAAACATAACTTTGTATCCAGATCTTACTGAATACTTCTCCAGAACTTTGAGGTAAACCTCAGATTATGATCTAATATAATGGAAAGTTATAATCCATGCAATATTACTGCTACCTTTTTATATATCATGGAAAACTAATCAAGTGATAAATCCTATCTAATAGCAATGAAGTGTGCTGACTTTATAAGGAGATCAACTATAACCCAGATATCATTATGGACTTTATATTTTTTGGGAAGTCTGATGACAAAGTCCATAGTGATATTTTCCCATTTTCATTATGGTATGAGTAATGGTTGTGACATCTCCTTATACTTCTATCTCTCAACCTAAACTTTCTGAAAAACCAATCACCAAGAGACATATTCCACAATATCCCTTTTCATTCCATCCCACCAGAAATACACTTTCAGGTCCTCATACATCTTTGTGCTTCGAGGATGAATAGAAAATGAAGAACTATGAGCGTCATCCAATACCTCCTTTAATTATTTTATGGGAGGAATACAAAAATCGTTCATAAAAATTATTATTACATCATAATCAAGGTTGAATTCAGGAAAATTTCTCACCTTACTTTGTAGCTCTACATCTTTCTTCTCTGCCTCCTTAATGTTCACTTTTATAGATGGCTGAACATTCATTTGAGAATGATAATATTTCTCCTATTTATTTAACATTCCAATATCTATTCTTTGAAAATACATAAATATTGGATCTTTTCTATCCTAATCATGAATGGGATAGCATGTTCCATTCGATTCAAAGCATCTACACCGTGTTTTCTTTCCCAATGTGGTAATTTATTGAGCAGTCGTAATATTTAATCAACCCCAACCATCTTCTTTGGTGCATATTCAGATATTTTGTGTGAAATTATACTTTAAACTTTTATGGTCAGTATAAATATCTCACCTTTCACCATAAAGATAATTCCACTGTATCTTTAATGAAATGATTACTACAGATAACTCCAAATCATGAGTTGGTAAATTTTTCTCATGGATTTTTAATTTTTCAAGGAATAAGCTATCACCATATCATTTTTAACGAGAAAACATCCAAGACCCTTATTGGATGCATCGTTGTACATCAAAAACCTTTCTCCACTAGAAGGTAGAGTGAGCACAGGTGAACTGGCTAACCTTCTTTTTAGCTCTTTGAAATTCACTTCACATTCCTCTGTCTCCATGAACATAACTCCATTTTGAGTCTAATTGGAGTGGGGATTAGATAGTCATGAAAAATATTTCTCAAAACATCAATAATATCATGTCAAACCAAGAAAACTTCATATCTCAGTTACTGTTGATAGTCTAGGCTAATGTTTAATAACTTCAGTTTTTTCCAGATACATAGATATCCCTTCTCTTGAGATTATGTGACCCAAAAATGAAATTTTCTGAACCCAAAATCCACACATTGTAAATTTTTCATAAATATCCCCCTTTCTAATAAATTTTGGTAAAATTCTCAAGTGATCTTCAAACTCTTCTTTTCTCTTTGAAAATATAATAATATCATATATAAAGACTACCAAATACTATTTAATATGGTATCTAAATATTCTATTCATTAGATCCATAAATATAGAGGGGGGTTAGTAAGACTAAAAATAATCACTATAAATTCACAGTGTCTACACATTATATATAATTTCATCTTTAGTATGTACTCTGTCTTGAACCTTAATTGATGATATCCTGAATGAAGATCAATCTTAAAAAAATATTTACCTTCAAATAGTTGGTCGAATAAGTCATAAATGTAGGGAAGAGGACTTTTTTTCTATATTGTGATCTTGTTATGTTCTTGATAATTAAAAAATAGTCTCATTGATCCATCTTTATTCTTAAAAACAGAACATGTTTTCTCTAAACCGACGCACTAGGGAATATGAATCCCTTGAAAAGATTCTCTAGGCATTGATTCTTAAATTCCTAAAACTCAATTAGGTCCATTATATAAGGTTTCTTTGAAATATGCATAGCACCCAGTATGAGTTCCATTGAAAACTCAAAATCATGATTTGGTGGAAGACCTGGAAATTATTCCAGAAAGACATCAACAAACTCTCGTACAATAGGTGTATTCTTAAGGTGAGTTTCTTGCAAACAATTTAATATAGATAACCTTCATTTATAGGAATCAATAACCAAAATATGGAATAAATTTCCACTGGAAGGTTATATTCATCCTATAATCGATAGATGATCATAGATTGATCCAAAATATGAAATTTTACTTCCCATCCTTAGAAATTGTTATGAGATCCATATAGAGAAATACAATCCATTACAAGAATGAAATAAAATTACACTAAAGGAAGGATTAAAAGATTTTTAGGAATCACTTTCCCCCAAACTTCAACTATATAATAATTATAAACTTTTTATGTGACTATTGTTCCATTGGGAGTCATCACAGCTAACTCAATATCTAATTGTTGAGGTAATACAATGATAACCTTAGAAAATTCATCAGAAATACAATAGTGGGTGGATCCAGAATCAATTAAAACATTTTCTAATTTAGTTTGAATTGTATGTGTACCTTTTACCATTACATTATCATACTCTACATCACTGATAGTGATCGCATGTGACTTTTCCTTTTCTTTGGCCTTAAGATTTTTCTAGCATCGATCATCATCGATAGCCATTAAATTAGAGAATTGGTTAGAATAATTCCATATTTCCTTGCACTTGTATCATTGAAGTGTATGTGGTGAATTATGGTTATCCTTTTCTATATTCACATCATTAGACATATTTTTCTTATCACTTTTTCATTCAACTGCTTCAGGACCTTCTCTCCCACACTAAAAATATTTCTAGTCCCTTTAAGACCATTTCTTCTATGTTTAGTTCCACACATTGCTTATAAGGGAAAAATCATCTTCTCTTTAGTGTGGTATTTATATTTTCCCTTGAATTCCATTTTTATTTTCTTATCAAACCCATAGAACTGATGGGTTACTCCAATATCCATCTCAACCTTGAGAGAACATTGAATTATTTCCTCATAGCTATTGAAGTCCCGTATGGATAATTCTCTTTGAAACATTGTTTTAAGCCGCTCAATATTACTCTAAGGTTAGATAATAATTCCAAAATCATACCTTGCAAGTATTATAAAATTTGCTTCGTAGGTACCAACGGATTCATCATCCTTTTTCTTAAGCTTAAGTAACTCCTTCTCCAATTTTTTGGAATAATATGATAAAATTGATTAATGGAAACTATGTTCTTTAACTCATCCCATTTTTTGGATTCAATTTCATATCTTTGCCTAAAATTCTTAATAAGGTTCCACCATTGATCATCTCCACCTTCTAAATGATAGAATGCTATGATGAAATTATCATGTTCTGAACATTGGATAATTGAAAATATCTTTTCGCTAGTATTGGTCCATTGTTCATCCACTATTGGATCTAAAGACCCACTAAAGGAAGGTGGACACTACCTCATAAAGGACTAAACAGAATTTTGTTGACTCTATTGCTTGTTTGGAAATCCAACATGATTCATAACTTGAGAAAGTTGTGTGAGAATAGTTATAATGTTTTTTATTCCATCTCCCATAACATTCAGTTTCTCAAGAGGACAATCATTGAATTTCCCCTCACATTCATCATTATCATGGTTCCTTTACTTTCCATCCATTGACTAAAACTAAGAAGCATAGTGTGAGAATCACTAATCATAATAAGAAAACCACATAATTAGGAATACAATTTCAATTTAAGACACTTCATGTTTTATCATAAGTTATTAATAATAATTTCTAAAACACTAGTATTTTAACCTATACATCCACATATCCTTTGGGTTTTTAATAAGATTTTATCATCCTAGTTTCTTAAGGTTAACTATACAATTACTCTGATACCAACTATAACGTCCCATACTTTACATATATATATATTACATAAAAAATGAAAAATATTAATTAAAAAATATAATAAAACCATGTGAGGATAGTATATATTTAGTGTCTTTAAAAACTGGGAAACATAAACAATTTTTTCATAAAACATCTATATTATATCCTGCTAGACCCTTTTTGACATATCTTGCTAATACCCTTCTTCACAGGCTAGGGAAAATAAACCTAATAAATGGTGATATCAGATGATCAGTAAAGGAAAAAATGGAGATATAAATCATATCATAATAATAAGACATAAGAACATAAAATTTGAAAATATTATCCTGCATATGAAAGATTATGATATCATGTCATGGGATAAATGATAAAAGTTCATAAAGAATCAATGAACGTATTCCCAAAATTCATAACATAAGACATTTAATTTTTTTCATACACATAATCATATAAAATAATTTCATATTAGTCAAGGATCATTTTCAAGACCATCATAGCAAACAAAGTCGTTTATAGAACTGATTTCACTCCTCGTTCCGTCTCTATATTACTCAACCAAGATAACTTCATGTTCCAGACCTGTGTATCTCATGAGATATAAATTTTTACCCATATAATTTGAGGGAGATATAGGTCCCACCAATCTAAAAATTAAATCATTATTATGTGTTCTACAAAAACATAAATCATTGATTATAGCATAACCCAAGGAATAAAATGGGTTCTTAATCATCATTCCTTCATAACATAATCCATGTAAAATAAATGGATTTCATAAATATAATTACATCATAAACATAATAAACCATAGTAATAATAAGGATAGTAAACTTGAAACATAACCTTATCAAATAATTCCATCTTAGATGGAAAATAATATAGTTAGAACTATTGATATTGATTCTTGAGAAAAATATACTTTTTTTCTTCAAAAACGTTTTCTTTTCTCAAAATACCACACAATTTTAAAAGAAAATAATTTCTTGGAAAATAACCTTGAAATATTGCAAAGTAATATTAATTTAAATAAGGCGATATTAAAACGTAGAAATTCTTTCATGCTATATAAGTTAAAAGAAAACATTCTTCTCTCACCTTTTTCAGAAAGTTAAAAAGTACCTCATATTGAAAATGAAAAAAATATTCATTTCATACCATTTAATAAAAATTCATCAATGGTTAAAATTGGATTTAAACAATTTTAGAAGGTTAAAATAATATTTTATAATAGATATTTAGGAACATGAAGATGCATGATAAATATACCCCAATAAATACTTACATATAAACAATCTCAGATAATAATGAGATTGAAAAATTATTCATTTTCTTTGGTCTGATATCCTTTGTATAAAAATAAACCTCATATATAATGATTTATATACTGTTATTGAATTATTAAATAATCATATTAATTTTTATCAAATCATATATGATCATATTATCATCTTTTTATTAATAAAATTTCATTATTACTTGTCATTTTCATTCTAACTGTTTCATTTTCTTATGCATGGTTTGCTGAATAAGTTATGGTTCTCCTTCTTATTTCAAAGTTATATCATTCAAAAATTATATTAACATAATATATATCATATTTATTAATTCTATAAATTTATATAATCATGATTTAATGGATATCAAGTAGAATTCATCACATCGCATCGCATCGTGGAGACGGTAGGTCGTACCTATGCATGAGCGACGATATCATTCCCATAATTGTGAAATGGTATGGAAGTATATATTATTTATTTTGTCCTATAATTCATATAATTAAATAATAATCATATATATTTATTATTTACATCATTATAACTATCCAATTAAGGTGATATTTAAAAACATATTACACCACGACTTGGAGAAGGTAAGTCGTACGGACACACGCGTGGTGATTTAATTTTTTATAAAATGGATAGAAGGTGGAATATAGATGTTTTATAAATATAACTATGTATCATTATTTATTTGATACTAGAGTTATTACATTATAATGGAAATAACTTGTTAAGATTAAGTATAAGAAGAAATATGTTTGAAATAATCATTAGAGGATATTACCTCTTCTTCGACGCGTTCCCTTTAATTCTCCTCATAAATCATTTGAGTGATCTTTCAAGAAGACCAACTCCTCTATAATGTCACTATAGAAGTTTTTAATTGAAAAGTTCAGTGGATAACGGATCTTGAAGGGACAATTAGTTGTGAATAAATTAGTTATGACATGGCCTTTTATAATTGATGTAAAGGACACTTTTGGAATCTCCAAAAATATTAATTTATAATAAAATCAAAACACATACAAAAACTTCAAAAAATGTCCTATTTTCAAATATTATATGTCATAATATTCTAATATAATAAAAAAATAAATTTTAGACATGTTTTTATTTCAATTTAATCCTTATCATTTTAATTGATACTTTGTTATTCTATTTAAGTTTTGCTAAGGTAACAAATATTTCAATATAAAAAGGGTGAAATATTTACTTATTTAATATAAATTATACCATAAATGAATAGTTTAGTAAATTTTTGACTATATAATAGTAATTATATGTTTTTTTAAAAAAAATATGATTTTTAAATTATTTAATAATATATTATTATGATAAACAAACAATAGTGTCAATTTTGACACTGTTCAATTCATTGATTATTAAAAATATGAAGATAAAAATTTAACCTAGAAAAAAATATTTTGTTATATTTATAACTGGTCAAGGTCATTTATAAATTTCATTGGATATATTAATTATCACAAATTATATTTATTTTAATATTTTTAATAACATTTATTTTTTACCTCCATTAATAAAATAATTACTACATCAGTTTTGTGTAATTATTTTATAGACACATTTATTGATAAAAATTTCAAAATAAAAAACTATGATGAATATAAAAAATCTATATTTCATAATAATACTTTTATTAGAATATATATTCTTTAAAATCCTACATTAAAATGTTATAATTAATAAAACATGAATGTGACGGCTTCAACATCACTTTAAATAAAATTATATAAGTGTCAAAATCTCTTCCACATGGATAAAAATGTTTAATAACTGTACCATTGAATGGTTATGGTAGATATAAACTCTACTAATAATATTTTTTTTAAGTTTTTAGGTCTTTTAATCATTTATAATATTTTAATATAAATTATTTTATTGATTTTTCATAAATTAAATAATTTCAGCATTATCAACGTATAAGACTTTAAGGTAATTATTTATTTCCTAAAAATTAAAAAATAAATTAACATGATAAACAAAAACATTTTAGGTTTAGAATACGAATTTATAGTAAAATTTATCTTTTGTATAACCTTATTTTAAAAATGTTATAGTTATTAAAATTGGAGTAAGACGTATTTAACTTTTCTTTAAAAAAAAAATTAAATGTCTGAATCTCATCCAAGTGGATTCCAAAGGATTCCATTATGACCCCAGAATGATTTAGGTAGAAACAAACTCATAAAATGATATTATTACAAGTGTTAGAGTAATTTTATAAAAAAAATTAATCTTAATTACCTAGTTTACCCTTTTATCATATTCATAAAAATTATAAAAGTTACAATTCATAATACCCAAAAATAAAAGAATGATATTAAGATAATTTAGGCCTAATGATTCAAAATATGGAATATATTTTTTAAAAATTAAAATAAATAAGTTTTAGTAATTAGTATAAAATTAATCACGTTGTTGAAATGAGAAAATAGGTTTTAAAAGTTAAAACATCGCAAAATATTGAAAAGTTTTTACATCTAAATTCAATTTAATATTTATTCAAATGAACTAAATTATATTAACTAATAAAAAATATAATATATTTATTATTTAAAACTATTTAATAATATAATTTAACCATATAAATTATTCTGATGAAAAAAAGTTGTTTTTAATAAAAATTTATTATATTTTTACTATTCATCAAAACTTGATAGTTATCAAAAAAATATCAAAAAATCATCCAAGATAAATTTTTATATCTCAATTCTAAAAAAATGTTTTTTATTATAAAAATTATTCATGTGTGAAATTTGTAATTAAAAATCTTTTCTCCATTAAAAGGGGATAAAATTACCCTTTTGAAAAATATTGGTTTTTGTACATAAAATAGTGTTTATTCATATCCTATGACTAAAATATATATTGGATTAATATAAAAAATATTTTATTAAATATATAACATATATATATCATTAATTTAATTTACTAATTTTAATTCACTTAATTTATTAAAACAAAATAGAAATATTTTCTATACATTTAATTGGTTTATATTTTTCATAAATAATTGGTAGCCAATTAATTCACCATAAATTTTAATAAGTTAGTTATACTTATTCTGGATAACATAATGTGTAGGTTATAATGGTCATTTTATACTAATGTCATCTCGCGGTTTTGTTTAAACTCATGATTATGTGCAATACAAGCTATTGAAGAACTAAAATTATTTAAAGAAAATATTTCATAAAAACTTTCGTGTGTTACAAAATAACTACGCGAGGGTACCAACATTTTTTAAATACCCAAATTATGGTAATTAGGTGATCAAATAATTTATAAAAGGTTCATCTATAACTATGTAAGGGTAGGAACTTAGGAAAGGGTAAAATTAGCCTTCCCTTACGCAATGGATATGTCTTATTTAAAGGTTCTGAAGGTTATTCTAAACTTTATAGTATGATCTGTTTTTTAAATTTATTAAATATTTTCACTTACTGAAAGTTTAATATATATATATAATTAATGTTTGGTTTGTTAAAAAATTTAAATATTAATTTCTTAGAAGACATGGGAAATTTTTTTCAATTGTTTTATGATAAATTAAAGTTTATTCACATAGATTTATATATATTGATATTCATGATGGAAATTATGGGAATTGTAATGCCCATAATTAAATTGGATGAAAAATGAAGGTTCAGTCATTAATATTATCCTGGATAATTTCCAAGGATATTAATTCTTTATATTTTCTACTATATTAATTTTTATAATAGGATCCACTGTATTTGAAGTTATTTTTTTACATGATATCATGTAAGTTTTAATAGAATGAAAATTCTCATTTATTAAAGATAAAAACATGTATTTCTATATATGAAATGTACATGGACAATTATTAATTAGTTTGTTGGAAAAATAATGATGAAATAGATTTTAAATTTGATAAGATGTTGTGAAAAAAGTAAAATATATATACATAGAGTTTATATAACCATTACAATAAGGAGGTTGGAGATTATTCTTAAAATATAAATGTGTTTCATACATTGGAAACCATATACTACTCTGAAGTAAATTCCAACTATTTTATCATTTTCTACTAGATATTTTATTGTTTCCTCGATAGTCATACAATAAAAATTTCTTTAGGTTATATGAAGTTACTTATTTCTATT
Source organism: Viscum album (assembly GCA_963277665.1). Lineage (NCBI taxonomy): Eukaryota > Viridiplantae > Streptophyta > Magnoliopsida > Santalales > Viscaceae > Viscum > Viscum album. The sequence goes on from OY728160.1 coordinate 492,312,436, forward strand.
TCATTTTAATTTCATAATTTTCTAGTGTTATATGACCTGTTAAAATGTTGGATTCTGAGTTGTGACTCACTTAAAAAATAGTCTGGCATTGGGTTGTTTCTATAGGGAAAAAGGAAAGTTGTTTGGGTTGTTACTCTATGTGGGAAAAGGCATGTATGTTTTTGTATAAGCATCCATGGGAAAAATTCTTCATAATTAGGTTGTGAATCTATGTTGGGAAAATATATTGTAAGATTTTATTATAGCAGACATAGTGTGTTCTATCTCTCTTATTCTGTGAAAGTGGTGAAGATAAAAGAAGTATCATTTAGATCATAACCAATATAAAAATAATTGTGTCCATTTATTTTATTTTTATTCTACATTAACATAAAAACTCGGATACAAACTTATATATTTATTTTCTTTATAAAGGGAAAATTCACACCCCCCTCTTGGTTATCTTCCATATTCCCATAATGACCAATAATTTGTATCAAATCATGACCCTAAGCTTAATATATATTAATTATTTTTGCTAATCATTTATTAAAATAACTTCCATGGGGAAAATATCATTTTAAAATGGTTGGAGAAAGCATGAATAATGGATGGATCCCTCAAAAACTACCTCATGTTAGTGGTACTAACTATGTATTTTGCCAGTCTAATGTGGAAGAATTCATAAAGAAAATTAGTATTGCAAATTAGACAATCATGGAAAAGAATTACAATCTACCAAAAGGTGAACTCGAATCCTTAATTATAAATGATTTAATAAGGTATGTTCTATATTACAAGGTTTTGAATATTTTATATTTTATAATAAATATAAATGTGAATAGTCATGTATATACATGTAAAAATACACAATAAATCTGGGAAATTATGAAGATTTCAAATCATAGAATTAATAAACATATTATAATTAATTTGGGCATGTTAAGATATGAATATAAAAAATTTAAAATGGTATAACATGATTATTTTTATCAAATATTCTATATATTTACTATTTTTTTTATATGATATGAGTTTTATAGGAGAAACTATGGTAAATCATATTCTTATTGAAATTGTACTTCTAGAATGAGGTACTTAAAAGTTCATAGAAGGTATTAATGAAACTTTAGGAGTATACTATCAATTTCAAATCATAAGGTAAGTTAGAGGTATGTTTTAGAATATATCCCAATACAAAAAAATGGAAAACAAAATCCTGTAACATAAATAAGTTTATTGAATAAAGAGAAGAATGAGGGGATCCCTTACTTTGAGAGGGTTTCTCCAACATCTTGGGATGATTTTCTTATGATATTTTAGACACCTTGATGTAAGGGGAGAGTAATTTCATGCTCCAAGGGTTTTTAGTGGTGATAAATGGAGTTTGGGTGGGTTTATATAGAAAAAGAGAAGAGAATTATTTATTATTTTTGAAACTTAAGTTTTAGACTCTATATGATAACATAATCAAAATCCCAAACCTTAAAATTGTTTTTTCTCAAGTTTCCTTAAAATTTGGAGTACCCCTAATTTTTTAACAGGTGTAATAATTGATATCACTAACATAATACCCTTGGTGATGTGGGAGTGGGTCATGTTTACAAAGAATTGATTTTAAAACCTTAAAATATAATATATGTTTTAGAGGATTCACTAAGGGATTATGAAATTAAAAAATTAACCTCATAGTGAAAATATTTTAAATTTTAAATATATATTTGTTCATGGAAAAATTTTATGTGATATATAACATAACTTTTGGGTCATTTATATGTCATAATATATACCGTATATTTATATCATATTTAATTTTGACTAAAAAATTTGACTATTACAAAAAATTATGAAAAAATAACTATTATATAATTAAGACATGATTATTTGAAAAATAATATTTATTTCATAAAAAATTCTCTATTTATGAGAATTTATAATTTTAAATAAAAAATCCACATTTATTGAAAAATACTTGTTTTTTAAAATTATATTTTTATAACCCTTATATAAATTATTTTTGTCTTCATAAAATTATTATATAATATATATTTAATTAAATTTATTTAAAAATGATGGTTTATTAAAATATTATTTATTTCAAGAATTATAAAAGTGTTTAAAAAATTCCTAGATTGAAACTATATATTTCACAAAAATAAATTTTGTGTTTCATCGTATCAGAATATAATTTTTATCAAACTCATTATTTAATTATATAAAAATTAATATTATTAATGGATTAATATTATCATAATTTTACTAGAGTAAAGTTTAAAAAATCATACTATTATGTTATATATACATAAACTTTTATTAAACAAGTTAACACCCTAAAGGTAAGGTGTGTGATTGTGAGATTTTCTTAGGGTGGTTCGGCGTACCTATTTTTGGCCATAATCTCAATGAGATTGAACTTCTTCCATAAATGATATTTCTCAAGATCATTTGGTTGAATCTATTCTTGGGATTGATCAAAGTAAAATCCTATTTATTCTATCTCCCTCAAAATACTTGATAAATGGGCTTTATAGGGTATGATCCCACTAGTCGAGGTCATCGTTTCATTAGGTTGTATCAATTGAACTTTATCTTAACCCTTAATATATAATAATCATATGATCACTATACAATGAAAATATTATCAATGGTTATGATGATGAATGGTATATTAAATCTTATATACCATATAACTATCCAAAATAACCATAGTACATGTGTTTTCTATAACTTCATTACTTGATGAGGTATTTAATCGTTGAAAAGGGAATTTAATTTATAAAATTTTAAGATCTTACATTATTTCCCCTTAAAAATTTTTACCATAAAAATTTTCATTCCATAAACTAGAATAGATGATGGTAATTACGTTTTATCGCCTCTTCCAACTCTCTTGTTGTTTCCTCAAACTTGTTGTTCTTGTATAAAAATTTGACCAGGTGAGCTGTCTTGTTCCATATAACTTTGAATCCTTGATCTAACATCTTAATTGGGAGTCTCTTAAATAAAAGATCATTCTAAAATGGTACCGCCTCTAGATTCAATAAATTTGAGTGGTCTAGTATGTACTTTATCAGGAGGGATACATGTAACACGTCATGTACTTTAAATATGTTCGATGGGAGTTCTAGTTGATATAACACTACTATAATGTGATTAAGGATCTAAAGGTGATGACGTCTCTTGAACTAATCTTTCCCTTATTCTGAAACCTTATGAAATTATTCCATGGTGATATAGAAAGGAACACATTATCTTTGACCTTAAACACTATGTCTCATGGATTATTATCTATATATATTATCTATCAACTATTGGTGGATTTTATATGATGTTGAATGGTTTGAACCTTTTATGTCATCCCTTGGATGATAATAGGTCCCATCATCTTCTACTCTCTAACTTCATCCCATCATGTCATATTCTAACACCCCTTCCCATAAAAAGGCTCATAAGGTTCTATTTTAACTCTATAATGGAAACTATTGTTGATCCATAAATAACAAGTGTCACAAACCAAATCTGGTCACCACTATTACCGGCACCAAACCCAGCCCATGGCAAAGCCTAAAAATTATTCCATATACCCACAGGCTGGCACAAGTTCCTGGGTATCATTAATTTAGGTTTGGGAACAATTTACCTGAGTATGAAAGCATAAAACATTAAAAACAATCCAGAATATAAATCTGAAATTTTCAAGCCAAACAAGTCTTAAGAAAAAACCAGAACTGAATACATTGCTTTAAATAAAATAAAATTGTTACAAATACTAATAAATACAATAGTAAGACAACCCAAAGGACTCCACAAGACAAGGGGTCATCACCCACAAGTAATCTCCACAACTCCCCACCAAGGATGGGAACAAACACCCTGAACCACTATCACCCATAGCCTTCCCTTTACCTGATTCAAGCATAATAAAGTCTACTTACACCCAAGGGGTGTAATTAGAGTGTGATACTAAGACCAATAGGATACCACCCAATTATTCCAAATATCATGAAATACAATGTGAAAAAACAAGGAGTTTTAATACACAAAGAAAAGAAGTGATAAATTCCAGGAAATGCAACTTTAAATTGAAAACAGTTTTCAAGATAAAATTTTTATAATGTTGAAAAAATTAAATATAATTTTTATATAACATAAATTAATTCCAAAAACAGCTCAATACTAGGTAAAATACCTTAAATAAAATGAGTAACAAAATCGGGAACACCCCTAGGCACTAGATAGTCTTGGGCCCCATGCACCACTTACCTCTGTGTAAAGTAACCATAGTAAAATCTATTCTCGTGCACGAGCCACTAGTATAGAACACACCCATAACCTAGTGGTCCCCAATAATCATCCACATAGTTTAGTTATAGTTGTATTTATCCAAATTCTAGGTGGAATAGGGACAAAACCCATCAGGTCCACTAGCTGTACTAGTACACATCTTCCCCACCTTGGTACTCGGGCTTCCCCTTTTGTTCTCAAACAATTTCCGCATGAAAAATGTATCCATTTTTATTTAAAACACTACTAATGGTCACATATAACCATTAAAATAGCTATCACACTTTATACCACTTAAAACACATAACAACCACTTTGATTTTTAATGAAACAATTTCTAAAAATCTCGTATTGTTTTGCACACAAAACCCCTTGAGAACCCCACTTTTACACTATGTACACACTTTTAAGTTACCAAAATAGTAAATTCATCCCAATAAATTTTAATTAAAACAAAAAAATTCAATTTTAGGGTCGGTCCATGTTAAACAAGAAGTGATAACTTTGTAAAACCTCCATTTTCGCACAAAAGTGGCACCAAAACTTCACTTTCGTTACAATCACCATTAAAACCCATTTTCGCAACAACAAACAACGGGGAAAAACATTAAAAAAATTATTTTACTCCCTAATATAGTTCAATAAAAGCAACTAAATAATTATATGGCGGCCCTTAATGAACCAATAAAATATTTAAATGAAAAAACCCCCAATTTCACCAAAAACTAGCACTTAAAATTCATTTGCTTTATAATTTCCACTAAAACCAATTTTTGCTAAAAAAATTCAAAGGAAATAGACATGAAAATACCATAAAAAATCATCTAGGTCACAAATATTTCATAACAAAAAAAAGCACCAACCAAATCAATGGAAACCCTTGAATAACCGTGTGAAAAATCAAGTCGCACCACCGTCGCACCAATAGGGACTTAGATCAAACCGAAAACCACAAGAATTGACCAAGAAAACATAAGGTTAAACCCTAGGATCAAAACCCAACCCCCTGTTCATTTAGAAATTCAATGAAATTGAAAGAAACTTCATGGAAAGGGGAGGCACTTAGGAGAAGAGACACTTACTTGAGATTCTTTAAAGTTCCTCCACCAAATACCCCTTCAAATGGGGTTCCAAAGAGGTTTTGAGCAACTAGGAGGGCTACCATGGATTTTAGGTTCGAAGAGGAAGAGGAAGGGTCGAATTAGAAATTGGAATGGAGGGAAAAGAGTAATAATTAGGAGAGTTAGGAAGGAAATAAGATACCTCTTCAAATCTGATCGATTTGAGAAACCCTATGATGTTATGCAAAAAATCATTAAAATTGAATTAGTAATTAATTAAAAAAAAATTTAAACCGGAAATGGGCGTTCGGGATGGCCCCATTCCTTAAATAAAGACCCAAATACCCCATTATTATGACTTACTAAAGGGCCCAAATTGAAATGGTAGTGTTAACAGGTCAGGGGAGGCCATTTACAAATTTTAATGGGTGAAAAATACTAAAAAATGAAATAGTTATAAAAGAAACAAAATTGGTTTCTAAATCAGTAAATGGGCTCACGGTTTGGCTTAAATCGTGAAAACACGCCCTTTCCTCCAAAAAAATCTTGGAAAACCCCCAAACAAAGTATGAATGTAAATTAAATGAATTTTAACTTTAAAATAAGTCATGTATGTGACAATTATCCACCCCAAGAAAGACTTTCCGCCTTGAAAAGTCAACCAGAAGCTTGATTGGAAAACAAGAACGGGTGCTCTTCCTCGACCCACGACTTTCGCTCCCATGTCTCATGTGTATCATTCCCATGTTGCCAAAAAATTTGGACTAATGGAATGGACTTACCCTGAAGCACTTTCTCTTGGGATTCCACTATTTTCACCGGCCACTCAACAATAGATAAGTTAGGCTCTATCTCCAGTTCTTCCCAACACAACACATGGGACAGATCTGGGTTGAACTTCTTCAACTAGGAGACGTGGAAGGCATCATGGATGGATGTCAACTGAGAAGGTAAATCTAACCTATATGCCACATTTCCAATACTCTTGGTGATATAAAAGGTCCCAACATATCGTGGCGTCAGCTTCCCTTGCTTCCCCAATCGACGATGGCCCAGACGAGGGGCCACATTCAAGAATTCTCTATCACCCACAAAAACTCTAGGTCTTAATGCCTCTAGTAAGCATAAAATTTATGATGACTCTAAGCTGTCAATAAGCACTGCCTGATCAATTTGACCTTCTCAGACATCTCCTACACCATACTCAGCCCCAGCAGTGAGGTCTCACCTGCCTCATCCCAACACAGGGGGACCGAAAAGGCCAACCATAGAGCACCTCAAAAGGATCCATTCGAATCGAGGATTGGTAACTGTTATTATAAAAAAAACTCAACCAACCACAAATGGATATCCGAAGAACCTCCAATGTTTCGGACACATGCACGGAGCATTTCCTCCAAAATCTAATTCTCACTCTCTATATGACCATCCGTATGATGATGGTATGTCATGCTCATATTAATCTGAGACCCCAACGCCTTCTGAAGGCATTCCCATAATCGAGAAGTGAAATGGGGGTATCTATATAAGAAAACTACTGATAGAACTCCATAGAGTCTCACCGCCTCTTGAAGATACAAATGGCCCAACTATTCCACTTTAGTTGTATCTCTGATCAAAATGAAGTGGGTTAATTTGGTCAGATGATCAATCACCACCCAAATGGCATTCTTACCCCGAGTTGTAAAAGTTAGGCCAAAAATGAAGTCCATGTGACCTCGTCCCACTTCCAGGTAGGAATGGTTAATGGCTGGAGCAAACTGGAGGGCCTTTGGTGCTCTGCTTTCACCTACAAACATGTGTAGCATCTCAACAAAAATTCTGCTATGTACCGTCTCATACCAGGCCACCAAAATTTCCGACAGACATCATAATACATCTTGGTGGCACCTGGATGGATAGCCCATTGAGAATGGTGGTTTTCATCTATCACCACCTTCCATAGAGATAATGGAACTACTGAACGGACCTTGAAGCACAAGATGCCCTTAGAAGATGATGACCAATCAGAGGATGTCTCCCCACCATAAAGAAACTCCTTCGACCGCTGACAAAGATCATCACTGGGATGTTCCCACCAAATCATCTCCAACAAAGAACAAGTCAACAGGATGCTCACCAATAACGCACCTCCACTATGTTCCCTGGTCTCCACATGCATCTGAGAAAAGAGCCCCATCAAAATCAACTCATCACTGGACTTCCACAAATCCTACAATGTAACTCTTCTACTCAAAGCACCGGCCACCACATTACCCTTTCTAGAGGTATAGGCATTTTCAAAGTCGAACCCCTGTAAGTACTTGATCCGACGACGCTTACTCATGTTGAGGTCCTTCTACGAGAAAATATAAGCCAAGATTTGGTGATCATAGTAGACCATAAACTTCTCCCCAAAGAGGTAGTGATGCCAAGTCTTCAAATCATGCATAACCACTTATAACTCCAAGTCATGGGTCGAGTAGTTCTTTTCGTGTGGTCGAAGTTGGGGAGGGCCATATGCCACCACGTGATAATCCTACATAAGAACACACCCAAGACCCATACTTGAAGCAACACAATAGACCACATACCCCTTTCCAACCTTTGGAAAAATTAGCACAGGGGCAACATTCAACCACCTCTTCTTCTCCTAAAATTATTCCTAACATTCTAAGCCTCATACAAACTTTTACCCTTTCCAGGTGAGTGGGGTCATCAATGAAGCAAGCCGATAGAAATCCCAAACCAATCACCTATAATATCCTACCAAGCCAAGGAAACTTCTGATCTCAAACACATTCTTTGGTTGTTCCCATGACATAACCACACTAATCTTCTTGGGGTCCTCTAAAACCCCCTGCTCAGAGATCGCATTCCCCAAAATATCACTTCCCTGATCCATAAAGTGCACTTTTACAACTTTTCATAGAGGCAGTGATCCCATAAAGTTCCCAATACGATTCTCAAGTGATGTTCGTGTTCCTCATCAGACCCAGAGTATACTAGAATGTCATCCACGAACACCACAACGAAGGAATCCAGGTACTGATGGAACACCCTATTCATGAGTTCCATAATGAACACTGGATCATTATTCAATCCGAAGGGAATGACCAAATATTCAAAGTGGTCATACCTGCTTCGGAAGGTTGTCTTTGGGATATCTGACTTCTTCGCTCAAAGTTGATGATACCCCGAAAGAAATTCTATCTTTGAGAACCACTTTTCCCCCTTCAACTGATCAAACAAATCATCTATTCTGGGAAGGGGGTATTTTTTCTTAATTGTTACCTTATTTAGCTTCCCATATTCATTGCACAACTGAAGGGATCTGTCAGCCTTTTTCGCAAACAACATAAGAGAGGCCCAATGAGAGATGCTAGAGCGAATGATTACTTTGGATTCTAAGTCATCCAACTATATATTTAATTCCCTCATCTCAGTGGGGGCCATACGATAAGAGGGAATAGATTTTGGTTGTGTTCCTAGGGCCAAATCAATTGAAAACTCCAAATCCTACTCTGGGGGAAAACCTGAGAAATCATCTGGGAATACCTCCGAAAACTCATTAACTACATGAGGTAGTGAACCTTTAGTGGAAGGACCATTATCCTCTAGTGAGATTGACAATAACATGAAGGTAAGACTTCCCAAATCTGGGAGTGGAGGTCCTGCATGACCCGAATGAGGATCCCATTCTCCATGAATAACCTAACGACTCCCACCAGGTGTTGTGAAACTCACTCGCCACATGTAGTAATCAATGTGTGCCAGGATGTGTACTAGCCAATCCACACCAATTATTATGTCAAAAAGTTCCATATCTATAACCAAGAGGTCCCACTCCATCTCAACCCATGACACGGAAAGTGCACACGAGGGGAACTTAAGGCTTTGCTCCTTCTTCTTTCCATGTGGTGTCACCAACTCCATTGTGAAAGACATCAAATCAGTTGGAAAATTCAGCATGTCCACAAAACAGGTATAAACAAATGAAACATAGATTCCAATATCAAAAAGAGTATCATCTATAGAATGTTCAATCAAAATGGTACCTTGAACTGTCGACGACCCCGCTTTTGAAACTGTTGGTTCCTGATCCACCGCATGGAGATGTCTGGTCTCTGCCTGAGGACAACCGCTAGTCTTTGTTTTTTCCCTGAGCTGGCTCTTCCCAGAAGATGACCCACCCCTACCACCATATCCTCCAAATTGAGATCATCTTGTCCTTGACGTCTTAGACTGTGTTGGCACTCCTCTTGAAGCCACTGACCCTGCCCCACTCGAAAGTGGAAATGCCACCCCGCAGAAGAACTGCAAATGCCCCAAACCTCCACACTAATAACAAGGATTTAGAGGAAGTTTTCATGCTGGTCGGATGTGCCTAGGCTTCCCACACTGGTCGCACATGACTGATCTCACATCATAAGCCACATACGAAAACTACCTGGAAGAGCGACCTGAACTTCCACCTCCTTTATTCACTTGTTCCTCTCACTTCCTTTTCTTCTCTAAGGAGCTTCCACTACCTACTAATGATACTGAACTAGAGAAACTAGAACTTACTTTCCTATCAATCTCCACTATACATGCCCAGTCAATGACCTCCGCATAGGTCCTCATCTTGAACAAGAAAACCTAGAAGTATATCTCTAGTCGCAAGCCTTTATCAAAACTCTAGGCCTTCAATTGTTCATTCGAGATGACATTAGGGGCATACCAAACCAACAAGGTGAAATGGTTGGCACACTCCATCACATAAAGAATACCTTAAAAATGGTCCATGAACTCTCTGGACCTGGCATATACCAAGACCTCAGGGAAGTACTGTTCATTGTAGACGACCTTGAAATCTCCCCAGCGCATCTGCTCATTCTACCCAGTCTGAAGCACTGACTCCCACCACTTACATCTGGGACCCTCCAATATAAAGGAGGTACACTTCACCCTGAGATCCTTGAGTGTCTCCAGAAACTCAAACATATGCTCGATCTTCTTGGGCCATTCCTCTGCTTCCTGGGGTTTTGAGTTGCCTCAGAAGGTAAGGGGATTGTTTTTCAAAAACTCTTGTGCTTTATATTTTCTAGAAACTGTCTCTTCTTCCATAGAAGGAATATAAGTAGGAGTTGGTCCCTTCCCTAGATCTTGGATAGCATAAACCACATCCTCAATAAGCCTCTGATCAATCGGGGTCGGAGAACTCTCTTCGGTTTCCTCTCGTGGGTGCGTGGAAGCTTTCTGGGGAGGAATGTTGCTACAAAATGAAACAGTCACAAAACAATAATCAATACCACAATTTTGATAATTTTAATCAAATACATAAAATATAAAAAATCTAATCACAATACATTAATAAAAGAAAAAAATACTCCACCTCGGCCTGATGACCACATGTGGTCTGCAGCCCACACGTCTCACCTGGAAGTGAAGTCAATCCGTAAATTCTAACATCCCATGGTGACTCATGGTCTGCCACGAGAGGTGTAGGCCAGGAACCCTACTCATGACCGAAACCCTAATTCCCAACAATCATAGCTCCTTTTTATCCCAAATCATCCCAAAATAGTAATATAACCCAAAAACATTAACCTCCTCTGATACCATTTTGTCACAAAATAAATCTGGTCTCCACTATTACTAGAATCAGACCCAACCCATGGAAAGGCCCTAAGGTAATTTTCTATCCCCACAGTCTAGAACAAGTGCCCGAGTATCATTAATTTAGGTTTTAGAATTATTTACCCGAGTATGAAAGCATAAAACCTTAAAAACAATCCAGAATATAAATCTGAAATTTTTGAGCCAAAAAAGACTTAAGAAAAAAAACCTGAACTAAATACATTGGTTTAAATAAAATTCTAGTGGTCCAAATACAAATAAAGACAACTTCAAGATATCCCCAGGGAATCCACATGACAAGGGGTCATCACCCACAAGTCGTCTCCATAACTCTGCACCAAGGATGGGAATTAACACTCTAAACCGCCATCACCCATAGCCTTCCCTTTAACTGAGTCAAGAATAATAAATTCTACTTTCACCCAAGGGGTGATTTTAGGGTGTGAGACTAATCCCAATAGGATACCACCCAATTATTCCAAATATCATGCAATACAATGTGAAAAATCAAGCCGTTTTAATACACAAAGAAAATCAGTGATAAATTCCAAGAAATGCAACTTTCAATTGAAAATAGTTTTCAAGATAAAATTTTAATAAAGTTAAAAAATTTTAATAGAAATGTTATATATATTAAATTAATACCCAAAAATCAACAATAAAAGGTCAAATACCACAAATACAATGAGCAACAAAATCGGGAACAGCCCTAGGCACTATATAGTCTCGGGCCCCATGCACCTCGTACCTCAGAGTAAAGTGACCATAGTAAAATCTATTCTTGTGCACAAGACACTAGTAGGGAACATACACATAACCTAGTGGTCCCAAATAATTATCCACATAGTTTAGTTATAGTTTTTGTTATCCAAATGCTAGGGGGAATAGGGACAAAACTCATCTGGTCCACTAGTCGTACTAGTACACATCTGCCCCACCTAGATACTCGGGCTTCCCCCTTTGTGATCAAAAAATTTTAACATGAAAAACATGTCAATTTTTATGTAAAACACCATTAATAATCATATACACCAATTATATTAGCTATCACAATTTATACCACTTAAAACACAAAACAAATATTTTGATTTTTAATGAAATAACTTCTCAAAATCTCATATTTTTTCACACAAAACCCCTTAAGAACCCCACTTGTACACTATGTGCAAAATTTTAAGTTACAAAAATAGTAAATTCAGTCCAATAAATTTCAATTAAAATAAAAAAAATCAATTTTAGGGTATCCCCATGTTAAACAAGTAGTGATAACTTTGTAAAACATCCATTTTCACACAAAAGTGGCACTGAAACTTCAATTTCTTTACTAAGACCCTTAAAACCCATTTTCACAGAAAAAACCAAAGGGTATAAACATTAAAAACATTATTTAAAACCATAATAAAGTTCAATAAAATCAACTAAATAATTACATGGAAGCCCTTAATGATCCAATAAAAGATTTATATGAAAAACTCCCAATCTCACCAAAAAATTGGAACTTAAAATTCATTTTCTTTATAATTGCCACTAAAATAAATTTTTGAAAAAAAAATCAGATGAAATAGACATGAAAATACCATAAACACAGAATCTAGGTTACAAATATTTCATACCAAAAGTAATCACCTTCCAAATCAAAGGAAACCCTTGAATCACTATGCAAAAATCAAGTTGCACCACCCCTGCACCAAGAGGGAATTAGATCGAACCTAAAACTAAAATAATTGACCAAGAATACCCAAGGATAAACCTTAGATTCTAAAACCTACCCCATGGTCATTTTTAACTTCAATTAAATTGAAATAAACTTTATGTAAAGGGGAGGAACTACGGAGGAGAGACACATACTAGAGATTATTTGAAGTTCCTCCACTAAATCCCCCATAAAATGGGGTTCCAAAGAGATTTTGTGCCACTGGAAGGTCTGCCATGGATTTTAGGTTTGAATAGAAGGATGAAAGGTCAAATTATTAACTATAATTTAGGAAAAATAGTAATAATTGAGAGAGTTAGGAAGTAAAGAAGTTACCTCTTCAAATCTGGTCGATTTAAGAAACCCTATGATGTTATGCACTAAATTGCGATGAATACGAGCTCCAAAGATAGGGGAAAGAGGATATACATGTGGATGGGTTCAGTGGGTTTGGGTTAGAGGTGGAATCACGAAAAAATCCTTAAAATTGAATAAGTTATTAATTAAACATTTTTTTTAAAAAAAACTGGAAATGGGCTTTCGGGCTGACCCGATTTCTTAAATAAAGGCCCAAATACACCATTATTATGAATTTTTAAAGGGACCAAATTTAAATAGTGGTGTTAATAGGTCAGGGGATGCCATTTAGGAATTATAATGGGTGTAAAATATTAAAAAAATAAATATATATAAAAGAAACAAAATTGGTTTTTAAATCTGGAAGTGGGCTCACGGTTTGGCCCAAATCATGAAAACTCACCCTTTCCTCCAAGAAAGCTTGGGAAACCCCAAAAAAAAGAATGAATGGAAATTAAATGAAATTTACCTTTAAAATAAGTCATGGATGTGATAGTAAGATATCTATATTATCCTATATTATTCTACAACATTTGAAATAGATCTTCCCCCATGAGTGTATTAGGATCTATTTCGATCATGTACAACTTCAATATCTTCAAAATATTCTTGGAATAATCTTTTTATTATTAAAAATCATTCAAAATAGATCTTGAATGATTGGATTCATCTATACTTACTAAATTTTAAGGCCATTTTATTTTCTCTTACAATTATATTATGGTTTCAGTCTCATCAACTTCTTATCTTCTTTGAATGATCAGTTATTTCTCAATCAAAATATTGGGTAAGAATTATTCCTTATTCTAATGACATCTCAACATCAATTGGTTGTGTGAAAATTATTCACACAATTTCATCACTATTATTTTATTCAATATTAAACTTGCACAAACATAGTATAACTTATTCCACTAAACATTGATATACCACATGAAATCATGAGTATTTCATGGGATTTGTAGTTGTGTTGAACCTTATTTTTATCTCCACTGTATGTACCTATTATATTATAATAAATTCTTTATATTCATATGAAATGATCATTGTATAGAATATGTGATTGATCATGTACAATTGGTTAACTTCCTTTATGTTTGGTATAAAAATCTTGATACCCCAAGTTAATTGTTTTTAAAGCATGTGGAACTATATTTATACAATTTAAAAAAAGTGTAATTAGCATAGTATTCCATCTACAAAGAATTTAGAATACCACTTTTCTTCTTTTAATTTTCTCATTTTCTAAAATCATGAAATTCTTTGTCGAACACTACTAGATAAAAATGTGATCTTTCACTCACAATAAAAAAATTCTCCAAAAATTCATTATTAAAATTAGTTGAGTGTTAGCTTGGTATTTATAGGCATCAAACAAGCAGTTAACACGTGATAATCTACAAAAATATGATTAGTCATTTAATTTAATGCAACAACCAAAAAAACACACCACCTCACTCTACAAATGGAAAGTCCATATCATACTTCATGTTTTCATAGAATATGTTCATGTTCATTACTAACTCAACTATCATGGTATGTGAAAATGTTTTTTTTTTGATACTGTATGCAAGTGTTCATTACATACTACCACACTAACTGAAAATGAATTTTTACTCGGTAGTGGTAGGGAACTATCATTTACCCCTAGATGAAAATTAATAGTCTCTTCCACAGGTAGAATCACTGCATAGGATTTTTCTTTTGATAAATGAACTTATAATTCACATATTATGCTTACCATCTAATAAATATTCTTATAGTTCATAGGAATATTTATTGTGATGAATTTCAATGTTCCTTCGAAGTTTGGGTGACCCCACATAGAGGCTCCTCCTGTATACTATCCACATAGTTGACATAACATCCCCATCCAAAATTATTCTTAATGTTTTCAAAAATCCATACTTAACCATTTTCAAAAAATCCATCGATCTTTGGATGTTCCTATATAGTGTTTCATCTAATTTTCGTGGAATATTCTATGAATTTCACTTAATCTACAATCGAATCTTTCAAAATAAATTTTTTCAAAAGATTCATACATAGACACATTTCAATGTTCCATTGAAATTTGGATTAAAAAAATACTATGTGAGTTCATATATGATTTGAGCATGTAGACCTTAATTCACAGAAGCATTCATAAATTAGGGGAGGAAGACGATCTCACACCTTGATTGGATGGCTTAAATTTGATGCAATTCAAATTAAATGTTTTATCTTTATGTTTTGTGTAGAGTAATACTTTATTTAAATAGTTTTATCCTTAAAAAATGTTCATATTTATTGAGTAATGATTAATAATTAATGTTCTTACTTGTCCATCCAGATGTGACTATGGTGTCCACACCCATCAATATTACCTCACCACATAGAGATCCCATGGTGTGGACTAGTTATACTTTATACACCCACTGCATGTGCTCATGTGGGGATTTACACACCCCATTCTACTACCTTGTAGACTCCCCGGACTAGCTCCCATGTGCATGATTGAGCCTAGCTCCCAAAATTCCTTGGTTGATATGGATTTCATGCTTGATTTGTTGGCCCCTAATTTTTAGGTAAATTCCAAAAAATTCCTTGGACAAATATAAATTAAAATTAAATATAATTATCATAAATTTCAAAGCTAACTTCTATTCCTCAAAAATATATCTTTCAAAATATAATAATATATATTTTTCATGAACTTATTTAATTTCTATTCTTCAAAAATTAATCATGAAAAGTATATAAATATATTTTTTTCATGAGCTACTTAAATTTCTATTATTATTCATCTTCAATTTTTCACCATGAAAAATGTTGTTTTTCATACTGTAAATTTATTCATCCATTATTATGAAACAATGTTTCACCATTTACATATGTCTTTGGAATAATGATCAGTACAAAAATCATCATAGTTAAAATTTTATAGATGATTATTTTTCCCCATTAACACATGTCTTAAATTATTTTTAAGATTAGAATGAAAATCCTCACGTTTCATATGTAAAATGGTTGTTCTCCATTATTCTTAACCAACACATCCAATTCTTGAATATTTTGAAATTAAATAATAAAACATAAATTGTCACATTTCTATATAGAATTTATCAAAACTGACATCAAAATATATCATGTGATTCTATAATAATTCTCAAATCATTATCACATCGTACACAATTATAATGAGAATAGATAAATCATGAAATACAATTCCATCATGTGATACCATAACAATTCTATAAGAATCATCACCTCATCCAAAATTACAAGGATATTTTCTAAAGTTTGACATCCAATGTCATTAATTGAATCCATATCAATTTTTTAAGAATCAAAATATCCTCATTTATGTCCTTCACATATATTGACTTTATGATACACTAAAAAAATGACAACATTGGTTATTCTATCATGAAATTGTTATATTTAAAACTCAATACATAATAATTTCAAAAGTAATATTAAAAAGGGATAAATATAATAATTATTCTATTAAAATAAAGTATAAAAATTTACACTGTTAGGGTCTAGATACATAGCTCTTTATTACACCAATGAATGTCGTAACTGTAAGGTGTTCAGTGGTGATATTTTCTTGGGTGGTTTGACATACATGGTTTAGGCCATGATCTTAATGATCCTAAACATATCCCATAAATGGAATCACTGGAACTTTACTTATTGATTCTTAGGTAGGGATTGATCAAGCTAAAACCTTAGTGATTCTATCTTTCTTGAAATATTATATAAATGGAATTAGTAGGGTATGATCCTACTGGTCGAGGACATCGCTTCTTTTTTCTATATCAATTAGAATTTATTATAACGCTTAAAATATACTAATCATATATTAATTTTACAACATCTATATTATTGATTAATATTATTCTAAATGGTATTATATATTTGAAAGACCATATAATAGTCCAAAATAACCATTGGAGTGCATTTTTTTTACAGCTTCATTACGTGATGAGGTGTTTAATAGTTGAAAAAGGGGATTTAATTTATAAAAGTTTGGGTTGTTACACCAATTTCCCAATAATAAATAGATAAAAACTAATTAGAGGAAGAAATATAATAAATAAAAGAAGGAAATTATAGCTAGATGAAGTTTCACTATGGATTCAAGTAAATCTAGATAATATAGTTATCAAAATTTTGATGGAAACTTGTGTTTAATGGATTCGTCAAATTAGTAAAGTGATTCAATTTTTTACTCAACTTCAAAATTTAATTCCCAAAAAACCCACTATTTTGGAAATTCATAATTTAGTTGAAATACATAAGCTTATGTATGATAAAAACTGTAGTTTATAAAATAAATTTAGGACCCAATATAAAGATATTCTTGAGGATAATGAAAGACTGAATAAATTTTTATAGAATGACAAAGATTATGAACATACATATCTATAAATTTAACATGAAAAATAATAGAAATTTTCCTTTTAAAAATGAAAAATTATATATATAAGGAAATTTCAAGTCATAGTGTCCTAAAGCTAAAATTATAAATTTTGATAATGTTTTTAATGGGAATAAATAACACAAAATGATGTTGAATGTTTAAAGTTGTGTTGGAATACTAATTTTGTTTAAACATATCCCATGTATATTAGGTTTTGATGATATCAAACACATTTCTTATATTATTGATGATTCTATTTTTAATTATTCTTATTAGGTTTTGGATTTAGGTAAGCTGTTAAACTTTTAAAATCTACAAGTTATACAGTTTTACTGAAATTTTCCTAACTCTGGATAAATAGACTATGTGGGGAACATAGTTCTGTAGATAACTCGACACATCAAGAATTTGGATATGTCATTAACCTACATTAAGGATTCCCCTATGTGAAACAAATACATCACAGAAACAACTATGTGAAAATCACCTATATTGATGGATCACCTACATGAGAAATCAAATAAGTAGACTAAATGACTATGTAAATCAGTTATGTGGAGTAATCAACTACTTAATTTTAATACATCTTGAAATTAGATATATAGATCCAAATGGTTATGTGATTCATTCAACTATATCAAATTTTTATATTCAATCCATATTCTTATGTGAATCAAATTAGTTATATGAAGAAGGTTTATGAAAATTAATCTATGTAGATAATTCTTCTACGTGAAAAAATTATCTTGTGTGTAATTTTTCAACTAAGTGAATTCAAATATAAAGAATTTAGCTATGTGATGATCTAAAATGAGCAATACCTTTCTTCAACTTTTATTTATTACCATCTAAGAACTTGAGTGAGATTTCAATGTAGTTTTGTTTTCTTTAAATGGAGGATTTCCTCGTTATAGTACAAATTATTATAATAAGAACACATATAGAGAAAGGAAAAAATTAAAAGGATAATTTATCTGTATTTATTTTTTTCATGTTTATTATGAGAAAAGGATATGTGTTTTTAAAATAAGAGCCACAAATTTTCTTGATCTATAAGAGTTAAATTAAAATAGATTTTATTGTATGAATTTCATAGGATCTCTAAAGGAAAAAAATGGATATATTGAGAAGAATATATGTTCCTAAACAAGACTCCATGAACTCTCTCTCTCTCTCCCTCTCTCTCTCTTGAAGCTCCTTTACACTGCTCTATTTTACACAATAAGAAGAAGAAGCTTCCCAATCTATAACTATTCTATCTTGTTCATTATTACTTCCATTTTAGAAGACCTTTCTTGAGTTGTTATATATTATCATTATCTCAATTAGATATTTATTCCTATAGTAAACTATAGTTTATAATTTTTTAATCAATATATAATCACTCTTTTTCTCTTATTCATTTGTTGTAAAGGTTCCTAGTGAAAAAACATGAAATATATTGTTTATAAATCCTTGTAAGAGACGAATTGAAAGCACCCTTACTATTTGAACATGTATTGGCTGCTTGAAAATAGTCATGAAATCCCTGAAAAAATGACTAGTAGTCCCTGGAAAAGGGACAGGTCTATTGAAAATCATAAAACTCGTGGATACGAGTATTGGTGGAGTGAACAAGGGGATTTTTATTCTTCAAACCACTATAATTATTTTTATGTGATATTTATCTTATGGTATTTTATTTATGATACTTATTTTGTTTAATAGAACATCATTAGTTATAAATTTTTAAAAGTTGGTGGTTTCAATGTGAATAAATTTTAATAGAAACGAATTAACACCCTCCCCTGAGTCTTAGTGCAGTCCTATCTGTTAAATAGTTGGAATTAGAGATTTTGACTCCTAAATTCTCATATATAAGTGGTTTTATCTAAATATCTACTTGAAAATGCTTTTAATATCCAATAATAGAGAAGGTATGCCTATGGTTAGAGCACAAAACTTCAATTGTGAAAACTATGGCTTATGGAAAGCACAAATGGTCATTTATCTAAAGAACCCTGGTGTTAAGTTTTATCTCAAAACTGTGAATCCAAATGGAATTATAGGGAAAAAAATATGGTATGTGGACAATGAACAAAATAATGATTTAAATTCCAATGTAATGATTTATAATATTTGTTGAATGAAGGTATCAAGGCCTGCAATGAAAGTCGGTGGGCCATATATTTTAAAATTTTCATCGATGGGATTATGGAACTTGTCGTTGTCGATGATATGAGCCCTCATATAGTCTGAGGATCTCACATAAATTAAAAAAGCACATAAATTAAAATGGAAAAACATAAATTTTCATATCTGAAGATGATATTGACTAAAACTCATCGATTGTGATAGTTTCCTAAATGATTCCTAGCAGAAAGCCTCTAGATCATCCACATGCTCTTAAAAACCACTAGAACATTGATCATTGAATTTCAGGTGCTAGCATGGAGATCTGACGATGTCTTTGACGCCCATATGATCACTATGATCCTCTGCCTTCATTACTTGATGGTCTTATTGGATCAACACTCAAAGAGATAGACTCTCTCTCTAGAAAGTGTGAGGAGAGAGATTCTCTCATTCTAAATGAATGAATATTTTTTTATGAGAGCCTCTCTCTCCATTTATAGTGGATGACGCATAACACCCGGTAAGGTTCCCCGAACCTTGAAAATTTAACATCCACTAAATAATAATTATGATGAACTAAACTACTCACATACTATTAATATATATATATAATATATCATAAGATAAAATCGATTCATTTAACTCGAATCGCCAATCCTTCTTAATATTAAACAAACCTTGAATATTAAAATAATATTTATTCAATTAATATTTTATCCTATTAACTTACCTTGCAAATACATTAATTAAATTAAATCCAATTATTCATAACATGAATAATAATGAAATATATATCTAAATGTTTTACTTAATTGAGATATATTTAATTATAATAATGAAATATAAACTCAATTTTAATAAATTCAATTAATGACTAAATTACCAATTTTTCAAAAAATATTATTTTTCTACATGTTATTTACTTATAAGTAAACAAAGTATATTTAAAACTATTGTAAAATAATTTTATATCAAATAAATTATTTATTTCTTTGGTGATCGATACCTTGGACATCACTCGGACCCTATGGTGGGTCCCACCATGTCCAATATACTTATTCAACGAAATATGGTGGATTTGTGAATATTCTATTCTGTGTGGCCCTCTAAGACCTTATCTCAACAGCATTGAATAAAATCTGAAATCCAATAGTGGAGTCTAGAAACACATAAAGGTTCCTAAATAAATAAGGATTGTAATAGCAACAACAACCATTCTACAACATATAATATGTACTATAATCTCATTGTCTTTAAATATATCATAAATCTGGACACACACTTGTGTCATCACCCATTACCTTGCTTTATTATTTGTTGATCTGACCAGAAGGATTTACCTTTTGAATACTTTGGCCAAATACTTATGAAGGTAGAACCATCATGATCAACTAGGCCTGAGATATTCAACTTCCTTAACATGGAAGTGACAAGTCATTTCTTGACTATTCAACCAATGTGATACCACCAATGATGCACCCAACACAAGCTACCTATCCACGATTTCAATATCATGGTCTCTCCCTTTCATCAATTTACTTATTCAAATTATACACACTAGTAATGATCACAAGTTAGGAGTCCAATACACATGTCCGTAGATAGGAACAACCAATGACACCCAAAACATGTGGTGTTTATATTGGAGGATATTTTCTTTGGATATCAATAATAGAGATCACCAAGGGATAACTTCATGAGAAGAATTATCAATGCTCATGAGCCCCCATCACCTGATAGTCAAACATCTACTGTGTCTAATAAGAAAGATGTATCTAGACCATATGACCTATATTTAAGATTAATTTCATAGTATTTTTATGTTCTCATTATATATTGGGATATTCTATAACCTATCAATACAAAAATTAATTTAAGACATTTCCATTAAATAGTGGATCTTGAAAATTCTACACTATAATGTTTAGAATGTGTCGTTTATATCTGACGGTATGCACAATATGATAATCAAAAGTACTGCATAGTTGGGTCCAGGGTGCCCACTATTTCAACACTCCCACTTTCACTAGAGAAAACTTTAATACTATACTTTTTAGCCACTAAAATGATATATATCATGTTTCTACTGAGTAATAGCTTTAGCTACTGGTTCTACCACGTTTTTTCTACTTGGATATTCTTCTATATGTGACCTCATTTACTTAAGTAAAACTTCTTAGGAGATCATATCCCTGAGTATATCTATTTTCTTCACTGTTATAACTTGAAATATTATCTATTAAAATTATTATAACATACATTATGATAATAAATTACTTACTAGGTGTTATTCCAAGAACTAAAACAAATCGTTGCGTCAAATGGCTTCTTAACTGCCCCTGAAGCAATAACATACTCAGTATTTGTACGTATGTCTACCACTATCTTATAAGAGTTGGTATATCTCAATACCTTAACATAACAGTGATACCAGATCAAATTTTATCTAAGGAAGACTATTTTTTGTGTCCCCTAAAAACTATTATCCTTTCTTCACCACTTAAAAAATACATAACTTTTAGAAATATCAAATTACGAAGATAATTCTGACTGCTTTACTTGCAATGCTCTTTGATATAACTGATATTTTCATACTATAATGTATATCCTAGAAATATCACTATTTTTACTTATCATGTAATGTGTGATTGATCCATTGCTAAAGCATATGTAATTCAAATCACAAAATTAATCCCCTCCCATTTTTCGAACATGTCAACCTCGAGAGATTAAGCCATGTGACATTGGAAACAATTCATAACTTAAATTATTCCAATTTGTATTTTTCTGTACCATGTCACTATATGCACGATTGAATAGGTCCAAGTAATCATAAAATATACCTTAGTAGATCCTATTCCCTAGAAATTAGGTTCCTACTTTAAGTCAATCATTGGATAATTACTTTTTTCTAGTCTTAACTAAATATAAGACCAATATTTGTATTCCATATATTTCTGAACATATTTCTCTTGGAAAACTATGGTGCTCCCAATAACCTTTGTTAGACACATGACAAAGATTCATTCTAAATGAATTTTCTAAGATGTTGTTGTTTTCTTTAATCCTAAATTGAATTTTAGTAACTTGAAACTCTAATTGGCATCCAATGGTGTCATCATCCCTTCCTAGTTTCATTATATTGACAGATTCCATAAAAGTTAATCTTGAAATCCAATATCCAATACGATGATCTTAGAAGTTTATCTATAAAAAGTAAAATTCTAATGGAATGAGGAATACCAACTTGATATTAACAATTGATACTTATTGATACCATGGTTTTACCAACCATATATCAACTTTATTGAATACCCACTACAATATTAAATTTATAATATACTTTGTACCTTGATACATGGTTCCATTATTGAATTTTAATTGATTTTTTTAATCTTAAATAATTTTTATATACTTATTAATTGTAGGTATTATTATTCCCAATGAATAATGTATCATCGGCTACGCAAAATATAAAACCATCATTAAGTTTTTTAACCTTTCTAAATAGTCTGTGTCTCTAGAACATTCCTTTTTCTCATGTACTTTTGGATCTTGTTCATATGACAACCATTTGTGTATCTCAAGAATCGACTAAACCCAATTCAATATATCTACCACTATCTCTAATAGATATGTGAACCCTTATATATAAATTTAGTCTAACACTTGACTATCAATTTTCTATCTTAGGGATTTATGTAATATCCCAAGAAAACATTAGGATAATTACCTTAGATGAATAATGTATTTATATTGATGTAAGTTTGTTTATATCTTAACTAACTCTTTGCATATAAACACATGTCCTATGACATGATGGATTTCCATCATATTGTGACTCATATGATATCCATTTTTCATTGTAGTTGGCATATTAGTTATGGGATTTTTCCATTATTTTCAAAACATGTCTTGAAATATGATGGAAGTTACTATAGGTTATAACATTGATACTACATACATCATAACTTTGATGTATAAAATCTGCGTTTAGGAATTTCTCCACAAAATTTTTTTTTATCAATGTTCACATGTAATAATCATCATTGAACCTTCTTATTAACATCAATGTCATGATGTACATAAGGTAATGTGTATTTAGGAATTACCACTACTACAAACACGCCCTTTATCAGCGCTAAAAATGGCCTTTATCAGCGCTAGAAAAGCGCTGATAAAGCCATCGTAGATAAAGGGGGGTCCCCTTTATCAGCGCTTCCTTTATCAGCACTTTCGTTTTAGCGCTGATAAAGGACCCTTTTATCAGCGCTTTTAAAAAATCACTGATAAAAGTTAAAAAAATTTAAAAAAATTTAAAAAAATTTAAAAAAATGAAAAAATTCTGCCAATCGGGGGGGCTTTTATAGCGCTTGAACCCCCCCCCCCCTTTTACAGCGCTTTTCGGCCCCTATACAACACCCCATGCACCCCACGCACCCCCCTCCACCCTTTAACAGTGCTTGCTCCAATATTCCCCATGCGAGCACACCCCTCCCTCCACCAGGATTTGAACTCGAGACCTCCCCCCTGCGCGCCTAAGCCCTTACCACTACTCTATTTTGATTTGCTTTCCAATTCATGATATCTCTCTATATATATATTTATATATTTAGTTATATTTATTCGTATAGTAATATATATTTATATTAATATATATATATAGTTATATTATAATATATAGTTATATAGTTATATTATAATATATATAGTAATATTAATATATATAGTGGTATTAATATATATCTATATCAATATATATATATATATATATTTAGTTATATTTTTTCGTATAGTAATATATATTTATATTAATATATATATAGTTATATTAACATGTATATAGTTATATTAACATATATATAGTTATATTAACATATATATAGTTATATTAACATATATATAGTTATATGAATATATATTTATATAGTTATATTAATATATATATAGTGATATTAATATATATATTTATGGTGATATTAATATATATATTTACAGTAATACTAATATATATATATATGTAGTTATATTAATATATATACAGTTATTAGATTAATATATATATAGTTAGATTAATATATATATATAGTTAGATTAATATATAGGTATATAAATATTCATATATTGGTATTTTAAATAAAATGGATATTAGTTATTATTTAGATAAAGCTAATATATTTTATATGTAAATATGTTTAATTATTTATTTAAAAAATTTAATTTTTAGGTGCGAATATATAAAAAATATGTACATATAGTTATATATTTGATTATAAATAGCAGTTCATTATAAAAAAGGATGAAATTTCAAAGACATAATATCAATATAAATTTAATACCTTGGAATAAATTCATTCCCCGCCAAGAAAAGCCAATAATACCCCCTTAAACGAGTTTGAAAATCCACAAAATGTTAAAAAATCTGGGTACCCCGACAAAAAACTCAGTTTTGGAGGCCTTCTTGGCCTCTTTTGGCCTCTAAAAACGCTTGACCGGGATCCTCCCTGGTCATAGGGACGTAGAGCTCGTCGCAGGCTTCGATTTGATATGTGGTAGAGCTCAAACGGACACCCGGATCAAAAGTTATGGCCGTTTGAAGTTTGAGTTGCGTTTTCAACATATTTTGGATCTTTTTTTAATTTTTTTTAATTTTTTTAGTCCTCAAATTGTTATTAAAAGACTATTACTCCATAATGATTATCAAATTATTAATTATAATTTTTTTTAATTTTTTAAGAAGTCATTTTCACTAAATATCTTATATATTAAGTATAATAAGTGTAAATGTACATTTAAACTTATCTAAAATATATTTAAAAATTATATATTATATTTATATAACAATATAACTATATTTATATATTAATATATTAATATATTTTTTGAATTTTTTTTTGAAGCAGACCCTTTATCAGCGCTAAAAAAAGTGTTGATAAAGGCCCCCCTTTATCAGCGCTACGAAATAAGCGCTGATAAAGGGGGGCCCTTTATCAGCGCTAACAAAAGCACTGATAAAGGGGGGCGCTATGAAAAACTGTTTTTCTAGTAGTGTATAATCTATGCTACATTATCATAATCTATGAATTTTTATTCAATACATTCTTTGGCATGTCAATCTGTAGCAATTCATTTCTTCTGACCATGATTATACTTCACTGTCACATTCATTAATAACTTAAAGGAATATTATGAAGTATCTTACCACTATGTTTCTAATGGAATAGTTCATGCTCTCTTGTTGAACTAATTCCAAAAGTATTGTGGTGTACCTTTATTTCTATAGGTTTCTTTTGTCCAAACTAAATATGTCAATAATACCAATGTTTTTTAGTTGTGTAGAGCCTAAATACAAAACTAGGAATATAATTGATGTCCTTTTATTTTTTTTCTTGAAAAATAATTTTCTTTCCACAACCCGTTAAAAATTTATTACATTTTTATATCCATCACTTATTGCCTACGATTCAAGTATCACTGAACTATTTTTTGAGTATGTTACCACAAAAAACATTAATTTATGAACTTGGAATAATGTATCATTATGTACAAAGGTAAGGTGAGATAAATGTTTTGGTTATTCTCAAAAACTTGTTCAACTAGAATCAAACACTAGGAAAATAAAAGTTTTGTGCTTCTCACAACTGACTTAGGAATCACCCTTTCTCAGCTACTTGGAGAAGACACCATACTTCTTGTAATGTTTCTACACTTACATGGTCATTGTATTTCAATAAACATATGTGAAAGGTATGTTTTATTTAATACTCAATAAATATTCCTGAAATAATACTTTTATTTGATGAATATACACTGAAGAAGAAGCAGGTTCTTGCTTATTCAATTCAGTTCAATGCATTTTAAGCTTACATAAATTTGTTTCATAATATGTGATTAAAATAACCTATTGTTTAATAACCAAAATCTATTCTATGAAGGAAATTATGAAGGTTCCTTTGGCATAACTTTCCATTGGCCTTATCGCCTTGTACTTTAATTTATTCTCCATAATAACTAAATGTGGTAGTTTTTTTAATATTATTATTACTTAGCGAGCCTTAGCTTAAAGGTAATGAAGAGATTACTCTTTCCTATTCATTTGAATCCTTAAACAAAACTAGAGTAAGTGGGTAAAGAGGTATAAGAATGGGATTCCATGAAAGATCATAGTCTTCCTTTCATGCTTACACAAAGCTATTGTAATCATCACATTCATATGTTAATTCACTTTCTTCTTTTTAACTTCTCAGAGATTAGACTACATTTTGTATCATATATGTCCTAATATAGTTACCAAAAATAACATTGAACGTTGATGATAGAATTATTAAATTACCATCATATGCTTCATTCATGAGTTTCCTATAAGCAGTTTAAACCCTCTCTTACTAAAGTGGCTTAACAGGTAGGGACATCGGCACCTTGAATTTTCAATAGTAGTATTATGCGCAAGTGTGTGTACTACACTTGGAAATTCATGATGGTTTGGACATTTAAATTTTCCAATATTTATCATAGTTTTTATTGTGTAATTACATGTCATTTTCCAACAAAAATAAACTTTAGCTGATGGGTAATTTTATGTTGATTACCAAATTAGGCATTATTGATTAATTAAATCATTAAATGTATCCCACTATTTTATCATATTCTAGGAACCCTCTATCCTAGAATCGGAATGCTCTATCACTTGAGTATTCTAGTGGAAAATATCCTCAAAACTCCCCTCATAGTCTACAATCTACGGAAACTCCAGTACTCTGAGGGTTCAAGGTAGGCATTTGACAGACCAACTACATTAAATTGTGGTCCCTTCTTCTGTTGAGTGAAGGCTCAGCTTCTAAAAATCATTACTTGATTTACTCAATGCTTGATTCAAAAATGATAGAAAGTTAGCTATGGATAATACTCACTACCACTTTATTTAATTCGACCCACCACTCTCATAAGAACTCCTCGGTAGTAAGAGGAAGTCTCTTCTATAGCATGAACGTCACCCCAAACACCCGGTTTTTATCAAATTGGAATGATGGAAGGTGATTAATAATTTAATATTTATAGGAAGGTTTTTGTGTCTTTATCTCAAGGAATGTAGTCCTTTTCTATTAACCTTGTTCATCTATGTTGTCGCGTCCAAAACTGAACGTTAATAGAAAAACACATGTTGCTTATTTATGCATTTTATTATTTATTATTTTATGTATTTCCCCGCTATCATAAAATGCATTAAATAATAAATAAATGAATAAAGGTAAACTACTAGATGACTAGTATTGATAATCTAAAATGACCTAGGGGCATCACACCTGAGTTGTATCTTGACTCATGATGCAGCTCGCCCCTGTCCTATATGTTCGCTTCTCTTCTGGAGTATCGCCACATCTTGGTGGGGTCCACATCACTTCTTGAAGTACCGCCACATCTTGGTGGGGTCCATGTGACATCTTTCATTATCTTGGTCAATGTACACCACCTCATCTTTGTGGGGTGCATGTCACACATCGTCTTTATCTAAATTATAAAAATACTCATACACAGGCGAGGTGGAATAGGGGTATAATGTACATTAGATGAAATTAGACGCACAAACCCTTATACATTTTAAGTGAAAATAAGATGATGTGAGACCTCCATTTAATTCATTACAAATATCACACATGGTTTAATATAATTAATTACATAAAAGAAAACATGCATGGTTTGGTGTTCCATAACAGTAATTGGGTATAATTATATGCGATAAAATTATATTGAATTAAATAAAGTACGAGGGATATTTAATTTAATTAATTGAATAAAATAATTCAAACAATTTAATTATACTTTGGTCACATAATTAATTTAATTTTAATACAATAAATTAAATTAATTTTTATCCTTGGGTATTAAAATTTCATATTTTATCCCATAATTGATATATCAATTAATTTAATTTAATTATAAATTTTAATTAATTATATTATATTAATTAACTTTAACTCAGGCCTTGAAACACCCATGCAAGTCCAAAGTGGGTCGCATTGTACCTGTACAAACTCATTCTGACCATTTAAAGTTGTGTTGGGCTATATTGGGTCCAAAACCTATTCTGGGTTGGGAAGACCCACCTGGACCATATCTGGGGAATTTCAGGTCTAGTTAAACCTATAAAGGGTTACATGCACCCGATCGACTGCCTTTGGGGTGAGGTGGCCAAAATAAGAGAGATCTTGTCCCAGGTGGAGGCTGGAGGCTTGTTGAGGCAGTGATGAACCGATCCAGTAACGTCCAAGGGTAGCGGCCAAGGGCCGTCTGCCAGCTACAACGGGATCCATTGATCAGTTTTGCAAGCTAGGATTCCATAGACTTGGATTTCCAGTGAGGGGCTAAAACCAGTGGCCTGGCCGAATCTGAGGTCAGAATTAAGAGAGGACAGTGTATGGTGGTCGACATCGGTCCGAAGGGGATACTACAAGGCATGGTCCTCTAAATCTGGAAGGAGGGGTGGTTGGAATGGAAAGGAGAAATGACACACGACCAGACTGAAGGAGGTCACTAACAGGGGGCGTGATGGTGGTGCGATGTTTAGGTGAGCCTGTAGGGGTGGCGGCACTATCGTGGGTTGTAGCTGGTCTGGTGGAAGGTGGCTTCCAGGAAGATGCGTTTGTAGCCTTTGAATATTATTATTATTATTATTATTATTATATTAAAATAATAATTATATTATTTAAAACAAAAAACATGAACAAGAATTCTCTATTCTCAATTCCTAATAACCATGAAACAATCACATTTGATTGATAAAATAGTTTTTAGATGACAGTAACATCATCATCTGACCTCAGATTGAATCATATTTGGATCTTTTGAGACCAATTTACTACCCTCCACATAATTTAAATGAAAATTAATTTTTTTTGTCTCAAATAATATATGCTTCCCTCTGATACCAAGTGAATATATCGGGGCCTGCATTGGAATCTGGTGGGTTGAGGATTTTAAATTTTTCATTGATGTGACAATGGAACTTGTCATCACAAACGATCTGATCCCTAGTATGGTCTAAGGATCTCTCCTAAATTAAAAGATCATGTAAATTAAAAGTAAAAAACATATATGTTTAGGTCTATAGCCACACTCATCTACAACTCGTAGATGGTGATCATTTCTTGATGGATCTATAGTAAGAACCATCTAGATCATCCACTCGCACTTTAAAAATCCACTGAAACGTTGATCATCCAATTTTGGGTGCTAGAGAGGAGATTTGGTGATGCCTTTGATGCCCCGACGATCACCACGATCCACATTCTTAATTGCTTGATGGTATTTATGGATCAAAACTTGAAGAGAGAGACTCTCTCTCTCTATAATGTAGGAGGATATAGAGGCTCTCATTTTAAATGAATGAATAGTTTTTATGAGAGCCTCTCTCTCTATTTATAGTGGATGACGCATATCACGAAGTAAGGTTACCCAACCCCTGAAAATTTAACATACACTAAATAATAATTATGAAAAACTAGACCATGACATAAATATTATTAATAATTTATCACATGCTTGTAATTTATATATAATATATTATGTGATAAAACAGATTCATTTAACTTGACTCTCCAATCCCTCTTAATATTAAACGAACCCTGAATATTAAAATAATGTTCATTGGGTTTATATTTTCTCATATTTACTTAACGTGTAAATGAATTAAATAAATTCAATCCAGTTATTTATAACTTTAATAATACTGAATATTTTTTTTCTTTGTTGATCAATACCTTGGACAACACTCGGACCCCGTGGTGGGGCCCACCATATCCAATATACCTATTGAACAGAATAGGGAGGATTCTTGAATACGCTATTGTGTGTGACCCTCTAGGCCCTTATCTCAATAGTAGTGAATAAAATCCATAGACCAAGAGTGGATTCCATCAACCCATCAAGGCCCCTAAAGAGATAAAGATTGTCATAGTAACAAAAACCATCCTACGAACAAGTACTATGTACTATAATCTCTTCATCTTTAGATATCTCATTATATAGGATGCACAATTGTTTCATCTCCCATTTCCTTGATTTATTATTTGTAGATATAGCCAGATGGATTTACCTTTTGACTACTTTGGCCAAATACTTATGATAGTAGAACCATCCTAATCAACCAGGCTTGAGATATATAACTTCCTTAACTTCAAAGCGACAGATCCTTTCTTTACAATTCAAATAATTTCATACAACTAATAACGCACCCACCACAAGCTACCACACCATGATTTCAATATCATGGTTTTTTTTTTCTTCTATCAATTTACGCAATCAAACAATACACACTAGTAATGATCTTAAGTTAGTTGACCAAAACACGTGTCCATAGATATGATCTAACTATAACATAAAAAACACGTGGTATTCTTATTAGAGGGTTTGTCTTCATGATCTTTCTACAATAGATCACCATGTGAGAACTTAATGAGAATAAGTCGCAATGCTTATGAGACCCTAGTACCTGATAGTCAAATATCTTTAGTGTCCAATCAGTAAGATGTATCTAGACCATAGGACCTATATTTAAGATTAATGTCATAGAATTTCGATGTTCTCATTATAGTATGGGATCATCTATAAAATTTCAATGTGACAATTAATCTAAGACATTTCCATTAAATAGTGGATCTAGAAAAAAATACACTATAATGGTAAGAATATATCATGTGTTTCTAACTGTATACATGATATTATAATCAAAATTACTAAATATTTGGGTCTATGGCACCCACTATTTCAACATTGGCTAGGTACATATGAGATTAAAAATATTTTTCAATTCAAAAAATCCCATAAAATATAGAAATATAGAGGATTCATATAAAGGTTTAGATATTGCGTGAGATGTCATGTATAATAATTCCAAGCTCAAGTTCGTTACTTTCAGAATGTTGGATGGTAAAAGAATCTCCCAACTTAATGGAATACTTATTGACGTGGTAAAAATTTCCATTACATTAGGAGCGCCTATTGTTGAACCAAATATTGATTTAAAAATCCTAAAAATCCCATAACCAAGATTGATTCAAATCTAAACTACTATTAAGAAATCTATAGAGGACTGGGATTTTAAATTAAAAGATACTAATTGAGCTCTTGAGATGTGTGAGGTAAATATAGAATCTAAAGTTAAAGGGAATAGATTAGTTAAGAAGGATAATGCTTCTCTGAATGTTTCAACATATAAATATTAAAATAAAGAAGAAAAGAGATACAGATAGTTGATCCATCTGATGAAGAAACTTCAAATAGTTTTTCTTTTGATAGTGAGTTTTCTCAAATTTCTAAAAAAAATCAGAAATTCCTATTAAAAGAGAATAGGTTTTAAGAAAAAATTCACTATTTTTTATGAAATATGATGTAAAATATAAAGAGGTGATATGATATGAATGAAAAAATCATGGACACATCTGACCAGATTTTCCACAGATGCAAAAAAAAAATTTAGAGAAAAATTAAATCAAGAAATTTGATTATTGGAAGAAATATAAGAATTAAATGAATGAGAAATAGATAATTTTAGAGGATTATAGTGATATTACTTCTTTATAATCCTAAGTTGAACATAATAATTAGAAGTCCAACATGTTATTTATGGAACACCCTAATAGGGTATATTTATATTATTCTTCTGAGAATGAGTTTGAATCTAAAAGTATAAATTGAACTTATGATGAATGAAATGATTATTGAAGAATTATAAAAAATAAATATGAATCTTTGAAAGTTAAAAATAAAACTCTCAAAAACTCTTATATTGTTATTGTTAACAAAAAAGAGTAATTGAATATATAAATTTTATAATCTAAAACCAAGATGGGAAATTCTACTACATCTTGTATAGAATATGGTAATAAGATTTTAATAATTAAAAAATTAGTTCAAGATTTTGAAGATTTTGTAATTTATTAAAAAATGTGAAAATTATTTAAATAAAATTATTATAAATAATAAGGTCCATAAAAATAAGTTTGGAATAGGAAGCCAAAGTGATAGGACAATGATTTAAAAAAATATTATTCCTAGTTCCATGAATTATAACCTATCTAAAATTACATTTTTTCACTATGGAGAGCTAGAAAAATGTTACAATAAAAATATATTTAAAACCCTACAATTCAGTGGAGTAAATCATTCTTTTCTTCTGAAATGTTTTTAAAATTTTAGTGCTTGATTTTATGGATAACATAGGGAGATTTGTGTTCCCATATATTTAGTTTCTATCCTGGATGGTCCCAAAATAATATGGTTACCAAAAAAATTTATTTTTTTTATTTTTATTTGTAAGGAAAAAGGTTGAAGAGCATCAATGAAAAATGTAATACGGTAAATGCATTCATAATGAATAAGAGTATAGATTCCCCTAAATTCTATTAATTATCAAATATTTATAGAGGTTATTCCACTTTTTGTGACAATATTAAAGGAAAAATTATTAGATTTGGATCAGTTAGCAATCCAATCTTAATCCGTATCACTAAAGTTCTTTATGTAGATAGATTAATTCAAAATCTGATAAGTATTTCTCCACTTTTTGATGATGTTTATTTTTTTGATTTACCAAATAATGCATGTACTCTTTTTAAAGGTAAACTTCTTAAATTTAAGTCACCTAGAATAGAGAATGTCTATACTATAGAACTCAATTATTTTTTTAGAAAAAATACAAAATTTTAATATTAAAACAATTGAATCATAGATTTGGAATAGAATATTGATACATTATAAAGTATATTATTTGATAAAGTTGTCAAAAAAATAATTTTTTTTAGATTTTCCTT
This sequence comes from Viscum album, assembly GCA_963277665.1. Taxonomy (NCBI): domain Eukaryota; kingdom Viridiplantae; phylum Streptophyta; class Magnoliopsida; order Santalales; family Viscaceae; genus Viscum; species Viscum album. The sequence goes on from OY728160.1 coordinate 492,345,742, forward strand.
AAAATAAAATAAATAATAAAAATTTGTGTTATGCATGCCAAATGGGTAATCAACACATGTCATCTATTAAAACAATTAATAATGTTTCTATTTATAACCCCCAAGATATTCTTAATATAGATTTTTTAGCCATCTTAAAACTTCATACCTAAGAGTAAAATATTTTTTTATTTATTTTTTGTTTATTTTTCATGATTCACATAGATTTTATTTTTGATTTTTAAAAGTGAAGTATGTTATGTTTTTATAAATTTTATAAAAGTTTTCCAAAAAGTAGAATGATTCTAAAAATATTAAATTTCTAATTGACTATATATGAGAATTTGAAAACCATTAATTCAATTCATATTGTTCAAAAAATAGTATCAAATATAATTTTTATTACCCTAGGACACTTTAACAAAATGGTGTTGTTAAAAGGAGGAATAAGACATTACAAAAAATTAGAAAAAAAATGTTATGTTAATGTAACTCTCCAAATAATTTTTGGGATAAAGATATAAACATATCATGTTATATCATAAAAATAATTCTAATTGGACATATTTAACATAAAACACCCTACTAGTTATGGTAAAATATTAAGTTAAAAGTTAGGCACTTTATTTTATTTAGATTTAAGGTTTATATTATAAACACCAGGGATATTCATGGTAAATTTGATACAAAATATGATGAAGGAATATTTCATGGTTATTTAACTAATTCCAAGGAATATAAAGTTTTTATCAAAACATAAAATATTATTGATGAATCAACACATGTGGAATTTGATGAAAGTGAACCTTTTGGTCAAAAAATGATAGAAATTGATGAACTATGTGATTATTTTAGAAACATGATATTTGAGTATCAATTTTATAGTAAAAATGATATAGATTTGGAACTCAATTTACAATAACCAATTCTTAAAAATATGGATACCAGTGAACCAGAATGTGTGCTTACTAGATAGCTTATAACCCCTAATAACCATCCTGTATTAACAGTTTTAGGAAACATAGATGGAGGGGTTATGATTAGAATTATTATAGGAATTTTTTCGGAGTTTTAAACATTTTTATCTTAATTATAACCTAAGAATATATAGTAATACTTAGTATATTAGAGATGGATTTTTTCAATGCAAGAATAATTATACCATTTCCATAGGAGTATGGTTTGAAAATTATTGGAAATACCCTTTAACTATCTTATTAAAGTAATAAAATGGGTTTTTATAAATAAAATAAATGATTATTTTTTAAACACTAAGAATAAGGTCAGACTAGTTTCTAAAGGTTATAACCATGAATAATGAATATATTAAGAAGAAAACTTTACACCTATATCTATGTTGAATCCATTAGGATTATCATAGCCTATGGATCACATATTAATTTTAAATTATATCATATGGATGTAAAATATTCTTTTATAAATGGTTTTCTAATGGAGGAAGATTATTTTGAAAAAACTCTTGGTTTTTGAATATCCACATATTTTAAATTCACTTTTTAAACTTTCTAAAACTCATTATGGACTTATAAAAGCACATATAGATTGGTATGAACTTTTATGATCATTTATTTATCAAATGTATTGATAATATAAAATAAATATTCTAAAAATTTTAAGAAAAATTTATCCTATGATATTTCTTTGGTACAGATATATGTTGGTGATGTGATTTTTTTATACTAATAAAAAATTTTGAAATAAATTTTCCAAACTCACAAAAAATCTATTTTGAAATGATAATTATGGGTGAGTAAGGCCTTCGAGCCACCTCTAGGTGGAGGCATCATTTACGGGTACTATAGCAGTACTGCAGTAGTACTATAGCAGGTACTGTAGCGGGAACTGTGCAGTATTGTAGCAGGCACTGTAGCGGTAACTGTAGCAGACACTTTCTGGCACTGTAGCAGCCAGGAATAAGCCCCCGTTTGGGCCTTCGGGCCACCAATTTGGTCCCCAAGTCCTTTAAGGCCTTTGGGCCACCCAGGCCTTCGGGTCAGTAAGGCCTTCAGGCCACCTCAAGGCCTTCGAGCCACCTTCAAGTGAAGATGCAAACCAGACAACCTACTAGGAACAAGCTCTACAAAATAGGATGGTCAAGGATCTTTCACCACAGTAGAATCTAAATGGATTGAAAGAATGAGAGGGTATGTCACCTGCCATCGGGACAAGCCTGTTCATGCATGAGAATGCCTAGCCAAACTACCATGTGAAGGTTGAGAGATTATTTCATGATGACGATGTTGGGGAGGAGCAGTTCCAAGTAGTTCGTCTAGGTTGTATGTAATGTTTCAAGCCTACGGGAAATGAATTCCTCTAAGGCCTATGGGCCATGTAATACATATGCCTACGGGCCTTGTAAGGGTTCCACCTCACCCCTTGAAAGGTGGATTATCAAAAATCAATAAAAAATGAAGGCCTTCGGGCCATTGGAGGAGGATTCATAATTGAGTTACATAAAAGGTTAGACTTGAAAGTTGTAGAGTGAATACAAATCCTATGAGTTCTAATGAAAACCATGACTTGGATTAAGTAGGGAAACTGGTTAGAAACAAGTTATATAGAGGAATAATTGGGAGTCTATTGTATTTAAGTGCTAGTTGACCAGATATTATGTTTTTCATATGTAATTATGTTAGATTTAAATAACATATCAAATAATATCATTTAAATGATTCCAAACAAATTTTAATTCATTTAAAAGGAATAATTTTTGTTTCCTTAATTTTATAAAAAAAACATTTGATTTAAATTTAACATCATATTCAGTAGTTGACTTTGGTAGTTATGACTAGATAGGAAGAATACTTCAAGAACCTACCATTTTCTAGGTAAATCCATGGTATCCTGGTCTAGTAAGAAACAACACTCTATTGCTATATCTACTATAGAATAAGAATATATTTCTTCTAGTAGTGGTTGTGAAAAGGTAATATGGATGAAACACTCCCTAATATATTTTGGATTAAATTATAATCAATTTTAAAATAAATTTAATAAAACTAGTGTTATCAACATTTCAAATAATACAATAAATCATTATAAAACAATAAAAATAGATTTATTCCTTTATTTCTTTAGAGAAATATCAAAAATGTGATATTACCCTTGATTTTATCTCTACTGAGAATCAATTATTAGATATTTTCACTAGTCCTCTTATGTGTGATCGTTTGGATTTTATTAAAAGAGAATTGGGTTTATTCGATTTTAAATAAATTTAATGCATCTTATTTTATGATTTTAATTTAATCCATATTAGTGATTTGTTTTAATGCTTCATGGAAATAAAATGAGTCTACTTTGATTGAGTATTTCATATTTATCTGTTTTTAGAAAACAAAAAATCCCTTCTATAAATTTTTATTATATTTATTATTATTCATAATCACCCAAAAACTAATCGGGTGTGTATTCATATTTGGATTCAGGTGTGTGATCAAATTTTTATTCATCACCCAACCCATTATCATTTCACGTAAGTATCTTCTCCCAAAATTATAATTATTTCCCATAAACTCTCAATCATCACTTGACCTCCAGCTAACCTATATGTCATGGGTAAATCTAAGTGAGGATATAATGTAGTGTCAAGTTCATCTAATATTTCAAATGTTAGTGGTGCACCATGTAATTTTCTTGTTTGAAAATTTATCTATATGGTATGGATGGTGTTGATGAAAATGATACTGAAGAAAGTGATTCAATTTTATGGTTGATATTATGTATTTTATGGGAAGAAATATCATTCCTATTTAAAGTAGATTTAAATTATTTTTTGAGGAATGTTGAGTTCCAGTTCACTGTAAAATAAGATGTTATCCTCCTGAATGTAAATTGTAAGGTCTTGCTAGTTTGGTGAGTTAATTTGGTAGATATCTTTCATTATCTTCATGAGGGGGAGTATAATTTCAGTTATACACTAGTGAAAAAATTAATATAGTTCAAATAAAGGTGTTCAAGTTACTATTTAGAATCTATAATTTCTAGAAAAATAATTTTAAGTACTTAGAACCTTTGGGGATGGTTCTCTACATGTTTTTTTGGGATGAGATATCACAAAGAGATGGAGAAATATAGACATTCAGGATATATATTTTCTATATATTTTGATTAAAAATTTAATGATCTACCTACCACGATACATGATTCATTTTATGCATCACTTTTTTGAAGTGAAAGTTATATTGAATTAAAACCCTTATGGTATATTGGTATCCCTATTTTTAATGAATAAATAAGTTGATTTGAACGAGGGAGATATAGTAAAATTCCATAAAATTAATACGTTATATACAGTTCTACTAAAAACTTTTGGGTACACCGAGGAATATCCTTTAAATTCATTGAGTCCAGTTGATCAGGAAGGTGTGTCTTATGGGGAGACATCCCAAAACTCACCACCTATTAATGAAGCACCTACTAAGATGGTATCATCAATTGAGGTGAGAAAGTTAGAAGTGAGTTCTAGAACAAAGCCTCAGTTTCCAAAGGTTAGTCATATAGTGGAATATCCTATTTAGAGTCAATTAGGTGAATTTTCGAAAGATGATGCTAAAATATTTCATCATAAGGTGCTAGTTGTTTAGACAACTATTAGTGTTCCAGATGAGTGCCCAATTTATATTGTTCATATTGTTTCTGGTGCTGAATTTTGAGACAAAAATGATATAGAACATCATATAGTGGATCTAATTCTTCTTGGTTCTTTTCCTTGTGATGATAGAGTAGGTGATGTGTTTATAGATACAATGGATAATTATCACACCCCGCCTACATTATCACCACCTTAAGTGCATGAGAAAGAACCCTGAGTTAGTTTTTTTAAAAGTTTGGGGTCGAAGCCTCATTTTTATTATTAAATCAAAGCAAATACCTCTTTTTAACTGGGTAGAGGGAAACCCATTACATAGCTCGAAGGCCTAGTGGGCTTGTAGCCCATTACATTGCCCGTAGGACCAAACTTTAGACCCAATTCACATTCGATGAATAGTAACCCTCCTGCTACAGTACCTGCATAGTACTGTTGCCGCTACAGTGCTCTACCACTGCTGTAGTACCCGCTGATGAACAGTGCCACCGCTGCTATAGTACCACTACAGTGCTGCTACAGTACCTATGCCCAATGGGTTTTGAACACCTATTTTTCATGTAGTATTACAGGGTGCTTACCACTAAGCCAAACCCCAACTACAAGAACCCTGAGTTAGTAAGAGCTCATATTGTTCTAAAATGTAATTTTTCTCTTTTTCTCTTCTAACTTTGTTTAATAATCAAAGAGGATATTATAATGATTTTAAATAGGATCTGAAATCATTTATGTATGATATTAGATAACTCAAGGAGTCTAATGTTTCCAATGATAATTTTGAATAGTTGGTTTGGCTAATGGCTCCAAAAATAGAGATGATTAAGAGTATTTAGATATAACCACATATTAAACTTAATATTTCTAAATTATATCCCATGGATCTTTAAGTGATGAAAGCACTAGTTATATATCTAAAATATTATTGTCCTACCATGTCTAAGAATAATGAAATCTTATTAATAGGTGAATATTAAAGAGACATGGTATAATATTTTTCCATGGTGAAATATGAAATATCCCATGTTGTTCTTAATGAGATCGTGTCTTCTATGTAAAGACACTAAATTCTCATACATAAATATTACAAGATAATATAACAATATTAATTATATAAGATAAATACCAATTCCAAATTTATTTAGGTCTATTGTATTTGGAAAAAAATCACATAAAAAATGTTCTATAACTAAGCAACATCATCACCCACTATGTTCTTCATAACTATAACCCTTCTTAAACGTATCATAAATAATATCTTTCATCATAAAATTGGGAAATGAAATATAATAAAGGGTGATCTTGGATTTTTAGTAAGGGTAATCAAGGTATATATCAACATATAATGAATGTATGGTCTTGAGAACATGAGAATAACATTTAAAAACCATACACTATATACCATAGATAATAAACGTTAGACATGGAAAATATTATGGAATGTCATAAGACATGAATCATAATGAAATAAAAGAACTCAAACAGTGAAAACATAACTTTATCATAAGATATGTATTTTTAGAATACATAATTTACTTAGTAGTTCAAAGAATATTTCCAAGACCATCAAAGTGAAATTAGTTTAATCCCCATACTATAATAATAGTCAATTGTCACTCGCAAGACTAACATAGTGGATAGAGTCCCTTACTAAACTGGGTTCACACACCATATTAGTTATATTTATCTAATTACAAATTAATTTGAACCCAATGTTTTGAAGGTTGACATAGGTCCCACCTATTATATAATGAAAATCATACATATGTGTTCCATGGGATCAGAAAAAATTCAATATATTATAACCCATGAAAATAAATGGGTTTTATAAAAATTTCATCATATCATAACCCAAATAAAAGAAATAGGTCTCATAATCAGTTTTTTAATTTCATCATAACATAACCTGTGGAAAAGATATAGGTTTTATAATCATTTAATTAGTTCATAATATAATAACTCATGGAAAAAGAATTAGGTTTTGTAATAATATATTCATCGTAAATATAAACCATTAAGAGAATAATAAGATTTTTTTCCTTGGATCATATCACCAATAAATTATAATTAACATCATATGATGTTATCTTAGATAGAAATTGATATACAAAGAAAAATCACTTTGAATGTTGTTTGAGGAATGTATCGTCTCTTTAAAAATAATGTTTTTAAAATTAATAATCCCTAAAATATTTTGTAAATACTTTTATTTTTAAATAAAAATTAATATATATAAAGGAATATTCAAGTAAAATGATGTCAGAAAATTCTACTCATGTCGTACATGTTAAAACAAAGATTCCTTTAAAATTTTTGGTAAAATCCAAACGAGACTTTTTTGAAAAATGACATGAATATTTATTTCAAAAAATTTATATAAAATTAAAAATATGTAATAATTTCATTAATAAATAATTTTCAAAATTTTAAAAACATTTTTGAAAACATTTTTAGAAAACATGGTTTTTGAAGAAAAAATGTTTTTTGACTAAAAAGATAAATAAAAATGATTTTTTATTAAAAACATTATTTTGAACTATTGAGTGCAGAAAGAGAGTAAAATAAAGGGAAAACATGAATTATCCTTTAATTCATGATTTTATTGAGATATGAATCATAATATATCATCATAAAAAATATAATCATAAACCATCTTGATAAACGATGAGATTGTAACATAAAATATTTACCACTTGGTTATATTTTGATTCATAAGAACCATTAATGATTAACATAAAATAAAAACTTAAATATAATTAAAATAAATATATAAATGATATAAATTTTCAATGGGGGTATTATATACACATCATATAATAAGATATGTGCATAACATAACATATGTCCCAAAAATGGAAATTTGAGGAAAAAATCCATTTCTTTAAGTCACCACTTCTTTCGTGCACATTAAAACCAATTGTATAATAAATATAAGTTTATTATAAATATATTATATATCCATACATAAAAATATCATACCATATACGATTTACTTATGACATTTTTTACCATTTTATTAGCAATTCCATGTTACAGTCACGTTTTAGGCAATAACCACTTTCTTGTGTATGTTTTGTCTTGTATTTTTAGACCTTTTAATTTGATAATGGTTTCATAATATAAATAACTTTAACCATTATATAATTATAATATATATATTAATTATATATTTTTTAGAGAAATCTTGAAAAATTATAGATAGAAAATGAAATACATCATCCATAGAGATGGTAGGTCGTACAAACACAAGAACGTTGTATCCATTTTCTCAATGGATTAAAAGAAACAAAGGTAAATATTATATTATTATTATATGATAATTTTTATGTCATATATATAACATATTTTCATTAAAATCATCATTATTACCTTCCATGTAATGCATGATCAAATCACATCACTTCGTGAGGTGGTAGTCTGTATTACACGCAAGTGACCTTATCATATTCTCACAGAATCAAAATTAAGAAGTTATATTTGATATAATAATCCCAAAAGCACAATAATATAATATATATGATATATAATAATTTAATCCACCATTATATCTATTTTTTAGAGGATGTGATGGAAAACAAATAACATTGAATTGGGAGGCGGTAGTCTGTCGTGCACGCGAATGATGATTTTGTATTAATTTCATGGAAGTGGAGATGATTTTAAGTAATTACCTGGACATAAAAACATGTATTTAAATTTATAATATAATTTTTTTAGTTTTTAATAATTATTAAAGTAGGTTGAAGAATAAATAAAATAAAAATACTCATTGAAGAACATTACCAGTTTTTCAGGTAACCTCCTTAGGTTTTCTCCAAAAGCATTCCTAGGTTTTATTTATGACCAAAATAAGTCTTTTATTATGAGATTATGAATTTAAGGAATATATATTTTCATGAAGTTTTTGAACCAAAGTGTTTTTGGTGTTTAAAGTGGAGTTGATAATTATTGGCCTTTTATAAGTGAAGTGACTCGCCCAATTGAAATTATTTGAAATGAAAAAGGTGTACATAATTTTATTACAAGAAAAAGGATAAGAAATGGACCATTATATATACATATACATTATAATGTCTATATGTGTCAATAAATTTGGTTTTCTATAGGTTTTGGGTCATTTTTAACCCTTATATTTTTAGTTTACCTCCTAGTAAAACCATTTTTACCTTAATCAGGGTAAATAATTTTTACTATTTTTACTATTAATTATAGTAAAAAAATAATTTTTACCATATTATATAATAAAAATTATTATTATTCTTAATATGGAATCCATTTTTTTAAATTAAAATCACATAATTGGAAAATTTAAATTAAAATTAAACCTATAGACGTGATGAGAAAGAGGTTTCCAAGGAGAAAATATTCAAAAGTTTAAAATATTATATAACAATTCAATATAAAAATGACACCAGTTAATTAAATTGGGTTAATAGATATGTAATTTAACTAATTTTACATTTAAACCCATTTTAAAAAAATAACATCATATTTTCTTTAAACGAAAAGGCAACGTTAAATAAAAACCAGTAATTTTCTCTATTCATAGAAAAATTATTTTTTTAGAAAAATCCCAAACAATAACCCTAAGATAATTTTTACATGATAGTTTAAAAAATGAAGTTATTTTTATTAAATTAATTTTCTAAAATTTTCAAAAATTAATTTTATTATTTTTTACAAAAAGAAACAAAATAAATGTTTTTGCAGACATTGTATTTTTTGAAATATATATAGACTTTAGTAAAAAATAAGTACTTTTAATCAAAAAAATTATTTATATAAAACCATTATACTTAATATTTTATTTTTTTTATTCATATTCATAAGGACAAGTTTAAAATATAGGAAATAATTTTCATGTTTAAATAAAAATAATAATTATATGTCATGTTTTTTTTAAAACTTAGTGTCACGTGTAATGAAAACTATCAATGGTACTAAATTTATTCAAAAAAAACTATTTCATAAAATATTGTGGTGTTACATTCTACCCCTATTAAAATTAATTTTTACCAAAAAATTTGGTCACTCTGACACAAATGGATGGGGATACTTCTACCTCATCATACCCTAAAGTTCACACAAAACATCCTCAAACTAGTGGTTTCATTTCAAAATTTTGACCAGGTGAGTAGTATTGTTTCATTGGAAATTATCTATATAATTTAGAATATACATAGATTTTTTATCATAAGAAATATCTTGATATAGAGGTATTAATTCTGATTTCAATACATATGAATGATTTGTTATGTACTTATTCGTGATAGATACATTGAACACATCAGGAACTTGAGAGTACTTTGGTCGAAGTTCCAACTGAGAGTCTATTGTAACTATATTATAACAAATTTAAAAGGTATAGATATACCTCGGGATTATTTTTACCTTATTTACAAAATTCATTACCATATTCCATGGATGAATTATTCAAAAAACCTTGTCATGACCTTTTTATTCAAGATCACACTAGTGATTTTAAGTATAGCATTTCTACCGACTCTGAGCAGTCATGATGTTTTGTTGAATGGGTCCAACCTTCTCTTCCATTGATTCATATATATCATGTCCCTATATATTTCTCTCTCCAACATCATTATAGCATTTTGTAGCTCTAAATATTTTTTCTTACAGGGATTCAAAACGATCCATCTGAATGATCAAGTGAATGATATTGTAATAAGAAAACTCAATGAGAGGAAGGTGTTAACCCCAACAACATTTGAAATCTAAAAAACAAGATCAGAATATATCCTCTATGTTTTAAATTGTTCACTTATAATGACTATGTATTTCTATATGATAAGAAGTACTGGAAGAAAACTCTATATCAATATCTTTTTGAATACTTCGCTAGAACATCAAGGTAAACCTTGGTACCCCATTAGATACAATTGAATGTGGTACGCAATGAAACCTTGCAACTTATTTAAAGTATATCCTAGCAAGATGATCCAAATATAAGTCTTCTCTAATTAAAATTTAGTGTTATAACTTTATAGGTTGATCAAAAACAACCCATATAGAATTATTCTCTTTTGAAAATTTTGGGATTCTGATGACAAATTCTGTGGTGATTTTTTCAATTTCCATTATGGTATGTGTAATGGGGGTAACATCCCCTTAAAATTTTTTCTCTCTACCTTAACTTTTTGACATATCAAGCAAAGAGATTCAAAGATTTCAATATCTTCATTCATTACATCCAACCATGAACACTCTTTCAAATATCTATACATATTCGTACTTCCATGATGAATAAGGAATGAAGAACTATGAGCTTCTTATAACAACTCTTTCAAATGTGGTGAGGATGGAACACATACAGGGTTCAAGTGATGTCCTAACCTAGGTTTCACACACCAGTTCCCTAATTCAGTCGACCACATGACCTCAAGCACACCTCCCCATATTCCAGAGGCTACCAACTAATAGCAATGGTCTAATATTGATCATAGGGAGACTATAACCGCTTTATCAAAGTAGCACAAAAACAGATATAAATAGGAATAACCAAATGATATAACACAACCAAAATAATACTAGTATCTCAAGATAACCCTAAATGGAAATATAATATCAAAACTGAACATTAGATATGTCATGAAAAAGTACGTACTAAGTGTCAAAATGCAAACCCAAAAGTAAAGACATTGAAAAATACCAATCGGGTCTCAAACCATGTCTAGTTCCCACATCCATTCTTCATCCAAAATTATCCTTCAAACACATGGACTTTTCCCTTATCATGTCCTGCAAACATGAAATATTTTCATGTACTGATCAGGCATGCCGAGTTACGTGTGAGTACAACTATGTAGGCCACCACCAACAATGTTTAAAATAATATCCAGTCAAAATAGTGTATGCAGTTTTATAAATAATAAAATACCTAAAACAAGGTAAAAAATTTAAATTTATTCAATTAATCTTTACATAACCACATAACACCTCAAGTTCTTGAGGACATCCAAACCATATCATATATCTGAATTCCATTGATACAATTTAAAATTCATAATGTATATCCATTTTTACCATTCATATTTCACAATACATGACTGAATACCACTGTTACCATTCATTATTTCATAATTGAATACCATTTTTACCATTCATATTTCTTAATACCGAACTGAATTCCATTGCTACCATTCATTATTTCATAATCACAATATTACAATTAATTAATTCACCAGTTAATTAATGAAATACAACAATTTTATACTTGCATTTCCCCATTAATTAATTCAATAATTAATTAATCACATCAATTAAATTACTAATTCAACAATAATTTTATCAAATCAATTCAATTAATTAATTAAAAAATTAACTAATCTGATAAATTCCATTAATTAATTCTCCACTTAATTAATACAATTCAATAAATTTCATAAAGAAACAGTCTCACTTAATTAATTAAAAAACTATATAATCAAGAATACACAATCCAAATATCCCTATAATTAATTTAAAAATTAATTATTCAAATTCACCAATCTTAACATTCTGATAATTAATTAAATAGTAAATTATTCACAATTTCCCATTCCCTTAATTAATTAATTCTCTAAATTAATTCATTCAATTTAGGAAATTCAATAGCTAAATGAGACCTATAAATTCAGCAATTACAAATATGAAACTAAAATTAAGACTGTGGGATTTGAATTATAAACCACCTACCTCAAGATTGATGATGAACGCCTGCCAACGGAAATCTCTAATTTTAGGGGGAAAATGAGGAAGAATGAGATATGATTCAATTACTATATAAAATATTTAAATGAATCAAGATATAACAAAACTAGATCAAAATCTAGATCCAATAGTGGAGAAACCTCCCTCCTTTATCTAGGAAAATGAGAGGGAGAGAGAGATTTTAAGGGGAAGAGATCACATACCTAGGAATTTTTAAATCATAAATCTTCCCTTTGATTCACCATGAACATAGGTTGATATGGCTTGTAATCTACCTAGGAGACTCCAAAAATGAGATAAAACAATTATGGATTGAGTTAGAGAATTTGGTTGTATAATATGGGGTTTTTGGAATTTTTTTGACAACTATTTGGGGATTAAAATCATTTATGCACGATTTTCTACTAAGGTCACATGGTTACCCCTAAAAGTGTGTCACTTCTAGGGGGGTCATAGATTCTCTTAATAGGGTGGATAGTTTGACAAATCATGTGATAGCCATACGAATACCCTCTATTTGGGTTCGCACTGTTTGTTGGGTTGGGGCGCATGGTTCGAGCAAACCATGTGCTAATAGAAAACCACCCTCTTTCATTCCAAAATTTTCAATTTTCACCCAAACACACCCCAAGGTAAAACTTAAAACCAAATTACTCAAAACTTGGCAGATCGGTTCATGTAAACAAGCCCGATAAATTTCCAGAAAATTTCAGGATATTACAATCTACCTAACTTGTTACAACTCATCCTCGATCTGTACACCAAAGAATCTATATGATTTTGAGTCAAAAATATCATGCCACTGAGCCCTTATATCAACTTCCCTCTCCCAAGTTTCTTCATGAACATGTCCATGTTGCCACAATACATGAATTGTTAACATTGTGTTTCCCTGCCACAGTTTCTCACTGTGATTTGACACATGTATAGGATTCTCCTCAAAGGATGAATTGGAATCAAGCTCAATATCTTCCACACTGATCTCATGAGAAGCGTCTGGGTGATACTGCCTAAGTTGTGAAACACGGAAATCATTGTGAATAGAAATGTATCTTTTTGGAATATCCAATTGGTACACCACCGGCCCAATTCTCTCCAAAACCTCAACTGGTCCAATAAACCTGGGAACTAACATTCCCTCTATTTGTATCCTATGTTGACCCAACCTTGGTGACACATGAACAATACATGATCACCCTTTTAGACTCAAGGGTTGGTCTATGTCTATTAGTATATGACTTCTGTCTTCTCTGAAGCATATCCATACACTTTCGAATTAGTTTTACCTACTTTAACATCTCCAACAAGAGACTCAGCCCCAATAACTATGACTCACCAGCCTCCATCCAGTATATAGGTGATATGTACGGCCTTCCATATATAGCCTCGTATGGTTCCATCTGAATAGTTTCCTGATAACTGTTGTTATAGGAAAACTCCATCATAGCTAGGTGCATCTCCCAAGATCCACTAAATTCTAGGAATCATTCTCATAGAATATCCTCGAGTACCTATATATTACACTCAGACAAACTATCTCCCAAACATAAATGTATCTAACTACTTCCCCAATAAATTCTCCCATATTGGTAATAAATTTTCTACCTTTTTCAAATGGTCTACAATCACCCAAATATCATCATTATTATGAGTTGTTCTCAAGAGAACCACCAAAAATTCATTATTAATGTCACTCCACAAGCATTCAAAAATCGTAAATAGATGTAGTAAACCATGAGGTCATTGATGCTCAGCTTTCACCTATTGAAAGGTGTCACATCGTGTCATGAACTATACTATCTATTTTTTCATGCCCAGCCACCAAAACAATCGACATAGGTCACAGTACATTTTCTTCACACCTGATGTACCACCCACTTCAAGGCATTCATTTCCTGAATCAGCTCCTTCTATATTCTAGTACAAACAACAAAGTAATTCTTCACATAGATGATCTCATCCCCATATACGGTCTAATTGGATGGTGACTCACCACCTTCAAGGATAAATCTCAATTTCAAACACTCTGACTCTTTATAATTATTATTACTAATCCAAGTAAAAAGTGGAGACTCTGCTAAAATTGATATGAGGTTCATCTACTTCTAACTTTCCCCAACTACAACATGAATCTCATCTAGTAAAGTCAACATCTTCCACCCAGCACTAGACGTTGGAACGTCTTGAGTCTCGGTTTTCCTTCTTAAAGCATTAGCAAAACTATTTCCATTTAAAGTCATATATTCTAGCTCAAAATCAAATTACTACATATAATCAATCGACCTCCATAGATGGATATTCAAATCTCGCTATGAAAAGATATACTTCATGATATTATGATCAGTATACACCATAAAATTTGGATCCAGTAGATAATGTCGCCAGCACTTCAAATAAAAAACCATTTTTGATAACTTTAGGTTGTGCATATGGTAGTTCAATTCATGTGGCCTTAAATATCAAGACCCATATGCCATAACTCAATATCCCTTCATCAACACTGCTCTAAGACCAACCACAAAATCATCATAAAACACTATATAATCCTCACATAGCTTGGGTGGGATCATGATATGTTTTGATATAGACCACTTCTTCGAATTCTATAAGGTGTTCTCAAATGGTTTCAACCATTCAAACTTTACCCCCTTTTTTTGAAGCCCAAAAGTGGAGATTTCAAATGGTAAAAGTGATGAATAAACCTCTAATAGTATCCACCCAACCATAGAAAGCTTCAGATATCGAAAACGTTCTTGGGATGCTCCTAAGAAACCACTACCTAAACATTCTCAAGGTCAACAGACACACCTTCCTCTGAGATGATGTGACCCAAGAATTGTACCTTATCTATCCAAAATAGACACATGGATAACTTTTCATATAAATGATGTTCTCTTAGTGTACTCAAAATGATGTAAAGATGTTGGTCATGATCATCACAAGTCTTAGAGTACGTCAAGATGTCAACCACAAACACCCCCAAAAACTAATCTAGGTATGAATGAAATATTTTTTTCATCAAGGATACAAAATATTTTGATGAATTCTTCAATCCAAATGGTATTACGACAAACTCATATAGGTTATACCTTATTTGAAAAGAAGTTCTCAGTATAGAAAAGGGACGAAATCTCAACTGATGATATTGTGACCTCAAGTCGATCTTGCATATAACAATAATTCTTGAAAATTGGTCAAATAGATCATCAAAATGAATAATAGGATACTATTTTTTCTCAGTCATCCAGTTCAAATTCTGGAAATCTACACATAATCATAGAGTATCATCAGCCTTATTTTCAAACAAGACTGCAGTACCCCCAATGTGATATACTTGATCATATAAATCCCTTATCCTCCAACCCCTCCACATATGTCTAGAGTTATTGAAGCTCTTTTAGTTCCATTATATATGGTGTAATTGAAACTGAATCATCCCCCGACATGAGCTCAATTATAAACTCCATGTCTCTCTCAGGTGGCAGACCTAAGAAGTCTCTAGAAAAAACTTCCTGAATTTATCCATTATGGGTGGAAAGACAACATGATTTACACCTCAATCATCCAGTATCAGATTAAAAACATGGGTTGTGATCTCTCCCAGTTTATAAGTAACTTTCCCTTCTCAGCCCACCTGGATATCCTATTCTCCATGTTGAAAATATTTTTCCCCTTAGGGGACATAAAATTCACTCTCATTTGGTAACAGTCGATGTGGGATAAGTAATCTATTAACCAGTCCATACCCAAAATTATACCAAAACCATAAATATCAAGTATGTAAAGATCCCAATGAAAATGACACTCCCCAAATTCGAGAGAACACCCCTTTCATAAATAGATGTACCTTGACCTTACTCTCAACGGTTTATCTATCGTCAACACCCCACTCACGAACACCACTTCTAGGATCAATCCATTCAAAATTTTTGTAGAAATAATGGAATGAGAGGAACCAATATCAATTGAGTAACTAGCTAATATATAATCTATAAGAATAATAAATTTCGTTGTCAATGGTCTTGCCTCACTATTTACCATTGTAGGCTAAACTATATGAAATTTTCATTCCCCTCATCCATGTGGTGTAGTCTGAGATCCTTGAGATGCACCAATCTGTTGGTATGAGCATTATTTCCTAGAATCACCTTGTCTATTTCCTCTACTTCCACACCCAGTATAACTCCATCTTCCAAACTAATATGGTGCATAAGATCACCTTCCTGCACCCTGTTTTTTTCTAGCTCCTCCATCACTCACCATCTATCATGGGTTCCTACATAACCTCTATAGACAACCCATAATACTACCAGATCATCAATATATGGGTGTTCAAGTACTGTGTATATGATATTTTCCTTACCTACCACATTGGTGATAGATAACTCCAGTAAGGTCCTATGTAAATTGACCCTCTATCTGGCCACTCTGATTTCCACTACCCTGAATAGCATTATCATAATGAAGCTTTATTGTCTATAAAATCACAACTCCTTATCATTCAGCTGGAACCACCTATCCTCTACTAGAATCCTCCTTCAGGTTCCCCTCATATATGAGATATGGATTTACCACTTCTGAAAAAAAATTATGCTTTATGATATTCAAATGGGACTTAATTTCACATTCAATCCCATCCTGAAATCTTTTTTCTACATTAGCTTCATCCCCCACCAACATTGGAATAAAGAATTGTAAATATATGAATCATCCAATGTAGTCCATCATGAAATTATTCCCCTGAGTTAGTCTCATGAACTTAGTTTCTCTCTTCTGCCTGAGCATATTAGGATAGAAGTTCTCCAAGAAATTATCTTGAAAGTAATTCCATTCAATATTATCCAATTGTCCATCCCAATTATGGATTCACTTCCAAGGCTTCGCTTGAACACGTATCATATAAGAATCCAACTTGAACCTTTCTCAGTAGGAGTCTCCAGATGGTCACATATAGTCTGGATGGACTCGATCTAGAACTTAGCTGCCGCAGGCCCACTCTCTCCAGTATAAGTAGAAGGTGTTGCAACTATAACTCCTTCATTAGATTAGACTTGTTTTTCACCACACACCATGGGTCTCTTTCCATAAAATACATGAAGTGAGTGAATTTATTTCAGAACTTATCTCCCGCTTCCTCACCTGGCACTATCGGTGTCTCATGTTCCACTACAAATGGAGCATCTCCAGCCATATCCTCCTGTAATCCTCTCAACAAGTTTCTTCACAGAGTCTTATATCTAAAATTACAAATATATTTCTTAGGAGACATAACACCACTTTATCTCATTTACATAATAGGAACAAACAAAAAGGGACAAAACATTTTTATTATTCAAGTTTCTCATTTATACATTCAATTATTCTCATCCTTCATCACTTTACCACTTTAAATTTCATATTAGGCAGAATTTTCAATTCAATTTGACAAGCATGGAAAAATAGTTCAAGTTCAACAACTTACCCACAAAATATTTTCCTATGTGCGCCTAAAATGATGCATGTAAAAAAATCCTTAGTTACTAGAATGTTTCATGTATAATCATATCTCGTTCCATATCGTTCCATGAGTAAAATATTCGAAAATATCAGAAACAACAATCACATCATGCAACAAGTGTATCACCCAATGTGAAATAACATCCAATAATAAAAACACACATCAATAACAACAGTCCCACCTTGGGTACTTGGGTTTCCCATGTACATGGGTTTGAAACTCCCATGCATGAGCTCATTTCTAAGGCCCAACTCTTCCTAGTATCTCATATACCATTACAAAATACCAAGGCAAATAAAAATAAAAGAAAAATCCTCTAACACCACTTTGTGACATCCTGACTATTGTGTCACACACTAGTGCCTCGAGACGGTCAGTCACATGGGCTCATGAATTACTCCTTGTACACCTGAGGCTTTCGAATAGTAGTAAGGATATAATATCAATCGGGGGGAGACTATACTCTCTTTATCAATGTATCACAATAGTGGAAATAAATAAGAATAACTAAATGATATAACATGACGAGAATAATACCAAGATATTAAGATAACCAAAATTGGAAATACAATATCAAAACTAAACAGTAGGTATGTCATGCTAAAGGACATACCAAGTGATAAAATGAAAACCGAAAAGTAATGACACAAAAAAAATCCCATGAGGGTCTCGAATCACATTTTATTCCATCATCAATGCTCTTTCCTAAACCATCCATCTAACATAGGGCCTTTTTTCTTTATCTTATCTTGATATCATGATGTCTATTAGGATACCAAACAAGTAGTCTGAGTAGGATGTGAGTACAACTCAGTAGGCCACCACAAAATGAGTCTAAAACAAAATCTAGTCAAAAAAATTGTATTTAGTTGTAAAAATAATAAAATACAAGTAACAAGGTAAACAATTTACTTTTATTCGATTACTCTTTACTTAACCACATAACACCCTTAGGTTCTCAATGGCACTTAAACCATATCATATATCTGAATTCCATTATTACCATTCATAATTCATAATTTCATTCCATTCTTACCATTCATATTTCATAATACATTATTGAATTCCACTGTTACCATTCATCATCCCATAGTTTAATTCAATTGTTACCATTCATATTTCATAATACATGACCAAATGAAATTATTATAATTCATTATTTCATAATTGAATCACATTTCTACAATTTATATTTAATAATACATGACTGAATTCCATTATTAGCAGTCATCATTTCATAATCACAATATTACAATAAATTAATTCACTAATTAATAAATCAAATACAATAATTTCATACTCGCACCACTCCATTAATTAATTAGAAAATTAGATAATCATATTAATTTCATTACAAATTCAAAAACTTGTTTATCATGTCAATACCATTAATTAATTGAGAAATTAATTAATCTCATAAATTCCATTAATAAATTCACAAATTAATTAATCCATTTAAATCAATTTTCTAAACACACAATCTCCCTTAATTAATTCAATAATTAAGTAATCAAGAATTCATAATCCCAATATGCCTATAATTAATTCAATAATTGATTATTCAAATTCCACAATCTAAATATTATGATAATTAATTCAATAATTAATTATTCCAAATCTCATATTCCGTTAATTAGTTAATTCACCAAATTGAATAATTCAATTTAAGAAATTAAATTTCGAGAAGAACCCTAGAAATTATATAATTAAATACATGTAAATGAAATTATTATGATGGGATTTGAATTATATACCACCTATCTCAAGATTGACAATAAAAAAATTACCACCATAAATCCCCAATTTTAGTGGAATAATGGCGAAGAATAAGATCTTGATTCAATTCCCAGGTCAAGGATTTAAACAAAAGGTGATCTAACAAACCAAGATCTAGATATAGATACAATAGTAGATAAACTTCCCTCTTTTATCTGGTAATAGGGGAGTGAGAGAGAGAGAGAGAAAGAGATATCTAAATGGGAATATATCACATACCCTTGATGGTGTAGATCCTCAATCCTCCCTTCAATACACCAAGAATGGGGTTTGGGAACGATTCCTCCTCCAAAACCCTAAAGGGCTTATATTTTTATTGATTTTTGGATAATCCTCCCTTTTTAAGGGATGAGGGGGAACCCTTACATGACTCATAGGCCCAAGGCACAATGATCATAGGGTTGGGAGGGATTGGAATATATATGGGGGCCTCAAAATGAGATAAAATGATTATGGGTTAAGATATGGAGTTCTGGGGTATAAGACGTGGTTTTTGGAATTGTTTTAATAAATTTCGGGGGATTAAAATCTCATATGAACAGTTTTCTTTTTGGTGTACATGGTTCCCCAAATGATGCGCCTATCTTAAGGGGTGCCCAATTTCTACGAATAGGGATCATGATTTAACAAATCATCAACTACACATACGAATCCCCTTTGTTTGGGTTCAGACATTTTGCCAGGGTAGGGCACACATTTTTGGAAAATCATGCGCCAACTGTCCACTACCCTCTTTCCTTCCAAAATTTACAATTTTCACCCAAACACACACCAAGGTAAAACCCAAAACCAAAGTACTCAAAAATAGGAAAAGGATTATATATAAAGAAGCCTGAAACATTTTTATAAAAGGTTGGGATCTTGAAGTTCCTCAATATTATCATTTTATCATGATGAAGGTTAAACTCAGTAATATTTCTAATATTACTTTATAGTTCTTCATATTCTTTATAATCCATTATAATTATCACAAGAATTGGCAATTGAACATTCAATTTATAAAGATATGATTTATCCACTTACTTTAGGATTTCTAGATTCATCCTTTAATAATACAGAAATATTGGCTCTTTTGTAATCATCATCATGGATAAGCTGGAATAATCATTTCGACTCAAATAATCAGTGACCTTATTCTCTTTCCCATGGTGGTAAGGTATTGATCAGTCATAATCATTAATCAGCTCTAAAAATCTTTTCTAGAGCATATTCAACTCCTTCAATTTTAATATATACTTTAAACTTTTATGATCGGTATATATATCACACATTTCTATGTAAAAATAATGTCTCTAGGTCCTTAATGAAAAAATTAACACATCTAACACCAAATCATGAGTTGATTAGTTTTTATCATCAAGCTTCAATTTTCATGAGGTAGAACACATATCCATGACATTCAGCATAAGAAAAAATCCCAATCTCTTCTTGGATGCATTACGATATATTTAAAACCATTCTCTAATGTTGGGTAAGGTAAGGATAGGTTTACTAAATAATATTCACTTCAGTTACTTGTAATTTTTCTCATAGTAAACTTTCTAGAGGATTTTTTATCCCTTCTGAGCTAACTTTGTGACTGGATTAGATAGTTGTGAGAAATTATCAAAAAACTATCAATAATATCTAGGTAATCCAAGAAAACTATGGATCTCAGTTAGTATGGTTGTTATGGGCCAACATTAAATAGCCTCAATATTTTATGGATCTACCAATATACCCTCTCTTATGATTATATGACCAAAAATGAAACCATTTTTATGAAAAATTCCTAATTTGTAATTTTTTCATATAGTTTATCCTTCATTATGGTCTTTAGTAAAATTTTCAAGTGATCATACTACTATTACTTTATTTTTGAATAGATAATAATACAATCTATAAAGACTACTAGATAGTAATAAAAATAAAGACACTATTTATTAAATACATGACAATAGTAGAGGCATTATTAAGATTGGATGGAATCACTATATATTTATAATTTTTATACCTTATACGGAATATTGTCATGGGTATATCCTCCTTCTTGACCTTCATCTTATGATATCTATAATAAAGTTAAATATTGTGAAATTATTGGACCCCATGTATTTGATCATATATTTCATCAATACATGTTAAATGATACTTGTTCTTGATCATGATCTTGTTTAGCTCCTGATAATCAATTTAGAGTCTCATTAATCCATCTTTTTTTTATAAAAAGAAACTGGTGGACCCCATGGTGATACACTTGTCCAAATGAATCCCTTTTCAAAATTCTCCTAGAGTTTATTTTTCAATTATTACTATAAAAATAGAGACCATTTTATAAGGAATATTTGAAATATGTGTTGCACCAAGTATGAATTTTACTAAGAACTCAAATTCATATTTTGGTAGAATTCTAGGAAACTCTTCTAGAAAGATATCAATAAACTCCCACACAATTTTTATATCATTGATATTGATTTTCTCCCCAGATATAAAAAAAATTAACCTCTTTAATAGTAATAAAAAACATATAATGGATGTTAGTTCCATTAGATGTTCATATTTATCACCGCACTGATAGATAATCATATGTTTGTTTGGAATATTAAATGTGACTTCCATTGGAAATTAATGTGATATTTATGCACATAAAGCCAATTAATAACTAATATAACATCAAAATAAACCAAAGGGAGAATGAAAAGGTCGGTAGAAAGAACATTATAATAACCATCAACTAGATAGGAATCACATACATGATATGTGATCATTATACCATTAGAGGTTCTCACTTATAATTATACATATAATTTTTTGGGTAGAGTCTTGATACCCTTAGAAAATTCATCAGATATGAAATAATAGAGATAAATATTGTAAAATAAAACCTTATAAATTATAGAGTGGATGGTAAATTTATATTTCACCACATCGTTATCACACCCCTCATCAGAAATAATGATTGCATGAGATTTCCCTTTATCACGCAGCTTAAGAGGCTGGTGATTTTGATCATCATCATTACCGTTTGGATTTTTTTCACTTCCTATATTAATTCTCATACTCTTTGTATTTGAAATACTAGAGTGTGTGTTGTGAATTTTATGGATCTTTCTCTCTATTTTCATCATTAGAAAACTTCTTCCCATCACGTTGGAATTTTATTACCCAATGACCTTACCTTCCACACTTAAAACATTTACCATTACCCTTAAGAAATTTTCCTCCATTTTTACTTCCACACATTGATAATGAATTAAATTTCATCTTCTTCTCTACATAGTTTTTAGAGTTTCCATTGAGATTCATATTCCTTTACTTTTTTAAAACCATGTGACTGATTCGTAACTACAATATGCATTTCCATTTTGATAGAACATTGAATAAATTCTTTGTAGCTACTTAAGTCCCTTATGTATAACTCCCTTTAGATACTAGTTTTTATACAACTAAAGAATCATTCAATCTTATATTCAAGTTATATGGTAATTCCATAAGTGTACCTCGTAAGTATTGTAAAAGTTTCCTCATATATACCAACATATTAACAATCCTTATAATTTTTATCAAGAAATTCCTTCTCTATTTTTTTGTATGATTAAGATGAGGGTTGTACATATGAAAAAATAATATCTTAAAATCATCCCACTCAATAGAGTAAATTTCATCATTCTCCCTTATATTCTTTATGAGATCCCACCATGGATCTACTTCACCTATCAAATGATAGATAACTAAAATTACTTTTCATGTTCTAAAAACTAGAGAATTTAAAATAACTTTTTAGTAGTACTGATCCATTGCTCAGTAATTAGGGGATTCACTACTAAAAAATTCTCCATTAATAGCACTAGAAAAGCCCTTTATCAGTGCTAATATGGTGTTGATAATCAAATCATAGTTAAAAGCCCAAAAATTTTATCAGTGCTAAAAAAGTGTTGTAAAAGGCCCCCTTTATCAGTTTTTTTTCTCTATTAAAGGGGGTTCTAATATTGATAAAAAAGAATTGATAAAATCACTATTAATAATGGGTATGTAATTTTTTTACCATGCCCCACCCACCCCACTTTATTAGCCCTTCCCACCCACCCACCCCTTTATCAGAATTTTAAATAATATCATCCTCCCACATGTGCCACTACCACTAGAAAATTTCAAACCTAAGACCTCATGCTTATACATAAAGCAACTTTACCACTAACCTATACTATTTTGTTTTACATTTTATGATATATCTATATATTTATATATATATTGTCATATTTTTTATCCATATATTTATAAATATGTTTATATATTAAAAATATATCGTATATTTAAATATGTTTAATTTATTATTTATAAAATTAAATTTTTACATGTGAATATATAAAAAAAATATGAATATATTATTAAATACTTGATTACAAATACAATTATGTTTTCAAAAATGATAATATTTTAAAGCCATAATATAATTGTGAACTTAATACCTATGAATAAATTTCATTCCCACTAAAATAGGGGAAAATTTTCTCCCATAAATGCGGATTAAAATCCATTGAAAGTTAAAAAAATTGGGGTACCCCAACTAAAAACTCTGTTTTGGTGGCCTTTTTGGCCTTTTTGGCCTCAAAAAAATATTAATTGTGGTCATTTTGGTCAAGAATAATTAGATCCCATCATAGTCTTCGATTTGATGTGTGGTAGAGCTCAAACGAACACCCAGATCAAAAGTTATGGCTGTTTAAGGTTTGAGTTACCTTTTCAACTTATTTGAGATATTTTATTTTTTTTATGTTTTTTTATCTTCAAATTGATATTAAATTACTATTACTTGGTAATAATAAGCAAATTATGCATTCAAAATATTTTCTTAGTTATTTTATAAGCTATTTTAACTAAATATCTTTTATTTTAAGTATAAATTCCTATTTACCATATCTAAAACATATTCCAAAAAATATATATTATATTTATATATTATTTTTAATGAAATAGATTTTTTGAGGTAAACTTTTATCAGCGCTTGAAAAAAACTTCTTATAAAGCAGGTCTTTCTAAGCACTTCTAAAAAAGTGCTGATAACCCCCTCCCCCCTTTAGCACTTACTTTATAAACACTGATAAAATACCCCATTTTTCAACACTGATAAAGGTCCCCCTTTAATAGTGCTTTTTTAGTGCTGTTAAATACCCCTTTAACAATACTAAAAAAGCGTTGTTAAAGTCCCTCTTTGGCAGTGCTTTTTTTAGTGCTGATAAAGGGGGGATTTAACAGTTTTTTTAGCTGGCATGAGATAAACCCAGTTTTGTAGTAGTGATTATAAGAATCACTAAATTAATGTGTTTGTGTTTCCTCAAGAAGTACTCAACAAATTTTTTCCCTCCTTTTCTCTTTAGGAAGTTCATCATGATTCATGGATTGAGAAATTTATCTGATCCTAGAAATTATATTTTTTATTTAAAGTCACATAAAAAAATTATTCTTAGGAGGATAATCATTTCATTGTCCTTTTCAATCAACATGAACATGGTCCCTTTAGGTTCTATCCATTTAATAAAACCAAAATTCATGGTGTAATATTCAATAATCATAGTGGGGAACCACATAATCCTGCAAAATTACTTATAGGTTGTCCAAATAATAACACCTAGTTTTTAATATATGGAAGATCAGGTTTATCATAGGCTATTCATAATCATCATTTATTTAAATTATTATTGATTTTTTATAATGATTTTGTGAATTTCAAAAGCATATCAACCGGAGTGTCAAACCAGGCATGAATAAGGACCATTTTCATCTACCAAGTGATGATTGAGTCCAGATAAATACACTATATTTAATGTTATTACCCCTAGGTACATCTATACCAAATCCACATCCATCGGTAGTATCTAGGAATAGATGTAATTTCTTGAAAACCACTTGGTCTATCCTTTACCAAAATTCATGGACATTTCCTTACACTTTGAATCATCCTTAGACTTATAATTAGACATATACATAGGCATATCCTTTCAAATAACACAAGGTATCTCACTAAATTTTTCTCATCATAGTTTCCAAATATTAAGAATACCTTGATCTAATATGAATTGTAAACACAGAAACTTCTCGTGAATAAATATTACCTCATAATTTACTAATATTAATTACATAATATAATGATTCATTCCATAATTATTTAGGTCTAGTGAATTTGGAAACATTGACACATAAAAAACTGGTCCCTAAGTGATCTATGTCATCTCCCACTATGTTCTTCATAATTACAAACCTTCTTAGTCATATCATACATAATACCTTTCATAAAAACCTAGTGGGAAAAATCATAAGAAAGGATGATCTCAAATGCTTAGTAAGGGTAAACAAGGGATATATCAAAATATCATGATCATATGGTTATGAGATCCTAATAATAACATTTCAAGACTATAACCTTCACATCATAGATCATAAAATTGAGTCATGGAATAAAGAAATTTAGTTTATAAGGCATGAATCATAATGAAATCAATAAACTTGAATATGGAGAACATAACATTAGGATAAGGAAAAGAATTTTGGAATACACATAATTATAGAAATTAATTTCATTAGTATCTTAAGTTTAATTTCTAAGACTCATTGTGGAATGGGTTCACTCCCAAAACCATCATAGTAGTCAAGGTTCACTCCCAAGACTATCATAGTTGATAGATTCCATTACTGAACTAGGTTTACTCCACATTCCAGTCATGTTTATCCTATGAGATATGGATCTTTACCTAGGTCATTTGTGGGAGATATAGGTCCCACCCATCTCATAATGAATACCATACTTATATGTCCCATAATATCATATAACATTAGTCATATCAAAACCCATGAAAATAAAGGGGTTTCATAAAAATTTCACCGTAATATAACATGTGGGAAATGGAACATGTTTCATTATCATTTAATCATTTCATCAAAATAGAACATGTTGAAAAGAAATAGGTTTCATAATAATTTCATCAAATAATAAACTACAGAAAAAAAGAATTAGGTTTCATAATATTATTCTAACCATAATTATAAACCATTCAGAGAAATAATAATAATTTTATCCTTGGATCATATCCCAAGTAATTAATAAGTGACATTAAATGATTCAATTTAAGATGTAAATGGTTTTTAAAGAAAAATAAATTGGAATGTTTCTTGAAGAAAATATCCTTTCTTTGAAAATAACCTTTTCTAAAATTAAAAATTTATAAAATATTTATGTAATCCTTTTCTTTGAAAATAATATTTAAAACATATAATTTAATCTTTAAAGAAAATTATGTCATAAAATTCCACTCATTCCGTACATGTTAAAATAAGATTCCTAACACATTTTTTGGAAAAAAGCCAAATGAGTCTTGTTTGAAAAAGATAAGAATATTTCGTTTATTTTTTTTGTAAAAAATCATACATGAGTAAGAATTTAATTAATAAATCATTTTTATAATGTTAATTTTTTTTAATAAAACATGGTTTTGTAAGGAAATTGGTTTTCGACCAAAGAGAGAAAAATATTATTTTTCTTAAAAACATTATTTTAAATTATTGAGTACATAAAGAGAGGAAAACGAGGTGAGAAATATTATTCTCATGAAATAACAATAGTATAATAAAATTCTTATGTTTCTTGAGATATGGATCATAATATTTGATCAACGGAAACAAAATCATATGGAATTATCATAATCAATGTGTTTGTAACAGAAAATATTTAGCACATTGGTATATTTTGATTCTTAAGAAAAATTAGTTATTAACATCAAATGAAACTTTAAATATAATTTAAATATAAATATTCATGATAAATCTTGTAAAATGGTTATTATATACTCCTCATAAGAGAAGATAGGTGCATAACATAACTTATGTCCCAAATAAGGTAATTAGAGACAAAAAATATCTTACCTTAATTCTAGAATTCCATAATACACATTAAATCCTAATATATAATAAATATTTTCTTATTATAAATCTATTAAATAACCATAATATTATATATCATACCATATATGATTTACTTATGACCATTTATTACATGTTTATTAACAATTCCATGTTAAAGTCGCATCTCGAGTAATAAGTTCTTTTTTATTTGTTTTCATTTTTTATTTTTATTTCTTATAATTTGATCAGGGATCCATTATCTAAATAATTATAACCATTATATAAATAAAATATATTTTAATTTATTATTTATTTATATTCATCAATAAAATTTATAGATAGAAAATGAAATACACCATTCATGGAGATGGTAGATCGTATGTCCTCATGAATGTTGCTTCCATTTTATTGATGGATTGAAGGAAATAATGTTAAATAATATATCACTAGTAAATAATCATTTTCATGTCACATATATTACATATTTTTATTAAACTCGTATTAATTACCTTCCATGTGAAGTGTGAACGAATAACATCCCTTATCAAGGTGGTAGTCCACCATACACACGAGCGATGTTATTGTATTCCCATAAAATGGAATGTAAAAAATGTATATGTGGTATAATAATTGAAAAATTATAATTATATAATATATATAATATATATACTTTAAATCCATCATTATATCAATCCCTGAGAGTTGGTGATGGAAAATAAAAAACATTGGTTCGCGAGGCGGTAGTCCTCTGTACACACAAATGATGATTTTGAATCCCATTTGATGGAAATGGAGAATGTTGTAGGCCATACCCTTAACATAAAAAAATATAATTATATTTAATATTTTTTTTATTATATCATTATGGTATAAAAATAATTTAATGAGGTGGAGTAAAAATGAAATAAAAACACTCGTTGAAGAATGACACCTCTTTTTGAGGTACGCTCATTACATTTTCACCAAAATCCATCCTATGATATATTTATGAACAAAATAATCCATACATGATGAGATAGTTAAAGTAAGGAATATATTTTTATAGTTCTATTCTAAAACAAAGGGTTATGGAAGTGTAAAGAGGATAGGAGAACAGGTGGCCTTTTATAAGTGATGTGAGTGGCATACATGTAATGTTTTCAAAAGAAAATGGTATACCCACATTTTTTTACATTAAAAAGGGATAAAAAATAAACCATTATAGATCCTTAGACATGATGGGGTAAAAATATTTCTAGATAATGGTTGTTGGAAATTTTTTTGGTCATTTATAACCTTTATCCTTTTAGTATAACCGCCTAGTAAACCCATTTTTACCGTAACCACGGTAAATAATTTTCATATTTTTTAAAAATCATAATGGTGAAAACATAAGTTTCCCATATTATATAATATAAATAATTATGATTCAAAATATGGAATCCTTTTTTCCTAATTAAACTCACATAATTGGAAAATTTAAATTTAAAATTAAACCTGTAGGCATGATGAGAATGTTGTTTTCCAAAAAAATGTTCAACAAATTAAAATGTTTTTAAATATAAATTCAATATGAAAATGATAAAATGACCTAAATTGGATAAATAAAAATATAACTGAAAAATTTGTACTTTTAAACCATTTAAAAAAATTAAACTTGTAATATCATTGAAAGATAAATGTAGTTTTCAATAAAATTCCTTATTTTACACTATTCATCATAAAATTATTCTTTTTAGAAAAACCCAAAAAATTCACCCAAAGATAATTTTTACATGAGGATTATAAAACTGATGTTTATTTATTAAAATTAATTTAATAAAACTACCAATAATTAATTTTATTTTTGTTTACAAAAATAAATATTTTTTTTGAGAAAATAGTATTTTTGAACATATAATGACTTTACCAAATGATATGTACTTTTTTAATCTTTGTGTTTCATAAATATAAAAAAATAATAATTTATATTTAAATATGGTTACTCATATTTATTCCACCATTTTTAACAACTATAAAATAAAATTAATGTTTAGAAAATAATATTAATAATATATCCTGGTTTGTTAAAACTTAGTGTTTTATTTAGAGCATGTTGTCAAAGAAATTAAAATTTTCCAAAAAAAATCATAAAATATTGGGGTGTTGCATTTTATGAATGAAAAAAATAAATAATAAAAACTTTAGTAATTGTTTTAATATCCCATTTTCAGTTAATCAAAAATTTTCATCCCTTAACATCTTCCATCTCAGAACCTTCAATTTTTCTGATTTTTTAGAGTGGTTTAGATAAAATGATATTATACTTGAATACTATGCCATCATAGATTCAATATTTTTAGTGTTACATGTTCACACCAGTGATAATTCATGATTTTAAGAGGTATCTTGTGGGTAAGTTCCAAGATAGCATAAATACTATCATAAATCTTGATATAAGAACTGATATATCACTAAATTAAAAGGTGGGTTGCTATGAGGAATATGATGGAAAATTAAAGGAGATCCTGAAATATTATAAATATATTAATGGATTTATTTTAAGATATCTTTGTCTAGTATCTTGAAACCATCATTATTTTTTGACCTTGCTAAACAAGGTTTATGAAGATGGTCATGGATAGTATTCTGAATCTTCAAGAGAGAAATCAAGTTTAGAATCTGAGGAAGTCTCGCCTATGTCAGTTTCTTCTATAGGGAAGAAGTTTTTTATATACAAAACATGAATATTTATTCATTACTTGGAACCAATTTATTTTGTCCCTGTTTTACATGATCGAGCTTCACTCGAACCATCTTTTAGTGCTTTCATTTCTCATCCTCAACCTGATGTTGTTTAGGGAGTGGAAAAAATATTAATAGAGAGAGTGATTAGTATGGATAGAAATAAGAAATTATTAAATGGAACAATTATTGGTATGATTTTTTAAAAAAAAAATCTATAAAAGATATTATTAAAACATCCAAATTTCACATTTTTTGTCGACCCTTCCTCCTTGCTCAATGCACCTTTGAGTTTCTCATCTGGCCATCTTAATCTATTCAAAGTATTCTTAAGAAATAAAATTTTATATATTCCTCAACTGTATAGACGAGAATCAATGTTTATTCCTGATTTCTAGAAATCCTACATAATTAGAAGAATTGACATTTATGTAGATTCTATGTATCATCTAAGAGGAATAAGAACTTTAGGACAAGTTATTATATATACTTATAGAGGTACTCAATATAAGGTTGATGTTTTCAATGATCTATCCCTAATCTATCAGAAAGTGAAAAAAAATTATGCATCCTTATCCACATAGAGTAATATACAATGAATCTCATCTTGTAAACCTATGATTAATGAACCTTTTTAAGTTTTCAAATCCTATGATTTCAGTATAGTTCAACATCATCTTGAAAAATATAATTTTTATCTTTCTAAACATCCTTAAGTGAATTCTACTATCTGTTTAGGAAGTGGACATACTAAAAAATAGGGAAGTGATTTCATCACCAATAGAGACTCTAACTACCTCTATAACCAAACTTACCTTCGAATTACCTCCACCCAAACCACCTTATCAATTTGATCCAATCCATAGGCCCAGGTATTTTGAATGATGTGTTAAATTTATATGTTTTTTTGGGTATTGGGTGAATGTAATTTTGTACATGATTTTTAATGAAATCTCTTCCTTATCTATGTCTCATTTTTATCGTAGTGATTATTTTCATTTAATCTCTTTATTTCTTATCATTTTTTTATTCAATGTTTTAAATATTTTTTGTTAAATGAATTTCATTAATTCTAGAATTTCACATTTAGTTTCAACATTATAATTCAATAGTTCATTACTCTATGTTTAATATTAATAGTGTTTCCCTTATCCATACCCCTACTTTTTAATGACATAAAAAGGGCATAACATTACCTAAATTTCAAATTGGGGGGGGGATAAAGTAGAAACACCTCATTTTTAAATCAACATATATATTGTGTATTTTTCTTCTATTCCTTGTAAAACTTTTTAAAATTATGTTTTTAATTTATTATGGTTTTATGGTCATGAAAAATGTGATATTGTGGGATAACTAATGTTGTTCCAACATATCTCATGTAATTATGGTTTTTATGATCTAAAAAATCCTTTATATATTACAGATGATTCTATTTTTATGTTTGTTCATTAGGTTTTAGATTTAACTAAGTCATTTGGCTGTTAAATCTATATGTTCTGCACTTAAACTGAAATTTTCATAATTCTAAAAGGGTTATCTACATCAAAAACTTAACTACATGCACAAAATGTCTCATTGAAAATTTGGCTACATAAATTTCTTACATCAATGATTCACCTATGTAAAATGGATACATCATGGAAATAACAATGTGGAAATTACCTACATCAATTGATCAACTATGTGATAAATTAGCTACATAGACTAATGGCCTTTATAAATCTATTACATAGATTAATTGAAAACATAATTTGTATATGTGGTGAAATTGGATACATGGATCCAAATGGCTACATATTTATTTTGGCTATGTCAAATTTGGATATGTCATCATGTTGCTAATGGAAAATAAATTGGATATGTAAAAAAGGTCTATGAAAATTGAGCTACATGTAACAGTTTTACATTGTGGATTAGTTCATCCATGTAAATTCAAATATGAAGATTTCATCTATGTGGTGATATGAAATTAGAAACATCATGTTGAAACCTTTATTTATTAAATTTAATGCACTTGAGAGGGATTTTAATATTGAAATACATTATTTTAATTTTTGGTTACCTCTATATGGTCAAAATGGTTATAATAAGTGATAATTATCAAGAAAGTAAATAATTACAAGGGTAATTTATTATTCTTTGCTTTTTCCAAGGTATTTCAAAGATAAGGATGTGTGTTTTTGAAATCAAAATCCATAGATTTAATGGATCTATAAGTTTTAAATTAAAAGATATTTTTTACATGAATTTTTTAATATGTATGAAGTAAAAAAGTTATATATTAAAAATAATATAATATCATAATGAATACTCTAAGAAATCTCTCTCTCTCTCTCTCTCAAAGCTCCAATGTATTGCTCTAATTTATACAAGAAGCAGAAGAATATTAATGATCATTAGTTGTTCTACCTCATTCATTATTTATTTTATTTTATATTACTCTCCTTGAGATTATATATCTTATCATCATCTATCATGTAGATACCATGCCTCTATCAGATGTATTTTACAACTATGTGCTCAACTTATAAACATATTACTTCTCTCTCCCTTTCATTTTAAAGGTTCTTGGGAAAATAAACTTGAATGATATTTTTTTTAAATCCTTATTGTA
Organism: Viscum album; assembly: GCA_963277665.1. Classification (NCBI taxonomy): domain Eukaryota; kingdom Viridiplantae; phylum Streptophyta; class Magnoliopsida; order Santalales; family Viscaceae; genus Viscum; species Viscum album. The sequence goes on from OY728160.1 coordinate 492,378,502, forward strand.
CCCTATTTAAAATATATCCTACTCATATAAAAATTATTGGCTACTTGCACTCATTCATGTAGTTCATGGAAAAAATATTGGTCTTGTGAAAATCACAAAAATCATGGAGAAGAGTATAGGTAGATTAAACTAGGGGATTTTTTCTCAAACAAAAATAAATCTATGTGTCTCATGAGTCAATTTTTTTATTTTATTTCCACTTATATTTTTTAAAAAAATAAGATCAATAGTTATACTTATTTAAAATTGGGTGGTTTCTAAGAGAGGAAATTTTCAATGAACTCAATTCACCCCCTCATGAGTCTCAATGCAGTCCTCTTAGTACAATAAGTAAAATCTATCCATTTTTTTCATGGAAGACAAAAAATTGAATAAATTATGATTTTTAATATAATAAACAAATATTGATCAGGTCTTGGTGATGATAAAATTTTACCTAAAATGTAAAATAATTTCTTTATTAAAAGTATAAATGGTAGTACATATACTACTATTTGTTTTAGATTTCATATGAGAAGTCATTGTGAAAATAATTGTTACTTGATATTTCCACAATCTCTCTAAAATTCGACGAAATTTATTTATAAATATTTTATATTTTATATTTCCTATAAAAAACTATTTGAAATCAGTTTGGATTCCCATTAATGTATTTTGTAATCCCATTGGTTCCAAATTTTCATATGTTATAAGGATCTCTTAAATCTTTACTTATTATAAATATGTCTTGGGAGTATCAAAAATGTTTTTTGGTACATGGATTATGTATTATTAAGACATGTTATTTTTGATATATTAGTTTTTATTTTATTTAATAAGTTTAATGAATGTAATGGTACATTTCGTGATAATTTTGTTGGAACGAAAAAAGGATTCGAGGAGGTTGGCATTTCAAGTTCCTTTATTATTTCTAAAGTTTTATATTTTCAAGTATTGAAAAATAATTGAATAAAAATTTCCAAATTATTTGATGATGGAATGTTTAATAAATTAAAAAATGATAAATGCATTATTTTCAAGGAATTTTTTTTGGGTTTTATGATATTAGAAAATACAATATTTATTCAATTAATATTACTGAATTAACTTATCAAAATTTCAAATGTTTCGATTCTATAACATATTATAGTGTTTTTTGTCATCATAGGTGGGGTCATTTTAATTTTAGTTTAATGTCCATGATTTCCAAAAAACCATATAGTTTTATAGCTACTGTAACTTTATGTGGACATCACCATTGTTTGTTAATTTTTTATGGAAGGTAAACAAAAAAGATTCCATTTTAAGTCAATTAATTAAGTACAAACTATAAGGCCTCTTGATCTTATTCATTTTCATTTAATTTTTCCAACCAAACCATCTAGTTTGGGTGGTAAGAGATTTTGTTTTGTTTTTATTTATGATTTTACAAGGTACACCTGGGTTTATTTTCTTATATTTAAATATGAAACTTTAAATAAGGTTATCAATTTTTATAAATTAGCCCAAATGATAAAGGAAACCTAATTAATTAAATTATAAGTATTCATGGTGGTGAATTCTATAACCTGGAATTTATCATTTTTTTTAATAAAATGGTAATTATTATAATTTTTAATCCCTTAGAACAAAGTAACAAAATGGTGTTTTTGAAATAATAAATGGAAAACATAATAGGACTATCTTAAATGTGTTTAACCTATCTAATTAATTTTGGGTTAAGTTTGTGAATACTTATTTCCATGTTACCAATAGAATTGTTTTAATGGCTTGGTTTAAAAATATACCTTACGAGTTCATAAGGGAGAAACCCAAAAATTGGTTACATTAGATTCTTTATATGTAATGTTTTTATTTTAAATACTAAATATTATTTAGAAAAATTTGATTAAAAATATTAGGAAGTCAATTTCTTAGAATATTAAAATAATAGTAAGTCATATAGAGTATAAAATAAAAGAACTATGGGTGTTGAAGAATAAATTCATGTTATGTTTGAAGAAGACTCTTTGAATAAAATAGATGATGATATTTATAAAAATAAAGATGAATTTGAAGACTTTATTTTGGGGTAGGAATAAACTTAGTATAAAATTTCATATATTTTAGGGGAAAATACTTTTCTTAATCAGAACCTATTTAAGAAATATCTTGGAAGACTCGTAGATGTGATCCTATAGTTAATGTGATTTTTAATATTGATTAAAATGTTTAAACTAGAAATTCTGTTATGAATATTTTTATTGATCATCCTATCATTTTCGATTTTTTACATAAAAATATTGGTTGGGGCTTATATGATTCTAATTGGACCTTTTCTATGAATGATGAATTAAATCATTTTAATAGAAATAATTTTTGGAAATTAGTTGTTCTACCAAATAATTCTCATGTTATTGTAACAAAATGGATCTTTAAAAACAAACATGATGATTTTGAAAATATATTTAATAATAAAGATAGATTAGTAGCTCAAGGATATTCCAAATAAGTGGGTATTATTTTTTAAAAATCTTATTAACCTATTTCATGATTAGAAGCAAGTATAATATTATTACCATATTCTACATTTCATGGATTTAAATTATTTCAAAATGAGTGTATGTTATATAGTCCCCTATTTTTGAAGATAGAAAGAATCATGATGTTGTTTTTAAAACTATAAAATTCTTTATAGGGTTTGAATCAAGATCAGTGAGCTTGGTAAGAAAGGTTAACTAGTTAACATTATAAAAAAACATTGAGAAGGGATAGGTTGATGCCATTTTTTTATTAAGAGAGGTTTTAATGATATATTTATTGTGAAAATTTATATTGATGATATTTTTTTGGGTCTTCATGTGAAAATATTTTTTCAGAATTTCTATATTTTATTATATATGAATTTAATATGATTATAGTGGGAGAATTTAGATTCTTCCTTGGTTTGAAAATATTTCAATGAAATTATGGTATTTTTATAAATTAATCCAAGAATACTAAATATCCATTAAAAGTATTTTTTTTATATTCTAATAAAAGTGTAAATACTCCCCTAATTACTAATTAAAAATTAAATTCAGATTATACTATAAAACTTGTTGATGTTAAAACTTATAGACAAATGGTTGGGAATTTGTTATAGTTAAATGCTTCCATACCTGATTTTATGTTTTCAATTTTCATGTGTGCAAGATTTCAATGTGATATAAACAAATGTCACATTAAATATTTTAATAGGATTATAAGATATGATAAAGGATATTTGAATCATTATTAACTTTATTCTACTAGAAATAATTTTGATTTGACAAGCTATTCTTATTCTAATTTTTGTGGATGCAAGATAAAATGAAAAATAACATCATGTATGAGACATTTCCATGGAAAATATTTATTTTCTTGGTCTCTAAATAAACAAAATTTAGTTTCTATTTCATATGTTGAATCTAAATATATAGCATCAGCATCATGTTGTGCTCAATCACTATGAATTAAATAAACGATTTCTTATTTTTCTTTTTTGATTTTTATAAGATTATTTTTTTCATTACAGTATTTATACTGTTTATATTTATAAAAATAATTTACTACGCTATAGGACTAATCAAATTTACTTTTAATTTCATTTTCTAGGGTTAATGTTCAAAAATGTAATATAATTCTAGAGTTTATTTCTATATAAAATCAACTAGCTCTTATCATTAAAAAGTCTTTGTAATTTAATAAGTATTAGAAAACCATGTTTGAACTTGCTATGATATAGATTTAAATTTGCATTTATCTTGAATAAATTCTAGGGGAGCTTGAGTATGTTTCTTGTATTAGAATTTTTATATCTGTGTAATATGGAATATGTTTTCCAGATTACCCATTTTCAATTCTAGACAAAATTTCTTTTTATATAAATTTTATAAGTGTTCTCATATAAAAAATATTATTTTAGCTTACAATTTATAATTTTAGTTCCTTTAAATGGATGTTTTGTTAAGGGTTTCTTGTTATTTTTCAAACACAACATTCCAAATTATGCTATGTTTATAATAATTGTAGGGGATCCATTTATATAAGTTTTCAAATATGAACATTTAATAAAGTTATCAAATTCCATGTATCAATTTATTATATATTTTTTATGAAATGAAATATGTGGTTAACACTATATTAAATAATGAGAACAAAAAACTATATTTCAAAGAGGGGATTTTTCTTTTTCTATTTTATTTATTTGATAATTTCTAAATGGAAGATATTTTTTGAAATTATAATTTTTTTCCAAAAAATTAATTTTTTTTAAATAAACCAATTTTATGAGGATTGGGTGGGAACCTAGGATATAAAAAAACAATGATCACCCCACTCCAAAACCACCAAAAGAAAAACAAAACGTAATATGAATTCAAAATTCAAAAACCACAAAACTTTAAGAAATAAGGAGCATGAGGTGAGAATCACGCTTCAAGACCTATGCCCATGTGACTAATACCTCTACACTCGAGGAATTATTCTATAGTCATCTTCATCACCTAGGTCGTCGGATAAAGGCAAACATCTCCAACCCGCAAAAAACCATCAACAGGAATGTTGTTGAGACCCCCATCAAAGAAACAACAAAAATCCACAAGACCGACACCAAAAAACCACTAATCACTGTATAAGTAGACAAGATGTTCCTCCACCCATCTTAACAGACTTCATGAGACAAAAAGAATCTAAAAAATATGAAAATGAAAGGATAAACATAGACAACACACCAGCTCAGCTGAATGAATGAACACTACAGGCGGTTACACCCTATTTTCGCATCCAGAGAGATGAGATCTCATCGAGGCACCTGGTCACCATTGAAGAAAGGTAGAAAGACCGACGCTTCTTGTTGGGGTCATGGAGCTCGGCACCGCAGCAGAAGTCATTATTGTAGAAAACACACATGAGAAGATAAGATTTCACCTAAAGTCCTTTTATCACCCAAAGGAATTTTACACAGCACCTGAAGGATTTTTCCACACCATACCAAAAGGCATTTTTACAACACACCCACACCCATAAACGTACCATTTTTTTCGTACCACCGATCATCACAACCAGGACATGCTGCTTGATCTCCGCAACCGAGAGGACTTTCGATACATGGAATATTCATGAATCCTTTTGCACGTCGTCGTTGACAATTATCCCTCCATCGTCACACACCATCATCTTCATGCACACACATTCATTCTACATCATTGAAACTCCATCATCGTCATCATCATCTCCTCTACTTCATTCTTCTTCTTCATCTTCACTCCCAGTTACTGCAAACGCGGAAACCCCTTCCTCGTTTCTCTCATGGCAGCTACATCTTTGTCAGCCCACATCCCAAAACATGCTACTGCATCCTCTTATATAGACAACATGTTCATATATACATTTAATGTAGTAAACACTCATTATTCCATCAATTAATATTGGTAATAACTCTTCATTAATGTTGTGAAAAATCCTTCATTAATGTTGAGAAAATCCCTCCATTAATAATTTTCTCTCTCCTCATTATTTAAATTTTAAATCAGAAATCCCAACAATATACACCTTGATTTAAAATTCAAATACTCCACATTCATCTCGACCATCTTGGCCAATTTGATCGCCAACTCCACCGAGGAAGAGGTCTATATAGACTAGCCTGAAGGTTTTGTTATTCAAAGGGAGGAAGACAAAGTGTATCAACTGAAGAAATCTCTTTATGGGTAGAAGCAGACTCCTCATGCTTGGAATGCACACATTGACAGCTATCTTCGAGAGAATGGCTTCACCAAATGTCCATATGAGTATTAATTTTACATAGAGAAGAATGATCGTGGCGATATACTCATTGCATGCTTGTATGTTGATGATTTTCTATTTACAGGGAATATTCAACATATGTTCGATGATTTCAAGGAGGCTATGTTCAAGGAGTTAGAGATGACTGATGGAGGTCTCATGTCATTCTTTCTGGTCATATAATTAAAGAAACAACATGAAGGCATCTATATATCTCAGAAGAGGTATGCTAAGGAGTTTCTTAAAAAAAACTCAATATGGCTAATTGAAATGTTGTAAACACACCTATGGAAATGAACTTAAAACTGACACAAAATATGGAGAAGGAAGAAGTGTTGACTCGACTCTATTCAAGAGTCTAATTGAAATCCTGAGGTATCTCACAATCACAAGGCCTGATATTTTCTATAGTGTTTGGATTCTAAGAAGGTACACGGAAGCACCAAAAGAGTCGCATTGGCTAGCGGAAAAACAAATCCTAAGGTAAATTAAATGAATGATGGAATTTGGTCTTTTTTATCCATATAATGAAGAATCAAATATTCATGGATACTCATACAGTGACTGGGGAGGAGACCAAGATGAAATAAAGCTTGAAAGCTCTTTGTGTTGTGTGCCAATTCTATTCCTCTAAAATTTATCGGCTTGTATAGACAACACTTCTTTGGGCTAGAATGACCACACCTAGACTTGAGGGAACCACTGAATATGCCACCTAAAAAGACCTAGAATATGAGCCAACACTAATAGATTTCTTCTGAACTAGGGATGAAACATGGAGGATGATAAATATTGGTGAATAAAACATCAAGAAATACCACCATGAGGGATCAAGAGGAATAAGGCCATACAGAAATTAAGATAAAATGATAGGGGGAATATCCATTGATGTTATTCCTTGGAACATATTTATTTAATTATGTTTTCATAATTAAAAAATATCAAATTTATGGTTAATTATAATTTTCACATATTTATTGATTGTTATCATTAGAATCTTCATATTTCATTATATCATAATAATCTTGACTAAAAATATATTTATATTTCAGGTAATAATTATTTATAACACGTTATATAATTTTCATGCAGAGTTCCTAGGCTAAAAATATCATTTAGACCGTTATTTTTCATTTTTATACGTTTTTACAATGTTTCATAATGGTAATATGATTTTTATATAGGTTATGTAAGGGTAGTGGTTGTTTTATAGTATTACATAATGTCACCATGAAGTTTTAATGGGTTACATAAGGGTGGATTGATTTTTATGAAGATAAGTGGGGTTAATCTTCTTATCCTAATATATGTGTATGGGTAACCTACACTATCACTACTACAAAAACGGGCAAGGGAAGCGTTGCACTTTTATCAGTGCTTTTTTAACACTCATAAAGGGGACCCCTTTATCATCACTTTTTTTAGTAGCACTGATAAAGGGGGGATTAATCAGCACTTTTTCCCACCGGTGATAAATTTTATGTTTCAACAAAGTCATGGAAAATAAATTATTGTTATATAAGTATATTTATATTGATATAAATATAATATATATGTTTTAAATATGTTTTATATACTTATATATAGACTATTAAAATTAATATATAAGAAATTTAGTGAAAATGGATTTAAAATATTTTAAAAAATATTATTAATTAATAATTTGCTAATTATTATTGATTAAAACTTATTTAAAAAAAATTTGAAGACACAAAAAATCAAAACAATTAATCAAAGATCTAAAATAAGTTGAAAATGTTACTCAAACTTCAAACGACCATAAATTTTGATCCGGGTGTCCATTTAAGCTCTACAACATATCAAATTTAAGCCTACGATGAGCTCTACACGCTGATGACTCAAGATATGGTTCTATCACAATATTTTTGGCCAAAAAAGGCCTATAAGGCCTCCAAAACTGAGTTTTTAGTCGGGATACCCTGATTTATTAACATTCAAACAAGTATAACTTCTGATCCGGATGTTCGTTAGGCCTGTATCTCATATTATATCGAATATAGTTTCATTTTCTTTGATTTGACTAGTTGTGGAGTTGAAACGGGCTTCTGGATTATAAGTTATGACCATTTTAACATTCTATGGATTTTTAAATACACATATATATGTATTTATTCATAGATATATATGTTCTTGTTTGTGTGTGTGTCTGTGTGTCTGTGTGTGTTGTATATATGTATGTATGCATTTATTTATTTAATTATAAACACATATAAAAAAAATATTTCATAAATGTATTTAAAACTAATCTTATAAGTATATATTAATATATAAGTAAATATACAGATAAAAATTTATAACTAAATATATATATATATATTAATATATGATTGAATATACATAATAATATATGAATAAATATATTTATATTAATATGAATCTATATCAATATACGAATAAATATAACTATATATATATAAATAAATAGATATATCATTAAATAGGAAAAAAACAAAATAGATTAGTAAAGGTGAAGCCGTGAAAGGGGGAGGTTTCGGGTTCAAGTTCGGGTGGAAGTAGAGGGGTGCACGCGTGTGAGGATGTGTGGGAAGGGAAGCGTGTGGGAGACTTCTTAGCGCTGATAAGAAGGGGGGTCAAGCACTGTTAAAAGCTCTCCTCGCATTATATAATTTTTTTTTAATTTTTTTTGACTTTTATCAGTGCTTTTTTTTAGCGCTGATAATAGGAGCCTTTATCAGCACTTTTCCAAGTGCTGATAAAAGGGGCCCCCTATATCAACGTTGAGCTTTACAGCACTGTTAAAGCCTGTTTTGAGCGTTTATATAGGCCGTTTTGTAGTAGTGTATATAAAGGTACATTCGTATTTTCATAAAGGTAACCTACTTATTCCAATCATTGATTAAAATTGACTATATAATTTCAAATTTTGTGTAAGGTTACTTATATTATAGTGTAAGGGTAACCCACATTTTCTAATATTTGAGTAAAGGTAAGCCATAATTTCTTATAGCTTTGTAAAGGTAACTAGTGTTGCGTAATATTAGTTATATAGTTTCATAATTGTAACCTGTACGTCATTAAATTACCTAAATACTAACATAAGGGTAGCTAATTATTTATAAACCCTACATAACTGAACCTTTCATAAGGGAACCAGTATATTTATAATACTTACATAAGGGTGCCTAATATGTATGTAAGGGTACTTAACCCCTACATAAGTGTACCAACATTTTTTAAATACCCACATAAGGGTAACGAGAGGCTAACATAATGGTATCAAAGGTTATTTTATAGTTACATATGGGTAGTAACCTTTTTTAGGGTAAAATTATGTTACCCTAATGCAACAGCTATGTCTCATGCAAGGGTTTCACATGTTTCTCTAAACATTGAAGCATGCTCTCTTTTTTCATTTTATTTTATAATTCCACTTACTAAAAGATTAATATGAATATAATTAAGGTTTTTCTTCTTGAAAAAATACTTATTAATTATTTAGAAGGAATGAAAACATGTCTTAAATTTTTTTATGGCAAATTAAATATGATTTACAAGAGATTTTTATATATTGGTATTCACACTAAAAATTATGGGCATTGAAATATTAAAATTAAAATTGATTGAAATATGAACAATCAATATTGATTATTTTTAGGATTATTTCCAAGGATATTAATTCTTGTTATTTAATAATATATTAATTTTTCAAATAACTTCCACTGCATGGGTTTTCTTTGTTTTATAGGATATCGAGGTAGACTTACAAAAATACTAATTTTTATTTATGAATGATTCACACATGGAATTTTATATTGGAAATAAATGTGGTAACTATAAAGTATTTCTTTGGAAAAAGAAAGATGCAATCGATTTAAAATTTGAAAATCTATTGTGAAAATAAGAAAACTCTATATAAATATATTTGATAGAACCAGTATAGTAAGCAGGTTAAGTATTTTTCTTGAACTATAAAAGTGATGCGTAACATTCTGATCATATACTACTCTCAAATAAATTCCAACTATATAATCCTTTATTTCTAAAGAGATTCTTACTACCTCGACACTAATTATATGAAACTTTCATCTAATTATGTGGAATTACTTCAATATATTACAATGTGTGTGTATAATGGTATATACCTGGTTATTTCATTGTAAGACATTGAAATATTTCTATATATATTTCTAGAGCTAGACACTAAGATGGCATGCGATATTCAGATTTTGTGTGCCCAAAATTAATTTTATTAAAATATTAAATGTATTTTATATTGCATGGGAAGTTTCTTAATGAAAAATATATTAATCTTAAACAAAATCATGGATTAGAAATCTGAAACCATGGTTGAGTCTGGAACATTGTGTTTATCCCAGAAAAAACCTAAAATAAGTTAGCACAAGGTGTTAAGAAATCACACCTTCTGTCAGTGCATTAAGTGATTAAATAAGCTAATTAAATTAACTAATTATTTAATTTGACCTAGATGAAATATATATAAGAATAATTCAATGATGAATCATCCAAGGTTAGCCACATAAACCCTAGCAGGACTCCAGAGCTTCTTCCCCTCTTTATGTTGGAAAATCACCTCATATGATGATGAAATGATGGATCAGAGCATATCAGGATGCATCAAACACAATGAATTCCCTTGACCATTGGAAAGTACATTATTTGATGATGAACAATCCAACATCTCGATAGGACTCTTTAATTTGTGGTTTATGCTCTTTATGATTAAATTGATTGAGCATATAAACCCCCCTCCCTTTGATCTATCCCAATTATGTTGTGAACATTTACCAATTAATTGAAATTTTATTTGGTTTTCCTATTTTCTCTCTCAAATATCTCTATTCTTGATCGTTGGCCAATAATTCTTGTCCAACACTTATTAAAAAAACTTTTATTTTTTCCCTCTCTCTCAATTTATTCACATTTTTCATAGGTAGGACCCCACGATCTTGGTTCAATGTTACTGATTAGTACTGGACCTGATCAGGCCCTTGAATTTCTAGAAAAATTAATTATGTGGGAAGGATCAATGAATCAAGGAAAGTCGTGGAATGTTTGTGGGACTTTAAAGATCATTTTGATGACTAAATATCAAATCATCATTAGCGGAAGGTGTTGAGGTGTATAGTGCATATAGAAAAACCTTCTTGTAATGATGGAATTTGATTTACAAAAAAAGAATTCCAAATATGGAGATCCCTAGCTAGATCCCCCAATTTCATATGGTGTGGAGGTGAGATCTATGGAGTATTGTGAAAAAACCCGACTACACCCCATATAATATGATGAACACATAATGTGTAGACCCTTTGATATGGTGGGTAGAGTTTTAGGAATTCATAAGGTTGAAACGTGTGTATACTACCTACACATCATATACCCCCATTCCTGTGTGGATGAGTTGTGTAGAAGAGCACATGTCTAGGCACATTACAGGTGCACAAGTTCACTAGAATGACTAGATCTCATGGACAACACCCCTTTTGGAGAGGCACTCTTTGTATAAAAGTACGTAGACATGACATGGGTACACGGACACGTCCAAAAGAACATGACCCAATCCTGAGTAGCCTAGATATGTCGTGTAGTCCACCTGCACAGCATGTACTTTTATATGGAATGTGACCCATGTACCTCCAGGGACATGGCTTGGTGATAGAGTAGGACCACATGCATTGTGGGTCCCCTCACACATCCTGCACCCCTTGAATACTTTTGAATAAACTTCAATATTCTGTATCTTTTTCATTTGAACTCAGATTTTGGTACACAAGTAACCTATCCAGAGTATTTTCCCACATATAACACAATAGTTCCATTTTTGTGGATTTTGAGAAATGATGTGAATTTTTTTGGGCATGATTATTATTGAGGTGATATCCGATGATGGAAGTGATCAAGAGGGGTCACCAAAAGCTTCATAAAGAGTTGAACCCACCCCCCCCCCATCATCTTTGGCGTAGGTCCTCTACCTTACCGAGTAAAACCCCTTAATGGATAGGAAACGGGTCCTTGATGACCAGAGCGAAAGCCCCTATCACACCAGGGTGTGGGTCCTCATCCTATAGAGTGTAACCAGCCATATTCATGGGTGTAGGTCCACTACCTACTGAGTGAAACCCCACTATCAGATAGGTTGTGGGTCCTCATGACACTAGAGTGGAACCCCCCATTAGTTTGGTTGCGATTCCTCTACAAATACTTATAGATTGGAACCCCCCATATGCATGAGCACGTGTCCTCTACGGATTATTACATAGTGGGACCCCCCATGTGCATAAGAAAGGGTCATATATGGATTCTTATAGATTAGAACCCCCCATCATCATGATCACATGTCCTCTATGGATACTTACACAGTGGAACCCCTCATCAACATGGGTGTGGGTCCTATATGAATACTTATAGAGTGGAACCCCCCTAACACACTAGGGAACAGGTCCTCTACTTGGATTCCCCCCCCCCCCTTGACTATGAGGCATAGTGGTGAGGTGTGGTACTTCACACGATTACTTTTGGGTAGAATCGTGATATGATGTGCATTATTGATGGACATTTTGGAACTGTTAGTGGCTCTTCTTCTTAGGATGATCCATGAGATGGATATCCTATTTATCTCTCACCTAGTATTATTTTGACTTAGCATATATATATATATATACACACACATATGTATCTATATATTTGTATTAGGTTACTCTCCTACCATGGGTTCCGAAGATGCACAGGGTATGCCACATTCTTTCCATGTTTAGATTATCATGGTTGGATGAGTTTACTCTCTTGTTATGGGTGTAAAAGACTCAATATATAGTTTATATAAACACCAGATTGAACCCTTTCTTCTTTGATGGGGTTTCTCTTTCTCTTGATTTGGGTTGATCTTCATCATGTTTTCTATCTACAATCTTTCTATTATTTTTTAATCTATTACTACTTCATATTTAACATTTATGGAATCCTATTAGGTATCTATATACTCACCACTATATGGACTTTTCCTGCATTTCACATGTCTTATGCAGAAAACATAAATATTGGTGGTGACTTTAGAGGAGAATATGGATATCCGGTACTTTAGACAACGTATGGTGGTCACACCTTGGAGATTAAGAGTTTGGATCTTTGAGTGTTTTACTTTCCAGTCCTGTTAGGTTGGGACATCCTTCTGGTTGGTCATGTATTTTTTCCTTTTACTTTTTAGTTTACATTAACATACACTTATACTATATTGAGGTTTTATATGAATGGTTTTTTCCCTAGCCTTTTTCATATTTTTTTTATTTTTCCTCTATACTTCTTCATTGATAGGTCTATGTGTGTGTACAGGTACTTAGAAAAAGTCATCCCCTTGTTTTTATGACTTTAGCATTGGTCTCTAGCCCCTGATCTATAGAGGTGGGCTTGGGGTAGTGGTGTATTCATCCCCATCTTAGGTCAAGTAATGATATATTGGTATCAAAGGTGTTTTGATCCTTGTTATGGTGTTTAGAGTAGTCCCATTATGAGAATTTGGTTGGGATTATTGAAACAGTGTTAGAGTGTCTCAAGTGAAACTCTTAGTCTAGGGAATCTAGTGTTGGTATGAGAGGTTGACATATCCATTGATCAGGACCTAGACTACATTCTTGTCAACTCGGATTGCTGAGACATTGGTTGTAGAGACCAATGGTACATGAATCATATAGGATTGATTCATTTACTATTCTTATTGGGTCATCTCCCCATTATTGTTATGTATATATATTCTCACCTGACCGTGGTATGTCTTGATTAAATGTTATGATGCATCCACAATGACATCCAACTAGGATACCAGTTCTGGATCATGATGACGATCTGATGAGCGATGATGCCTTAGTTCAAGTTCCATCCCGTGATATATTTTCCTCTAGGTGTGCAGGTGGAAGAACCCCCTCATATCAATCAGTAGTTTGTACCACTATAGAAGGCTTATAATTTACTCAGGCTTAAAGAAACATGCAAGTTCCATCCCTAGATTCTATTGAGGTTCTATGTTGAGGCAGTTTCCCAAATAGCATAGGTTCATCTTGACTCAGTGATCCTAACTTTCATGATTGTTTAGATATCGACTGGTCAGATGGTTTCAATCACAACCAGTTCTCTACATAGGGTAGTAACTATTTCCAGTGGAACCAATAGATGAATCACCTATACTAATTTCACATTGTAGGTTCCAAGAACAGAGATATCCCAAGTATCGTATTAATACAAACAATATTCTTAGGTGGTTGAGGTCAGGCCCGATCATGTGCTATGGATATCTCGCTCATATAGGACCCCTTTAGAGGGTGATCCTCAAAGTGAGATCTCTCTAGGGTGATGCTATGTGTCAGTAGAGTCTTGTGATGGAGATTGTTGGTATGGCTCCAAACATACAAGGAATAGCGACACTTTCTCTATTGAGACACATTTTTTTGATTTGATCTAAAACTATGAAGGAGAGCCAGTGCTGCCTAAAACGGTTTGTTTCAAAGTGTGGTAGATAATTCACTTTGAATTGTGTGTTCGGGGTGTGAAGACATGATGGGGTGTCTAAGAAATCCTTGGTTGAGGAGAACAGGTAGACAAGGTAAAGTATGAGCTCTTTACAGATGGGAATTATGATTAGGAGTCATGAGTGTGGTTCATGGTATGGCCTATGTCACTACTGCTCCAACAACATTTGATAGCACATATTTGAATGCCAAATTTCCCTATGTGTATCCTCTATTCAAGACCAAGTGATACCATAGAAGGCCCTTTTTCTTGAACCTTGTGTTAGAGTCCCTATATAGAGGATCGGTGGCCGCTCATTCCTACTGATGGGATGACCTTACTATGTGAGGAGAGAGAGCCTCAAAATAGTTCTTTCCATAGAGAAAGTGAGACGTTATGATGTTATCCTCAGTATGAACTAGTTGTCAACCATCTATGATCAGATTATTTCTACCATTGATTTTGGTAGTTCTTATGGGTTATGGGATGGAGTTTTCCTCCTTGAGAGGGAGTAATCTCTAGAAATAGTAGGATGATCTCATTTGTAGAAGGTTGCAACTAATTTATTAGTTGTCTATAATTACCTTCTTAACCACTATAGAATACCAGTCACATAGTATATGGATATGTCAACCCATTTATTAGTTGTCTACAATTACCCTTTTGGTCATCCTTCACCTGATGACAGGTTACGCAACCTTGGGGAAGTTGTATGTATGGGAGATCAGTCTCCTTCATGGGGTTCCCTTGACGATTGTATCCAATCATAGAATGCGGTCTACATCATGGTTTTGGAGAGTCCTATAGGAGGTATTTATGACACAGATGAGGATGAGTACAACATTTTACCCCTATACTAATGGGTAGACCAAACGCACAATCTAGGTGTTGGAGGATATGTCAAGGGATTCCATATTAGACTTAGTCAGAAGATGGGAGGATCACTTTCCCTTGGTAGAGTTTTCATACAACAAAAACTTCCACTCTACTATCAACATTTAACCTTTTGAGGCCCAATAAGGGATACCCTTCAAGTCATCCTTGTGTTAGATAGAGATTGGATATACATCTCTTGTGGGTATAGTATTTGTGCATGAAATTATGAAGAAGGTCTAAGTCATCCTTGAGAGGATGAGGATGGATCAGAGCAGGAATAAATCTTATACAGATCGACATCATATCCCCTTGGAGTTTGAGCAGGGAGATCCAGTTTTCCTAAGAGTCTCCCTACAATGAGGATTATTGAGGATTGGCCCGGGATTCAAGCTATCCCTGAGGTTCATGGGGCCATTCAACATCATTCATAGGATTGGAAAGTTTTCTTACCATATTGTCCTACTCCCACAAATAGAGAGGGATCACAATTTCTTCCATGTGATGAAACTAAGGAGATACGTGCATGACCGCATGCACATCATCGACTAGGGCATGATGGACAACAAGGATGGATCCACATTTATACAGTACCCAGTGGAGATCAAGGATCAACAAGAGAGGTCCTTTCATGGATGGACTATCCCCTTGGTTCCTATGTTCTGGCATTATAGGATTGGGTAAGATAGCTCCTTGGAGTGGGATATCCAAGTTTGGGATCAGTACCCTGAGTTTTTTATTTATTTTTTCTTTTTGGGGATGAAAATCTTGGAGGTAATGATGTAGTGACCCATTTTTTTCTTATAAGACATTGAAATTTTTCTACATATATTTCATGATCCATGCACTAAGATGGCATGCAATTACGAGGCCCGATGTTCCTAGAATTAATTTTATAACAATATTAAATATATTTTATACTACGCAAATAGTTTCTTAAAGAATATGGGATAACTATTAAATGGAATCCTAGATCATAAATCTAAGACCATAGTTGATACAATAATTCAGTGTTTACTATAGGAATAACCTAAAATAGGTCATCTCAGGGTGTTCAGATATCTCACCTGTTGGAAGTACATTCAATTGATAAATTAGTTAATTAAATTAATTTATTTTTTTTATTTTACCTAAACAAAAATTCTATAAGAATACTCCCATGGAAAATCCTCTATGGTTATGCACATAAACCTTAGGATGATTATATATCTCATTCCCCTCTTTTTACTATAGAATCACCTTGAACTACGATAAAATGCTGGATCAAATCATATCGGTACATAGCAAACACAACGACTTCCTTTGATAGTTAGAAATCACACTCTTCAATAATGAACAATCAAATCTCTAAGTAGGAATTGTCAGTTTTTGGTTAACACCATTTTTTAATTAAATTTATTGATCATATCAATCCCCCCTTGGATTTGTGCCAATTTTTTCTGAGCATGTGCCTGTGTATTGATATTTTAATTGGTTTTCTTGTTTTATATCATGAATATACCCATTCATTCCTTTTGGTTAATAAAGGTTAGCCAATGCTGGTAAAAAAAAATTTAAGAATTTCCCCCACAATTTCATTTCATTCTTTAATGGAAGGACCTCATAGTCCCAGTTAAGCACTATCAGGTAGTAAAAAACCTCATTGATCCCCCAGAATTGCGATGAAATCACTTATGAGTGACAGATCGATGGATCAGAGATAGATCTGGGATGTTTTCAGGACATGGGTGATCATTTTGATGATCATTGATCAAAACATCATTGGAAACAAGCTTATAGGTGTTTTGTCAATATGACGGAACCTCTGAGGAATGAAATAATGCGATTTCCAAAAAACGACGGCTGAAAATGATGATCCATGGCTAGATCCACTGATTTCAAATAGTGTGGAGGTGAGATCTATGTAAGAATGGATTAATTCAAAGTGTGGGAAGTAGATCTGATAAACAGTGAAAAACTTGACAACATGTCATGTTCTTTGATAAACAAAAAACATGTAGCCACCTGGCTATGGTGGTTAGGGTTTTGGGAATTCATAAGAATGGTGCACTATGTAGACACCCTACATGACTTGTACCCCCTTTCCCGTGTGGATGAGACATGTAGCGGAGCACACAGCCAGGCACACACAATGTTCTTGGGTACATAGGTAACGCCATAGCACATGGGTGACACCCTGTGTGGAGAACCACATCATGTACAAAAGTACACAGACTTGGATTGGGTATACAAACAAGGCCAAAATGACATGGTCCGATCCTGGGTATCTTGGACATACCATTTATTTTACTTGAATATTGTGTAATTCTATATGGTATTGTATTTATGTACCTCCAGAGACACGGCCAGGTGATAGAGCAGGACCACATGCCATGTGGGTCTAATCACACGTAGTGTACCCCTTGGCTCCTTTTGAAGAAACATCAATCTTCCATATCTCCTTCATTTAAACTCTAATTTTGGTGTTCAAGTAGGATATCCTAAGGGTTTTTTCATGTAGAACCTGGAAGTGACCTCTGTTGTGAATTTTAAGATATGATATAAAATTTTCTGGGCATGGTTCTTATTGAGGTGATGCCAAACAATGATAGTGATGAGGTGGGATCGTGAGAGGCTTCCTATATAAAGGAACCCCCTATAAGCTTAGGTTCAGGTCCTTTACTTTACCAATTGGAACCCACCAATTAGATAGGGAGGAAGTCCTCAATAAGTATATTGGAAGACCCCTATCACACCAGCGTGTGGCACCTTTACCTATAGAGTGGAAATCCCCATCAACTTGGGTGTGGGTCCTCTACCGATTGAGTGGAACCCACATATTGGATAGGGCATGGTTCCTCATGAAACTAGAGTGGAACCCCTCATCATCATGGGAGTGGGTCCCTTATGAATACTTATACAGTGGAACCCCTCATCGGCATGGGCGCGGGTCGTTTATGGATACTTACAGAGTAGAACCCCATGAGCCCTAGTGGCAGGTCCTCTACTTGGAGTTTGTGCCTCATCGACTATGCGGCATAATGGAATGGTGTGGACAACCACATGGTGACTTCTTGGAAAACGTGTGAGATGCAAGGCATCATTGATGGACTTTTGGAACTATTGGTGACTCTTCTTCTTGGGCTGAGTTGTGACATAGAGATCCCCTTTCTCTCTTTTCTGGGACTCTTTTAATTGAGTATATATATACATCTATATTCTTGCCTTTGGATTTTTTTAATCTCCTTCCATGGGTTGCGAAGATGCACTAGGTATTCCACGTGCTTTCCATGTTTACCTTTTCTTATTTGGATGAGGTTACTCTCCTACTGTGGGTGGAAAAGACTTGACATGTAGTGCATCTACACACCATGTTGATCCTCTTATTCTTGGATGAGGTTACTCTTTTTCTTGAATTTGGTTGAGCTATATCATTCTTACTATTTACAGTCTTTCTATTCCTATTATATCTCTAACTACTCCCCCTTCATATTTCGGGGTGTCCTACTCAGTATGTATATACTCACTCATGCATGGAGATTTTTTAATAGGTTTTCTAAAAAAAAGTAAAAACAACATAGGTTAAAAATATTTTTTAAAATACGCCATAAAGGTGGGATCGATGATGCCGCCTTCCATCTCATGCGCTACCTTTGGCTCAGATCAATGACATAGAAAGGGTGGGGGGTTCCTATTTTATCCTCTAGGTGAGGAGAAAGGAGGCACCACTAATGCCTCCCTTGTCCTCAAGCAGAGGTGAAAGGCGCATCAGTGATCCCTCCTTTACCTCAGATTCCTATAAAAGGGAATCCCCCCCTCTTCTCCTCACTTTATTTTTCCTCCATCTCTCCTAAATCAACTACTTATCTCTCTAAAAAAAATCATTTTCCGTGCAGTAGAGTTAGTGGTCCAAAAGAAAGTGGTTTTTTTCGAAGCATCATTTGAGGTATTTTTTTATTTAATTTATTTTTTATTTATTTTTTAGATTGAATTAATTTTAGTTCTAAATATTTCATTTTTTAATTAGTTTAGTTAGTTATAAATTTTTTTTATATTAGGTTGTTTAATTAGTAATATATAGTTTGGAATAATAATTATTATTAGTAATGATTAAGTATAGACTAACTATAGATTAATTATAGAATAACTTAGGATTAAGTATAGTGAAATTTTGGTAGCATAAAGATTATGTGGTTATCTAAGTAATCAAATCCATGTTTGAATATAAACAGGTGGATGTGGCTCTCGCACAGATGTACCTAGGGGTAAAACCTGAAAACACCACTTTGCTCTAGACTCGAATGGGAACTAGTGCATGACAATGGGCTTTGTTTCACTTCTGGTTTGACACTCCCAAGGGATATGGTTAAGATGATTCATATTTTCTTTATAAACTACTAAAATATCAAAGAAAATAAAAATAAAATTGTTATATTTATCAATGATAAAATGATAATTATGATGTTATAGAATTAAATAGAAAAGGAAAAAGGCATTAAATAATGAAATCTATTATTAGTAATTGAATTCTTTTTAGTTAGTTTTAAAGATGTTATTTATTATGTGGTTTAATCAGTGATATATAGTTTATAAATAGTACTTATTATTTGTAATGATTAATTATAGATTAATTAATGATCACTTAGGATTACAATTGAATTCATATGATTAGTTAAGTATAATTAACTAATGAATATCATATGATTAATTATTAAAGAATGAATAATTAAATAATAACTTAATAATGATTAACTAGTGATTAAAGAATGATTGATTAGTTTAAAATTGTACTAAGAAAAATTAATATCATTGTTTCAGATATAACAAGAGGTTCTAAAATTTTAGTTTCATAAAGATTATATAGTTTAGAAACAATAGTTTTTATTAGTAATGATTAATTTTAGATTAATTACTAAATAACATAGGATTAAAAGAAGAATACATGTAATGATTAGCTAATAATACATTTCATTGATAAAATTAAAATTATGATTATATAAAATTAAATTGAGAAGAATAAACTAATTAAATTACATGTGAATGTTTTACAAAATACAAGTAATACCTTGATATGTTTTTCAATTAAACATGGTTTGGATGAGAAGAATGTGACTTCATAAGTGAGGTAAAATCCAGTTTATTTTTATTTGGTGGCGTAATAACATAATCTAAAGATATTTACTTAATAATAAGTCAAGTACATACTTTTAGAATATTTTATTAATCTATCAAATAAAAATCAGTTGGGTTTTACCTCACTTATGAAGTTAGGCACATATCATCCAGATCATTTTCGTTGAAAAATGATGGTATTTCTTATATGTTATAAAAAATTCTTTTGTTATTTTATGTGCTTGTTCTTATCTATTATAGAGTGATTGAAGAATGATTAACAAATAATTAACTTAGTAATGATGAACCAGTGATTAAAGAATGATTAAATTAGAAAAAATGTACTAAGAAAAATTAGTATCATAGTTTTGGATATAATAATATGTTTTAAAAATTTAGTATCATAAAGATTATATAGTTTATAAATAATAGTTAGTATTATCAATGATTAATTATAGAATAATTAATAAATAACATTGGATTCAAAAATGAATCCATATAATGATTAGTTAATGATACTTATGATCATATAAAGTGAAATGAAGAAGAAAAAAATCATTAAATAACCCATGAATTCTTTATGACATACAATAAATTCGTTGACATTTTTTAGTAGAATGTGGTTTGGTGAGATAAATCTCACTTCGTACATGAGGTAAAATTCAGCTTATTTTTAATTGGCATCTTAATAACATCTTTTAAGGATATGTACTTAACTTTGAAATTTTGAAAATCTTTCACCCACTTAATGACATATAAGGTATCATCTATGATATGTTATTAGAAGGTCGAAATATTTTCAAAATTATAAATTTAAGTGCATACCTTTAGAAGATTTTATTAAGTTGTCAATAAAAAATAAGTTGGATTTTACCTCATATGAAGTGAGACTCATATCATCCAAACTACATTTTATTGAAAAATTTCAATGAATTTATTGTATATTATAAATCATTAATGTGTTATTTAATGTGTTTGTTCTTATTCATTTCACTTTATATGCTCAGAATTATCATTTTATCAATGATAAATAAACTAATTTTATGTTTCATCTTCTTTTTAACTCAGTTTACAAAATGTTCTACGAATTATATTTTAATAAACTTTTATATAATGAAAAATCACTAGAAAATTTTAGGGTATAAAAAGGCATCCTAAAATTTCATTATAATAAATATTATATGGTTAACCATCATTGTTAATATTTGTTACACTATCATAATTTTGATTAAAGAAACATTTTTGACATAGAGAGTCATGTTTTCCTATGTGTGTTGCTATGGGAAGGTTATTCAAATTGAGCAAGAAGCTTCTATATAGTACAAAACCAAAAAAAGTGGTTAGTACAACTGATTGTGTTACCCAAAGAGACCTTCAAGAGAGAATTTTTGGTTCCTTAAATCAGGGACCTGATCAACATATCAATTCTATGATCTATAGACATTTTCAATTCCCGGCAACACTGTGGAATCTACCTTTCCCATTGGTTGCTGATGCGCAATGGGTACAAGCAATTAATTTATTTTCTCAATGGTTAGATGGTACTATTATGGAGTTATATTTTGATGTTTCTACTGTACAACAATAATGTCTAGTTGTATGAAGATTTATCCTTACAAGAGTGGCTGAAGATAGTCCTCCCCATGAAATTGAACCTATTTAAAATGATGTAGAAGATGAAAACTTAGATGATCTCCCAGATATACTTTTCAATACAACTTCTAAAGATGAGTTTTGTGAAGATGAAACATATGGTAACAACAGTGATGATGTGGAAGGACCAAAAAAAAGATAGGGAGGAGGTTTCAAGAGATACATTAGTTATAAAACATCCTAGACCTACAATAAATCATCCACCGCTCTTTGCATCTTGGTCAGAAGAAATGAAACATGTTCCTGAATTCGACCATAATGTTCTCAAATAGGAAATTTTGTTCCTTGGAGTTGTACCAAATAGGCTTAGTGAGCTATAAAAAACCTTATATGTTGGAAGGAATTTTCCAAGTAAATATGAATTAAAAAGAACACTAAATAGATTTCACATTCAGAGGCACTAAAACTATATAGTTCATGAATCATGTCATAGTAAATATCTAATACGGTGTGATAAGTATGGGGATGATTGTAGATTTCACTTGAGAGAGATTTTGGGAATTGCGGTTGGAGGTTGGAGAATCTCAAGGATTGAGGAAGCTCATACTCATGTTCATCCAAGCCTGACACAAGATCATACCTCATTGGATGCATAATTTGTGTCATCCATTGTTGTTGAGATGATTAGGACATGCCAAGATGTTTCAATATCCCTTGTTCAATTTAGGATACAACAGAAATTAGGTTATAATATTTCCTATAATAAGGTAGGTATGTTGAAACATAAGGCAATTGTGAAGGTCTGTGGTGATTAGGATGACTCATTCTGGGTGTTGCTGCAATTGCTAGCATATTGAGGCATCATAACCAAGTTTTATTCCATCTTGATACAAATGAACATGTTTCACACAATAACCAAATTGATCCATCTCGTGTTCAATTTCATCGGTTGGTCTGGGCATTCCTCCCCTGTATCTTCACATTTCATTTTAGAAAACAGTTCATTCATATTGATGGAACATTTCTATAAGGAAAATACAAGGCCGTATTGTTGATTGAGGAAACCTATGATAGAAACTGTTTGCCTCTTCCTCTTTCCCTTTTCATTGTAGATAAAGAAAACTATGAATCATGGAGTTGGTTTTTGGCATGTATCAACAACCATTTCACCAGTATTCGGGGATTTGTTTGACATTTTATCACCATCGGGAAATTAATGAGGCAATAAATGTGGATATTGATACAAGGAGATACCCAAATGAATATCATCAGCTCTACATTAGACACATTTCTAGCAACTTGCATAAAAAATTCCACAACGAACCGATGAAGAAGGAAATCACGAGGCTTGGTACGCATTGTATTTTTTATTTTTTACTATTTAAACATAAAGATAAAATCAAATTATGTGAAATATAATTTATTCTGTGTAGCATATGATTCGGATCAACGACAGTTTTAACAACATTTCAAACAAATCCTCTAGGATAATCAAGAAGTTTATGATTATATGATGCAGATTCCAAAATAAAAATAGACATTGGCATATAATGGGGGGAAGAGTTAAAGACACATGACCACAAAAAAATTTGGAGTGCATCAATGGTGTCTTCAAATGGCTTCTCAATCTACCTATAACTGCCCTAGTTTAAGAGAAATTATATCATTGTGTGAATTAATTTTTTGATATAAAAAAACTAGCATCAGATGGAATATAGCAGGGGATAAGGTACAAAATACACTTTCAACAAGAGATTGAAAATAATATTGAAGAATCTTCAGGTTGTCATGACTTCCTTTTTCGATGAGAAGACAATCTATTTGAAGTTCAAGAGCATTCAGACCCCATCACAAATCGTATCGGTGAAAAATAGTGGTATTACTGGGAAAAAAGAAATGTCAGTGTGGAAACTTTCGGGCCTTACAGTTTCCATGCAGACATGTCATCGTAGGATGTGCCTATGTGAACATATCATGGGAAGCATATGTTGATCCAGGGTACCTAAAAGACACCATTGATAACTGTTATGCAGCACCATGTATGCCTATTAGAGAGTTTCATTATTTCCCAAGGCCCACAGGATAGCCGATAGTGAAACTTGGCATCAATCGGTTGTGTCCCCATGGGAGACTAAAGGCTAGTAGGAGGTAGAATGAGAAGAACCGGTCTCAAGAACAAGGGTATAGTTTGGGATGAACCATATGTCATTGAGAAGTTCATAACCGGAAACGATGCCCTAACATTGTTTGGTCAATTTCACACTCTCATCCACAATGATGTATTGTCTTCATTGTGATATTCTCATATTGTAAATTATATGTTGTTGTATATTCTTCTTTTCCTTAGTTTTATAAACCCCAAAACCCAAAAACCGAACACTAAACCCAAAAAAATATTCCATATACCATAATCTTAAAATTCTAAACCCTAAAGCTTAAAACCTAAACCATAACCCTAAATTCATAAACCTAAATCCTAAAACCTTACAAAAAATCCAAAAAACCTAGATACAAAACTGAATATCTAAAACCCTAATCTCTAAATCCTAAAACCAAAAAGATTAACCGTAAATCGAAAAACATATTCCCTTTACCTCGGTTTTCAAAACATTATGTGACTAATATTTTAATAAACTGTTATATAAAGAAATAGTAGCATCATATATTATTGTACAAGAAGAGGTTATAAAATTTCAGTATAATAAATATTATATGGTCAACCATATTTTTCAATATTAGTTAAACTATTAGAATCATGATTAGAAAACATTTTTG
The DNA here is from genome assembly GCA_963277665.1 of Viscum album. NCBI lineage: Eukaryota > Viridiplantae > Streptophyta > Magnoliopsida > Santalales > Viscaceae > Viscum > Viscum album. The sequence continues at coordinate 492,403,099 of OY728160.1, forward strand.
ACATATAGAGACAGGTTTTACCTGTGTGTACTACTATGGGGAGGTTATACAAACTGATAAATGAGCTTTTTATAGTACACAACCAACAATAGAGGTTAGTACAGATGATTCTGTAACACTAACTGAACTTCAAGAAAGAATTTGGGGAAAATGAACCACAATGTAGGAGGAATAGTGATAGTGATAGTGGTGATGGAATGAGTTTACGTCATCACCATCGTCGTTGTCACCGTTCCTCCTGCGTCGTGGTTCATTTCCCAAAAATTATTTATTGAAGTTAAATTAGTGTTATAGAATCACCTTTACATGTGACAAAATAATCATCAAACATACCATCATGTGGACCATCATACATAAATTACAAATCACACCATTTTCTAATAAAAATCTACATAACAGCTACAAATTTTATATATATATAAATATATTAAACCATATCCTAAAAAAACCTTTTCTAGGTAAAATCATATCTTAACAACATGTTAGTAATATAATTTTAAAAACATAAAGACACTCCCCTTTATTTTGCAAAAAAACATCATAAAACAATTTGAATAAACATGTCATGTATTGCATTCTACAATTCATAACATTATTCTAACCATAACGTTATATTTACATTTTACACCTATGACTCATTTCATTTTTTTATATGCATATGGATGATATCATACTACTCACTCAGCAAGGTGACCATATTTCCCAGGTCTTGCTAGAGGGAGGTTCATATCGATCAATCAGGGTGTGTCGAGTAAACAATTTTCATCACAGGGAGCCTCCACATGCCATTAGACTATACTTGCGTCGTGCTGGATTCTATGGAATTACCGTATCAAATTTCACATTTTTAGAAAATAACATGCTTGATTCCCTCATGGAGATGTGCATACTAGAGACACATACATTCCACCTGCATGAGGGAGATATGACCATCAGACTTCAGGATGTGGTAGTGCTTCTCGGTCTTCCTATATAGGGGAGAGTCATTACTGGACCCACTCGTGCATCTTGGCCCGACCTTTCCCAGTGCTTGTTAGGCGTCACCCATTTGTATGACCATATGGATATAGATGGAGTGTCAATATTTATTCCATGGTTGAAGGTGTAGATTCCACATTTACCTGATGATGATGACGAGCAGACGGTCATGTGTTATGCTCGTGCATATATATTACGGCTCATTTAAGGGGCCATGTGTACTGATCACTTGGGGATAAACAGGCACATGATGTATCTACCACTACGAGAGGACTTTTATTAGGTCAGGATGTGCAGGTGGAGATTAGACTTCTTGGCATACACATACAGAGCATTGTGCAGGCTATCCCACAACGACAAAATAGGTCTCGGGGGATACATAATCATTATTCATATGTGGGAATGGGAGAACATCCATGCATTCATCTATGAGCTTGCTAGTCCACAGATCGAGATAGAGGTGCTTCATGACACTCTATGTGGATTCTGGTATAATCACTCATTTCTATAGGTTTTTAATGCTATTAAGAGTTATTGACTTTAATTTATCATTATTTTTCACTATCAATGTTGTATTGTTTGGGTGGTGTCAGTGTCACAATTTCGACGCGGTTCCGAGACACCATTTAGTCATATATCAGGTCTAGTTGGAATATCTTATACCTAACCTGGTATGTATATACAATCTATCACTATCTAAAACATTTAATAATAGCATCAATTTTTGTTTTTAGTTAAGAGATTTTTTGACAAATGTCACATGTCATTTCAGATTTCATAGCTTGCATACTAGAGTATTATGGACTAGTTTCCATCATTCTGCACTATTGGGCATGGGGATGTTATGGATATAGTGTCCCTCATTCACTTCCATATTATTGAGTGACAACAACCTGACAGAGTCATGCACCAATTTTTATATGCTCGACCAATTCCATTACCACTGAGATAGATAGAGCAGCTTCATGGGATGAAGCTTATGGGGAGGCAGGATGAGGACGGGGGATGAGTACATCCCTTCTTTCTTGACTGTTGGCGCAAATGTGTAGAGTTTCATATTTAGGGTGTAACTATTAATTGATTATTTTTTTTCAGAGTAGGTTGAGTATGATCCATGGTATAGACTAAACTCTATTTTTGTATCTTACCCGACACGACAGAGAGATACAGAGGATGGTAAGTCAATAAATTTCCATTAGTTTTTTATTAAACTATTTTCTAATTCATTTTGAATCTATTTATAGGTAATTCACTCATAGAATCTTGTTCACATGAGTGATAAATAGGAGGAGGGGGTCTTTAGCCGAGCAGCAGACTATGCTGAAGCGCTGGAGTTGAGGGCATCTTATAGTGTGCTTTCTGAGAGCATCATCGAGCATCCATCCTAGAGAGAGGAGGTTCTTACCCTAGAGTAACATCATATAGCAGTTGTTGGTGCTGAGGATCCACAACCATGACGATGTAGACAACATTGTACTACACGTGAGGCCTCACCTATTCCACAGCTAGAGGTCGACCCTCTAGTAGTCCAGCCTCATCCAATTCAGGATGTGCCTTAGGTGGTATGGGATCTGTCTTTATTGACAAGATATCCAAAGTTATCTCCATATTGGGGTACCAATACATTGTAGCCTTGGGGTTCAAATCCATCACAACCTTGGGGTCTAGATCCATCACAACCTTGGGGTCCAAATCCATTGCAGCCTTGGTGTATACCTCCATTGTAGGCTTGGTTCCCCATTGCAGTGATGGCAGGTCCTTCTACAAACTTAGTGGGAGAAGGATCAGGAGGACAGTATGAGATGCAGTTAACATCTCCTCCCACTAACACATAGATGGAGGATGCGACATTCGAGTGCCCAAGGATCATCCCTGTCAAGGTCACCAGACTCCACAGCGAACTAGATGCATGTTTCGTATTCGTAGACCACCATGTGGGATAGAATCTCCTCTCCATAGACATAGACATTGATTGTACATGTTAATTTATATGTTTTATGTATATTGAAATAAAAATACTATTTTTATCATCATCCATTATTATATTTTTATCCAGTATTTCAGTTTTCATTTATATTTTAGGCACAGTTAATATTTGACAGCTTTCAAAGTTGACTACTTGAAACATAGGAATGATTATTAAATTTCAAGTAAATAACTTTAAAAGATTATAAAATATACAGTAGAAAAACAATATAAATAAAATTTAAAATATATCATAAAGAGAGAAATATTTTTTGAAAATAAAGAGTTTCATAAATAAAATAACTAAATGAAAATGAAAATATTGTATGAAAAGTAACTAAGAATTGAGAACGAAAAGAAGGAATGTCGAGGAGGATCCAAAGACACCTACTTGACTTTGAAATCCTATAAAATATAAACTATAAGACCCATATAAATAAAAATAAAAAATTAGACTACTTTTTATATTTTTAATCAATGTTTAAAATTTCATTCATATTGGTCTTATAGTTTAAATTTTATAGTCTAGCAAAGTCACGTACTTGAAACATTTTTAAGTTTCAAGTAAGTGGATTTTAAAGTTTATAAATTATTTTTCATCAATATTTTTTAAGAAATTGTTTTTATTTTTTACTACTTGTTATATGTTTAATAAATTTTTAAATTTTCATTCATATTGATCTTATAGTTTATATTTTATAGGCTAGAAAAGTCACATACATGAAACATTTTTAAGTTTCTAGTAGGTGTATTAGAAAGATTATAAATTATTTTTCATCAAAACTTTTTAAGAAATTATTTTTATTTTATACTACTTGTTTTATGTTTAATCAATGTTTAAAATTTCATTCATATTGTTCATATAGTTTATATTTTATAGGCTAAAAAATTTAGGTACTTGAAACATTTTTATGTTTTAAGTAGGTGGATTAGAAAGCTTATAAATTATTTTTCATCAAACATTTTTAAGAAATTATTTTTATTTTTGACTACGTGTTATATGTTTAATCAATGTTTAAAATTAGATTCATATTGGTTTTATATTTTATATTTTATAGGCTAGAAAATTCACGTACTTGAAACATTTTTATGTTTCAAGTAGGTGGATTAGAAAGCTTATAAATTATTTTTCATTTAATTTTTTTAAGAATTTTTTTATTTTTGACTACTTGTTATATGTTTAATACATGTTTAAAATTTCATTTATATTGGTCTTATAATATATATTTTGTAGTCTAGAAAAGTCAGATACTTGAATAAGAGATAAATTATGCTGAAACATTTTGTTATATATATATATAAACATAACAAAATAATAATAAAACATTAAAATTTTAAAAATATAAAAAAGAATAATTAAAATATAAAAAAATTATTGTTTTAGGAAAAATATGGCATCGTTGATGCCTCCTTTAAGGCGTATTTTTGAAAATATTTTTAACCGATGTTGTTTTTAAAAATAATTAAGAAAATGTATTAAAAAAACTCTTCATGCATCAGTTTTTACTACACATTTCATGTATTATAAAGACAAAATATGTCTTTGGTGACTTTAGATAATCTTAGGGATACATGGTACTTTGGACCGTGTATAGTGGTTGCATCTTAGATATTAGAAGATGGGATATCTCAGCGTTTTACTTTCCAGTCATGTCAGGTTGAGAAATACTTCTAGTTGGGCTTGTATTTTTTCCATTTACTTTTCAATTTATACTATTTTACACTTTTGTTGTCTAGAGCTTTTACATGCATGGTTGTTTCCAAAGTCATTTAAATTTTTTTCTATTTTTCCTATTAACTTATGTTTCGAGATGTATGTGTGTGTTCATACAAGTACTTATTCAAAGGCCTCCTTATGATGTTTATTCGTTTATCACTAGTTGTTATCCCCTAACCTATAGTGGTGGGATTGGTGCAGTTGTGGCTCGATCCCCAACTTGGGTCGGGTCGTGAAAGTAATTATAAGGGTATATACTACACATTAAAAGGTATGATTATGAGTTGTGACTCCCATAAAAAAAATTAGTAATTGTGTTGTTCCTTTAAGGAAAAAACATAGGCTCTTCAAGTTGAGCAACATGTTGGGGAAAAGGAAAGTCTATTTGGGTTCAATCCACCTGGGGGTAAAAGGATTTGTAATTATGTTGTGACTCTAGGTGGTAAAAATTCATTGTAATATTCTATTATAATGGATATATTGGGTGTTATATCTATCAGTTCATGAAAGGGGAGAAAAGTGGACTAGGATAATTTCGATGTGAACAACTATAAAAACAATTGTGACCATTTTTTGTCATTTTGTTGCATTAACATAATAACTCTAATATAAACTTAAATATTTAACTTCATTAAAAAGGTTTAATTAACCCATATTGTATATCTTCCGTATAAACTTTGGGAACAAAAAAATATATCTTATTTTTGAGGTAATAATATTCATATTATTTAATTAAACCAATTTCATTTTTTGGAATAAAATTTAGATTATTAGGATTTATTCTCATTCCAATGAAAATGGTGATATAATTGATTTTAAAATTTTTGTTTTATTAATATCATAGAATCTATATCGAGTCAATTAAATTTAAATCCATTAAATAATGAATCTAATATGATTTTTGAACACCTAAATACATATACATATATATGTATATAAGCACTCATTTAATAGTAAATCAATACTAAATAATCATAATCCTTAATGGTCAAAATTTCATTTTTCTACTAAAATAGTTTTTTCTACACATATATATTTTAATTTAAAAGTTAAATTTATAATATTTAGAAATTTTATTTGATAAAATATAGGATATATTTAGTTAAATAAAATCAAAATTTATTTATAAGGGTGTTGTTATATCTTAATTAAAATAAAAAATCACTTAGTTAAAAACTAGTTTTCTTGTGGAGACGTAAAATACTGAAATATAAAAACATAATGGTGAAAACCCTATAACATGTTTAATACATTTTTTGAAACACATGGTTGTGAATTAATCATTAAAAAGACCCCCCAAAATAAAATATTATGAATCATTGGATCTATTGACATAGTAATAATGTCATGGAATTATTAAAATATAAAGTGTGTTTCCAAATGATACATTTTACTCTCTTATAAAAGGGTATCACTTAAACTCTTTGAAAAGCACATGTATCATTAGAATAAATCCTTGAAAATATTCCATTTATCTCTCCCTATAATTCTCTCCCACAAACATAATCCCCTAATCACTCATTATTATCTTATTCCCTTCAATTTCAAGGGAACTTTTAATGAAAATCAAGTCAGCAATGTAAGTATTATCTCCTTCTTATGATTTTATTCTTAATCATACTATTACAAATATATTATCACCAAAATAATATTATGAATTAAGTATCATTATTATGAAAATATGATTTTATATTAATGTTAAAATCCTAAGTTATTCATTTCCATCCTCTTATATAAACAAATGAATATCCATCATGTGTGTGCGCAAACTACCTCCTCCATGAAGATTCCATTTTCCATTTTTTCTAGTTTTTCATTATTTAAAAAAATATATTTATATATTGTTAAAATCATAAATACATAAAAATAATATCCTTATTCTTCAATTATAATGATATTATGATAGAGAAAACACTTAATTAACCATACCCACCAATCGAGTTAAAGCGTGTTAAAGTTTGGGTTAGCTTAACCACATAGATGAATAAGGATTTAAGGATCTATTATAGATGAATACGGGAAAATAAAAAATAATATTATAATAATATAATAATCAAATAGTTATTTTTATATAGTTTATAAAATTTAATATTATGTTTTTAAATTATAATTAAATTATCAGTTTTGTTCATTGGAATTACTGAAATAATTCATTATAGATTTGGCTTTCACATAATGCAACCAAAACTAAAATGGTGTGAAATAATAACACTTTAAATAAATATATGTTTTATGTTAAATAATAATATATTATATATCAATATTTAACTTTGTATCAAATGATGGTTAATGATATCAAAATTATTAAACATGCACAAAATAGTTGAATTTATTAACACCTAATGGACATAATATGATATAACTAATAAATATACTCATCATAAATATTATAATAAGGATTATTAAAGGTTATTATATATGATTTATATTATTTTAGAGGATATTAAGTTTTTTGTTTTTGTTTTATAGGAGTTTAGACTCTGATCAACTAAGCAAGTAAACACAATAGATGTTTTCATCTCAAACTCCTTTCCTTTTGAATTTTTTATGTTATACATTAGGTTTTAAATTAAATGGGGTTAATACTAAATCTTTAACATATTTTTACCATAATTATATGATTTTTAATGATACTAATTTTTTTGTTTAAAGTTATACCTATTATGGGTTTTGATTTAAAAGATACAATGTTTATAAGGGGTTTTTTCATCTGAACGTCACTCCATTGGGATAGGTTTTACTGTTATTCACCACTTTATTATTTATTTTATGTATTTACATCATAATAATTTATTTTATAATAATAAATTATTTAATTTAGGGTATTTATAAACCCATAGTATTTTCAATATTCTAATGAATCTTGATTAAAAAAATTCTAAAGTTGTAAATGGTTCTCCTGACTCAATTCTTTACCATAGATCATAATAACTCTTGTCTATTTATTATATTTGAAAATTGATATATTACAAAAATATTTTAGGATGTATTTATGACTTATTTTCTACAAAATTCATCTTTTATAGTAAATGATTCTTCCTCAGTGATTCTAATATTTTTTTTAAAATGAATATTTTAAAAGAATAATTCTCATTTATTTTAATGGATTTCCCTTCCATATCAATGTTTCTTAATTCCGACAAATTTTCCCATTTATATAATGGAAAATCAAATTATTTCTATCTAAATTTATAATTTTTATTACCTTTATTTAGTTTAAGACAATTATTTCATCATACTTTTAATGATGTGGGTTTCCAATAAGGTAATTTCCAAATGTTCAAAAGGTTTTTACTTCCTTTAAAAATAAAAAATATCATCATCCACTAAAAAATTTCATTTGATAAAATATATTTATTTTTCAAGGATCAAATATTAAAAATAATTTTTATAAAGTAAATTTTTTCAATTTATTTTCACTTCCCTTTTTGGAAACATTATATATCTGGTTTATGTTTATATATTATGAGATTGTTAGGCGTGGACATGATGAGTTTGTTCACACATGCATGGGCATGATGGGTTTGTTAACATTTTTAGGTGTGTACATAATGTGGTTGATCACATAATCATGGACATAATATGTTTTCTCACATAGGCTTCCCTATTCTTATAGTTTTGTCACAATTCCATGTTTTTCATCCAGTAATTTTAAATTTCTAGGATAAATTTTATTTCCATTGAATCCATTTTTTCATTATTATGTATTATTATTAAATGTATTACATTCTTATATGAAATTATCTCATTCTATATGAACATTTAGATATTTATTGAGACAATTTTTGTCTTTTATAATTCCATAATGACTATTTTATGAACTTACATTTTCTCTAATAAGTTTTATGATTATCATATATGGTTTTATGATCTCTTATTTTTATTTTTTTCACCCTCATGTGCTCCATCACATTATGATGTGTTTCTATATAATGAGAGTTTGAGCTCAATCCTTTCTTATGTTCCTGATTCCTGGGTTATGTGGATGATTATATCTTATGATATATCTAGAAAATGTTATATAGGAACACGATTATAGAAAAATGTTCACGAGTGAAATAAAATAAGGTGTTTATGTAGATAATTTCCAAGACACTAAACCTTTCAGTCCTTTGGTTGTGTGCTTTTTTTAGATGTATTAATTAAATAATTTTTTAATTTAATATTTATATCATATTTATCTTGGGTATATATAATTTTCTCCTAATGAGATATGATTCTAGGGTAGGTATTTTCCCATCAATGACTATATATGTGATTCCAATGCCAGTGTTATTCCCCTTGACGTGATATGATTTTAGGGTGGGATCTTACCCCACTGATGAATATATATATATATATATATATATATATATATATCTGTGTGTGTGTGTGATTCTGGGTGTGGCGTTATCCATATGATTATATGGTGACGAATGATTCCAAAGTGGGATGACATCCCACCTAAAGTGTATGTTTTATCCTTAGAGACATCATACACCAGTAAAAATAGGTATGATATTCTGGTACAGGTTTTGGAGTTGGACTTTATCCCACTAGGTGATCTTCTTGTCAAATTTCAGAAAAGGACACAGTTCCCCCTAATGGATATATGACTTTTTCAAAGACATCCAACACTAGCTGAAGTACGTATAGTCAACCTTGGGTATCACCCTAGAACTTGGGGATCAGCAATGATTATTTTAGTAAACTTATATATTTTATTTATTATTTTTATGACATAAAATGTGCATAAAAAATATTACTAGTTATGTTGGGGACATAGTTGGTGGTGTCCTATTGATTTTTATTCACACCCTAGTCGGGTGGCCCTAATACTTTGATGCTTGAGTGGACCTCATGATCACATGAACGAGTAGGAAATAGTCCAAGAGTTTCATGTATGATTTGGAAATCTTAGATATAGTTATAAAATAAGTCTTATAAATAGTATTAGAGACTCATTGTATTTTATTACTTAGTATATTTATTTTTTATATGTGGTCGGCCTAGTGAGAGATCAGTTGGGATGTATGATTTTATGAAAACATTTCATTTTTTATAACATAGATATGATTTATTGTTCTTTATACTCTAATTATTTTTTATATATGTTTTTTGTTCATTTTCCTAGGTTCATTTCCTATGATATGAGGCTATATTCTCTCCACGACAACACCGTCAGCGCACACTACTAGCTGGAAACCTCTGATATATAGCAATGTGTGACTGAGTTCATGTGGCACTTTGTTTAGAACATTGGTGAGTTGTGTTAGTGTAGGGACTTATATAACATGTTAAAGGGTTACAAAATAGTTTCTCCTCTTATTTATGTGAATCAATAAATGGAATAATGTGGGAAATGTGAGTGTCAACCTCTTTTCATGGTTGATCATTCACATTTCATAAAAAATAGTGCCTTGTAAGGCTATCAAAAAACTTATGGGATTTTTAGAAAAATAATTTCATAGGTGTTGGGGTATTATGGGAAAAAATAAGGGGGTGCAACTTGATCATTTAAATTCTAATAATCACCATGTTTTGATGTGAATATACTGTTTTGGTGGTAAAAGGACCTAGTATATATTGTCTCAGTATGCATTTGTTTCTTTGTATTTATACTTTGTAAATCCTATGCCTAATATTGGTTATTATTAAATTTATTATTATTATTATTATTATTATTATTATTTATCATATATTTTAATACATATTCATTGAAAGGGGTGTGTATCTCATCTCAATTTGGGGAACCATGGGCTAGTCAAACCCCATCATGTAGTATAAAACATTGCCACCACCTTCATCCACCACTTTCCTCATCACCTCTCCTAGCACCTCCCACCATCCCTTCTTATACAGGTTGAACACCCTACTATACAAGACCAATTTTCTCAAAAATAGGAAGAATCTAGGGGCATCATTTAATTAGAACCAACTTTTCCTACCTATTATCATCAATAATAGCTCAATGCTACTACTCTTCTCATCACTTAGTTCACCATAATCATGGGAATAAAATTGGAAACCCAAGCCATATTGAATTCATCCTTTATCTTTTATGACACGCATACATGGAAGTTTTATAAGTTATTGGTGCCTATGTGGTATTTTTAATCATTTTCATAATGTTTGTCATTAATTGTCATATACATTGAAGTTTTTTTGGGTTCAATGATTGGTGTTGGAGGTTTATTAATAAATAATTCCTATAGTTGTCTATATTCCTTATTAATGTTCATTACATTAATTACAGAGAGTGGAATTAGTATCTAAAGAGGATAAATATTAAAATGAAAATGGTGATGGAGATCTAATAAATATGTACTTCATATAGGTTACACAACATTAGTGAAAACATAACATCGACGACTAACTCAACTGAATTTTTTCCCTCATTTTTAATTCACTATATTGTGATCATTATTTTTTTATTCTATTATATTTAATTTATTATTACTATGTTGGTGTTTCTATATCATTATTTATGAATTATGTTTTATTTTCATTTTTATTCATCTAATTATATATGTGTTATTTTTTTATCAAATATATTTCCACATACTATGGTTCCAACATATATGATACCTAATAAGTAATTAGGGGTGTGTGAGCCCTAAATGGTTTATTTATTCAGCATTTAATTATATGTCTGAGAGAATCATATGTCTCAAATGATTAAATTAAGAATAAATAATGATATTAATTAAATAATTAACATTTTATATTATTTTCTCACACTTATATAGCCAATATCTATTACGTAATCCTATGTTAGGGATCTTGATTCTGATAGACAACTAGACTTCATAATAAATAGATCATGTTATGTAACTAATACACTCATTTATAAATACCTTTCACATTATCCATAACACTATAGAATAAATCATTGAATAATGTGTTACAGAAATAACTTTTCTTATTAAGAACATAGATTTTGGAATTTTTAGAGATTAGTTGAATAATTATTCATATATGGGGAGTGTTTATTTTTTCAATTAATGTACTTGAATAGGATACACAACTATGAAATTATTTCTTCCATTTGTTTCTCTAAGAATAGTTTTATCTATTTATTAAGTTATTTAATCTATAAAATGTTAGTTTAAATTGAATTAAATTTTCTGTACCAAAATATTAATGAAAATGGTACTACTAGTGACAATGAAAATTATAGTACTTAGTTTTTTTAATAAATTTCAGAATTTGGTGTGTTTTCACCATGCATAATAAATGTTTTTTTCTAGGGAGAATTATACCATTATAAAATCCTTTATAAATAGTTATTTTTTCATAAAAATAAAATAAAGAAAATAAAAAAATGATCTCAAATTTTGGTGCTTTTGTATTTGCAGGAAAATTCAAGTCACTCTAGACACCAACATGGCATGGTTAAAAACAAACATTTACAATAAACACCCACCCATGATGTATGATATGAATTATAATTTTTTACCATCCATGTTTTATCAAGATAATTCTTTTTATCTTAATGATTATTAGTCCAATAAATTTCATGATCCTTGGTAGAATGCATCATCGTATTTTAATATTAGTTCACACCCTCCATATGATTATGCATAAAGTTTGAATATTAATTAATATTAAGAAAATAATGGTTCATAAACCCTATTGAGGCTGTAATACCTTTGAAATAATTTTTAAAACAAGGATGTGAATTTTTTGTCAAAAATGATCAATATTGTTACTAAAATGGGTCAACTAGTCAAATTTACCACCCTAATACCATTTTATAACCTATATTACAATAATTCTTATGAAAAAAGTGTGATAGAAATTTTAAATTAATAATATTAGTTTTCCAAGCCTCAAGATAAATCTATAGTGATTTCTCCATATTTATATCACACTATAGATGAATCCTCACCATCATAACATGATTCTTCAATTTTGATCACATTTTAAAAATCTTAGAGTCTTTTCGTTTATTATAATCAAATTTAATGGTCTAATGACTATGTGGTTTCACATCGCTCACCTTTGTATCAAATACGCTAGCCTAGAAAGGTAAAAATTGATTACCTTTCTTAATATAATATCTTAACTTTTGAGGGTGAAATATATTTGAGTATGAGAAGGAAATTGAATCCGGAACCTTTTTTACTACAATGTATTCAAAAATGAACCAATATACTGTGAATTACAACATGCCAATAGATATCACCACAATTAATAATGAATCACCTTATTTGGGGGATCATTATGAGCTAGAGAAGTTTTACAAAATATAATCATCTAAAATAGTTTTGGGTTAGAAAGTTAATTAGTAATAGTGGTAGGGGATAATCATATCATTTAAAAATAGTATATTAATGGGATTCCATATATAAATATGGGATCATTATGATACATACAGCAACTATTATTGACACTAGTGAAAATATGAAAGAATATTAAGAATAAGGAAACATTATAGATATAATATATTCACATACTCAAATATATCTCATTACACTTGCTCTATAAATCAAGGTTCCCACCACTTCTCTTGAAACACCCACAGAGGTTAAAAATAATCTTTAACTACAAATATTTAATTATGTTTTGAAAAATTAATTGAGTTGTAAACAAATTAATTTCCTTGCGTTGGTGGTCAAATATGAAAAATAATCAAGGTACATTATCAACATATATATTTAATTATAGGATGGTATTGATGAAATAAATTCATTAATAGAGTTCTTAATATACATTTCTTCTCTAAAATATATTCCAAGAGGAAATATTATTGATAATCATGTTAATGTCCCCTGCCAAAAGTAACCTTATTTGATTATTCTTTCTTAACATGAGGTTTAATCACCTTGTTTTATACTGGATTATATTTTTTATTTACTACTTAAATTTTTCTAAACATTTTCAATTGAGATATTGTATTGATAGTAATATAATTCACCTTTATACTCATGCATGAAACATTATTACTAGTTTTAAAACAAATGCATGAGATATGATTTCATTCAATCCTAGTGGAGTGTCATCAAAATTAGAATGAATACGACATAAAACTAGAAATAAATGATGGGAACCCCATGATTAGATAAATTTATTACTTTTTTATTTATTTTTTACATAATATAATGGAATTCATTCCTCTATAATTTTTTCTCATAATAATATCATTTTTTTGAATTTATAATAAATAATTTTATCATCCATGTTATTATCTGATTGTGGTGTTATTTATATGATATTATCATGGTATGTTCAATATAGGTTAAGAATTTATATGTTATATTATTTCTTGAGATTCACAAAATATATAAAGTATCTCTGTGTCTATAAAAATTTAACAGGGTACAAAATATTAAAAAATTTCTATAATATTTTTTAGTACTGAACCCACAAGTAAACTGGTTGAATTTTTTTGGTAATATAATCAATGATATACCACTCTTGTCCCATATAACATTTTGGGTACATGATAACTTGTTTTAATTTGATTAATCATGAATACCCATGATTATAGATGATTATTGATATTATTTCATTCTTTTGGAACAGATTTTATGAAACTTGTTTATTCTTATGCTCATATTTTCACCCATTATTATATATGTTTCCAGACATAATATTTTTATTCCTAAGAGGACTTTGGACCCCTTCATCATTTAATAATTCTCTTTTTATTCATTAAATCTCAATCCATGATAATAATTCTAAAAAAATAAGAATTTTCTATTAAAACTATTCGAATTTTTGAAAGTTTCAATTAAAAATATAATCTAATAATGATAATCATTATAACCCATATCTTGTATAATTGCATTACTATTTTTCAATGTAAATATAAGGGGTAGATTCAATAATTGAAAAGTTTGTTTGATATATAATCAGTTATTTGCTACACATATATTTATATTATCACATAATTTTACTTACCTTTATATTCACAATAGTTTTATTTATTTCGCTAATATAGTTTTTATGGAAATATAAATTCTTTATGGTTCAAAAAATGACTACATTTATTGTTTTTTTGGGTAAACCTTGCTTTAAGGGACACCTACAAAATTGATAACCTAATAATTTAGGAGATGAAGAATGTTATGTGACTAATTTTAACTGAGATTTTATAGAGTATGATATTATTGTGCTTGTTTTAGGGTATATTTTCATATATTTATTTCTTTAGGATTTAATATATATCCTTTTATCTCATCATATACTTTTATTATTATTATATTTGTTCCTAGTTTCATCCCATTGGCCATATTATGAGTATCGATTTCATCATTTTCTTAGAGTCAATATGCCATTGTATGTGTAGGGAGTGATATTATTAAGGAGACACATGGATTGATATATCATGTATATATTTTTCAGATTCTACACTCATTCTTTCTCAATTATTTTTATTACCCACCATCCCACAACCTCATAGCTCATTTGAACCTAACATTAAGTCATTAATATTAATGAAGTCTTTTAATTTCTAAATAGTGGGGATGTGAAATTTAGGGACAACATATGTTATGACTTCATGAATAAGATAATTGAGCATAACATAGAGGTAGAATCATAGTATTATGGAAAACACCATCTTATCTATCCACCACCATCCTTATCTCCTAAATTTGTGCATCCTACCATACATTCCTACTTCAACCAATCATATTCCATCATAGAACTAACTCACATAAAATCCAGAAAATTATAGATGTAGTAGTGACCCAATAACCACCTATCATGTCTCTTACGACCAAAAGCTTCACAATTCTACAACATTTCTTATTTTCTGGTTCACCACCGTTGTAGGAATTGATCTATAAACCTGATCCAAGTTATCTCCACCCTTTATTTTTTGGTGTCATGCATATATAATGGTGATAGGAGGTAGTAGTGTCTATTTGTAAATCATCATCACCAGTAGAACATCTATCAGTAGGGTTTTTTTGTATTTATAGTTAATCATATTTGGTGATATGTGTCAGCGATGTATAAATCAAGTTCACCAATGGTGATCTCTTTTGTCTAATGACACGTGTTTCATTTTGTTTCTAGGATATAATTGTGTATCGAAAAAGTAGTTGACATGTGAAAAACCTAAATGATGATATCCAATAAAGATAAAATCAACAGAGATGATGCATCATTTGTGACATCATGAAATTGATGACTCGCTTGAGTGAATTATTTTCTTTTTTTTTTCTTTTTTTGTAATGTTATCATGTTTGGATTATTTTTTAATGTTAGAATATTTATTGCAACTAGAAAGTTGTGTGTTAGATTTATTGAAAAGTAAATTATGTATAACTGAAATATATAATGATACTTCTATATATCTAGTTAAGGGAATTAGGAGATTAAGACATGTAGAGTTATGATAAATAAATCATATTATAATGTTGTGATAATTAATTATAGTCTACTAGAGAGAGAAAAGAATTCTAATCTTGGATGAAGTTATTTAGGGAATAATGAAACTATTTTTGTGAATAAAGCATATAATGTAACAATATTATTGGCCATTCCATAAAGGATATCATGTCAAAATAATATTGACGAGATGGTTGGGGAGGTTTTGTTATGGATTACTATACACTCCATAAGAAGACTCATGTAGGATTAATCTTACATCCATGTAAGAGTAATCTTGGAAAGTCAGGCATGTCACACTATATGAGAATATGTCAATACATGAAGGTATCTATGTAGGAATAACTTGGTTAATCAACTAGTTACATAAAGTTTATTTTGTATTAGAGTTTCTATATTTACTTTTGAAAAATAATACCACGCCATAGAGGGAGTTATGTAAAAAATATCTAGGTATTCTTAATGATTACCTGGAGTTGTTTATGAATTAATTGAATAAAACAACTAGAGTGGTACCATCCCATTGAGATGATGAACATGTTACAATTTATGATACATATGATTAAAATATGGTGAAGATATTCCTATAGGATCAAGTCATTCCATATTAATATACTGGGAGAAAAAGATGTGGGCATGGAATTTTTAGTTTTAAAAAATCATGCCACAATCATAGTACCACACCATGACTAGTTAAGTTATAAGAATTACCACACCGCATCATAGTGATTGTTTCATGGAGGATAAGGCTTGGAAAGCATGGAAAAAATTTAATGGTTAAGGAAGAATATCTTTTCACCATTTAAAAGATTATTGCATCACAGAAGGTTTGAGATTCAATGTGATTTGAGAAGATCACACTAAGATCATCATAGAATTTTAAATGATATATTGCATGGATTTTATGGATCATTTTTTTGATTGAAGACCACTCCATAATGGGGGATATCACATCACGATTTGGTAGAATTCGAGGTCAATCATGTTGGAAAGTAGAGTACCAAAACATGATCAAGATACTTCTATAATATCATGAAGATTTGGTTTCAATTTAAAACATGATGCTTTGACTTGATATTTATGGGATGGACACGACATAACTAGATATATTTTACCATATCTAATTATTTCAAACACCTAGAATAATCATCACTATATGAAAAAGATCAATTAAAGCCAAAGTCTAGTCCACTCCACTATATCCTTCATCTCTTAATTAAACATTCATTAATATTTATATATATGGTTAAATACATGTAAATAAATTATATATGATTATATATAATTATACTTTTATATAAATTGACACATATATAACTATTAATATATGTAAGTATATATAAATACATATAATTATAAAAATATTTAATAATTATAATTATAATATTATATAAATAAATATAATTATGTTAGGCAGCTGCTAAAGGCAACTACTAATTTCAACATGGGTGGTCTAAGAACCCCCACTAATCTCTTAGAAATACTGTTGAATTCCTATAAATGGGATTTGAAACACTATTTTGTTTTAATAGATGTGTGAGAGAAACTACTATGGAAAAACTCTAATAAAATTTCCATCTCTCTCTCTCTTCTACTTTCTCCTTTTTTTCAATACTCAGTTTCTCTCTATTTTATTCTTTGTTTTCATAACATGTTATTGGTATGAAAACTCAAAAAAGGAGAAAGGTATGTTTTGGTTTTTATTATCACCACTTGGTTAGATGATTCTAATAATTTATTCTTTACATCTTAAAGATTATTTTCACCACTTGATTGGATGGTTCAATTTTTTTAGAATATTATTTATTTCCCGCCAGATGGGATAGTTTTTGTAGTTTATTTAATTACCACTATAAATTTTGGTTTTCCACCTATTCGAGAAGTTTAAATTTTTTATTTTTCACTGCCTAATTAGAGGTTCTAATTAATAAATTGCAAATGCAAGAAAGTTTTAAATGAGTAATGATATGTATTGATTTATTTCTTTCAAACCCAGATGTGAAAGATTTATTAATAAGTTATGGTAGTATATATATAAATTATAAAATAATAATTTTAAACTGAAATTAATGTTTTCGATACCGTTTTATTTTCTTTACCCAATGGGATGTAATTTTTTATAAGATATGCACTGTTTTCACAAAAATCCATAAGAAACATGTTAAGTTTCAATGTTATATACCAACATGGGTATGATACTCAAACTATATCAAAGTGAAATGAAAATTACATGTGAATTACCATTAATAAATCCAGTAAGAGTCATGTACTAGAAAAACTACCAAAATTATCATCTAGATTGCATTATACATATATAAATGCAATCAAATCACATATGGCAGTAAAAATGGGCCAAAAACCATTATTTTTTGGCATATTTAATTAGTTCATCTTGGTTCATGAATGATGAAAAAATAATTGAATGTTCTCATGGACATTTAATAAATGTATAGCTGATCTATCCATTAAGTAAAATTCTATGTGAGGCTTATTCGCATAGAAATAGGGCAATTAGACCATCTACAGCTAAAATTTTCGGTGGAATTTCATCCTTTATTGAATGAATTCAAGAAGATATATGTGGAATAATTCGTCCATCATTTAGACCATTTAAATATTTTTTTCGTATTAATTTATTCATATAGTATATGATCGCACATATGTTTTCTCTCATCATGTACATTTTCTTGCTCAAATTATTAAATTGAGATCACAGTTCCTTGATTATGTCATCAAAAAAGCAAGGATTAATAATGCTGGAGATCTTACCTATCATTATTTAAAATATTATTGTATGGAAATTGGGATAGATGTGGAGCATCCAATCTCCCATGTGTATACACAAAATGGTTTAGTTGAATCACTGATAAAACACCTCCAACTTATTACTAGACCATAAATAATGAGAACAAATTTATCGAGCTCTGTATGGGGTCATTAAATATTGATAGCCTTGATATGAATTCGCATTTGAACAAGTAAATAACGTAAGTACTCTCCACTCCAATTGGATTTTGGCTAAGATCCTGACATCTCCCACTTAAGAATATTTGGTTGTGCGGTATAGGTGCCAATTTATACCCAACAACGTACAAATATGAGACCTCAAATGAGGTTGGAAATATAAGAATGATATGAATCATCATCCATCATTAGATATCTTGAACCACAAACTGGTGATTTATTTATAGCACATTTTTCTGATTTCCATATTAATGAAGGAGTATTCCAAACATTTGGGGGGGGGGAAGAAACAAAAGGAGGAGATATCCTAGAATGTGAAAACATTTTCATTTCTCTATCCTATCACCTAATAGTGTGAGATGGATGTAAAAAATATTTTACATTTTCAAGAACTATCAAATAAATTTACTTATGTATTTTTTATTCAAAGTTCATGACTAAATAACACATACCATCTATTAATTCACAAGTTATAATTGATATCCTAAAGACACAATTACATAATGATGTCACTAAAATCTCAAAAAAACTCCTAAAGCATGGAAGACAAATTGGATATAAGGATAGAAATCCTTGGAAAAGAAAATGGGTGAGTATAATTGAAAACCCCATTATGAAGGCGTGTGTTCAAAAATAAATAGATAATTTAAGTGTTCTTAAAGAAACACATGATGAGAATCATATAGAAATTCACAGGATATAAAACCCCTAAAGGTTTTCAAAATAATTAAATATCTCTTAATAATAACACTATAGGTTATATCTCAAATTTAAGTAATGTGGAAAATATTGATGAAATATTTTTATATTCTATGTCACGTGATATAGGAAATAAATACCCAGAACCAATTTCCATTTTGGAATGTCAAAAAATGACCCAATTGGAATAAATGGAAATACATAATTAAAATTGAATTAAATCCACTTAATATGGGAAATGGTTTTGTAAATATCATTCCCACACCATAAGTTATGAAGCATGTTGGATATAAATGGTTTTTTGTGTGTAAGCATAAGGAGAAAAATTATATTTTAAGCTACAAAGCTCATCTTATCGCACATGGTTTTTCTCAAAGACCTATAATTGATTATGAGGAGACATATTCTCTTATTATGGATACTATTATTTTTTGATATCTAATCATCCATCCAATATATGACAAGTTTAATATGCCTCTTATGGATGTTGTTACAACTTATTTATATGGTTCACTTGATTGTAGTATATATATAAGAATCCCTAAATGGTTTAAAATACCCTAAGTATTGAAATTAAAACCCAAAGACCTATATTAAATTAAATTTCAAAAATCCATGCATGGATTATGAGAAACTAGGCTTATATGGTATAATATTTTGAGTGAATATTTGTTAAATATTATGTAAATAACCCATATTCCCATGTGTTTTTATTAAAAAAACAACATCTAGATGTGAAATAATTGATGTTTATGTTGATGATTTAAATATCATTGAAACTTCATAAGATATCAATAAAGAAATGAGAAACTTAAATGATTAATTTGAAATAAATGACCTAGGAAAAAACAAGTATTCTCTTGGATATCAAATTGAGTATATGTCAAGTGGTATATTTTTTCATTTGTCAAATTACACTGAAAACATCTAAAATTATTTAATGTGAATAAAATGAATCCTTTAAGTACTCCAATGGTTTTTTGGTATTTAAATATCAATAACGATCAATTTAAAACTTGTGAAGAAAATGAGGAGTTAGTTGGCCTAGAAGTATCAAACATTAGTGTTATCAGAGCACTAATGTATCTTACTAATTGTACTTATCCTAATATATATTTTTCTACTAATTTATTAGAAATATTTAATTTATCCCCTCCACAAAGGAATTGTAATGGAATTAAATATATTTTTCATTATCTTTATGGAACTATTCATTTTGTTTTATTCTACTCTAGAAAACTATAAAAGAAGATGACCGATTTTTCAGATTTCGGTTATTTATATTATCTGCATAATGCATGATCTCAAACAAGTTCTGTGTCCACTATTGGAGGTACAACCATATATTAGAGATCATAAAAGTAGAAACTCATTACAACATCTTAAAATCATCTAGATATGATATCATTATGTGAATCATTTTGATAAGGTGTTTAGTTGTGGTCTATGACTCAACACATTCAAGTGGCCAGTGGATTGACTATGGATTATAGACCAACAAAATTATTCAAAGATAATACTTTGTGCAACACACAATTAAAGGAATGCTTTATCAAAAATTAATGGAAGAAAACACATACCACTAAAATTTTTCTCTATTCCACAAGAGTTAATGAACAATGAAGATATCAAGAAGCAATACGTCCAATCATGTGATAATGCAGAATATTAATTTACAAATTCACAACCACTTGTTGTCTTTAGAAAGACTTTACATGATATAGGGATGTTTAGATTGATAATTTTGTAATGTATAGTAACTTTTTGGGGGAGTCTACATGTATGTACCCTTTTCATTATTCTAGTTTTTATCCCATTGGGTTTTTTCAGAAAATGTTTTTAATGAGGTAGTTTCAAAACACATATGACATTGGTAGGGGCGTGCATCCCAAGGGGGTGTTAGTTAGCCACTGAATGTGGCTACTAATTTCAATAAGGGTTGGATTCCCACCCCCACAAATCCCTTTCACATACTGTTTCCCAACCTATAAATGGGCATTGCAACCCCCCTTTGGTTTTAATAGATGTGTGAGAGAGATTGTTGTTGAAACGCTTTAATAAAATTTCCATCTCTCCCTCTTCTACTTTATCCTATTTTTCGAAACATAATTTCTCTCTTTTTTATACTTTTTTTTCATAAAAAATTATATATAAATATATATTAATACATTTAACAATACAAATATATACTTAAAAATATATATATAAATTTATATTTATATTTATTTGTATATGTTTATGTACATATATTTATATATATAAGACATAGAGAGATATATATGTATGTATTCATGTATTCATGTATTTATATGTACATATATATATGTGTGTGTGTGTTTATATATTTATATATATACAAAAATATACATAAACATATATATACACATGTAAATATAATTTTTTATTAATATATAAACATAAATATATTTATAAATATATATAAATATATATAAATATATACATATATATATATATATAAATAAAAGTATGTAAAACCAAATAAAATTATATAAAACTAAATAAAATTATATATAAATAAATATAATTATATAAAATTTTCTATAATTATCTATAAATATACATAAATATATATATATATAAACACATTTAATTATATATATACTTATAAATAATTAAATATTTTAATAAATATATGTACAATTATATTTATAATTATATAATTATATATAATTAAATGGTTATAAAATTGTAAAATTATATTTTCTTTTAGAGCCGCGAGTCGTATCCACTGAGTGGGGTGGGGGTGGATCAGTAGTTACATTTTATGAATTTTTATATTTCATTCAACCTCTATGGTCGATTAAGGCCTTGATCTCTTATTATTTGAAGTACCACTTCTCTCATATGCAAACAAATGAAAAAAATGAAAAGAAAACATGAACTTTTATAGGGTTTGGTACTAAAACATACTCTTTTACATATTAAACTCAGGTTGTTTCATGGATTTTCTTACCATTGATAAATTTTCAGTGATGACAGGTGCCTATAACTGTCACACAATGATGATGTTGGAACTGGTTAATTATTCTCGAGTGTATGACATTCTCTATACTAGAACCACCAGTTCTTCAATGATATTGATGTTTGATCCAATGTTGGATGATTCTTTAATATTCCTCTACATGATTCCTGGATCACACATTCCTGTATACTTCCTCAAGAACATTAGAAAAGATGATCTTAAGACCTCTCTTCAAATACTTGATTTCCGGTGATTATATTCTTGAATAATTACCTAAATATGGATCCTTTTCTTAGACACATTGTTTCTATTAGGATCCTTCAATGATATTAAAATTAGTGTGCATTTTTTCGACACCTTAATGCACATATTTATAGACAAATGAGGTGCATAAGAATCTCAATAAATTCCATGATTTAAATTCTCCACTTTAGATCCTCAATTAATTGTGTTAATAACTAAAAACATTTAATTTCACTTCATCAAATAACAATACCTGAATTACCATGGGTATTATATATATATTGTTATCTTTGAATACCCCCATTATTTATGGGTATTAATTTTTCTCATTGAGATAACCAAATGGTGTGGGTAAGCATGCTAATTTCAAATATTTCTTTCATTCATGGAGGATACATATTTATTAATACTTAAAGGAAATGGGTATTCATTTCTTCTTATTCACATGGATAAGTGATCACCCACGGCTCACCCACCATGAATACATATATGCATGCATGAAACTCATCTACATGGACCTCATTTCATGTGGCATGTAAGTAACTGAATTCTAGAGTTATTTGATTCATAACACTATAATATAAAAACCACATCCCACCTATTTCATCAAACTGTAAGAAAATGCTCAAAGACTCTGGAATATCTATTCTATACATAACATGTAAAAATATCAAATACCCAAGAGACTTGGGTTTTATCATTTCTTCTTATGTATAAGACAACCTCTGCAAATACCTGTGTCTTCACCTCATTGAAAGGCCCAAATACATGGGCTTCCTTATTATTTTCCTTTCATTTGATGAATTCATGTTTAATTACATGCATTTGCGATCTTACTTGTGCATAAATATAGCTTTTGTCTTTATCCAGGTAGTCAACATTATCAGTTGAAATCACCGCTCATGTTTCCTATGTTAATGAATTTCCATGCATGAAAACCATGTTGAATGTGTATATCAGACTTTCTTATACATAGGATATCATCATAGTCTTCGGTTAAAACCAGTGAATGAATTCATGAGTTCGACAGCTTCAAAAATGACGGAATATCTACTCGCTACAAATCCCTTGAAAAAGAGAATGAGATGACAAAACTCCCTTGATCATATGTCCTAGATTATCTAGATTGTGTGGTCATGGTTTTATCCATGTTTTTTAATGTGGATGAAAATTATACTTTTTTGTATCCCACATCCATTTCTTCATATGTCAAAGTCATGTTATAACAATCAAACACATCCATATAGCGGACATAAATCTAGAACCCCCACTCGAACTGCCTCGTTCTGGCACTCCTTACCATCATGCCACCCCATAGAGTGGTTCAAACTCTTCTTACATACACTCTTTTGTGGGAATTATACATGGCCCTTACTCCTTTTCTGCCCATGAGCTGGCTTGGGCTGCTCCCATGGGAATGGTTGAACCTTAGGTCCTATAAGTTCCTTTAGTTGAATGGTTATAGATGGCATGTGGGTTGGATCCTATTTTATAAGTAATGAAACATACAAATACTTGGAAATAATCTAAGTATCAAATGTAATTCAAAACCATACTCAATTAAAAAATCCAACCCAACTTCTTATCAAACATCACTTCCTCTTCCTCACTTATTCTTCAGGAAAACTATATATGAACTTCTCTTTTTTCACGGCCTCCATCATTTCAACAACTTCATGTATTTTTTCTTTATTATGGAATTCAAAAATTATGTATGAAATCTTCTTCAAATCATCTTAAAATCATCAAAAAACAATATTTCAATTGTATTTCATTCTTCAATTCCTCTTCAAGAAATTAATTTTTTCATTTACGTCACTTGTTGTATCCAATGTGAAAACTTCTTTTCACATGCATTTAAACATTAAAGTTCGATTCAAAAATAGTTAGAGTAAAGTCGGAGAATTTTAAAAGCATGACATCAAATGCCATAATATGTATACATAACAATAATAAAAGTATCATTACCAAACATGGATAATTGTCTTACCA
This sequence comes from Viscum album, assembly GCA_963277665.1. Taxonomy (NCBI): domain Eukaryota; kingdom Viridiplantae; phylum Streptophyta; class Magnoliopsida; order Santalales; family Viscaceae; genus Viscum; species Viscum album. The sequence continues at coordinate 492,427,962 of OY728160.1, forward strand.
AATGACAACCAATGAGTCCATAAAAATTAACCATGCATCATCATCATTCTTCTCGAATATCTCTCAAAATCCTTCCATATTTATCTTTCCATGATTAATCAGTAATTTTATAGGACTTCACCATAAATTGATTTTTTATTTATTATTATATATAGAAAAAAAACTATTCTCATCAACAATCCACATGGGCTTTTCAATCTCCCCATTTGGATTTGTAGTCAATACAATTTCCTTAAATTAAATGTTTTTTATCCCCCTTAGTAAAAACAAATTAAAAGGATTAATGAAGCAATTTTTTTATTTCCTTTAAGGATTTTGAAAACTACTTCACATTATTTTTAAAGAAGGATAGTACCACATGGTTCAGTTAGAAAAGCACCTTTAGTTAATCAGATCAATGTCTTTGTGGGAAAACTCGGTTTAAAAAAAATGGAGATACAACCAAGGTTATCTATGTTGTCAAGCCCCGTCCCCAGGGGCCCATTCCATGACTAACCCAAGCCCTCCTTCCATAGGCCAGGGGCTGGTGACTAGCACCAAAGGTGTAATTCCCTAAAACCGGGAAGACATTACCTTTATAACCTGAAACGCACACAACAGAGCACACAGCTGGATAAAAATCACTAAGTAAACTGTATAAAAAAAGAGTGCTGAAAAGTAAAAGGGGTTGGAAATACAAGACCAACTAAAAAGTACAAGGAACTAGAAGTACAAATACAACCGATGAAAGGTAAAATAGTCGCTGGTTCATTCTATGGAATTCCTACCAGAAGGGTAGGGACAGATAGCCTCCCTAGTACTCCATGTCTGTCGGTCTCCTCTGTGTACCGACTCACTGTAAGGTCCACCTCCAGGTACCATCTAGTCCTGGTACTCTTAGCCTCAGTCAGCGGTGTTCTTCATCTGCATCCAACACAATGAGGTGAGGGCATACCCATGCATGGGTGAGTATAATGATACTCAGTAGGGACACCAAGACCCTCAAGGTCTCACAAAATCCAAATATGATAAACCACAAGAATGAAATCAATAGATAACCCCACTTAGGTATATGCCCATACATATACCTAAGTTATCAAATAATCCATCTCAATAATGAGTAAAACACAATGTTACTGACTCAGCATACAAAGGTATACAACATATGTAGAGAGATATAGATGATCAGATGTAGCCACTAATTCATATATTATGTCGAACCCACGTAGGATCCAGGAATAGTAGACAGAGCTGTCAAACCCACACAGGATCCAAGAACAATAGTCAGAGATTTCGAACCCACATAGGATCCAAGAATAGTAGACAGAGCTGTCGAACCCACACAAGATCTTGGAATAGTAGTCAGAGCTGTTGAACCCACACAAGATCTAGGAACAGTAGTCAGAGCTGTCGAACCCACACATGATCCAGGAATAGTAGATAGAGCACAGCCAGCCACAGGGTTTCCACACAAAGCACAGTTGATTTTGGTAGGGTCCGATACTCAATCCAAGTTTCTTTACATCAAATTCCATGAAGTCCCACGAAGAAGAAACCCAAAGGTCTGTCTTGACAAAAGAAACCCAACGCGATAGACGGTGCGTCAATCAGACGCCCGGTCTGAGAGTTGTTGGAATTTTACTCCCGGGGGCCTGGTTGGATTCGTGCTCGATCCAACCTGACCGTATCTCAACTATACTCAAAACTCTAGTGGGGTATACTCAAAGGGAAAATCACGCTCCAAGAAAACCAGTGTCACTGATGGTTCTTCAAACGGACGTCCGGTGCCAAGATATGGCCAAAAGAAAGTAAAGGGTCGGTACTAGGTCCGGGTCTGGTCCGACCCGGTCGGACCGACCCGGCCCGACTTAGTCTGGGAAGAACTAGTTCGGGTTGACCCGGCCTGACCCATTGGGTTCGACCTGGCCCGTTGGGCGGGCCGACCCGTTGGGTTTGGCCAGGCCCACTGACCCTAGCCCACCAGGCCGCTAGGGCAGTTTGGCCCCGAAAGAGGCCACGTATGCATCTCGGCCCTGGTGGCCGAGGTCGGTTCGGCCAGGCGTGGCTTGAGTGGCTCAGCCAGGGAGGCTGGGGATGATTCATCCAGCGCCATGAGGGGCGCGGCTCGGGTGGATCAGCCTGGGAGGCCGGTCGTTGGTCGGGCATCAAGGAGGTCGGTGGGCTGGCGTGGTTCGGTCGGGGTGCACAGGAGGCCGGCGGCGGCTGGGAGCCAGGTGGAGCAGGTCGGCGCGGTTCAGCCGGGGTGCATGGGAGGCCGGCGGCGGTCGAGTGATGGGAGGTGGCAGAGCCGGCGCGGCGCTTCCAGTTCGGTCGGGAGCCGGGGCGCGGCGTAGAAGGCTGGCATGGTTCGGCCGGTTCAACCGGGAGCTGGGGCGTGGCTCAAGAGGCCGGCGCGGCTCGGTCGGGAGGCCAGGGCGATGTGAAGCTCGGGCTAACGGGTGGAGCAGCTAGCGGCAGCGTGGTTCGGCTAGCGTCGCGAGGGGCACGGCTCGGGCCAGTTCATCAGGAGCGATGTGAGGGCGGCACGGGTTGCAGAGGTTGTGGGTAGTGCAGTCATTGCCTTCATCGTCCCGTCACCTCGTCGCCATGTCAAAGAACATCACAAAAAAGAACGATGGAGGGGTCGTGTCATGTTGGTTTGGCCCACACCCTCCGTGTTTAGGGTGGTAGCAAGTAGTTCATACCTTCTTGAGTTTTCAAAGAATTCCTCAAGAATAGAAAAAGGGAGAAAATCAAAAAAATCACCCCACATCAATCCACAAATAAACAAACTCAAATATTTCCCCCTACCTTGATCGTTGGTTGTCGACGGAGTCGTAGGGAAGAAGATAGATTTATTTTCATTCATCGCATCCACCGCACACTTCCAACCCCGAGCTCGTGCATCGGTTTATTGACAATGATGAGAAGGAAAGTTCAGTCGTTGAAGACGTCCCACATTGGTAGAAGCTCTGAGGAAGAAGTGGAAGAAGGTTGGCGTTCTTCATAGTCGAAGGCATTCTTCGTTGGTAGATTTCTCCCAATAATCCTCCTCTCAAATAATACAAGTGGAAAGCTGTTCCAAATAATAGATAATAATATCTCTCATTTCATTGGCAAGAATTCAAAAATAATAACTAAACACTTGGTTGGCACATTAAAATTAAAGGGAAGGATTTGGCGCCATTAATTTGATGTGTTGGCAACATTAATGTAGATGAAGCTCAAGAGGCTCCTCCACATTAAAGAGGGGGGTTGAGAGGTTTTCATCTCCTCCCATTTAATAGATGTTGGTTGGTCCCCGCCCCTAATATTCAAATTGGGAGGTTATGTGGTCTAGAGTGGTCCCCACCACATTAACCTCGCATGGGAGGTTGAGGTGTGGTGGTCCCCACCACCATAACCTCTCATGAGAGGTTATGGAATGGTGGTCCCCACTTCCAACATCCACATGGAGGTTATAGTTCCAGTGGGTCCTACCTCCCAACATCCACATGGTGGATCAAAAATAAAATAGTGTAAATTATTTTATTTTTTTTTATTTTCCACGAAAACCCAAAAACTAATTTTTATTCCTGACCCACTGTCATCGAGATAAAAGTCTCCTTAAGGGAATATTGGTGATGCAAGTTCAACGGTGCCCTCAGTTTTCAATTCCGAGCACAGGTTCAAAAGTTATAAAAACCTGCTCGTACGTTTACTGAACGTACCCGAACAAAACTTCAGAAATTGATTCTAGGTACACTGGGCCTCGGAATCATGCTCCATAAATTTTTGCGGACTCTTAGAATTACCATTTAATTAAAAAAATTACATTGAAATTCTGAGTCTTTATATTCTCCCAACCTCAGGGCTTTACATCCCCGTAAGCTACAACTCAAACTAAGGGAACAAGTGGGGGTACTGAGCATGAATATGAGCCTCCCACTCCCATGTGCTCTCTTGAAGGTTCCCATGCTGCCAGCGAACGCGCACCAGAGGTATTGACCGTCCACATAGGACTCACTCCTTTCGATCCTCAATCTCTACTGGAACCTCCTTGAAAGTCGCCCCATTGTCAACGTCCAACTCTCTATGGTCGATGATGTGATAAGGGTCATGCATGTATCTCCTCAGCTAGGATACATGGAAGACGTCATGCACCTAGTGCAACTGAGGTGGAAGATCTAAGCGGTATTCCACCTCGACAACTCTTCTGAGGACCTGGAAAGGTCTGATGAATCTCAGAGATAACTTTCCACCTCTTCCAAATCTCCATAGAACTTTTCAAGGTGAGACCCATAGAAATACGTGGTCACCATCCTCAAACTCCAGAGGCCTCCATCTCCTGTCATCATACGACATATGCCTTCTTTGTGCATTCTTCATTCGCTCCTAGATGATTTGCACCTTCTCTGTGGTAGCTCGTACCATCTCTGGTCTCACTACTACTGACTCCCCAAGGTCAGTCCACCACATGGGAGATCTGCAAGGTTGCCTGTATAACTCCTCAAAAGGTGTCATCCCAATGGTGGAGTGATAGCTGTTGTTTTATGCAAACTCCACCAATGGTAAGTGATCTTCCCAGCTGCGACCGAAGTCGAAGACACAAGCATGCAACATGTCCTCGATGGTCTGAATGGTCCGCTCAGTTTGACCATCCTTCTGAGGATGGAAGGTGGTGCTCAAAAGAAGTTGCATCCCAAAAGCCTCTTGCAACCCCTTCCATAGACGGGAAGTAAAACATGCATCACAATCAGAGACAATCGTCGAAGGTACTCCATGTAGCCCCACAATATCCTGCATGTAGAGGCATCCCAATCTATCTACTAAACCCTGCTCTCTGATTGTTAAGAAGTGAGCCAACTTGGTGAGTCGATTGACGATCACCCAAATCGAGTCATGACCTCTGGATTTACGTGGAAGTCCTGTCACAAAGCCCATGGATATCCCATCCCACTTCCACTCTGGGACCTCTAAAGGCTTAACCAAGTCTACTGGTACCAGGTGCTCTACCTTAACTTGCTGACAAGTGAGGCACCAAGAGACAAACTCTGTAACTGCCTTCTTCATCCCCGGCCACCAGTGCTGTCACCAAAGATCCGGGTACAAATTTTCCACTCCTAGATGTACCGCTAGAGGGGATGTGTGTAAATCCATCAACACTTCATCTTGAAGTGACATTGGCACCATATTACGTACTTTTAAGAGGATAACGTGCTCCCCACCTTCAGAAAATCCATTAGGTGGCTGCCCTATGGATATATGAGCACGTCGTGTCTCGCAGTCAGCATCTCCACGTTGTGCCTCCCTGAATCACTGAAGAAGTGGGGGAGTGACTGTAAGAGACTGTAGGAAGGTTTCTCTGTCTCTATCTACAAAGGATATTCATAAATCAGCCAACTTCTCTATTGCCTCTCCTAGCAGCTGTATACCAGATCTCCAGCTAAGTTCATCTGCTACAACATTTCCCTTCCTAGAAATATAGACTATCTCGAAGTCATAGTCCTGGAGGAACTCAAGCCATCACCATTGTCTTAGGTTCTAGTCCTTCTGAGAGAAGATATACCTGAGACTCTAGTGGTTAGAGTAGACTATGAAATTCTCGCCCATCAGATTATGTCACCACATCTTCAAGGTGAAGACCACTGCTGCTAACTCTAGTTCATGGGTAGCGTAGTTCTGCTCATGCTGTCTCATCTTCCGAGAACCATATGCGATCACAGCTCACTTCTGCATCAGGACACACCTGAGTCTGGTCCTTGATGTGTTGTAGTATACTACGTACCCTATACCTTCCTCTGGAAGCCTCAAGATTGGGGGAACAAGTCAGCCTATTCCTCGGCTCCTGAAAGATCTGTTGGCATCTCTCCGACCACACAAAGGGTTTATCCTTCTTTGTCAAGGCTGATAGTGGTTCTGCAACTTTGGAGAAGTCTGGTATGAACCTACCGTAATACCCAGCCTAGCCCAGGAAACTTCGTGCCTCCATCACACTCCTTGGTGGATCCCAAGCAAGTACCGCCTCAATCTTCGCTGGATCCACTGCAACTCCAGCCTCCAAGATGACATGTCCCAGAAATTGAACCTCTCGGATCCAGAACTGGCACTTCGAGAGCTTACCATAAAGATGGTGCCCTCAGATTGTGTCCAGTACTACCCGCAAATGGTAAGCATGTTCCTCCTCAGTAGTCGAGAAGATCTGAATGTCGTCAATGAAGACTATGAAAAATCGATCGAGGTATGGATGGAAGATCCTGTTCTTGAGTTCCATGAACACTGTTGGAGTGTTGGTTATGCTGAATGGCATAACCAAGAACTCATAATGGCCATACCAACACCTGAAGGCTATCTTCTGCACATCCTCGTCTGGAACTCTGAGCTAGTGATAGCCTGACCTGAGATCTATCTTGGAGAACCACCGTGCTCCATTTAGCCGATCAAAGAGGTCATCAATCCTCGGGAGTGGGTACATGTTCTTCACGGTCACCTGATTCAGGCAACGGTAGTCGACACAAATCCTTAAGCTTCCATCTGCCTTCTTGGCGAATAGAATTGGGGCTACCCAGGGAGAAACACTAGTCCAAATGAATCCCTTCCCCTACAAGTCCTCTAGTTGTACCCGTAGCTTGCAAAGCTCTATGGGATCCATATGATATGCTAGTGTAGATATCGGTGTCGTCTCGGGGTATAGGTCAATGTAGAAGTCCACGTCTCTGCGAGGAGGTAGACCTGAGACATCATTAGGGAAAACATCAGTGTACAGGTTCACCACTATAGGATAGCTCAGACTCTCTACATCAACTGCTCCTAGGGTAAGTTAGGTCAACAGATTAGTGATCTGCTGCACCCTCCTTCGAGTAAGTCCATCCTGCGCTGTAAAGGCTCCCTTTTCACCAGTGAAGGTGAACCTGGTCCCATCCGTGTAGAGACACCACACTTTGAGCCTAATATAGTTGATCTGGGAATGGACTGTAGATAACCAATCCACACCCAAGATGAAATCGTAAGGCCTCAACGCCGCTACTAGAAGATCCTAGCCGAATCTCTAACATCCTAGAGTAAGCTCACACTGCCGGCACCAGTGTGTAGTCGTTGAATCTGCTCCCGTAGGAGTCTCTAGCCGTAAGGATCGAGCTAACAGCTCTGTCGGAATCTCCGAGCTCCCAACAAGGGTAGTGGAAATGAAAGAGTGATTGGCACATGTGTCTATAAGAACTACAGGTATGGTGGATTAGACACAGATCGTACCTCAAATCATCTCTGAAGCATCGTGATCGTAAGCCTCAACTGCCTGGAGCTGAGCTCTCACCTTTGCAGCTGCTCTTTGCAGTCGGGGTGGACCTCCTGATGGTGGGGGTGGAAACATCTCAAAATGCCATCCACCGTTAGATGTACGGCCAGCACTTTTGCCACGTCCTCCTACTCCCTATGGACTGCCTGGATTGAACCTCTACCTCTACCTGGGAGGTCCCTCAACTATCTACTAATCATCCGAACAGCGGGTCGGATAGTCACGAGCCATGTGACCCTGCCCGCTGCATGTGAAACCCTGCATGTTCCTCGTATGACTAGATCTGTCTCATGTGCCATGCACAACCAAAACCGAGTCCTGAGGTCATCCACCAGATGGTCTAGTCCGCTTGGATCTCTACGACATATGTCTGCTTCCAGCTATAGAATACTCCGCTACGTGATTCCCGGTGTCATATCTTGTTGCTGGTGACTGCTCAACAAGGAAACTCTCCACTAATAGGGCTCGTTCCAACACCCCTACCTGCGTCAGGATGTTGAGGGAGATCATCAAATCCCTGATCCCTTTCCTGAGACCCTTCTCGAAGGTCTGGGCCCTGAATAATGGGTAATGCACCATATCTATGGAGTAGCGCGTGAGGTCAGTGAACCTCATTGAGTACTGTGCCACAGTCATGCTACCTTGCTACTGATGAAGTAGCTCTTATATCCACACTACACGTAGGGTGGCTAGGACAAAATCTGCCCGAAACAAGCTCTCGTAGTCTTCCCAGAGAAGTGTCTCCTCGTCATACACCTGGAGCATCAGACTCCACTATCTGCCTACTGCTGCCTAAAGAAGACTCGCGGAAAGGATCACCATATGGTCGGTTGGTGTCCCTACTAGTTGAAAAACTCTCACCACAACCTCCAGCCAATCCTCAGCCACATGTGGGTATGTCTCTCCCCTGAACCTGGGTGACCTCTGGCACTAGAACTCATGAAACGTGCTCAACCGGTGTGCATCGTCTGCTGCTGGGGCTGGTGGCATCGGTGTCCCAATGGGTAGTGGTACCGCTAGTGCCTCCGCTGTGATAGGGCCATGCACCGAGGCCTCGTCGCTCGGTGGGATGTCATCTCGTATAAAGCCTAGAACCCTGACTGGCTATCTACGTGGGTCCATCCTGAAAAGAAAAAGGTGTTCCACGGTCAATAAGTTATACCTGGTGAGATGAATCAAGATATTACAAAGAAAACTCTTGAAAACCCACATGCAATCAGTGTTTTCATGCACTGAGTTAAGAATCAGAAGTCAGGGTCTTGGTGTATGGATATGTCGGCCACTGCACCAACACTGGACTCCCTGAACTGAAAAACCACACTTAGTACCCTTATCACTATTACTTCATAGAAAAGATTAGAGTCTAAAGTTCTGCGGTAGAACCAACTGCTCTGATACCAATTTGCCATGACCCGTCCCCCAGGGCCCATGTCGTGACTACACCAAGTCTGCCTTCTATAGGCTAGGGGATGGCGACTAGAACCAAAGGCGTAATTACCTAAAACCGAGAGGACATTGCCTTTATAACCTGAAATGAACACAAGAGAGCACACAGCTGGATAAAAATCACTAAGTAAACTACATAACAAAAGAGTGCTGAAATGTGAAAGGGACTGGAAATACAATCCCAACTGAAAAGTACAAGGAAATGGAACTAAAAATAAAACCGATGAAAGGGAAAATAACAGCTGGGTCGTCCTTTGGAATTCCTAACTAAAGGGTAGGTACATATAGCCTTCTCAGTACTCCATGTCTGTCGGTCTCCTCCATGTACCAACTCGTCGTATGGTCCACCTCCGGGTACCGTCCAGTCCTGGTACTCTCAACCTCAGTCAGCGTTGTCCTTCGTCTGCATACAACACAACGAGGTGCGGGCATAGCCCGTGTAGGGGTGAGTATAATGATACTTTGTAGGGACCCTGAGACCCTCAAGGTATCACAAAATCCAACAAGGATAAACCATAATAATGAAATCAACAGATAACCCCACTTAGGTATATGCCCATACATAAATCTATGTTATCAAGTAATCCATCTCAATCATGAAGAAAAAAAAAGCTACTGACTCAGCTCACACAGGTATACAACTTATGTAGAGAGATAGAGATGATCAGATGTAGCCACTGATTCATCTACACTATCAAACCCATGTAGGATCTAGGAATAGTATGCAGAGCTGTTGAACCCACAAAGGATCCAGGAACTGTTTTCATAGCTGTGGAACCCACACAGGATCTAGGAATAGTAGACAGAGCTATCGAACCCACATAGGATCCAGGAATAGTAGTCAGAGCTATCGAACCAACACAGGATCCAGGAACAGTACGCAGAGCTGTCGAACCCACACTAGATCTAGGAACAGTAGACAGAGCGCAGCCAGCCACAGGGTTTCCACACAAATCACGCTTGATTCCGGGAGGGTCTTCTCCACAATCCAAGTGTCTTTACATCAACTTCCATGAAGTCCCATGAAGAATTAACTCAAAGGTCTTTCTTTCGAAAAGAAATCCAACGCGACAGACGGTGCGTCAATCGGATGCTCGGTCTGAGAGTTATTGGCATTTTAGTCCCAGGGGCCCGGTTGGATTCATGATCGATCCAACCTGGCCATATCTCAACTACACCCAAAACTCTAGTGGGGTATACTCAAAGGGATTGTCGCGTTACAAAAATACCAGCGCCATGGACGGTTCATCAAACGGACGTCCGGTGCCAAGATATGGACAAAAGAAAGTAAATGGTCGGAAGTAGGTCCGGGTCTGGACTGACCCGGTCGGACCGACATAGTCTAGGTCGACTCGGTTTGGGTTGACCCGGACTGACCCGTTGGGTCCGACCTGGCCTGTTGGGCAGGCTGGCCTGTTGGGTTTGGCCCGGCCCGCTGAGCCCAGTCTAGCAGGTCGCTAGGGCGGATCGGCCTAGAAGGAGGCCACGTAGGTGGCTCGGCCCGAAAGGCTGAGGCCGGTTCGGCCAGGCGCCACGAGGGGCATGACTTGGGTGGCTCGGGCGGCTCGGACCAGAAGGCTTATAGCGGCTGGGAGTTGGGAGGCGCGGGCCGGTGTGGTTTGGCTGGGGCGCATGGGAGCCCGGCAACGGCCGGGAGCGGGGAGGTGGCGGAGCCGGCGCGGCTCAGCCGGTTCGCCCGGGAGCCGGGGCGTGGATCGGGAGGCCGACATGGTGCGGCCGGTTCGTCCGGGAGCCAGGGCGCAGCTCCGGAGGCCGGCATGGCTCGCCCGGTTCGGCTTGGGCCGGCGGGTGGTGCGGCCGACGTTGGCACGGTTTGGCCAGGCCCGTGAGGGGCGCGTCTTGGGCCGGTTCAGCCAGAACACCGCGAGGGAAGCGCGGGTTGCAGAGGCCACGGGTAGCATGACCATTGGCTTCATCGTTCCATCGCCTCGTCTCCATGCTAAAAAACATCACAAACAAGAACAGTGGAGGGGTCGGGCCAGGTTGGTTTGGCCCACACCCTCTGCGTTTAGGGTGGTAGCAAGTAGTTCAAACTATCTTGAGATTTCAAAGAATTACTCAAGAATAGAAAAGGGGATTAAATCAAACAAATCACCCCACATCAATCTGAAAATAAACAAACTCAAATGTTTTCCCCTACCTTGATCATTGGTCATCGACGGAGTCGCGGGGAAGAAGACGGAGTTGTCATCATTCGTCACGTTCGCCGTACAATTCCAACCCCAAGCTCATGTTTCGGTTCCATGACGATGATGAGAAGGGAGGATCGGTCATCGAAGACGTCTCACATCGATAGAATCTTCGAGGAAGAAGCCTAAGAAGGTCGGCGTTCTTCGTAGTCGAAGGCGTTCTTCATTAGGAGCTTTCTCCCAATAATCCTCCTCTCAAATCACCCAAGTGAAAAGTTATGACAAATAATAGATTATAATATCTATCATTTCATTGGAAAAAATTCAAAATGAATAACTAAACACTTGGTTGGCACATTAAAATAAAAGGGAAGGATTTGACACTATTAATTTGGTGTGTTGGCAACATTAATGTGGAGGAAGCTCAAGAGGCTCCTCCACATTAAAGAGGGGGGTGTAGAGGTTTTCCTCTCCTCCCGTTTAATAGAGTTTGGGTGGTCCCCGCCCCTAATATTCAAATTGGGAGGTTATGTGGTCTCGGGTGGTCCCTACCACATTAACCTCTCATGGGAGGTTGAGGTGTGGTTGTCCCCACCACCATAACCTCTCATGGGAGGTTATAGCCTGGTGGTCCCCACTTCCAACCTCCACATGGAGATTATAGTTCATGTGGGTCCTACCTCCCAACATCTACATGGTGGATCAAAAATAAAATAAAGTGTAGATTATTTTATTTTTATTATTTTCCATGAAAACCCAAAAACTAACTTTATTTCCCGAACCACTATCGTCGAGGTGAAAGTATCTTTAAGCGAATACCGACGCTGCGAGATCAACAGTGCCCTCGATTTTCAATTCTAAGCATAGGTTCAAAAGTTATAAAAACCCACTCATACGTTTTTTTAACGTACCCAAACAAAACTTCAGAAATTGATTCCGGGTACACCAGGACTCAGAATCAAGCTCCGTAAATTTTCGCGGACTCATAAAATTCCCATTTAATTAAAAGAAATTACATGGAAATTCTGGGTCTTCAAATATGCTATCCATTAATAACCATGCACGTGATATCATGCTCGCACTACAAAAAAACTATTATTTAACGACGTTTTCTTAGAGAAGTTTTTCTAGAAATGTTGATAAATTAGCGATGTTTCCTTAAAATATTTCTAAATTAGCAACGTTTCATCAAAAGTGTCTCTAAATTAGAGATTTTTAACCCAAAAAAATCACTAAATTAGTGAAATTTCACCCAAAACATTGCTAAATTAGAAATGTTTCCCCAAAAATATTACTAAATTATCCATGTTTCCCCCAAAAACATATTTAAATTTTTTCAACGTTTCCCCAAAAACATCCCTAATTTAGCAAATTTTCTCCCAAAACATCACTAAATTAACGATGTTTCACACAAAACATCGATAAATTAGCAACATTTCCCAAAAAATATCGCAAACTCAGCGATGATTCCCAAAAAACGTTGCTATATTACCAAAATGTTCCAAAAAATGTTGCTAAATTAGTAATGTTTGAACCAAAATGTTACTAATTTAGTGACATTTTCCGGGAAACATCACTAAAAATATATATATTTATATATCTCATCATATCGCATCATTATAAATATATATTTAAATATATATATATATATTAATATATATAAACACATACACATATATATAAACATATATATATATATATCTTTATATATATATATATATATACACACACACATACATATATATAAATATATAATTATATATATACATATATTTATATATAAAAACACATATGTATTTTAAATTTAGTCATGTTTTTAAGATATCAAGCTAATTTAGTGAAATTTTTATTATTTTTTTAAAATGTGGCTAATTATATATATATATATATACATATATACATATATATTTATACACACACCCATATATATAAACAAATATATAGACACACACACACACACATATATAGACCCACACATGTGTATATATATATATTATATTTATATATATATATATCTAAACACACACACAAATATATAAATATATATATATTTATACATATATATATATATATCTAAAAACACACATATATTTTAAACATAGTCACATTTTTAAGAAAACGTGCCTATTTTAGTGAAAATTCTACATGTGTTTTAAAAGGTGGCTAATTATATATATATATATATATGTAAATTTGTAATTATAATTATATATATGTATACATACACATATATATATTTACACACACACGCATATATATAAATATTGTATATTATAAACAAATATTTATATAATATAAAACATAAACATATATATATATATATAATATAAACACACACATACACACATATATAAACATAAAAATAAGCATATGTATATATATAATATAAATATATATATAAAAAATATAAAAAATATATGTAAAATATAAACATATATATGTCATATAATATAAACACACACATATATATAAACATAAAATCTAAAATATAAAATATAAAAATGGTTATATTAATATATGTAAATTAATATATAAATATTTATATAATATTTATTTTTTAATACTGAAATCTATATATATATATATAACATAATATAATTAAATATTTTAAATTAAGTCACGTTTTTAAGAAAACGTGATTATTTTAGTTACATTTTACCAGTGTTTTAAAATATTGTTAAATATAAATGTGTGTGTGTGTGTGTGTGAATTTGTAATTATAATTATATATGTACAAATATACATTTATATACACACACACAAACATATAAATACACACACACATGTATATATATTTAATATAAAAATATAAATAAACGTAAAATATAAACAGATCTATATAATATAAAATATAAACATATATACTTATATAATATAATATAAGGATATATAATATAATATAAACATATATTTATGTATAATAAATATAAACACATATATATATGTGTGTGTGTGTGTGTATTTAAACATTAAATATAAATATAAACATATAAATATTTATTTATTTATTAATATATGTATATATGCATATTAAAATATATATGTGTTATTAACTTTTTAAATACTGATATATATATATATATATTATAATACGAGAATAAAAAAAATCGTCTATAATTGAGTTGGTAAGGTCTTTGGCTGCGGTGTTAGAGAATTGTGGTTTGATTCTCCTAGTGGGAAACTTTTTATACCCCTTTGACTGTGCACAGGATCGGTATGGGAGAGAGTAGCGGGTAGAGGGTTGTGGGAACACGAGTAGTGGGAGGGAAGGGGTGGGATAGAGAGGAGAAGTGCATAAGGGGGCGGAGGGTGGAAGGGAGGGGAGCAGTGCATGAGGGGCGAGCAAACAGGAGAGGGCAGTGGCGAGCAAAAATGAGAGATGGGGTAGGTATGAGAGAGATAGGCCAGCTAGTGTATCTAAAACTATATAAAATCATGCATCATTTCAAAAAAAATACAAAAAAATATAAATTAAAAAATGATGTTTATTTACCGATGTCTTCAAAAACCATTGGTAAATGAGGTACAACTTACCAACTTTTATTTAACAACATTTCAAAAAACATCAGTAAATGAGGTGTCAGTAAATAAATATGTTTACAAACATATCTATTTTAGTGATGTTTATTTACCGATGTTTTCTAGAAACATCGGTAAATGAGGTGCACTAAATTGGAAACATTTCTAAATGTTGCCAAATTAGTGAAAACTGATTTACTGAAATTTGTAGAAAATACAGTAAATTAATTTGTGATGTTTCAAAATATCGTTAATCTATGTTTTTTTGAAGTGTCGTTTCATAAAGAGGGTGTTTTAAACAAATCAAGTAATATATTCTCTTGCACACATCAGCAAGCACATTATAAATTTCAAGTGAACGAAATTTTTACTTCCCCTTTCTATGAACTTACTAATCAATAAAATAATCCAATTTATGTACATATTTTATATAATCAAGACAAGTTAAAGAAGTATAATTGCCTTACCTCTATTTATAGCTTTTGCATAGATGACTTGATCTTTAAGTCTTGAAAAAATCTCTTTTATGTTTTCTCCCCCCTCAAGGGGTGATTTCCTTTATTCTACCTGCTGGATAGTTTCATAATATTGTTTTCTATATTTTGATGATCCACCATTGTGAAAACATTCAAGTTTAATTTAGACATTGAATAATCATTACATCTTGTTTTCTTTAACATTGTTCATTCATTTCTCATATTGTGAATGAACATCACCATTAATTCCCTAAAAATTAAGAATAAAAATGCAATACATGGATAAGGAATAAGCTAGAACACTTATGAGCTTCTCAATATAAAAAAAGGTTGAGGTTCATCTCTCAACAAAGTTGTTCCAATTTCACCATTCTTCATTCTTGAACATATTATCATTAGTTATTATTTCTCAGGAGGTATCATGGATCTCAAAATTTCATCAATTTTTTTGTTTGGAATTTATTTTCATAATATATTTGAATTCCTTTATCTCCCCTAGTGAAAGTTTAAAACTTTTTCATAACTATCTCTATGATAGAATTACGATTGAACATTCATCAAAAATGTGTCCATCCATGTTGCACCTACCACATAAAACATATATAACACAACTATTGTTCTTTTTTTACAATCTCTCATGAAATTCATCTTATTAATGTGGAATATTTTTTCCCTTCGACACAAGACTTTGATTGTGATTATTCATCCAAATTTCTGGCTCTCTAAAATTATTTTATCCAAATTACTAATATATATTTGGGATTATTTATGGCCTTCTTAGAGTTTCTAAATGGATTAACATGAGTTCCTTTCTTGTTAGATTTACCACTCTTCTTGTTACTCATTTTAGAACTATTTTCAATCTGATTTTTATTTATCTTATTATCCAAGGATGACATCTTTTGAAAATGATTAGGTTTAATATATTTTGTAACATTATTTATATTTCATCTTAAGGATGATGGTTCTTTATTATGTGGTCTTCTCTTATCATTCTCTTTTCATACATGTTTAGATATAAATGAATTACTTTTTTGAACACCAATTCTTCCAATATCATTGTAATTTTTGAGTGCATCAAATATGTTTAATGTTGAAAAATTCTTGTTTCTATGTGAGTGTTTCATCTTCACCATCTTCCTCCCCCATGGCATAGGTATCCTTTTCTATTTATCATTTAAGGTATTTTAACAAGAATCCAATGTATAATGCATGAATATATTGTAGCACCAACATTGACCCAAAAATATTGATATTCTTTTATCTTTTGTATGCTATTCATAATTTCCAACATAAACAAAAAACTATTTTGGGTGTTCTCTACCACCTGTTGTGCTCCTCATAGGGAATCAACTTTCAAATTTATTATTCCCACCATATACATGGTGGATGGGTCTTCTTCATTTCTCCCCATCCATGTTTTTATATAATTTTTATTTAAACCTTCACTTTTTGTATAGTCATATTTAGTAAAATGATTATATTTAATTATAGATGATACTTTATCTTCACATATTCTGGAAAGATATAATTAGATTGTTTAATGGTATTATTTCTGTATGTTGGAGGATTTTTGGCATTTGAATCCTCCAATGAACAATTTTTGGCAATAACAACCCAATTCATGGATTGTGAAGTCGCATCCTGAGTATTTTCATTATTAACCAGTTTGATTTATGATGTATGACATCTCATATAGAAGAAATTCTATTGATCTTTAGTAAATACTATTCTATCTTCACGGTAATTTTTCATATTCTCAATAGCCACTTTGTCATATGTAACCTTTTCCTGTAATAGAGAGTCAAGCTCTTTGATCCTCTTGGATTTTTTCTCTAACAAGTCATTATTGAATTTTTTTAATATTTCTTATCAAATCCATGGATATTCTTCTCAAGTTCATTAGTGGGCTCAACCTTCTCTTGGATTTTGTAGATCCACTCTTCTTTACGTTTGGATTGTCTTCCTTTAATCATCTCATACTCTTTTTTAGTAAATTCATCTTACGTGGAGAGATTTTCACAAGTATTGAAATTGTTCTTAAATATCTTCTACATTATTTCATAACAATAATCAACCAATGTAATTTCATTTTTCATGTTTTCAAAAATTATATAGACAATAAAATCAATATTTTTTTGAAAACAATGCATCATTTTAATTAAATCATCAATTTAAAAATCAATTGTCATGTTATCACATTCACTAGTTCATGGCTCATATTTAGGAGAGAGATTGGCACATAGCTCAAGATAGATTGAATCCCCTGATCATACTAACATATTAATACTTTCAACATTATTTCTTCTTGAAACAACCATTTTTTATATCCAATAATTTCATATCTAACTTATTATTTCTTGGAGTTGATGAAACATCTTATTCCTCTCTTGAAAATAGGGGTATCTTCATCATCTTTTTCTTCTATTTATTTTTCTTGTTTATAAAAATCTTAATAGAAACAAAGTTGTCTACTGTATAGAATCAACCAAAGGGAACCTTATTCTTTGATACCACTTGTAGGGCCCTAGATCAGATCCATTGAGATGGGGGTGAATCAGTGGTTACTTTTTTTGATTTATTATTTTTTATTCAACTTATGTGGCTAGTTAAGTCCTTGATATCTCATTCATTGAAGTCATACTTCTCTCATATTCTGAAAAAATGAAAGAAATGAAAAGAAAATAATTATTATTATATGGTTCGGTACTAAGAACTACTTATTATCGTGATCTACCGGTGGTTGTTTCACATATTTTCTTATCACTGTAAAATTTTCAATGATGAAAAATGCATATAAATGGAACATAATGATAATGTAGGAACTGGTTAATTCTTATTGATTATATTGTGTTCTTTATACTAGCACCACCAGTCTTCAATGGTGTTGTTTATACTGGCACCACCATTTCTTTAATGATATTTAAGGTTTATCCATTGTAGTTTGATTCCATTATCTTCCTCCAAATGATTTATGGATAACACTTTGTTGTGTACTTCCTTAAAATTTTTAGTAAAGATGGACATGAGACTTCTCTTAAAATGAAAATGTTCTATTGATCACCTTCTTGAAGAATCACCCAACTTTGGCTCATTTTATTCAATACAAAATATATATATGGATCTCTAAAATATATTTCAATCATTGTATATTTTCTCAACACCTATGTGCACATATTTATACACAAATGTGGTTTATATGGATATCTATAAATTCCATCATTTAAATCATCCCATTTTAATCCTCAATTAGATGTTTTAATAATTAAACATATTTAATTTCCCTTATTCAAAAAATAATACCTAACTAACAATAAGAATTATATTTATTTACTAATCTCTAAATATACTATTATTTTGTGTATTAATTTATCTAATTGAAATACCCAAATAGTGTGGGAATGCATTCTCATTTCAAATATTTTATTCATTCATGGAGGCTTCCAATTTATAAATACCCCAAGTATATGGGTATTCATTTCATCTTAATTAAGTGGGTAAGTGAACACCCACAACCCACCCATTATGAATTCATGCATACATGCATGAAACTAATCTTATTGAACATCATTTCAGGTGGCCTATATGTACTTGAATGCTTGGGTTATTTCCTTCTTCACATGGAAATATAAACACCTAATTTAACTTGTTTCTTCACACTATAATAAAATTCCCAAAGTCTCTAGAATATATATTATGTACAACGCAATAATGAGTCTCAAATACCCTAGAGAATTGGATTTTTTTATTTCTTCTTACATGGAAAATAGCCTCTGTGAATCACCGTGTATTACCTCATTGAACAACCTAATTAATCCGGCTTCCTCATTCATCTCCTTTTATTAGATGCATGCAACTATAACTGCACAAATTTTCGATCCTAATTATGCATAAATACAACTTTTTTCTTCATCCAAGTGGTCATAATCATCTGGAAACATCACTGTTCATGTTTCTTTAGTTCAAAAATTTACATTCTTGAAAACCCATGGAAAATGCGTATCTCATACTTGTATGGGTCATAAGATATCATCGGGTACTTTGGTTAAATCTATTGGATGAATCCATGGGTCCTGTGGATTCAAAAATTGAACAAGACCTACTCTCTTCAGATCCATCGGGAAAGAGATGAAGATGATGAAGATCCCTTGATTAGATGGCCAAGATCATCCAAATCATTTTACCATGGTTGTATCTATGTTTTTTAAATTGGATTGATAGTAACTTTTTCTGGGTCCCAAATTGGTACCTTCATATTTCAGAGTTGTGGTATAATAATTAAATGATGACATTGAGATTCTATAAATCCCAACATCACGCTAGAACCACCCTATGTTGGCTCTCCTTAATGATGTGCCACCCTGCACAGTTCCATAGCCTCTACTCACATGTTCTCTTTTTTCAAGCCTTATATATGGGTTCATCTTCCTCTAATTCCCACATGCATGCTTGGGCTGCTCCCATTGGTGTGCTTGACCCTCAGGTCGCGCATGTTCCCTTGGTTGAGTGGCTAAGGCTAGCTAATGGGTTGGATCCTATTTTAATGTTAGGTCATATAAAAATACTTATAAATAATCTAAGTATAAAATATAATTAAAATACATTCTCAATTAAAATTTTAATCCATATTTTTCTCAAATATAACATTATATTGCTCACTTATTCTTTTTGGAAATTATATATGAACTTCTATTTTTGTTAGGCCACCATCATTTAAACAACCTCACACATTTATTCTTTAATATGTAATTCAAAAATTATTTATTTCATCTTATTCACATAATATTAAAACCATCATGAAACTATATTACATTTTCATGTCCTTCACTGATTATTCTTCATGCAATTACCTTTTCCATGAACTTCACATGATGAATCTAGTGTGAAAACTCCTTAGAAATTTTCTCTAAACATTGAAGATCCATTAAAAAATCATCAAATTCAACATAGATAATTTTCCAATCATGAAATTCAATTCCATAATATAAATCCATAACAATTATCTAGGAATTAGTACTAACCATGTATAATTGTCTTACCAAATGAAAACCAATGATTCCACAACAATTATCCAGGGAATATCACTAGCCTTATTTAATATTTCTCAAACTCTTTTCATATTTCTCTTTCCATATTTATCACTAATCATATACAAAATCATCATACATTGAATTTTGGTTTCTTCTTATATATTGAAAAAAAATAGAACTATGCTCGTTAACCATCTACATGGTATTTTCACTATTTATATATATTTTTATATATCTAAATATTTAAATTTATATATTTATATATTAATTATATATTACATATTATTAATATTAATAATTAAATAGTAATTACTATATTTTTATTACTAATGACTAATAATTTTTAGTTACATGTAATTACTAATTAATAAGATATATTTATAGTTAATAATGAAAAAATATAAATAAAAAATAATAATAATGTAATTTATTAATTATTTTATTAATTATTAAATGTTAATTATGAAATATCTACCAATGAGTTATAATTATTTATAATATATATCTTTAAACAATTAATTATTAATCATTAATTATTTTATATTATTAATTATAATAACTTTATTGGTTTTTTTAAAATATTATTGATAAAATTAATCTAAATAAATAAGAAGATAAATTTATTCATTTATCCACGGTTTTAAATGCCTCTAAATAACCACCGTGAATTTTTCATAGTTTTCTAAAATTATGGATAAAATTTTTAAACGAAACATTTTGCAGTGGTTTTCAAAACCACTTCTAAAAAACCTCTACTAAATAATATTTCTCCTATAGTTCATAGAGGATTTGGGGAAGATATTTGATTGAATCCATTGACACAAGGGTTGGAGACTTGGAGATTTTATAAAAAACTAATTGAAATAGTTCTAGAAAATTTCAATAATAAGTCATATTGCTAAATTTTGTTTCAAGAGAGGATATAGAGTAGAGAAACTTTGATAATAGAGTTTCGTTAATCATATATATTTGGTCTGAAGAAATAATTTTTGACCAAGAATACATAGTTCTGTTTCCACATCTAGATATAGAATGAGTGAATCATGATAATTACATTGTGGGATTTTATTCTTTTGTTAATGTCTTATGCTATTATGAAGATATTTTTTAAGTTATAGAGTAATCCCTTCATATAAGGAAGTTGTTCTCATCTATCATAAATATTTGTAAGAGTAACCAAGTGAAGACTAAAGTAACATAAAAAATAAGATGCAGGGAGTTTCAACACCATATGCTATTATGGAAGATAACATCATATCTATAAACTATTAAAGAGATCCTCATGTATATAGACTAACTTTTCCATCCCTAAAGAAATGATTAGAGATGAAGAAAATATATTTTCCCTTTCATAGATGGAAATTCATTCTTAAAAATTGTATGAGAAGTATTCCTTAGTATAGAGTGATCATGACCTAAAATGGTTTATCCACTTAATAATTCATTATAGATTATTTTGGCACACAAGTTCATTTTTGTGTGTTTTTTCCTTGGATTATAACTTAGTACTAAACAATATAAACTATTATATATTTTTTTACTTTCTAGCATATGTGTTTGATATTATCTATGACCAAAAATTAGAGAATTTAATATTAAATTTCATCCTCTCAATGATAAAAGAGTATTTATACATGAAAGGGTACTTTGAAGAAGAAAAACTGTATACATTTTACACCTCGATTCATTCCTCCTCTTAGGGTTTGTCCATTTATCTTGGTATCACTATGTGGAATTAGATCCCAAAATGTTTTGATATGAGGATCAATATTTAATCATTGTTTATTGGATTTATTGCTCACATGGATTTAATGATGAATTCTACCATTTTTATTGCTACTAAATTTTCTACATGAAAAAATGATATGTTTTCGTTTATCTATACTTATAGTGAATAAATCATGGAATATGCCTAATGAGATACTCACTTGGGAAAACATAGTTAACAAGTTCATGATTTGAAGACATTTAAAATTCAAAAAAATTACTCTAATGAGGTTCTCAAAAATATAATTCATTATTATATTTATTTTAATATTTGGAGTGTGTTGAAGAAAAATTATAGAAGTTATATATAATTAATGGTAGTTGAGGATTTATCCTTGAGAAAAGAATGTAAATCTAGTTTTTATTAGGAACCAGTGGAAAATTTTTGTGATAATTACCTTATATCAAAGGCCAATAAAAAGAATATTGGAATAAAGGCACCTGAGAATCAGAACACACTTGTTTAGGTAAGTGAGTATGAGATCAATTTAAAATCTATTTATTATATTATTTTAGAAGATTCTTGAAAATTTAAAATTTATATTATACTATAATGAATGAGGTGTATGGGGATTAAATGAAAGAAGTTACAAAAAAATTGATCCATCATCCAAATAATGTTCATGCAGCAACCATGATGTTATCAAATTCATGTATAATAAGGTTAATCAACTGGATATTATGCATGATGCAAATTATGCAATCATGGTTTTTTTTGAAAAAAACGTTTTAAGAAAGAAGATATTGAATTAAATGAATAAAATATTAAAATGGGTGAAATGATGAAGATTTAAAGAAACCTACTTGAATAAATTACACAGGATGTGTAAAAATAACTAGCCATAGAAATGGAACTTAAAGAAATAATTATCTCTATAAAAACATGAAGAGAGGATAAATTTTGTGAAGTAATCTGGATCATGGAAAAAATATATGGAAACTCAATAAGATGATAAGGATGATAAGATCAAGGTTCTTGAGGAGAGGTTGAAAACCTCTAATGAGAAAAATAATAACCCTCTAATGGAAAAATTAATAAGTGGAGAGAGAGAAAGTTTTCAGATATGAAATCAGTGAAAAAGGAAAATTTCTTGAAAATTAGAAATTAGAGACTCTCAAATAAAGGTAACAAAAAATTGATACTATTGTGGAATCATAGGACACTCCATGAGTGTTTTCTAGCATCCTAAGGGCTCAAAGGAAAAATAAAACCAACTTAAACATCTCAACTGAGGAATAATTATATAAGATATTTTTTTTAATAGTATATCATTTATTTGTTTTAACCATGAACATATGGAGAAAAATTATAGTAAGGTAATAACTAAAGAACTCATAAGTAAATCCTTAATTTATATAGAAATCAATGAGTTTGTTTCATAAAAAATCTATTATTGTGGAAAATAGATTTACCTCATTGAAGTATAGTAATTATGAAACTCAATGTAGGTTTAACCAATAACCAATAATTGTTTAATTATAGAAACCATTGTGGTATTAATGAAATATAATATAGATAAAGAAGAAATAATCTATAGTAGATATGTGAATGATGGTTTAATATCATATCAAGGAATATTATACAAGGAAAAACATGTTTTAGGCGACTCCAGTGGACATTGAAGAGGATAGCTATACAATAGGACTAAGTGGTTTCACTAATTTTACAAAAAAGGGAAAAAGGTGAATATTGGAGGATGATACCACCTATGACTATGGGATAAAGATGAAAGGTTTTATGATGAATTATCAAAGGATGTGATATTTATAAGTGGTATTAGTCTCACAATGAAGGATAATTATAAGAAAATAATGATTTAGAAATTTGAAGAACGTACCTAGAATGATGCTTGTATAAGTGGTGTCTCACAAATTAGAACCACTAAAATGTCTTGGAAACTAGTAATAAGTAAATGTTTGTTTCAGCAAGAATAAAAAAATTCTTAACATTAAGATTTTTATAAAGTATCCCTCTCCCCATGTGCTTAAATGTTTTTAATCGATGTTTAGAGTGTTTTATATTTAATAGGGATATAAAATACATGGGGTGTGTATGTGATGAAATAAAATACATGAAAAAAGTGGACTTCAAGACTACTCCATTAGTATCTTGGATAGAGTAATGTTAAAAAGGTATCAAGGTTTAATATAAACCAACCAGTGAAACTTTTGATATAAAATATGAATCTATAATTTCATTTTGTGATAAAGAAGTTCAAATGATATAGATCATGATCTGAAATTATAGTGGTTTCAAAGCCTAACCTAAAATATCTGGAGGTATCAATTGTATTTTTGGTGATCAAATTTGGATATGAGTCCACATATAATGTTATATAAAACCAATAAGAAGGAGAAATATATCTCAAGTGAATAATAAACAATGGTTATGGAATTATTATTTATTTTTTATGATATTAAAATTTATTATTATATGATAATTTATTAGGATAATAAATGCTTTTTAAAATGAATTATTATGAAAAATATGTGATATCCTAATGTAGAAGTTTCTGTAAAAATTTTGTGAGAAGAGTTAAATAAAATATATTGTAGTTGGTGAAGAGAGTTCAAAGGATGATTAGAATTATACAAGAAAGAAGAATTCCTATGGAGAAAAGAATTTCACATATATCCATTTTTATCATGATTTTATAAAAAAAAGTGTTATCAATTGATTCAACATGTGGTATCACTCATGCACTCGGAAAATTATTGTTTATTCACTGATAGTTTTGTGTATCCTTGATTGAGATCATAGAGAGAATTATTATAATAAAGTAAGATCTTGTGATATAAGTGTGTGTAGAAGTAAGTGAGTGATGTTGAAAATTTTTATTCTTTTATCTTAGACACTTGTTATTACACTGAATTTTGACTCTATAATCTCAGAGTATTTTTTGATGACTCATTTCACAGTGGTAAACTCACTCACTAAAATGTATGAGAAAATATAACTATAGGTTAAAAAGTTTAGAGATTTTAAAAAATGTAAATGGTGTTAAAAAAAGTGGATAGATCCTACAGGTTCTAAGAGTATATGATAATGAGAAATAATACTCTCTCTAATCTTGTGTTTTTTAGTTTTCCAAATAAGGGAGATGGTTTGGAGGGGATATTTATGTGATCTTTCATGGAAAATGTTGTCAAAAAAGGAAGTTAAGTTGATTAAGATAGCCCTATTAAATTCCACGATGAAAGGTAGAGTAATTGAAAGGAAAATATGATTATCCATATTGAAAATTTGGTGTACACAAAGAATAATATCTATGGAAGGAACCATACTTTTTTATAGATAAATCATAAGTTATTTAAAATAAAATACTCATAGTAAGAAAACCGTTTCCATTTTTTTGAAAAAGTAAGATTGAGAATAATTCACCATAAATCTATATATTGATCCAAGAATTTATAATTACATTTAAGAAGTTGGATTTATGGTAGTATTTCCAATAAAATCAAAATGGGGATAATATTTAAACTATGAGGACGTGTGTTGGATTATTAGAAAATAACTATTATATTTTTTGACAAGTAAATGATGTCTTTACAGCCTTTAAAGATACCAAGATAGTTTTATATATCAAGGTCAATGAATAATGAGATCAATATATAAATATTGTTGATAAATATATTTTTTAAGGATGTTTTGATAAAGTATTATTTTCTAAAAAGGTGTTATAAAAAGAAAGATCTTGCCCAATGTTATTTCAAGAATAATGAAGCAGTTTCTAGGGAAGAAAGAATATCATTACATAATGGTTTTCACCATACCATCAAGGATATCTCATCAAAATATTATTAAAGAGTCAGTTGGAGTGGTTATGTCTTGGAGTATTGGATGATGTCATAAAAATACTAATGTAAGTTTAATCTTATAATTATTTAATATTAATTCTAGAGAATCCAGGTAAGCTGAACTAAAGGTGAATATGTCTCATCATGAAGGGATATACATTTAAATAACTAAATGAATCAACTTTTTATGCAAGAATAATTTTATATTAGAGATATCATATTACGTTGTGGAATCGAATTCCAAGTTAGATAGGTAATTGTGTATGAATTGACTAATTTTTTTGGGGATAATTCAGAGTTGTAGAAGAATTAGTTGAATTAAGAAAATAAAGAAGTACCATGCCATAGAGAATATAACCATGACATAATGTATGATACTGAAGATGAAAATATAGTGAATAAGGGATTTTAGGATAATGTCATGACACATTAGTAGTCTTGGAAAATTAGACATAACCCTACAATATGATGGTTGGAGAAATCATGACACATGGTATCACATTGTGACAAGTTGAGTGATGAGAATGATCATGTGATACTATAGTAGACACATCATAGAAGATGTGATTTTAATAATAAATTATATATCTATATATCTTAGGAAGTGGGTCATTGAGTTATGGAACATTTTATCACACTACAACATGTTTGATATTTAATTATATTAGAGAAGATAATGCTGACATTGTAAATTAATTTTAAATGAGATGTTGTGAGGATTTAATAGATCCAGCTTTTGATTGAAGATCACACCAGTGTGGGGCAGATCATTTTAAAATCTGATTGAATTCAAGTTTAATCACACTATAATATAGGGTATCATGTCATCGATAAGATATTTCTATAATATCTTTAAGATTTAATCAAAATTTAAAAGAGGAATATTTGAATTGGGATTTTCTTAATTGAGTCAAATTAATTAGTTATTTTGAACCCATATAATTATGTAGGAAGACATAATAATGGATCCTTATAGGAAGATATTTTATCCCAACCATTTAATTAAGGTTCATAAACATGGAGAGTTTATAAAAAATTATTCCAGTAGTTATAGAAAAGATAGATAATTAATAATATTTATTTATCTAGTTTTAATAATGGATCTAGAGTAGAGATCCATTTATAATATAAATCCATTAAAAATGTCCAAATAATTTTATTAAAATAGATCAATGAATAAGTAATTATTTTATTTCTATGTTTGACTATTGAAGGAGTGAAATAAGATAATTTCAATATGGAATTGTCTTCATTAAGTAATGTTTTCCCATATAGTGATGAAATTGGGGAAGAAATTGACTCAACCCTTCAAATCATAGAGTTGATCTCATGTTTTTAATAGATTTAGAAAAAAAGTGAAGTAGATCAAAAAGCCATGTCAAGTCTGAAAATGGTGAATCACATATTTTCAATACCATATACTGATATGAAAGATACCTTTATGTCTAAAAACTACTTATTATTCCCACATGCCTATAAAATAAATTTTCCTTCAATGATGAAGTGTATAGAGAATAATAAATTTTAGTAACCTTTTGATTCATAGTGAGTTATTCCTAAGTTTATTTATTGCTTCTCACCTCACTTTTGTTTTGATAATTTCTTCAACCCCTATCTTTACATATTTCATTGATCATCTTTTTATCTTATATAATTTAATTATTATTCTTATAATCCATATTATTCTATTATTAATCACTTTTTATGTTGGTGAAATATTCTATATGTAAATAATATATAAAATATGAATTCTATTGAAGATGAACTTCTTAAATTTTGGAAGCTCTGGTATTTAAAAATTTATAATATATTACTTACTATTTCTAAGTATGAAGGACCTATTATGTATCATTTGAAGTTAAAGAAAAATATTATGTATTATAATAGACACTCATAATAATTTTATGCTTTGATAATTTAATAATGAATTCAATCTTACATATAAAATTATAGATTATGTGTACAGGATCAAGTTCTTACATATCTTAAATATAGCTAAGTATTTTATACTACATATCAAATTAAGTGGAAAAATTATTACATATCACGATTTTTGAAAAGGAGAACATATTACATATTTAGAAAATATATTTTCATGAACTCATAAAATTTTGAAAAGAATTTATCATATGTTATGGTTTACTAAATTTATGGTTTTTAAAAATTATCATTATTTTAGGGAAAATTATATATTTATACTGAATATTATTTCTTAAAATCTATTTAGAATTAAAATACGAATATTGATATTATTATGGAGTTAATTATGGAGATATTTTTATGTGTTTCAATGAAATGAATATTCAAAAATCCCAGAGGATGACTTTGACGATTTAAATGGATATTTAAATTTAGTTCTATTTTTAGAGGAAGAATAAGCTACCATAACTATGATATATTCATGGAAAATTTTATAAAATATTTAACTCAATTATTTTGAAATATAAAATATTTCATAATGATATTAAATTAATAGAATAGTTTTGTATTGTATATATATATATATATTCTTATAAGAATATAGAGTTTCAGAGAAAAAATATATGAGATACTCGTATACTAAAAAACATTGACAATAGTTGTTGTTGTGCTACACTAAATATCATATGATGTTGTTGTTTTTATATTAAATATCAGTTATAGAAAATTATTATTTAAATGTACATGTTGAAGATTATCTAATATCTGGAGGTTGATTTATCTAATGTAAGAACCCGGTTCTTGTTCTTGAGGTACGAGTTTCTTTTTTTCTCTTTTCCTTAAGTGTTTTTGAGGAAATAAGGAAAATGGGGAAAAATTCACAAATTTTGTGGGTACACGCCATGTAATTTCTCCACACGCCATGTACTTTGGCCATGTGGGATGAGTACACAGGGTGTGTAGCCCTGTCAGCAACAAAAGGTGTAAAAATCAATTACACGCCATGTAGTTTGTATTTACACACCGTGTAGTCAATCGGCAGGTAAATAGTTAGGTGGTGGAAGCATCCGCCAGCGGAGCGTCAGTACATGCCGTGTACTCAAGTTGACTGATGAACAGTACCTCGGTGGAAAGAAGTCGTCGAAGGAACAGTTAAAAAAATGAAAATTACACGTCGTGTACTCAATAGTACACGCCGTGTAGTCTGTTTTTTTTTGCTTAAAATGGGAAGTAGCCTCCCCTATTCACAGGGAAGGCTTAGAACCGAAGGAGGAGTCGGGAGAGAGGGAAGAACCTTCAAGGAGCTCCAAATCTCACGCCGGGAATCCGTTTCTGCCTCCATCGATCTTGTTGGAACCGTACGGGTAAGCCTCTCTTTCTCCTTAATCCGTTCTTACCAATTCTTTCTCGAGGGAAAGTTATTTATGTTTGAACGGTGTTTTTTTCACCTCAGATATTCGTCGTTCTTGGACGATTCGAGGAGCGTATTTCACGTATACCGATCAGGGGTGATCGAGGTAGGTGTATTAGTGTTTAAATTCCAACTATTGTGCATTTTTGTGTATCATTGAGCTACGAACCCATGTTGGGGTGTCGTGGAGCTGAGGCCTTGGCTGATTTGAGTACCTAGAATTGTATAGGTAATTAAATGTGATAATAAAACGTTGTTTGGGATCACTTTCTTGGATCCAAGACCACCCCGGGGGTGCGTTCCTCTGTTTAGCTATTTGTGCAGGATACCTGAGGGTATTCCATGTTTATATTGTGCATTACTTTTTCCTTTAGAGGAATTGTATATAAATTGCTTTTTTATATATTGGGCATGGTCCGGTTACTTGTTTAGTCTGAGGGAAGTGCTTTACTTATCTTGAGGGCAGTGTTTCCTTTTGCCTGAGGGAAGTTGTTGTTTTAGCCTGAGGGAAACTCTTTTCGAGCATGTGGTCAATAGACTCTCAGCCTGAGGGTGACACTTTGTACGCCTGAGAGAAAAATCTATTATGCCTATGGGAAATTACCAGCGGGTTAAGATTCTGATTACCTGAGGGTAAGGGTTTGTGTGTTTGAGGACAGTTACTGTTTACATAGAAAATTCACTTTGGTGATGTACTTATAACTGAATGATTAAATGAATATTAAAATGCCAATATAACTGGTAAAGTTAGTTACTTTGGAGTACTTCTTGGTTTATTGCATTTTTCTATTACACCTTGTTGTTGCATATTTTCACACAGTTGGGCACGGGCCTTTGGTGGGTGCCTACTGGGATTTATTTCTCACACCCTATTTGGGTCATGTCTTCGGCCCAAATAGATTACATTTCTGCAGGTGTTGATAGGGTCAAGGGTCCCCATACAGGTACATGATTGTAGCAGAGGAGTAGGAGAGCATTGGACCGAGCCTAGGCTCGCGATGCTGTCGGCTGTTTTGTTTTGCTTTGTTATACTCTGTACTCTATATTGTATTGTACCGTATTGTTGTGTAACATGTTCTGGCTATTTTCTTAGAACTTGAGATATGTTGCATCATTATCTATATGACTGTTGGTTGCCTTTTACTGCAGTTTTTCACTTTAAAAGTGTATGGTTTATGGTTTCCATCGTTGTATGTTTGTATATTTTATTCCGCTGCGCTACACTTTGAAAAATGAGGGCACAGTTTCCCCACTATCAGACCTGGGAACTCACTACTAATCGGCAGCCTCTGGAGTTTGGGAAATGTTCTTTAGGTCGTGTGACCAACTCGGTCTGGGGCACCTGTTGAGTGGCACCCAGGTCCGGGACGTTACAATGTGGTATCAAAGGGTTTCTTTTCTTTGACTTACTATTTGGAGCCTTAGTCAGGGATAGGATGGAAATGGTAGTTGGTAATAAGCTGTGACTGGGAGTAGCTAACCCATTTACAAGGAAAATCCAGTCTACCTCGGTTATAATAATTTTTCTGATTTTGATAATTTTACAGTTAATTTGATTTTCACAGTTGGGTGATGAACTTGTGATTGTGCTGTTTATATTTTATCCATGGGTTCTATCTAGTTGCAACCCGATGAGATGAGGGTATGCCATCTCATGCATCATTTAGGCACATGCTAGAAATCACAGGCCATGCATAGTTCTATTCCACGTAGGTGCATTATAAATTGCATGTTGTTGTGATAGTTGTTGTGTTAGAAAAAGCATGCTGTTGTGAGAGCTGCTTTGATAAATACCTGCTAGGTAATAGGGTATTTTTGTATGAGTCTGTTGATAGAATGGAAGCCAAATTGTGGTTTTTGGAGAGTATGGGCCCTCATTGACTGGAATTTGGTGGATCATTTACTGTTTATCTTGTTATAACACATATAATATGCCAAACATTGATTTTCGGGGAGTATGGGCCCTCATGGATCGGAATTTGGCACTTAGGTGTTGTTTTTTTAGTATTTCCTGGGTTCTGGAGTATTTTCAGAGGATTACTGTCCGGAAAACCCAGGATACATGCCGTGTAGTTATTTGGACACAGGCCGTTTGTTCTTCTATTTACGAAGAAAAGAAAACTTTTTGAGTACACTCCGTGTACCCTTAGTACACGCCATGTAGTCTCTTCCCATGTCATAGAACGTGTGGGCGGGGACACAGAGAAGTGAAATGCTTGGTAAAAACACACCATGTATCGGATGAACATGCCATGTAGGGTTGACCTGGAGTCCGCCCGTGTAACTAACAAACACGGATGGAGGATACCTTAAGACATACATGTCGTGTCCACTATGGAACATGTCGTGTAGTCTAACCTGGGGACCCGGCCGTGTAACTAACAAACATGAGTCGGTGTTACCTCTTCTTGAACATGCTGTGTACTTGTAGGACATGCCATGTAGTCTTGACCAGTGAGAGACCGTGTGGAATTAGACGTGTGGCTCGGGAAACAGAGTGGTGTACACACCGTGTGAGGGTGTCACATGCCGTGTAGTATCAAGCCGAGTAGTTGGTCGTGTCACGAATTACACTAGCAGTTAGAAAATTAAACCACACATGTCGTGTAGCGTATATACACGCCGTGTAGTCTTGTTCAAATGGGAGTCGTGTGGCTTAGCCGTGTAGAAGGACCCGAGAAGGGGAAGAGAAGTCAGGTACATTCCATTTAGTCAGTATACATGTTGTGTAGTCTTGTTTTGAAAATCTTGGGTGCCTTCTTCCTCCTGTTCCCTTTTTTTGGTCCCATCGTTTTTCAAACTGTGATAATTTTGATATAAGGTGTGCGTTTGACCTTGTAGAGTCATGCCAACGAGAAGACCACGCGTTGTTCGCCAAGAGAGTGGAAACGATTACACTCCAGAGATGGTGGGCCATGGGCTACCATCGGATCCTCCAGCAGAGCCAGATGTGACGCCAGCTGTTATACCGGACACAGGCGCGGATACACAGTTCTGTGAAGGCTTTATGTGGTTCATGAAGAACTTTCAGGGAGCACTGTTGGCTGCCACATCTATGGCCGATCTAACTCGTATCTATCAGCAGCATCATCCACCTACATTTTCAAGGGATGGCGGACCACAGGCTACGGAGTCTTGGTTGGGGTCTATACAGACTATTTTTGAGCATCTTGAGATGCCTCTAGGGAGGAGGGTCAATCTCACGACTTATATGCTTCTTGATTCTTCCAAGAGGTGTTGGTATGTTACCACTCATTTAGAGCATTACATAGACATGGCGTGGGAAGATTTTCAAAAAGCCTTCTATGACTTCTTCTTCCCAGAGATGCTGAGGGAAGATAGAGCTTGATATTTCATGAACCTACAGTAGGGCACTATGTCGTTGATGGATTATTCTACTCGTTTCACCGAGCTTCATCATTTTACACCCGTTCGGTTGGGTGATGAGACGTTGAGGGCCAGATGCTTTGAGGATGGTCTTTGATATGACATCCAAGCACTGGTGAATGTTTTTAGGTTACCTTCAGTGCATGCTATTGTGAACTAGGTGCTGCTTATAGAGGGGAACCTTCGAGAAGCTAGTGGTGCAGGCCAGGGTGGTTTGGTACCAGTTTCTAGTACTATTTCTACCGTTAAGAGGAAGAGATAGATGGATTTCTCTCACGGTGGTAGTACCATCCTGAAGAATGTTTTAGGTGGTCAAGTCATGTGCTACCAGTGTGGTAAAGATGGGTACAAGATACCGTAGTGTACACGAGACCCAGTGGAGTGCCGATATTGCGGCAAGATGGGTCATATGCAGCGCTTTTGTAGGGTGTTTCCACCAGGGGCTAGTGAGAGGGGTTCTCTGCAGACTCCACGTGTGGGAGCAGGGCCAACAGCTTCTTACCTGTCGGGAAACTGGAATACGTCAGGGTGTGCAGGCAGAGATGGTGGTCATGGTCGTGGTAGCCAGACACTAGGATCTCAGAGGTAGTAGGGCGGGATAGCTCAGGGTAGTCAGGATGTGTCGCATGGGCCACAACACTAGGCAGGCATATGCAGTGAAAATGACCCAACAGGAGCAGGATCACGAGCCTTCTACTGTCAGAGGCGCTATTCTAGTAGCTTCTATTTTATCTTCAGTACTTTTTGATATGAGTTCTACACATAGTTTTATATATGTACCCGTTGTGGAGATCCTTGGGCTCTGTGTTTCCTCTTCTTCTGATGTTATGACGCTAGGCACTCCGTTGGGGACTAGAACGGCTGGTGTGCGTCAGGGCAGGGAGTTCTCCCTAGAGGTTGGTGGGTGTCACTTTCTATGGGACCTCTATGTCTTGGAGATGATGAGCTATGATGTCATTCTTAGGATAGACTAGTTGGTTCCCTTTCGAGCCTTCGTAGAATTCTATCGTCGTAGGGTGAGTTTCACATCACCAGAGGGCGGAGAGTTTCTATACAAGGAAGAGTGGAATGTTCAGGAAAGTCGAGCTGGACCAGAGCATCGCGGGTGAGATGGACTCACAGCCCAGATTTCGAGTTTATATGTGGATGATCAGGGGACTTGTTAGAAGGATTTCCCTCCAATGGTTTATCGTTTCAGGGATGTCTTCTCAGATGACTTTTCGGGTCTATCTCTGGAGCGTGAGGTGGATTTCTCTATTGATCTTGTGCCAGGGGTAGCACTGATGTCCATTCCTCCTTATAGGATGGCTACACCAGAGTTGCAGGACCTCAAGGGGTAGTTAGAGGAGTTACAATCAAAGGGTTTTATCCGACCCAGTACTTCTCCTTGGGGTTCTCCTATCCTTTTTGCGAAAGACAGTACCCTCAGACGTTGTGCGGATTATCGGAAGCTGAACCAGCTGACGGTTAAGAAACGATATCCCTTCCCAAGGATTTATGATCTTTTTTATCAAATTCGTGGAGCATGAGTGTTATCAAATATTGACTTGAGATTAGGATATCATCAGTTGTGCGTGATACCATCAAACATACCAATTACAACCTTTCAGAGCAGATATGGTCTGTACGAGTACTTGGTTATGCCATTTGGACTCACGAATGCGCCAGCAGTTTTCATGGCTCTGATGAATCATGTGTTCCATCCTTATCTAGATTATTTTGTGGTGGTATTCATGGAAAATATCTTGGTGTACTCTCACACTCGACACGACCACGCCACCCATCTTGAGATCGTATTGGGTACACTGAGAGAGCATCGACTATATGTTAAGCTCTCAAAGTGCCAATTTTGGATAGACCGGATACACTTCCTAGGTCATATCATCTTGGAGGCAGGAGTTGTAGTAGACCCAGATAAGGTGAGAGCAGTAGTTTTTTGGGATCAGTCTAAGAACGTGTTTGAGATGCGAAGTTTCTTGGGGCTGGCTGGTTACTACAGACGCTTTATACAGGACTTCTCCTGCTTAGCAGCGTCGTTGATGGGTTTTACTAAGAAGGGTGTGAAGTTTGTTTGGATAGAAGCTTGTGAGACTGCCTTTCATGACTTGGAAGGAATGTTGACATCAGAACCAATCCTGATACTCCCAGAGCAAGGGAAGATCTATACAGTTTACTGTGATGCATCAGGTATTGGGCTGGGAGTAGTGTTGATGCAGGGCGGTCGAGTTGTTACGTACGGGTCTCGGTAGTTGAAGCCACATGAGAGTAATTACCTAACGCATGACCTTGAGTTGGTTGCAGTTGTTCTTGTGTTGCGATGTTGGAGACATTATGCTTTGTGAGAGTATTTTGTGGTTTTTACTGACCATAAAAGTCTCAAGTATATCTTTACCCAGCGTGACGTAAATTTGAGACAGAGAAGGTGGGTCGAATACCTTCAGTCCTTTGATTTTGAGATTTCCTATACACCTAGTAAGGGTAATGAAGTTGCTGATGCACTGAGCAAGAAGACTCGGACACAGGCGGTTTATGAGGCCAGTGGTGATTGGCAGCTCCTGGCTTTGTTCTCTGAGATGCATTTGGAGGTGCATGATAGTCGGGGGAAAACATATCTTTATTCTTTAGTTGTGACTTCTACCCTCCTGGATAGAGTGAGGATGAGACATTTATTTGATTCATAAGGACTAGTTCTATGGAATTCGGTTGGAAGTGAGGACCCTCCTCTTGGATGGACGATAGGCGATGGTGAGGTACTGCGTTTCCATGGACAAGTGTGAGTTCCAGGGGATATACGCGAGGAGTTGATCTGGGAGTTTCATGCTTCATCTTGGGCAGTTCATCTCAGGGTTACCAAGATGTATCATGACTTGAGACATCAGTATTGGTGGCTAAGAATGTAGAGAGAGATAGCTGGTTTTGTTATGAGATGTTCCACCCATCAACAGGTGAAGGCGGAGCATCAGAGGCCAGCCGGACTATTACAAAAGCTACCCATTCCAGAGTGGAAATGAGATAATGTCATGATGGACTTCGTGATGGGGTTTCTGAGGTCACCTTGAGGCAATGATGTCGTGTGGGTTGTTGTGGATAGACTCACAAAGGTAGCTCACTTTTTGCCGATCAAGGAGACCATCGGTGTTGACGAGCTCGGGAAGTTGTATATCTGAGAGGTTGTACATCTTTATGGGGTTCCTCGTTCTATTGTTTTTGATAGGGATTCCCATTTTAAGTCTCATTTCTGACAGAGTTTTTAGAGGGCACTAGGGACACAGGTTCTTCTGAGCACAACTTACCACCCTCATACCGATGGCCAGTCAGAGCGTACGATACAGGTGCTTGAGGACATGCTGCGTGCATACATCCTAGACTTTGGGGGCTCTTGGTAGAATCATATACCCCTAGTCGAGATTGCCTATAATAATATTTTTTAGGAAACTATTGTGATGGAACATTACGAGGATTTATATTTTATCCCATGCCGATCACCCTTGTGCTAGTTAGAGGCAAGTGAGGCAGTTTACTGGGACCACATCTCGTGCAGGAGACTTCTGAGCAGGTCCAGTTGATTCAGAAGTGGATGGCTACTGCACAGTCTCATCAGAAATCTTATGTTGATCGCCGCAGACAACCATTGGAGTTTGTGGTTGGGGATTAGGTTTTCTTGCATATTTCACTGAGGTTGGGACACAGGCGGATCAGGAGACAGGGTAAAATTTCACTGAGGTATGTGGGGCCATTTGAGATTCTGGAGAGATTTGGGTCAGCTTCCTATCGATTGTAGTTACCACAGAGGTACCGGGCCATGCACGACGTCTTCCATATATCTCAGATGTTCCGTTATCATTTAGACCCATCTCACGTATTTCAGCCAGTGGATGTTGAGCTTCAGATAGATGCATCCTTTGAGGAGAATCTGATTCGTATCGCTGATAGGAGCACAAAGGTTCTCTGAGGCCAGTCAGTTCCTCTCATATGGGTGTTATGGAAGCATGGCCAAGTGCAGGACGAAACTTGGGAGCAGGAGACTGATGTACATGCTCAGTGGCCAGAGTTGTTCTCTGATTTATCTTTATCACCCTTGGAAGGGAAATTCGGGGAAGAATTTCTTTAAGGGGGGAAGTTTGTAAGAACCTGGTTCTTGTTCTTGAGGCACGAGTTTCTTTTTTTCTCTTTTCCTTAAGTGTTTTTGAGGAAATAAGGGAAATGTGGAAAAATTCACAAATTTTGTGGGTACACTCCGTGTACTTTGGCCATGTGGGATGAGTACACAGGGTGTGTAGCCCTGTCAGCGACAAAAGGTGTAAAAATTGACGTCACGCCATGTAGTTTGTATTTACACGCTATGTAGTCAGTTGGCAGGAAAATAGTAAGAAGATGGAAGAAGCCTCCAGCAGAGTGTTAGTACACGCCATGCACTCATGTCGACTGATGAACAGTGTCACGGTGGAAAGAAGCCACCGGAGGAATAGTTAAAAAAATCAAAAGTACATGTCGTGTACTCAATAGTACACGCCGTGTGATATGTTTTTTCGCTTAAAATGGGAAGTAGCCTCCCCTGTTCACAAGTAAGGCTTAGAACTGGAGGAGGATTTGGGAGAGAGGGCCGAACCTTCGAGGAGGTCCAAATCGCATTCCGGGAATCCGTTTCCGCCTCCATTGATCTTGTTGGAACTGTACAGGTAAGCTTCTCCTTCTGCTTAAGTAGTTCTTACCAATTCTTTCTCGATGGAAAGTTATTTATGTTTGAACGGGGTTTCTCTCACCTCAGATCTTTGTCTTTCTTGGACGATTCGAGGATCTTATTTCACGTATACCGATCAGGGGCGATCGAGGTAGGTGGCTTAGTGTTTAAATTCCAACTGCTGTTCATTTTTGTGTACCGTTGAGCTAAGAACCCATTTTGGGGTGTCGTGGGGCTGAGGCCTTGGCTGTTTTGAGTACCTAAAATTGCATAGTTAATTAAATGTGACAATAAAATGTTGTTTGGGATCTCTACTTAGATCCAAGACCACCCCGGGGGTGCGTTCCTCTGTTTAGCTGTTTTGCTAGGATACCTGAGGGTATGCCATGTTTATATTGTGCATTAATTTTTCCTTGAGAGGAATTGAATATAAATTACTTGTTTATATGTTGGGCATGGTCCGGTTACTTTTTTAGCCTGGTTTAGTGCTTTACTTATCCTGAGGGTAGTGTTTCCTTTAGCCTGAGGGCAGTGGTTGTTTTAGCCTGAGGGCAACTCCTTTCGAGCCTATGGGCAATAGACTTTGTGCCTGAGGGCGACACTTTGTATGCCTGAGGGAAAAATATGTTATGCCTATGGGAAATTACCTGTGGGTTATGATTCCGATTACCTGAGGGTAAGGGTTTTCGTGTCTGAGGACACTGACTATTTACATAGAAAATTCACTGTGGTGATTTCCTTATAACTAAATAATTAAATTAATATTAAAATGGAAATATAAATGGTAAAGTTAGTTACTTTTGAGTACTGTTTGGTTTATTACATTTTTCTACTGCATCATGTTGTTGCATATTTTCACACAGTTGGGCACGGGCCTTTGGTGGGTGCCTACTGGGATTTATTTCTCACACCATGTTTGGGTCATGTCTTTGGCCCAAATAGATTACGTTTCTACAGGTGTTGACAGAGGAAAGGGTCTCCATACAGGTACATGATTATAACAGAGGAGTATGAGAGCATGGGACCGAGCCTAGGATCACGATGTTGCTGGCTGTTTTGTTTTTCTTTGCTGTACTCTATACTCCTTATTTTATTGTACCATATTGTTGTGTAACATGTTCTGGATGTTTTCTTAGAACATGAGACATGTTGCATCATTATCTATATGACTGTTGGTTGTATTTTACTGTAATTTTTCACTTTAAATGTGTATGGTTTATTTCTTCCACTGTTTTTGTATGTTTGTATATTTTATTCCGCTTCACTACACTTTGAAAAATGAGGGCATAGTTTCCCCACTATCAGAGTTGGGCCCTCACTTCTAGTCGGTGGCCTCTGGCATTTGGGGAAATGCACTTGTGGTCGTGTGACCAACCGGGTCTGGGGCACCCGTTGAGTGGCACCCGGATCCAGGACGTTACATCTAATATCAATTTATATTTTCAACTATGTGTTAAAGTTATTCACTCTTTTCATCTCAATTATTTCTTCTATGTCACAACTACATATAGTTAGTTTTATATTAAGTATCATCTACTTCCACTCACCTATGATTAAGATTTAAATACTTGTACATAGATGTTGAGTACCTTGTTAAAATGTTATGGAAGCCTAGTGAAATCTTTTTATGAAGTCTTAGCTACTTTCAATCAGTTGTGTGATCCATAGGAAAAGGATCAGGATAAAAATTAGTAATCTCACAATGAGTATTCGTGTAGTGGAATAGGGGGTTTTCTTATATCCAAAAACCACTGTAAAAATTTTATGTGTCATGTTCTCTTTACTTTAATTTTAATTACAATGAATATCTAGTTAAAGATAAAATGATATATTAAATTACATAAAGAGGTAACTTTAAAATCAATGAAAATTTTTATACGAATCTCTGATCTTGAGTCTTTAGAAAAATCATCTAGGGACAACAATTTTTATTAGAGCCTACTCTTAATTTTTTTATCATTTTAGACTTGACAACTAGAATTAATGATCAACAAACAAATACATATTCTGATGGATGATTCTAGAGAAGGAATATCAATTATTAGAGTTTCTTATTTCAATTTTGATAATTATTGTCTCTAGAAGTCTATAATTATTATTTATATGAATAATCTTGATTTAGAGGTCTATTAAAAAAATTATACCTTAAAAATATTATCGATGAAATTGAGACATGGAGTACTATCCAAGAAGCTAATTATGATTTAAATTTGATGTATATATGTACTATCATTTGTGGATTAGGACCATAAAAATTTTATAGAGTTTCATAGTGTTCCATAACAAATGATATGTGCGAAACTATTTCAATTTCTATAATAGAACCAATAATGTTTGAAAATTGAGGTATAATATTTAAAAACATAAGTTTGATCATTTTAATATGTTTGAAGTATAAAATATCACTAAAATAACTATAAGACTCATAGATAGAGTGTAATGTTACTCCTTTGGTAACTACTATTGTAAAAACCCATTTTTTTGGTAATAAATTTATAGTAAATTTAAATTTTTGATTCAATTGAGGGGTTCTTTTTAAGAATTGGGAATATGATTTAATTTTAGTTGTTTTAACATATCAATAAAATGTTTTTACATGAGGATGAAGACTTGATTACTAGTTTAGGAACTCAAGTAAGCTCTAGGTAAATTCCAGGTGGCCTTACTAAAATCTTATACCTAAAGCCAGTCATGATGTGATTTCTTGGTAATGAAATGATGGAATGTAAATGGGTGGTGTATCATGAAGGGAACAAGGTTTACACCATGGAAGGGATATGAATAGGTATAAGCCCTCTAACAAATGTGTTTATTCAATGATCTACCTGCTCATGCTAATTATTTTATGAGAGATCGGGCCTAATATTTCATGACCCTATAGTCACATTACATCTAAGATACATGCATATTTTTAAAAATCAGGTTTAGAACTGTAATTTTAGGGTATTTCACATTAGTTCTTAGATCAATTAGCTATGTGGGGGAGGAAATTTATGTTATTCACCCCCTTCCATTACTCTTTTTTCCTTCTCAATTCAGGGTATTTTATGGCTATTTATATGAAAATTCATGGTATGCTTCTCCCTATCAATCCATTTTGGTTTAACTCCCCTTCCTCTGATTTTGGATGATTTTAGTTAGGGTTTTTCAAATATTTACACTATATAATTGTGGAAATTATCCTTCATGATGGAGATTTAATTCAGTTTAGCTAAGGGACATCTATAGAGGATGATTTAAATGAAGTTACATCACCTTGTGAATTTTACAAGAGTTTTTTTTAAATTAACTTAAATTTTTTATTAATTTTTTATAGGTGTTCAGGATTTTTGGGGGCTTTGGATCGGGTGTGTGTCAGGAGTGGACCACACCTCATTTCTCAACATTTCAATGATATTATATCACCTAGTCACATTTCAGATATTATGATTATTTAAATTTAATTTAATTTAATTATACCATTTATTATAAATTATTTATTTAAACTTTATGAAATGATATAAGGCCTCGTGTTGGTAGACGTTGGCTAGTTGGTCTTGAATGGGATCATGCGAGAGATATTAATATGTGATTCAAAGAAGTGGATCTTTGTAAGAGCCATATGGTACCCTGAGAATACCTCTTTTTTATGATTTTTTTATATACATGTAATATGTTGTCTCACCATTGAGATTGATCAACCTTTTACTTAAAACTAATTTCTTATTTAAAATGAAATACATGGAAATGAAAAAACGTGATGAGG
This sequence comes from Viscum album, assembly GCA_963277665.1. Classification (NCBI taxonomy): domain Eukaryota; kingdom Viridiplantae; phylum Streptophyta; class Magnoliopsida; order Santalales; family Viscaceae; genus Viscum; species Viscum album. Next base: position 492,468,544 of record OY728160.1, read on the forward strand.
TCTACGATGGCCCCTTATGATTTGGATTGGTGTCTCGACTCGAGATGGTCGAGCCATTGATTATAAATGATTTTTTTTATATGTATAGACCTAGTGGTCCAAAAAAATCAAAGGAAATGAACGTGATGTAGTGGGACTAAGGATAGGTTCCCTTAGTGACCGTTGAATAAAGGGATGTGATGGATTTGGTATGATTAGCCTGAGAAGGCCTTGATATGATTATTATGTCTCTTAGATACAATGAGAATGATACCTAGATACCAATGATGAGTGTTCCTCCCACAATGTGATTTGAGTACCTGGGTGGGTATTCCCTAAGTAGGTTTATACATGTCTCGGTGAGTTGAAAAACCTAGTGTGAGGAGAAAAATCAATGGGTTTGAGGCCATCTCCCTTATGTAAAATTTCATAAGAGGAAGACGAGGCCAATATATGATGATGGCATTTTTTAGGGATAGTATTCCCTCTAAGTGAAAGGATTGGTATGAAAGATGAGGTTGAGATTAGGGAGGCAATGTAGGGTGTTTATACTATAATGTATCATAGGTAACCCTATCGGGTTCCCCGTGTTATGAAACCATAGAGATGGTTAGTGTGGTAATGGTTGGTGATGATTTTATGTGTCACATTCAAAATAGAATTGAAAATATGGGTCTGTTAAGTATTTAGTTATAGGAAAAAAATCATGCTCATCAGATCTAGACCTTGGTTATATGAGATGGGTTGTGAAGGTGACCAACCTATGTCATTATTATTATTGTGAGACATATGTTAGTCTAGGGTGAGTGGCCAACCCATTTTTTGACTTAGTGTTCTAGGGTGGATGTACCCCAGTAAATGTGGATTTTTATTTGAGGTTTTATAGATTATGTACCCCCAGGTGTACATGATTCATGATACATAAGAGGTTATATGGTTTAACTGTCTCAATTATATACTATATGATGTTTGGGGTGAGCTACAACCCAAGGTGCATGTTTTATATGTGTATATGACTAAGGGTTTCAGTGCCAAGGGTGTATTATAACCCTCGGGTAATGGAGGATTTATAACTAGTTCTAGGTAGGGGTGTGACTCTATGGGTGTATGATATATGATGGTTCTTGGTGAGCTATGACCCATCGTAGATATACTTTAAAGGTGGGGTTCAATCCCTAAGTACGATTTGGTTCTCAATGAGCTATAAATTGGAGTAGATATATTCTGATGATTGGTATATTTTTCTTAGGTGTTTTCTTATGTTCTAAGATGTATATATTTCACTTTGGTGGTTGCTTATGTTTAGTGACACACCAAAACAAGGAGAAGCAGGTATTGGATTTCATTATAGTTCTAAGGAAGGATGTGGATCCTCATAGGTGGTTGATATGCTGAGAGACACTCTAGAAATATCCAATATATGGATAATCAATCTCAGGTGTCACATTAGAAACCAAGGATTGACCATGGTTGTTTATTTATCCTTTAATAATTATTATTTACTCAACAAATCATATCACATGTATGTATAATATATTCAACAGTTATATTTGTGACCTCATTAGTGGTGCCCTGCTGAGTTTTCCTTACACCCTATTCAAGAATCTAAGGTACTTGTGTACTTGCTAAGACCATAGTATTTATAAAATCATGTTGGGTAGAGGCCCAGGATTTCATGAATGAGTGGGATAACTCAGATATAGTGGGAGACAATGATTTATGTACAACTCAAGGATGATAGAAGAGCCCGAGTACATTTATTTCGTTCATTTTGTTTAGTGTATTTTGTTTGTAGTAATATTTTATTTTTCATTATATGATGGTATGAATGTGTGTTAGTATGAATACTTGAATATGAATGAAATTTTTTATATCAGGATAATAAATTTTTATTTCTTCCACTTACAATGATGTTTATTATAGATGATGTTTAGTGTGATAATTTTTTATGCTATTATGCACTCTCATATAGAAGTATAGGCTACCTTTTGTAACACCATATATCCCCACTCCTATTCAACTCCCTATGGAATATAGGGAGGCAGGCTTGAGTTCAAGTAACAATCAATGGTTCAGGAACTATCTTGTTATCTAGGGTGGTGATACATTAAAAATTGTTAATAGATAATATATGTTGATGATATCAAAGAATGTATTAGAGTTTCTTATCATCTTACTATTTTGGTAGAAAGAAGAATAGTGGAATAATAAGGTGTTAGTATTTAGACCTAGGGTTTAAATACCTGGATATTACTTTTTTTTAATGAATATTCATTACATTACACAAACACATGACTGAGGACTAAAATAATTTTTTGCATTTTGAAACTTGGATCACAATATTCTAATCTTGATAAATATCTTTAATGTTTCCCACAAAGATCTTCCCATTTAGTAATGTTCATAGAAATACCCTACATAATATTTTTATCCATAACCTAGGGAAAGAAAAAATTATAAAATGTGATATCATATTCTATGTAAGGGTAAACAAGGGAAATACATAAACATATTATGAGTACAAGGGTATTAGAACATGATAATAACATATGAAAACCATACCCTACATATCAAAGATCAAAATATTGAGTAACAACATAATTATTGAAAGTTCATAAGACATGAATCACAAGGAAACCAAAGAACATGAGTTATGAGAGAATAACATTGGCATAAGAAAAATAATTTTTGTTATACAAATAATCATAAAAAATAATTTCCATATTAGTCAAGTATCACTACCAAGGAAATTATATTAGAATGTGTTCACTCCCAAAACAATCATACTAGTCAAGGTTAACTCTAAAGAAAATCATAGTGGAAAAATTAACTTACTAAACCAATTTTACTCCTCATTCAATTAGTTTCCATCTCATGAGATAGAAATATTTTCCAAATTCATTTTAGGGAGATATAAGACCCACCTATCTCATAAAAAACCATATTTATGTGTTCCATGAGATCATAAATCATTAATCATATGATAACCCATGAAATGAAATGAGTTTTAAAAAAAATCATCATATAATAACCTATGTAAAAGAGAATGGTTTTCTAATAATTTCTTCATCTCATCAAAGAATAATCCATAGAAAGATAAATGGGGTTCATAATCATTTTTCATGGTATAACCAATGGAATAGAAATGGATTTCATAAACATATTTTCATCATAAAGCATTCAGATAAATAATAAGAATGGTATCCTTAGTTTATATACCAAGTAAATCATAAGTTAAATAAAAGGATGTCGTATTATATTATAAATGGTTTTGAAATATCATTTAAAACATTTCTTGAGGAAAATATACCTTCCAATTTGAAAACACTTTTTAAAACCTTTTCAATATCCTTTTTTTACTTTGAAATCATTTAATTAAAATAAAAAAATCCCAAATATTAAGGAAAAAATTTTCTTTGAAAGTAACATTGAAAACTTTTTAGAGAATAATGAAATATTTTATTATTCATGACACTGAGATTACTATTCAAGTCATGTGTGTTAGAAACAAATATCCAATTCAAAATTTTAGTAAAAGAAAAATGGGAATTATTTTGAAAAATATATGAACATAAATTTTATAAAATAAAACATGGATAGAAATTCCTTTTAAAAATATTAATATAATAATAAATAATTGTAGATTTTTTTTGGAAAACATGGTTTTGGATGAAAAAGGGTTTCATGATCAAAAAGAGAAATAAAGTCATATATTCTTAAAAACATTTTACCATTTATTTTAATTATGAATGAGTTTAAAATGGTAAATTAATTAAAAATATCATGAATAACTAGATTATAATAAAATTCATGATAATTATTGAGAGTTATATCATGATATTTCAATATTGGAAACTTAATCATAATCAATCCGAAAATAATGAGGTTGTAACATAAAGCCCTTCCCACTTTTCAAATCTTGAATAATAATCCCCATAAAAGGATAAAATAAAATAAAACATTAAAATATTATGAGTATAAATATGTTCTTGGAATTACATTTCAATGGATCTGTATACACACCTCATAAAACAAATATAGCTGCATCACATAACATATGTCTCAAAGAATAAAAATTGAGATAAGAATCCCTTACCTATTTAGTAATATTTTGATTTGTAATCCCAAATAAATAATAACATCAAATGAAACTTCTAATATTATGAAAATAATGGTATTTAGGATATAAAATATCAAAGGGGTAGTATATACCCCACACAAAATAAGTGAGTGGTGAATTTTTATATGTCTCCTAGAAATAAAAGAGAGACTAGAAATTTCTTTCCTTAAGTCTTGACATCCATCATACACATTAAAAAATCCTATATAATAGAGAAAATATTATTATAAATATATTAAAGGAAAATATTTATATATATAATACCATATATTATTTGATTATGACCTTTTGTTACCTGTTTATTAATAATTCAATGTTAATGTTACATTTCGGGTAATAACCACTTTGTTTCTTGTATGTGTTTTGATTTTTTATTTTTGGTTCTATTAATTTGATCATTATATCAAAATATCAAGATTTTTAACCATGATATAAATATAATATATATTAATTATATATATATTTATAGTAATCTATAAAATTTAGTCATGTAAAATGAAATACACCATTTATGGAGACGGTAGACCGTATATATGTATGAATATTGTTTCCATTTTCTTGTCGGATTGAAAGAAAAAAAAAGTAAAACGATATATTAAAATAATTTAAATATTTTTATTTCATATATATCATATATTTTTGTTAAACCCATCCTTAATACATTCCATGTAAAGTGTGAATTAATCACATCACTTCATGAGGCGGTATTCGGTTGTACACACAAGCGACATTATCGTATTCTAAGAAAAATGAAAATCATGATGTTATGTGTGATATTAAAATTCAAGAAGAAGAATAATATCATAAATATCATATATAAACAATAAATACACCATTATTTCCTACCATTAGAGGTGGTAATAGAAAACAATGACATGAGTTTGTGAGGCGGTAGTCCACCATACACACGAGCAATGATTTCTTAACCCATTTAATGAAAGTTGTGATGAATATAGGTCATGAACTAAACATAAAAAATATCAGTATATTTTATAAAATTATTTTATTATATCAATTTGGTATAAAAAATAATTTGGTGGATAATGAAAGAAAAAAATTCTCCTTGATGAATGTTACCTCTTCTTTGGGTATCCTCCTTTGGTTTGCACTAAAGGCCTTCCTAGGATGATTTATATCCAAAATAATACTTATAGTATGAGGGTAGGTAAGTTGGTAATTGATATGTTAAGGTATTGGATAAAAAAGGCTTTTATGGTGGGAATAGGAGAGGAGAATGGGTGGTCTGTTATAAGTGGGGGAGAGGACATAGTTGGTATTATTTTAAAGAATTGAGTGTTCCCATGTTTTTCATATTCCAAATGGGTAAAAATAGACCGTTATTAAACCTTATAGGTGTAATGGTCTATATATGGCCACCTAATAGTTTTTATACTAATTTATAGGTAATTTGTACCCTTATATTTTTTAGTTTAACCCCCAGTAAACTTATTTTTACTATAACCAAGATAATTAATTCTTAGAGAATTCACTATTATTTTAGTCAAAAATTTAGTTCAAATTATTATATAATATAAATTATTATTATTTGAAATATTTAATCCATTTTTATAAATTAAAATAATATAATTGGAAAACATTAATTTAAAATTAATCCATTAGACGCAATGAGAAAGAGAGTTTTTAAAGAGAAAATGTTCATAATATTACAAAGTTTTTATATAAACTTTCAATTTTAATTTTACTAAAATAAAATAATTTTTATTAAAAGATGTATAATTTAAATAATTTAACTTTATAAATAATTTAATATATAATTTTACCTTATTAATAATTTAAATGAAAAGGAAATTTTCAATTAAAATCCAATATTGTTCAATATTCATAAAAAAATAAATCTTTTCCAAAAATTACCCAAAATTAACCATAAGATAATTTTTATATGATGATTTAAAAAATTAAAATTATTTTTTCAAATAAATTTTCTAAAAGTTGAGATGTTAAAATTTAAAACAAAACCCACAGGCATGACGAAGAAGTGAGTTTTTGAGAAGTTAAGTTTTTAGCACGATATGATTACATATTAAATCTATGTTTAATTATAATCAATGTATGAAAATTAAATAAAATTTATTGATATATAATATTTAAATTTTATTTAATAAATCCCTCCTTTTATATTATTTTAATTAAATAAAATGTAGAAACATTATGCACTTTAAAATAATTTTAAAAAACCCTCTTTTCAACCCCAAAAATAAATTTATACTAAAATATGGTATAACTTTGAATAAAAAGTAATTAATTTGATTAAATATTAATAAATTATACTTATGTTACTTTAAATTTTAACTAGGAATTTAAATTACTTAATTTATTGAAAATAAATAATAGTTTTAAAAAATTAAGAATTCGTCACTATTCAATGAAAAATCAACATTTTCTAAAAAATCCTAGAATTTCACCAAAAGTTAATTTCAATATTTTGATTTAAAAAACAAAGATAATTTTATCAGAAATTTTTTATAAAATCTCAATAAATTACATATAAAATTATCTCATAAAAAGCAATAAAAATCATTTTTGAAGAAAACTTATTTTTAAAGAATCTAATTACTTTACAAAAAATGGATTGATTATTTACTAAGCATTTATAAATAGATTTATATTGAGAAGAATATATATATATATTTCTTAAAGTATATTATACTTTTCATACCCATATATTTAGTGGATGGATTATAATTTTCATTTTTAAATTAATATTATTTCATGGTTTGTTGTAGCTTGGTGTCACATGTCATGAACAGAATTGAAGAAACTCATTGTTGCATGTAATAGTAGCTGAAATTGGTGTTTCATATAATGTAAGTTATACTATATTTTGAATTTAACATAAGATAAAATTATTCTATAGTGTAATAAAAATTATCAAAATTATTATATTTAATTCAAAAATATATATATTTCACAAATTATGGGGGTGTTATATTCTATCCCCACTAAAATGAATTTCTCCCTATAAATTCATATCGATTATAAAATGTTTGGAATATGAAAATTTGTTCATAGAAACCCACATCATAATATGTGTTAATAAAACATATTATTAAGAAAGTGAAATGGATGTGTGAAGGTTATCTGAAAAAACACATATAAGGTTTCCAAATAGGACAACATATGTGGGAAGTGAGAACATATACATAGAAGAGAAAAACAAAACCTAAATACTAATAGTGACTGATAAAGAACATTTATCAGAATAAAGTGGTTGATTCATAGAATTTTAATGACCAAAAATCCATAAAATAAATAATTGTGCAAAATATCATTGATATCATTAAAAATGATGATAACAGGACAAAATTTTATTCCAAGATCCTTTTCTTAATATTTGGGAATTCTATTTCCATCTAGACTGAGAACACATGAAAATATACTTACTTGTTACCTTTATTATTTAATAGGAATAATTTCATCCTTTAGTTGTGAATTAATCAATTTATGCTTCATCTCTTACACTAAGAGATGATTTTTTTCATTTTTGAAGCACTATATAAAATCTTTAAAATAATGATAAGTTATTCCTTCTATCTCCAATTAAAAAAATTTAACACTAGTTATCCAATATAGATAAATCATTATATGGTGAACTAATATGTTAATCTATAAAATCTCTTTAAAATTTCAACTTAAACCATCCTATAAATGGATAACCATATTGCCCTTATAAAATAAAAAATTTATAAATAAGTTCACTAGTCTATCAGAATCAACTTAACATTAATCACCCATATATGATATAGTAACTCTTGATTACCGCATTAAAAACATGTTAATAAATTTATCATTTATTCTATTAAAATAAGTTAATAACCTAAATTACTATATAAACTCAATGAAAACAAGCATGATTCCTTATTCATTTAGTAAAAACATAGATTATTAAATATATTTTGTAGATTCAATATTGTTGTAAACTCTATCAGTGATAAGATAAATAACTTTTTCAATAAATATTTTATCTTTTTTGAGTTCATTGGTACTAGCTAATTTACATTATCCTTATAAATCATATCTTTAACCAAACTAAACAACATTTTCTCAACATTAGGAACATATTAAAGGTTATCTCCTCTTAGTTAAAATTTCATCTCAAAATTTCATCTCTTCCATTTTCCCTCAATACCATTTAACATATTATTGAAAGTCCTTAATTAAAAACTACTATGGAACATTCCATTAATATTTTATGAATATAATAACAAAAACACCACTGATAAAAAATATAATTCATTTAATCCCAATTCATTAATAAATCAATAGTTTCACTTTATTCATATACCATTAAACATGCTTTTTCATATTATTCCATAACAACTCTTTATTTCATATGTCATTTTTAGTCTCTTAATCATCCTAAATATAATTACTAATCATACAACCTTTCATATTTTTTATCATGATATTTCCCTTTGGGACATACATTTTCATAATTCCCATACTTTATATACTTGAAACATTCAACTATTAATGATACCTTTGGGATACCATTATTATCATCTATTGCGTTAACTGAACTTTTCATTTTTCATATGTATTTACTTCTTTGTGTTCTTATTTTACACAACAAAAAATCTTCTCATCACTTTGAGACATTCCCTTGAGTTCTTCTTCCCACATTTTTGACATAATGGAAACTACCTCTTATTTCCTTCATGGTCTCTACTACCTAAACTCTCAGGGAACCATGTCATTCACTTTTTTGGTGAGTCTGAGAGTTATTTAAGTTGCACATTGTTACTCATGTTTCATGATACCTAATTAATCATAATCACATCATCCTTCATTCCAGTTATCATCCCATTTAGATAATTATTAAAAATAAATGTCTATTACATTTAGTGTTAACCCAGTTTTTTCTGGTTCTATCTATTTACTAAAACCAAAAATCATACTGTGAGAAACACTAATCATAGAGGAAAACCGAATAATCATGAAAATAATATATATGATATCTAAATAATGGAACATTATTTTCAATATATGACACCTTAGGTTTATCTTAGGACATTCATACTCATCATGTATTTAAATCCTTCATTATGTTTAAAAAAGAGTTTGTGGATTTCAAAGGATATCCCCCTGGATGGTCAAACCAGGTGTGAAACAAGGCCCATTATCATGCAATAGGTAAATAATAAGTCCAAATCAATGCACATTTTTTTATTTTTTACCCTTAGGTACCTATGTTCCAGAGCTATATCCACTTATAATATCCATACAAGGATATAATTAACTGGAAATGACTTAGTTTATCCTTTACCAAAATTCCAAAACATTTTTCTATACTTTGACTCATCCTTAAAATTATCCTTATACATATCCTTAGGGGTATCAATAAGGTTTTATCATCCTAGTTTCCAAAGGATAACTAAAACAATCCAGTTATATCAACAATAATATCCCAATCTCCTCATACATATATATTACATCTTTTTATATAAATATTCATTACATTAACCAAACACATGCTTGAGGAACTTAATATTTTAGTTAATTTAGATTATTGGATCACAATATTCTAATATGGAGAAATATATTCAATGTTCCCCAAAAATATCTTCAAATTTACTAATATTCATAGAAATTCCCTAAATAAAATTATTATTTATAACTTGGTTAAAGGAAACTTCTGAAAGGGTGAGCTCAGATGACCAGTAAGGACAAATAATATAAATACATAAACAAAATTTGAGAATAAGGGTATGAAAATGTGTGAATAATATTTTGAAACTATACCCTGCATATCAAAGATAAAAATCTTGATTCATGACAAGAATATTGAAAGTTAATAAATCATGAATCATAAGGAAATAAAATAATATGACTTATGAGATCATAACATTGTAATAATACATAGAATTTTTCTAATAGAAATAATCAGATAATATAATTTTCATATTAGTAAAGGCTTACTGCCAAGGCTATCATATTGAAATGAGTTCACTCCCTAAACCATCTTAATAGTCATGGTTCACTCCCAAGACCATCAGAGTGGAGAAAGTCCCTTATTGAACTGAGTCCACTCCTTGTTCTAGTCCTTTCTATCTCATGAGATATAAATCTTTACCCAATGCATTGGGGGGGAGATATTGGTCCCACCAATATCCTAATGAAAACCATATTTATATGTTTCAAAATAACATGAATAATTTATCATATAATAACCCATGAAATAAAATGGGTTTCATAGAAATCTCATCATATCTTAACCTGTGGAAAAGAGATAGGTTTCATAATAATTTGATCATCTCATCAAATCATTAACCATGGAAAAAAATAAATGGGTTTCATAATATTTTTTTAATGGTATAACCCATGCAATAGAAATAGGTTTTACAAAAGTACTATCATCATAAACCATTCATAGAAATAATAAGAATGGTATCCTCATTTAATATCCCCAGTAAATTATAACTTACATCATAGGATTTCATATTAAATGGAAAATGGTTTTTAAATATCATTTGAAACATCTCTTGAGGAAAATATCTGTTCCACTTAAGAAAAAACTTTTTAAAATATATTCAAAGTCCATATTTACTTTTAAAACATTTATTTTAAATATACATATTTACCAAATAATAACGAATAAAATTTTATTGAAAATAAATTTGAAAACATATAAGTGAATATTGATATATTTTATTAGTCATGATGGCAATAAATATTGTTCATACCATGCATTATAAAGTTAAAGATTCCTTTCACATTTTTGGTGGGCATTGTTGGGAAACCGACATGAATATTTTTTTTAAAAAATATATATAAAAGTAAAACATGGGAAATATTTCATTTAAAAATCATATATTAATAATACAACATTTTTTTAAACATTTTTAGAAAAAAAATTGGAGAAAGGGGTTTTTCAACTGAAGAGAGAGATAAGTTAGATTTTCATAAAAATAAGTATCAATTGTTTTAGGAAAAAATAGAGTAAAATGGTACTATTACTTGAAATTATAATTAATAAATATATTATAATAAAATTCATCATAATTCTTGAGAGGTAGATCATTATATTTCAATATCAGATATGTAATAAAAAATCCTTATAAATGATGAGATTATAACATAAAAGCCTTACCAATTTGGTAACCTTGAATCATAAGACTCATGATTAGATAAAATAAAATGAAATGAAAATTATCACTAGGGTAAATAAATTCGTGATATTACATGTCAAAGGTGTTTTATACCCACCTAATAAAATAATATAGGTTCATAATATAACATATGTCTCAATGAAGGAAAATTGAGACAAAATTACTTAATGATTTAGTATTATTTTTAATTGTTACCCCCAATATATAATAACATCAAATTAAACATTAAATATAATTAAAATAATTTTATTCATGATATAACATGTAAAAAGTGCAGTATATAAAGCATACAAAAAAATGGTGAATTTTCATATGTTTCCCAGAAATAAAAGGGTGACTAGAAATCCCTTATGTTAAGTCTTGAATTAAATTGTACACATTAAAGTATCTAATTTAATAAATACGATTTTTTTATAAATATATTAAATAAAAATATTTATATATATCATACCATATATTATTTTTTATGAACTTTTATTACTCATTTATTAACAATTCAATGTTAATGTTACGTTTCAGGTAATAACCGGTTTGTTTTTTGTATATGTTTTGGTTTTTTATTTTTTCCTATTACTTTGATCATGATTTAATCATCTCAATAATGTTAACCATGAAATAAATATCATATATATTCAATATATATTTATATATAATAATCCATAAAATTTAGTGATGGAAAATGAAATACACCATTCATGGAGATGGTAGGTCGTATGCACACATGAACATTATTTCATTTTCTTATCATATTGAAAGAAACAAAGATAAATGATATATTAACCTTTAATATTCATTTTTAATTAATATATATCACATATTTTTATTAAACCCATCCTTGATACATTCCATTTTAAGTGTGAATGAATCACATCGCTTTGCAAGGTGGTTGTCCGCCATAAACACAGGGGACGTTATCGTATTCCCACAAAATGGGAAGCCTAAAGGTATTTTGGTATAAAAATTAAAAAATAATGATAATTTAATAAATTTAATTTATAAAAATAAATCAACCATTATGTAAAATTATTATATTTTTCAATCAAAAAATGATTGACATCGATTCACAAGGCAGTAGTCCTCATTACACATGACTGACGAATTCGTAACCCGTTTGATGGAAGTGGAGATAGTTATAGGTTATAAAATTAACATTAAAAATTCTAAATATATGTAATATATTATTTTTTTATATCATAATGGTATAATAATATTTTATGGAGGTGGAAGAATAAATGAAATAAAAACACTCATTGATGAATGTTACCTTTTCATTATGTATCATTCTTATGTTTGCATAAAAAGCCTTAATAGAATGAATTTAAATAAAAAATAAGGATTAAAGAATGTGGGGAGGGAAGTTTTTAAGTGATTTTGTTAGGTAATGTCAGAAAAAATGGTTCTAAGCTATGAAGATTAGAGGATTAGGGGTGACCTTTTATAAGTGGGGGAGAGGACGCACTTGGTGTTTTTTAAAAGAATTGACCGATCCCACATTTTTCATATATAAAAAAGAACAAAAAAGAACCATTAACCAAAATCATATGTTTAATGGTCTAAATTTAGAAATCAAATAGTTTTTAGACAATTTAATAGGTCATTTTTACCCTTATCATTTTAGTTTAACCCCTGGTAAACACATTTTTATCTTAACCATGATAATTAATTTTTACTACATTCACTATTCATATTGGTAAAAAATTAAGTTTTAATTATTATATAAAATAAATTATTATTAAAAATATGTATAAAATTATTAAAATTTAAAATCACATAAGTGGAAATTTTTTATTTTAAATTAACCCTGTAGATGTGACGAGGAAACAGGTTTTTAAAGAGAAAATGTTTTAAAGTTTATAATTTTTTATATCCAATTTCAATATAAAATTTATTCAAATGTCAAAAATAGGATTAATGGATGTATAAATTATCTTATTTTACTTTAAATCTAATTTAAAATAATTTTTTTATAATTAATTTAATTGAAAAAGAAATTTTCATTAAAATCCAGTATTTCTCACTATTCATCATAAAATTAATTTTTCAAAATATTATCAAAAATTAAGCATATGATAATTTTAATATTGTTATTTTAAAAAACATATTTGAAAAATAAATTTTATAAAAGTGGAAAAATTAAATTAAAAAAACATGTAGACGCGATGAAAAAACATGTTTTCGAGAAGTTTATTTTTTTGAGAACATGATGATTTTTATTAACTATATGTATAATAATAATAATTTAATGAGTATTCATTAATTTTTTTTAAATATAATCAATAATTTTAATTTATAACATTATTCATTGTGGATTATTTTAATTAATTAAAACAGAGAAACATTATTCACTTTAAAAAAGCTTTTGGAAAACCCTCTTTTAAACCCCAAAAATGAACTTACACTAAAATCCTGTATAAATTTGATTCAAAATAAATTAAGGATTAAATATTACAAAATAATAATTATTTTTCTTTAAAACATAATTGGGGATTTAAATTACTTAATTTATCTAAAATAAATGATATTTTTACAAAAAATGAATTTTTTTTAATATTCATCAAAAAATTGAAATTTTCCAAAAATCCCAAAAAAATCACCAAGTTAATTTTTATGTGATGTTTTAAAAAAGGAATTTCATGTTATCAAATAAATTTTATAAATATATAAAAATTATTTATAATATATTCTCATAAAATACATCTGAAATCATTTTTGATGAAATATATTTTTGAAAAATATAATTACTATACTAAAAATTGATTGATTATTTACTATGAATTAAAAAATAAATTTATATTGAGTGTTAAATTTATTTGAATATTTTATAATTTAGTTTATAATATTAATACCAAAATTTTTAATGGATAATTTATTGTTTCCATATTTAAAATAATATTACTTCATGGTTCATCGATGCTCAGTGTTTCATGTCATGAATTCTCTCTAAGATACTCATTATTGTGTGTAACACAAGAAAACCATGGTGTTGTGTATAATGAAATATATACTCAATATTTCATGTAACACAATCTAAAATCAATGTTTTGTGTAATGAAAAATATCTAAAATATTAAATTTAATTGAAAAATATGTATATTTCACAAAATCTTGTGGTGCTACAGTATAGGCATGTGATGAACCCAAAGATGATGCATTGGAAGAACCTTTTTTGATGAAAATTCCATGTTACCAAGAATATGGGATTTCCATTCTTGTTTTTCCTTTTATGATTGTATGATTCCATGTAGTTTTGTAACACATGTCCTCTAGATTTATGCTTTGTATATTTTGGCTCTTGGCCCATGAAAGAGATGCAGGTGTGTATGAATCATATTTGGAATATAGAAATCACATGACTTATACCTAACTATGTTTGATTGATATCACTCATAACTAATGGGTCAAATTTTTAAATCTTCAATGATAACTTGTATAGAGTTTTCTCACTTAACTTGTATGTGCCACTCTACTAAGTTGAATGATATTATATTTTCTCTTATGATAGGTCATGTAGATTCTAGAGAGAGATTCCCTAGAATAATGACTATAATTTCCCTTATTTTAAGGTATATATTGTGTCCCTTATATGGTTAATTTATGTATTATATTCCATGGTTATTATTTAGAATAATAAAAATAGGTTCATTTATTTAAAGTATCAAGAAAACCTAAATGGTGTTTTCGTATATACCTTCTCAGTGTAATTTTAATTAATAAAACCATGTGGTGGTGGTGGTATAATCCACATGGATCATCATTGTATGATGTTTATATATATATGTGGATGATAACATGGTCCTTAAATTGGGTAGTCTCAATTTTTATTCCTAGTGATGATTAGTTCCCTAGATTGTGAGGCTAGTTTTAGAATGTGTTGACCGATATATATGTGTGAGAACCTATTGTGGGCGTGTTGATATGTGAGTTTCCATATACTTTTAAGATGGGATAATTGATGTGCCACATGATCTATTCCCTATGTGATATTTTAGATTAATGTTCTAGGTGGGGTATCATAATTCCTTGATATGTGGATTATGATATTTGTGAGTAAATTAATATATATGAGGTTGACCTGATAGAGAAACTAGCCTTGTTTTGTGAGGGGTGTAGAGATTGAGTTATGGATAAATGCCTTAGGTTTTGAGATTAGTGCATAATAGGTGCTAAAAAGTATATGGTATACCTGTAGTGATTCCATGATATTTTTGTTGAAAAATAATTTAGTTTCTTTTGGTATTAAGGTGGGTTTTAGGGGGAAGGTTTAGTTGGTTACCTAGCCCTGTAGATTTTGGTTTTGGTTCTATGTGGTAGGTTGAGAAGACACTTCTGGTTTTAAGATGATTCTTGGGTTAGTGAGTGATTATGTGATCGATCTTGGCACGGGTGAATTGACTTTCTTTTAATAAAATTACTAAGGGTGATTCTGGATAGACTATATTGACATTCTATGGAACATGGTCAGTGGTTTAGGAAAGGGGGCCTTGATTTGGTGGCATCCGACTCATGGGAGTGTGATTTGAGTGTGATTGGGATGTGTTGAAAAATATTTACTTTGGGTTTGGATGATATCGGGATGGTACATGCTGGTTGCATGTGGTTCTACTTGATTTATGAATCAATGAATAGTCATGTGTGGGATAAGAAGATATCATTTCAAGGTGATTATTATGGGTACAGTTTCTTGATTCATTGAAAAGAAATAGAGATGTCCATGTTGTATGGGGTAACATTGAGGATGGATCAGGATGTCATGGTATGGTCAACCTAAGTTTGTTCCTTGAAAATTATTGTTAGGGTGTCATGATGGTGGATTATGTTTAGGTTTTACTTGAGGATTGGTATAAGTAATTCCATATGTTGGGGAGTGAACCATAGGCTATTTGAGAGTGTGACTCTTATTTTAGATGAATTTTTACAAATGTTGCAGATAATTTTCTTGGTGAGTTAGAAATCATTAGGTCATTATGTTTTGTGTCTCCTATTAGGTATGATTGATATAGTCATGTCTAGTCATTATGTGTGGTATTGTAATGATCATGCTATATGGAGGTATGACCTTGTGTAGGTAGGGTCATGGGTGCAACGAGATTGGTTGTTGGATGCTCTAGATGGAATGTGGATACTGTTGATCAGGTAAATTCTATTTTATTTGTTTCCTTATAGAATACCTAATTTGATATTTGTATGTGGTATCAAATAGAGTCTATGCATTGGAAATGGTGTCAAGATATATTTTGAATGATCTGAGGGTGATTCAGATGAGAGTTGTTCTAGTGCTCAGGGTAAGATCAGGATGATTTGTGTGGTCGATTGGTTTAGGATTAAATCATATAATTTCACTAAGAGTCAGGTTTGTACATTGTGTTGGGTCTTTTTAAGATCATGTTATACCTCTATGGATTATGGAATTATAATCAAATGATGATGTATCATTTCAGTGGATATGAATGATCATTTTTTAGATTGGTCAGATAGAGGAGCACCAAGTAGTGATTTAGTGTGTAACTGGGTGTTGTGAGATAGAAATCACATCAAGTGGTTCGGTGGACCACTGTAAAAGTGTATTAGTAGAAAATTTCAATTTTAGGGTGAACCGTGGATTAGAAATTGACCTTTATGAGTCTTATGGAAATTGTTTAATGACCCCTTAGTGTATTGGTGTAGGCGGGTGTCAGTAAGCGTCATCTCAATATTTTGATGGTTATAATGAGTGGTAGCTCAGTTTTAAATTATAATTGTGCCTCATGTTTTATGTTTCATATTAGAATATTTTTCAATATTCTAGGAAATAATATAGTGAATTAATAATGAATTTATGAACATGTTAGGTTAGGATTAATTATTATAAGAACACTATGGATTCTCAAGGAGGATAAGTACTATGGTGGGGAGGTTGTAATGACCCATGTAATCTAGGTTTTTTATTTCATATAAAAAATGAATTTTTCATTTTGGTGAGGGTTGTTTTTTATAATTTGGATTTTGATTTAAATTTATAGATTTATAACTACTCGTGAAGATATTTTTAAATGATGATCAAGGATTTATTGCTGGTTTAGGTACTTGAGTTAGCTTTGGGGCAAAAAAAAAGGGGCCTTTCTGAAATTCCTCATCTATATATAATCACATCATAACCCCTTAGTCATGATGTTATGGACTGTAGAGTGAATTCACAATATGGGGGTGAAATGGATGCACCATGAAAGGGATATACTAAGGGATAATCCCTTTTCATGGGGTGGTAGCATTACAATCACCCTTTCGATGAAAAGATTTTTTCCGGAAATATGGTTTATCAAAACACAACCCTATGGTCATTTTTTGACTGATATAAAATCCTTTTCTTAAAAAATAGATCCAAACCCATAATTTTAGGGTTAGGGCCATCATTTCGTTGGTCGAACAACCTTGACAGGGAGTCTATTTCAATCGAACCTCCCCTTTTTGTTCATCTCTTGTTTCCCCTCATTCGAGATAATTTATTTTGATTTCTATGGTGATTTGAGGTATGATTCACTCCATTCATTTTTTTTGGTTTCCCTCTATCATCTTTGGTTCCTGATGAATTTGGTTAGGGTTTTTCGATTATTTCCAACAAAGCATGGTGGAAATCATCCTACATGATTGGATATTCACTTGGCATAGCATGAGGTTTTTAGAGGAGGACTATTTTGATAAAGGTAAATAAACTGCTGAATCTATATCTAGTTTTTATTGAAATTTAATTTAATTGTCTAATAATTAGTGGTGGTTTTGGGGTATTTGTGTGTCCTGGTCATAGGTGAATGTTCGAATAGGACCATACCGATTTAGTAGTTTTTTGGGGAGAAGATGTTTCCCAATGAGATTTTATGTATTATATCTATTTAAATTTAATTGAATTGAAAATTTAAATTTAATAAAATTTTTCTAATTAATTTTTTTTTAAATTTTTTGAATTTGGATGCGTCCTAATGTGGGTTGAGATTGTGCGAATGGTGTAACATCCTAGGTAATTATAGAATAATATTCTTTCAAATTAATTAATATTTATGAATTAGAGAGTAGTTTTAATTTAAAAGTGCTTCTATTTATGATAGAATACCTGACACGTAACAATGGGTTTCTTCGAAATATTACGTTGCACACAATACTGAGTTATACCAAAAAAATAACATATTATTAATATTATTATTTTAAGTTGTAGTTATCGCATAATTGTTACAATGGTGAGAATGAATAATATTAACTGAATTATTATAATATAGTTTAAAAATGTTTATATAATGATTCATTGGTTACCAAATTAATTATCTAATTAAATGAAACCCAATTGAATATAAAGGATATGTTTTTCTGAAAAAAAAACTATTTAAATGTAAATAAGTGAGTTTATAGAATAATAAAATCACTCTAGATATATTTTATTAATTAAATATATATATATATATTGTGTGTGTGTGTAATACATTCAATTTAATGATTAAAATTCATATTATATGTTTTATAGACATCTTATAAGAACAAATTCATTTTTTTAGACAAATAAAGTATTTTTCACAAAATGCATTTTTACCTCCTTATGATGGAGAACCCAATGTAAATCTATTTTTGACACTTTTAAATGTTATATTTGAAAAAATAAACTTCTCATTTGGAAGTTTTACATCAAAATTTATATTGGATAATTTTTTGGTATTTTTTTGATAACTTTCTTATTTTAATGAATAGTAAAAATACTATATTATAATTCAAATCTATTTTTTTTAGAATTTATTTATATTGTTATTTTATCCTTTTACATGGTTTTAAGGTAATATTATATTAGTTTTTTATCTTTTAATATTGTTTAGTTCATTGTATTCTTTTTTAAATTAAAATTAAACATAAATACTATGTGAACTTTTGAAAGTTTTACTTAAAAAATCGTTTTCTTGATCCGTCAATGGGATTATATTAAACATAATTTTACCACTTATGTTAATTGAAATTTTAAAAACATACATACATTGTTGTAATCAGTATGAAAAATGTGGTCCAATGGGATCAAAATAATTTTAAATGAATAGTAACTTTAGTATTTTATTTTCCACCATTAAAGGTAAATAGCGTAATTAAAGGTAAAATTAATATTATAAAATTATAAAATTACACTAAAAATTGTCATAATATTATTGGATGAGTTATTATTGACCATTACCATTATTTTTATAAAATTGTGACCTTTGAAATTCACTTGGGTGTGATTATGACATTTATAACATTTAATTTAAAGTAAAAGAAAATATGTCATAAATATGTCTCTTCTTGGTAAAACAATTTTAATATGGGTTATGTAAGTGATATCTTCCACTATTAATAGTATTTATAAATATAAAAACATTATCTAAAACATAGTAATTTATTTATAATTTTTATTAATTAAATAATTAAATTTAATTATGACACAAAGATGATGCAGTAATAGATTTATTAAAGAAAGAATCAAATAAAAGATAGTAATAATATTAAAATAAATATAATTTGAAATATTTAATGCAATAATATAATTTTATGGATTAATATGGCCTTTTATGATTTAATTAACGTAGTTTATTTAAGGAATCAAGTTTTTAAGACATTTAAAAGAGGTCATGTAATAAATAGTGTCAAAATTGACATAATTCATATTTTAAAATATAAAATATTTAATTAAATGATATAAAATTTATAAAAATATGATATTCATACAAAAAAAATTATATAAATCTAAAAGTTTCGTTAATGACTCATTAATTGGCTTTTTTGTGTGATTGGGAAATTATTTTAACCCTATAAGTGTGAATTACTTGATAAATGGTATGAGTTAAAAGAGGTTAAAACAAAAATATAGGGACTAACAAAATACTAAAATTTTTATAATTTTAATATGAAGATTATATTTTGAAATATACTAATACTATATTTGAAATAAATCAACTTGGAACCTTTTGTAATTAAAATTGAATTTATATTAATTTTATATTTTTAAGAATTACAAGGGTGCCCTTCCCCTATCCTATAAAAATCCACTCATTACTCTTTATTAATCATGCTTCAAAAACAATTTGGTTTAAAAAATATCTACACAAAACCCTTCCTGGAATCCATAACCACATTATTTAGGACTTATTTTAGGCATTACACCCTTCTTATAGGTGTTAAGGTGTTAATAAAGGTGATAATTTGAAGGAAAGGTAATGTTTTTATTTAAGTATTTCTATTTCATTTCTTATTCCACTTCCTTCAAATCGCCACAAACCATGATGAAATAATAACTGAATTGTCCTCAATATAATTATATTTTATTTTATTAATACCATAACCTAAATCTATTTTCAATTTTATCAAATGGTAAATTAACTTTTCGTTTGTGTGTACGGTGAACTTCCACCTCGCGAACAAATATTGTTTGTTTTTCATTATTATCTCTCATGACTGGTAATAATGATAGAATTAATGTTTTTATATGATTTTAATGACATATTTATCATTATAATATAATAATATATCAATTATGTTCTTACTTTCCACGCACAAAATAATGATAACAACGTTCATGCGTACGTATGAACTATCACCTTCATGAAGTGATATGAATCGCTTTTATTCACCACATCACCTGTATGATATATGTAAGTATATTTAAATTATTATTATGATTTTAATTATATTATTATCATTACGTAAATATAAAATAATAATAACCTTATTTCCATATTTATCAATGAAAAATGAAGACGTTACTCATAGGTTCCTATGGCCTACCGTCTCCATGATTATAACATTGTTCATTTTTCATACCATAAATAAATGGACTGATTTAAAATTATAATTAATGTATAAAAGTTATTATTAATTACAGAATTTCATTCTATAGATGATGTAATTAATCAACACATGGAATATTTACATCATAACAAGGTCATTTTTGACTCAAGTATCGAATATCGACAAAACATCTGACATGAACTTAAATAATTATGTCATTTTTATAACATGGAAATAAGTGATATAAAAGGAATAATAAAATTTAAATAAATTTTCTCAAGAGAGTATAAATTAACCTAAGTTTATTATTAATGAATATAAATATTTTATGTGATGAGTCGGACTCATGGTAAGGGACTTCATCTCAATCTCCTTTCATTGTGGTGTATTTTGATAATATACACCAGCTTATTTTATATGGTGTATAAAAACCCATTTTACTTTTTCATTCAAAGGTTTTAAAAAGGAATATTTTTTAATAATAATTTTACTAAATGAAAAAATGAATGTTTTTTAAAATATACGGCGGCAACGAATTTTTCGTTGTCGTGGTCATTATTTGATATTTGGATTCCTTTACAAGTCGTAATGTTTTTTCAAAGAAAAGTGAATATCGTATTACCTTTTCAAGTATTTTGGTATTGAAAATGGTTTTGATAATGTATTAATTATATTAATATATTGAGATAATAACATCTAAATTAAATATGGAAATGTTATTTTTCTTTTATGCAAGATTTATGTGTTGTGCTTATCTTTTGGTTCTTGGGAATTGCTTTTGTATATAGGTGGTTCTAAGATAAAATAATGGATGGTGAGCCCATTATACCTCTCCAATGCTTTGGGTAATTAGATATATTTAAATTATAAGGTTTCTCTTAAGATATTTATGGAATATACTATGATGGGTGATGTGGCTCTATTTTTACATAGTTTTTCCACATCTTTTATTTAATTTTTATCAATTTAATCACTTATTTTTAACACTTTTTAATTAATATTGGAACTTTTGTAATTTTATCACTAAATCTATTAATTAATCATTTTTTAATAATTAAATATGTTTTTTAAGTCCTTTTTTATAGTCTTTCTAAGTATTCCAAATTTATTAACTTTCTATTTAGATTTATAATCTTAATTTGGTTTACTTTTTAATAATTTAAAATGTTTATTATTTAATTATTTTTCATCTTTATTTGCTTCAATCAAATCCAGTTTTTAATCTAAGATTTTACCATTTAATTATGATTTATTGAAATAAATTAACTTTACGTTTTAATCGGTTCAATTATTCTGATAAGTAAATAAGTGAAAGTTAAAGTTTAATAAAATAATATGTTTTTAATGATAAGTTTCATTTTGGCATCTAACTAATTAACTTTGTCGTTTAATAACTCTAGTTAATTCTAATTATTTTAATTATATGTTTGCAGTTAATTATTAGTAGGTGTTCTGCATTTATTTAGACATATATTTAATTAATCTTAACATTTATCTTCTTAGTTAATAATTAAGTTGCCTTTATATTTAGTTTGTTAAATAATCTAGTTAGTCTTAGGTTATAGTTAATTATTTAATCTTAAACAGCATAGTTAATTCCTCTTTTGCGAGCTCCTCGGAACATGGATTTACAAACCGAAATAGGCGATGGAAAGCTCAGAAAAATTACTACGCATTTATGGGATTACTTCAAGGATCAAATGGAAATTCGATACACAAATCAACTCGAAAGAAGGATTCGGAATTTAAAATGGAAACGAAATATCCTACCTGTAGGGGCGTAGCCGAGAGCTTCGTCGTTTATCCGCCGAAGTCGCGCACCACCTTGGGGAGGAGAGGATGGAGGAGGAACTTCTTCCACTTCTTCATTGGGACGGGTTGTGCCAGGGAAGAACAAACAGGGGGGTTGAAGGGTTTAAATAAAGAATAAAAATTAATTAAGATTTTAATTAATTTAAACCCCTAATTTAACACGCATCTGAAACTCTCGACGGGGTTGAGGTTAAGCCTCCCTTATAGTAAACACCACCTCTCGAGCACAATGGTGGTCTCAGAATTTTAATCCGAGCCTACGTTAGAATGTTATAGAACTCAATGACAGAGGTTGCTAAATTACGAAAACACCCCTGGGGCCATTTTCCACAAAAGGCCCTCACCCACGAAACGTACACCCCTCCTAGGGTAAATGGCACGCTCCGAACTCAACGGTGCCCTAGATTTTTCAATCCGAGCCACATTTTAAGAGATACTTGAGTTAATCCATTAAAATAATAAACTTATTTATTTATTTATCCGTTTAATGTTCCGTTAATGGGCGAGGGGTCCGAACGTCCAGCGACGACATGTTTTATGTCGTTCCTAGGAAAAAAACCCCATTTCGGACCCATCCGTATACTCAAATTTATTATTTGGATCACCGTTTATGAGTTATTCTATTTATTTGGCGTGCCTAGTGTGAACGCACTGAAAATTTAATATCAGCCACACCGGGGCTCAGAATCGCACGCCGTCTGAAGGCGCTACTCTGGAATAACATCAAGAATATTCCAAAGTCTTTTATAGCAAAAATTGGGTTCTTAAATCATTCCCTCTTTCAAGATTTTCGTCCTCGAAAAGAAAAACTAGGGAACAACTCAGGGTATTAAGCCCACACCTGGCTCTCTTGTACCCAGAAGAACTCTTGAACAGTCCCACATCACCGCACATAGACCAAAGGATTTGATCTGTTCATGCGAGTTCTGCCCTTGATGATGATGTGCATAAGAGTATGCACACATCTCCTTAGGTAAGCCACGCGGGAGATGTCGTGCACCCACTTCTGACTTTGGGGTTAGGGTAAGGCGGTAGGGAACCTCGCCATCCCTTTGCATGGTCTCAAATGGCCCTAAGGCTCTCGAGGGTAGCTCACCTCCCCGACCAAACCCCTACGTCGCACGCCGTGACTGGAATCACCGTTTGGACCTGGGACAAAGCTCGGTGATTCACTCCTTTAGAATATCCATATGGTGAAACACCCAAGGATATCTAGTCACGTAAGATTTCACAGTCGATGCACCACGACCCAGACTCTCTTACACACTCGGAGAGTGAAGGATTCGACACCATCGACTAAAGAAAAAGGTTCTATGCCTTTTATTTTACCAACACAGGGTTACACCGACGTCCCACACCACCCTGGTAACACCTCAAGCAAGGAGAACGGAGAAAATCATTTCACACACAGAGTATAACAATTCTACTGCAAAAAGTAGAAGAGCTGTAGAGCGTACCTCTTATCACCTCATGCTCTGCAGGATCGTAGACATCCAAAGCTCATGGCTGTCTGTGGTCCCAAATGTCAGCTCCCAGAGCCTGACGTGGACCGCCTGGTGGTGATGGGAAGACCTTGTAAGGTAATCCTCCACTTCCAACTCCTCCCTCTCCTCTGCAAGCACCATCTCTTTGGGTGCTACTCTGATCACGGTGTTGCCTCTGCCGCAGTGGTGCACCTGCTGCCTGCCCGATATTCTCATCACGCCTGGTTAGGCAGTCTCGTGCTAGGTGACCTCTCCCATAACAGGCATAGCACCGGCACTCTCCGGGCTACACTGGTTCCCTCCAGCGCCACCGTGGTGTACGACCACACCCCTGAGTCCGGTTATCAGAAAGCCACCTACGTCGTGGTCCTGTCAGCCGATGCCCGCTAGCTGTGGAAGACGTCTCGGCTCTGGAGAGCCTGCGACCACCACCAACTGTAGAATGCGACAGAAATATCTCTATCACCAGTGCCTTCTTTAGCACCCCGGCATAAGTGGGAATGCCCAGGGGTACTATGATAGCACGAATCTCTCGATAGAGACTCTTCTCAAACTTCCGTGCTCGGAAGTTGCCGTCATGGACCATGTCTAGGTAAAAGTGTGCACGGTCTGCGAAACTAGCCGCGTACTCGGCCACCATAATCCCTCCCGGCTGAAACTACAGGAGCTCCTGAATCCGAACAGAGTGTAAGCAGGAGGGGAAAAACTCCTCATGAAACAAAAAATGAAAGTCGCCCCATGAAAGTGATGACTCGTCAAGAAACTGAGTCACCAGACTCCACCAACACCAAGCTACTCCGCGGAAAAGGTTGGAGGCCAAATCCACCATAAGATCTGTCAGCATTTGAAAAATCCTGAAAAGGACAACCACTGTCTCGAGCCAAACCACTGCTACCTGAGGGTCTGGCTCACCACTAAACCCCAACGGTCTCTGTCGCTGGAAATCACAGAGCGCACTCAACCTGTACTCAAGCCTCGTCTTCTCTGTTGAAGTTGTCTTCTTCCCACCAGGTGGGGGTGTTGCTACCGGCCCGCCCGGAGAAATAGACTCGCATGATGGGTCCTGGACTGAGGCATTATCGCTCACAGGGTCGTCTTCACGAACCAAAGATGGTATCCTGGATGGCTGTCTTCACGGAAACATCCTGAATATTATCAAGGATTTTTGTGATCAGATGAGCATATATTTGTATAACAGTAACAACAATGGGGAGCTAACTCAAGAAGGACAGTTAAGACTCAATCCTATGTGATGTAGAAACCAATTTTCCTGACAACAAGTGTCTCAGCATGCCGAGTCAACAAGCGGGTTATCAGGGTCTTGGTGAATGGATATGTCGGCTATCGCACCATCACTGGACTCCCTGGCCTGAGAGCCTCTCTCGAGACACGTTAACACGGTTGCCCTAAATCCCAACCAATTCCTTTTTAGGGACGTTCGAACAACATCCCATGGAATGAACCACCTCTGATACCACTTTGTCACGACCCGACCCTACCTAAGCTCGAGCCGCAACTACCCCAAGCCTACCTCCATAGGCCAGGGGATGGAGACTAGTGTCGAAGGCTAAACAAATTAGGGAGGCATTTGCCTAAGTACCTGTACACACACGAAGTACACTCAATGAAAAAGTGCAGAGTAAAAGGGAAAGTAAAGTACCAACTTCTATAAATAAACCACAAAGTGAATTGACCTCTAAACAGTACAAATCAAGTGTTGAAGGTAAACTAAAAAAGAAAAGGGGAAAACACGCGCCCAACCAGAAAAGGTGCCACAACCTGGAAACGTGTAAATAAAAGATAAAACAGATAGAATGGTCCACCTCATGGAACCCAACTCTGACCACCATACGTGGTCCAAGCTCCTGATCTCTTAAGCTCTGCTGAAGTCACGATCCACCTGTCTGTCCTCTGCAAGGGAACACCAAGTGTGGGAAAATCCCAAGTAGGGGTGAGTATAAAAATACTCAATAGGATGCCCTGAAGGCTCGAGGGAGCAACAAAGGAGGTACTGAAGGGGTAATCAGTAGATCGAATAGGGAAAAGTAAAGGAGTAAAACCTAGAGTATAGTAGAGTAACAGTAGAGAGTCCAGCTCAACCCAACAAGAGAAAGGAGGTAGACTCGTCTAGACACAAGGAGCTGGAAACTGTGGGAAGATGAACTTCTCATCGATTCTTCACTACCTATAGCAAGAGAGTAGACTCGTCCAACCATGAGAAGCTAGACACAGAAATCACATGGCATACCCCGCGTGTCTTCGGCTCTCCTGGAAGGAGAGTATCCAAAACCCAAGAAGTGGGTACTGGAACAAGGTATGCATATATATATGCTCTGTCAAGAAATCCGAACAAGAACGTAAGGGGGTCTCCGTCCCGTAGCTCAGCCCAAGAAAGTGAGTAGCCAACAGTCCAAGAAGTAAACACCATCGATGCCTAGTATCTCATACATATGCCCTGAACTGCAAGTCAAGGGGCTCAAATCATGGCACCTTGACACTATCTGCTTTGGGCGGCACTGACTCACCCGCATGGTTTTAAGTCGTGTCACAAGGATGTGTCTCGGTGGAGAAAGTGCCCCTCATACTTGAGAGTTCTGGGGGAACATCAAGCCACACCTCGTCATTACCCCATAGCTGAGAGGTCTCCTCAAAGTCGACAGGCGACCCCCTGCCCAGCCCCGCTGGAGGGTAATCCCTGGAAGTCGACGGGTTCCCACTGGAGGGAGACCCGGCAAAAGTCGACGGGTGCCACACTTCCCAGTCCCGTAAAAGGGTAATCCACTATAGGGATACCCAGCTAATGTCATTGACAAGTTCTAATTCCCAGTCCTGTAAAGGGTACTCCACTGGAGGGAGGCTTGGAACCGTCATCGGGGACCACTTCCCAGCCCGGCTGGAGGTAAACCCAGCATCGAGGACCACTTCCCAGCCCCGCTGGAGGTAAACCCGGAACCGCTCTGGCCATCCCTGCTGGATGGTACTGCTCGGTGAACACCATTGTACTGGCCATCCCTACTAGATGGTAACCCACTGGCTATCCCTGCTGGATGGTACCTCACCAGCCAGCCCTACTGGAAACATCCTCCGGGCCAGCCCTGATGGAAAAAACCTCCTGGGTAGAGGATCGGTGCCCGTGTAATGTGTTGGTCACAGAGAATCCACAAGAACTCTACCAGGTAACACGAAGAAACTCTTCTAGCCAAACCATCGAGAATAGAACCAGGGGAAAACCACTCAACCCTTCCAGTCGAAACCAATGTGAACAGGACCAGGTGGGAAACCCACTCAACCCTGCTGGTCAAACAAACGAGAATAGAACCAGGGGAAACACAACCCTGCTATTCAAACAAACGAGAATAGAACCAGGGGGAAACTCAATCCTGCTAGTCAAACAAATGATAACAGAACTAGGTGAAAACTCACCCCTGCTGGTCAAACAAGTGAGAACTGAGGGACCCTCTACGTCAAGAGAGGTCAAGGGTACGCAAAGCAGAACACAGCACGCACATGGGGACCACACGACGTGTGGCCCCAAGTCAACTCCAACTAAGCGCACAAACGTTCTCAGGTACAAACAACCACATGTACCTCCAAGTGTTCCCATATAATCCCAGATTATACCATGTTTCCAGCCCAAAGGCTATTGTGCACATGATACCCCGCGTCAATGCGAAGGGTGTAAACGTAACAATTCCAACTTGCCACCTCATCAGCTCAGGCACGACCAAATACGCCTCTTCAAACATTTACTTCACTCACACGGGAGTGCACGCGATCACACGCCAAGGGTTCTCTACAAACACTGCGAAAGGAACCACCACCGGTACACCTTTCATGCATCCACATTTAAAAGAGGTCTCAAAGGAGACTCTGCACATCCAAATGGATCATACCGTTGTAATCCTCAAGGAAAAACATGTGAGATATACTATCTACTCACCTAAAATGGATATCCGACGGAAAAGTCATCCAATACAGCTTTACGCCCGAACGACGTCCCGTGATCTTGAGCCTCAGCCCCGAAAATAGTTGAGCGCATCGCACCATTGCGATACCCTTGGGAAAACACGTCAAAAGGACTGATCACTTGAGTGGAATGGATATCCAGAGAAAAAGATGCATTTCGTCAATCCACGCATGAGCGGTTCTACATGGGTCCCGCACCCTGGTCCCGAAGCACAACGAATGGATCACATCGTTGCGATCCTCTCAAAAAAGTACACAAGATTGACTATTCATTCGCCCGTAACGGACACCCAGTGATAAAGATGAAAATCACCGCCAACTCCCAAAACAACCCTCATGGGGCCCACCCTAGTGTGCTTAATTAAAGAGGGTGGATTGCATCATTGCAATGCCCTCGGAAAAACACCCAGGATCGACTACTCCCACGCCCCGAACGGATGTCTGATGAAAAAGTTGTAAAGCGCTGCACGCAGCTCGAAAGACGGGTCGTGGGGCCCATGCCTCAAATCCAGTTTCAAAGCTGAGAACCACCCTGGAAAACTTTGCCTCGGCACCAGGGTCCCAACGCCGCTGACGGCGCACAAAACAAACATCGGATGTGTCCGCGCTGCCGAAAACAAAAACCCCCGGAAAACGCCAAACTACTTAAAGGTGTGTCGCACCGCTGAGGCCCCCGTTTTGGGAGTTAAAAACTACCTAAACCATCTTAAAATATTACCCTCGATTTAAGGGACGCGTCGCCATAGACTGTGCCCAAAACAGACGCCCTGCGGATGATTTATGATATATAAATCATTTTCATAAAAATTAAAATAATAATAATATTATTATTATTATTATAAACTTATTTTTCTTTATTTTTTTATAGATTTTTTTTAAACTAGACCGGACAACTTTCCGGTCTCTGCACGTCGCCCAACAAGACCCGCCGAACGTGGGTCCTCGTCTCCCAGCAGACCATCCATTGGCTGGTCTTCCTCAGCACGCCAGCAGGACCCGCGGGTCTTGCTTCCTCCGCACGCCCGAGGCGGCCTCAGGCTCCCCCTCGACCAAGGCGGTTGGCGACCCCTGCAACGCACCGGCGCACTTCACCGCAGACCGCGCCGCCTTTTCTCGGCCTCACTTGGCACCTCTTCAGGTTCCTCCTACTCGCCCGACCGAAGCCGCCTCGCCCGCTCCGCTCGACCGCGAGCCCCGACCGCCTCCGCTGAAGACCCGTCGCGCCGCCTGGCCGCCTCGCGCAGCAGCTCGCCCGGACTGCCTCCACGCTCGCCCGCCGAAGTCCGCAGCCTTGCCCGAATGCCTCCCACTCGACCTCGCCATCCGCTGACCTCCTGGGTGGGCCGGACCACCCGCCGGACCGGCCAGAACCGACGGTAAACACCAAAACCCGCGGATTTCGGTGGACGTTTGCGAGCGTCTCAAAACATGGATTTACAAACCGAAACAGGTGATGGAAAGCTCGGAAAAAGTACTGCACAGTTTTGGGATTCGTTTGAGGATCAAATGGAAATTAGACACATAAATCAACTCAAAAGAAGGATTCATAATTTAAAACGAAAATGAAATCTTCTACCTACAGGGGCGTAGCCCGGAGCTTCGTCGCTGATCCGTTGAAGCTGCGCACCACCTTGGGGAGGAGAGGATGGAGAAGGAGCTTATTCCACTTCTTCGATGGGAGGTGTTGCACTAGGGAATAACAAACAAGGTGGGGAGAAGGGTTTAAATAAAGATGAAAAATTAATTAAAATTTTAATTAATTTAAACCCCTAATTTAACATGCATCTGAAACTATCGATGGGGTCGAGTTTAAGCCTCCCCTGGGGTAAACACCACCTCTCGTGCACAAACGCGGTCTCTGAATTTTAATCCTAGCCTCCGTAAGAAAGTTATAGAACTCAACGACCGAGGCCTCTAAATTATGAAAATTCCCCTGAGGCCATTTTCCACAAAAGGCACGCGCCCGCGAAACTTACACCCCTCCTAGGGTAAAAGGCACGCTCTGAACTCAACGGTGCCCCAGTTTTCTAATACAAGACACCGTTTAAGAGATACTTGAGTTAATACGTTAAAAAAATAAATAAATTTATTTATTTATCTCTTTAATGTTCCGTTAATAGACGAGGGGTCCCAAAGTCCCGCACCGACATGTTTTATGTCGTTCCTTGGGTAAAAACCATATTTCGAACACATCCGTACACTCAGATTTCTAATCTGGACCGCTTAGGATTTATTCTATTTATTTGGCGTGCCCAGTGTGAACGCACTGAAAGTTTAATTCCGGCCACACCGGGGCTCATAATCGCATATCGTCTGAAGGCACTGCTCTAGAATATCATCAAGAATATTCCAAAGTCTTTTATAGCAAAAAATGGGTTCTTACATAATTCCATCCTTCAAGCTTTTCATCCCTGAAATGAAAAACCAGGGAACAACTCAGGGTACTAAGCTCACAACTGGCTCTCCCATACCAAGAAGAACTCTTGCACAGTCCCGCGTCACTGCACACAAACCAAAGTATTTGATCTGTTCATGCGAGTTATTCCCTTTCCAATGACGTGCATAAGAGTATGCACACATCTCCTTAGGTAAGCCATGCGGGAGAAGTCGTGCACCCACTCTTGACTTTGGGGTTAGGGCAAGGTGGTAGGGAACCTCTCCATCCCTTTGCATGGTCTCAAATAACTCTAAGGCTCTCGAGGGTATCTCACCTCCCCGACCAAACCCCTACATCGCACGCCGTGACTGGAATCACCGTTTGGACCTGGGACAAAGCCTGGTGATTACCTCCTTCAGAATATCCATATGGTGAAACACCCAAGGATATATGGTCATGCAAGATTTCACAGTCGATGCACCACGACCTAGAATCTATTACACTCTTGGAGAGGAAAGGAGTCAACACCATCGACTAAAGAAAAAGGTTCTATGCCTTTTACCTTACCAACACAGGGTTACACTGATGCCCCGTGCCACCCTAGTAAC